>JANXHW010000006.1:71854973-72479973 GCA_026170595.1 Plestiodon gilberti rubricaudatus | reverse complement strand
GACCAATGAACTTGGTGCAAGGCAGCTTCATATGATAACACAGCCCTCAAAAAAATTTGTTTTGGGTACTTCAGAAGTTAGACTTATTCTTGGGTATATTTGGGGCGCTGGCTAGCAGCTGCCTTAGGTGTGCTGCCGCTGCATTCTAGAGGATTGCGCTGTTAGTGAACTAAAGGTTACAAATGATTCGATTCTAAAACCACTCTCAAGTTATGAAGATCTTCAGGATCTCTGCTAATTGGCAAATGCACCTCTAAGTGGTGACTGTCTTTTATTTAGCTGAGAGAGACCAGTTGTCCCTATTCATCCCAGAAGAACCCAGAAGAAGAACCCTGCTGGATCAGGCAAAGGGCCCAGCTAGTCCAGCTTCCTGTATCTCAGAGGTTCCCAACCTGTGGTCCGCGGGCTGCTGGCGGCCAAGTTGGCATCCACCATCTTGGCTGCATGGCGCTGCATCAGAACCCGAAAAGTGGTGGCTCGTACTCTGCTGAGCTGGCACAGCTCAAGCGTAAAGGCTCTAGGCACAGGGAATGGCCCTCCCCTATGCCTTATCTTGCCTTTCCAAGCTTTGGCGCAGTTGTGAACCCGGAAGTGACAGCTATTTATAGTTATAGACATAGTATAGGATGGTGAATACGTCATTGCCTCTTTAAGAAATAAACTACAGCAGGAAGAGAGGACTCCGGGAAGTGGAGGAGTTAAAAAGCTTCATTTTAGTTAGTTGTGGTGACTGTGATTGGAACCGGGTTTCAGCCTTTGTGGAAGAGTAAAAGGTGCTCTCATCCAATAAATTGTGAAAATAATTAATAATAATAATAATAATAATAATATATCATTATTAATAAAATAAGTCTGAATTAGAATTATCTTTGAGTTCATGGAGTTTTCTTTTTCTTTTCAAAGGACACAAGTAATACATAGTTCTGAACTTCCAGCCATGAATGTTCACACTACAGTTTAGTTTCTCTAATTTTATAATGTATGTTAACCAAACAGAACATTTTGTCCTCTTGAGGCAAAATTAGTCAATTCAAGAATGCTAATTGGTGATTTGGCTGGAAGCATTTGTTTTTAATTGGCTGCCGGGGAAAATGTTTGACCACTGCAAATGGTAAGTCATTTTTTTCTTAATTGTTCTTCATTTTACTGTCATGTTCTGAATCATATCTGAAGATAAGATAAAGATGACTGGAACGACACAATAAATCACACATGTATTTTTAAAAAAATACACGGGGGAAATAGGAAAAAAAAAGTTGATCCAGGTCCTTTTCACACTCGACAGATGAACGTGAGAACTTGAGAGTAATTAATCAATGCAAACTTTCCAAATTTATCTTGGTTAAAAGCACACCTGTGCTGGATAACTTTGTGCTGAGCCTGAATAAAAATGTGCAGCGTATTCATTACCCATCAATATTCTTCCTCTCTCATCGGTGGGAAGAAAGGTGGGACGTGCCAAAACAATCTGATAAATGCTGATGTAACTGCTGTGTGAAATAGTTAGACATTTCTACTCAAGCTCCAGTAACTGCACAATAAACTTCTTCCATGCTGAATGCATATGGTGTCAATTCAACAAAAGCAAATTTTTGGAGTAATATGTCCTAATTGATGAAACTGCAGAATTTTCACCAAATTATGCTACTAGCCAAGCTCAATGACAACATGGTGCAAGAGTGTTAAAGAAATGCAACATGAAGCATGGATCTTCCAATTTACTGGGAGGGAGGCCAGTAGTGCTCATGTGGGTGGTGGAAAGGGGGGATGGGTATTCTAGTGTCTCTGGTGCTTGTCCACATTAGAATCCAATGTGTGCACCCAGCCCATCAGAACGGTCTCTGAGGTATTTGGTGGGCCACCGTGAGATGCAGGAATCTGGACTAAATGGGCCCTTAGCCTGATCCAGCAAAGTTCTTCTCATGTTCTTAGGATGGGCAGGAGACATGGACCTGACTCACTGAAGACTACCGGAAGGGTGGCTTTCTTCAGGTCTGCCCCTCAGTTACAAAGACAGGACAGAGCCTCAGGCCTTGCAAGTGTTCTTCTGGCCTGCCCTCCCACGCTCTGTAGTTGTAGCCATTACTCATGCTTGAACCTTTGCGTCAGTCACTGATTAATAGGGTTAGGAAAGAATTTTACCTGAGCCACCTGGCTTTCGGTGATAGGAGGTTCACCTTCCTCAAAGCAATTGGTGTTCATGTGGCATATAATTAACTATGATGCCTGTTCTTGTAATTGTCACAACTTGCTTGGGAGTGGTCAGCATGAGGCATCAGGCAGGGACTGTAGGGGTTGTGAGGGTAACCTTACCAACTCCCTGCCCTGTGGATTCCCCTTGCCAGGCCTTGAAGCAGGCTTTACAGGCTCACCCATTCACATGGGCTTGCTTGCTTGGGGAGGAGTCAACCAGCCTGCACTGGCATCACCTGTGCACTGCCTACCACCCTGGACTTGTTCCCAGCAGACGGATTGGGAGACAAAGCTGCCAGCAGGTGGGCTGAAAGTACTTCAGGGGTGCTGTCTTTGTTTATGCCAACAGAATTGCATGTTTTGCCTCTGGAAGCTATACTCAGCCATAACGTTGGGGTCTTCTATCAATTAATCCATACCAATGTGTCACTCAGCTTCCTTCTCTTGCCTTGCATCAACTCCCCCCCCCCCCGAATGACCTAGTTTAGTGGTTGGTGGTTGGGATAATGGACCTACTCAACACGTGAAAGTGTGCTCCCAGTTGTATATGCTGATCACATGACTAACATGTTCCAAGTGTATGGGCTACGGCCAATCTTTTCCCTTTCTCTTGCCATTCCAGCTAAGAGCTCAGATGACTTCTTAAAAAATAGCAGAATCAGAAAGGTAGGTATCAATTTTGTTTTTATGCATTTCCATTTTTTTTAGAATTGTTTTTCTAAAACCTCCATGCAAACAGAGAAGTTATAAATATATAAGGAATTGTATACATTCCACTTGTAGGACACAAGTTCATAGAATAGACCACATCACATGGCATTAACTCTCAGCACAGTACCCTGTAGAAATGTGAAAGGTACAATTTCCCTGCTGTACCTACAGTGAGGGATTTGTGAAATCCTGCGAGAATCAAGGAAGACCTGCATTTCAGATTGCAATGCACTCAGTTGTCTCCATTGTATGTGGCCTTTTAGCAATGCCTACGTTACATTTTCAATTGCTCATAAGCTGGGAGTCATGGGCAACATGTACTTTTAGAGTTCAGCAATCTGGAGAGTTTGTCAAAAAAAATCTGAATGTTAAAAGGATATTTGCGGGTTTGAATCGTGCTAGCCACCTGGTACTAGTATGAGGAACAGGGCTAAAAATAGCTGTAGTTTGAAATGGGGGGGGGAGAGAAGAAGGTAACAAGAACAGTGGTATAATCATGCATGCAATTTAAATACTCAGTTGCAGAGGCAGCCTGAGGTTCTAATCACATTTGTTTTTATGAGTTACTTTGGGCAATAAAATATAATATATGGGTATAAATAATAGAGGGATCCCTATAGTCATTTGACAAAATCAACCCATGCTAGCACCGGTGATATGTCAGTGGTTGTAAGTTGCAAACTGTGATATATGGTGCCAGCAGAGGACTTGGGACGTGTGGGAGGTCGTGCCTCCTGCCTCCCAGGAGGAACAACATGGCAAAAGGAAGATCATGCTGGCCCCAACCATCAGCCAGACCAAGAGCAAGCAGTTTGCTCCCCCCCCCCCACTGGAAAGCTGCTCTGCTGCTCCAACTGCCAGTTGCCTAGAGACTGCAGCCCAGTGAAGAAGCAAAGTTGGACCTCACTACTCTGTCAGAGGACAAATGGCTGCTGGCTTGTCTGTGTGAAATTATAAATTCATTATTGCCATGTATTGTAAGGTGCCGGTGAATAACACACCACTAACCAGGGCATGAATTCAGATGAGCAGCTAGAATTGCTCACTGCCCCCGGCTGCACTCAGGTCTCTTGCTTCCTGAAATGAGCCGACTTACAATATCTCCTTTGCTGCCCCCTTTCCCTGGAACTCTTACAAAACACCAGTGAGGCTCCTTCTCCCTCTCTCCCTTTAAATTCCCCCTCAAATCCCACCTTTTCAATGAAACTTTGGGTGTAAACCCCCTAATTCTCACCCCCAATTTAAGAAAAATAAAAAAGTTAAGTCGATGTAGCTGCATTAGCTTGATTTCTGTTTGTATCCTCTTCGACAGCTTGGGAGAGAAATGTGCAGGTGATCGAAAGAGGGTCCCTACACACACATACACACAGAGTAGCATCTCTTTATAGAACATTTTCTCTCTCGCACCTGCTGTTTCCCTTACCATAGCTGGAAATATCAAGCATATCTTGACAAGCTTCATCTTCATGAAGTCTGTTATAGAAATCCAGATTTAATTGCTTCTTTTAGCTGTCCTTTCTCATAACTCATTTTCATTAATGAATTCTGATTGGGTTATAATTCATATTCTGCAAAATGTGGTGGGAACTGAGATATCATCTGGCTGTCATCCAGTTTTTTCAATTAAGGCACATTTACAGCAGCATTATATCCTTGTTGTTCTTTCTCAGGAACACACACACACACACACACACACACACACACACACACACACACACACACACACACACTCTTTGGGAGGTAGCAACACATCATCTTAGCAAAGTATCTGGGAAGGATAGGTGTGCATGTGTGTGTTTGTCTGTGCACATGTGTCCTTTAACTGAAGAGCTAGTATGCTCTGGTTATTACTCACTTTGCCTATTAACATTTCCTGATCTGGGTCTGTGTCTTTTGTCTTGTTGCAAGAAACAGAAGTGAAAAGCCCCAAATTTTTAAGTATAATTTTCACAATTTTCAGAAAAATGTAAAGATCCTGGAGGAAGTGGCGGTGGCAGAGTACCTGTTTTGCATGGGGAAGGCCGTAGGTTCGATTCCTGGCATCTCTAGGTAGGACTGGGAAAGACTCCTGTCTGAGAACCTGGAGAATGCAGAAGTCTGCATCAACAAATTCAAGCCACTGGTCTGATTCAGTATAAGGCAGCTTCCTATGTTTTCAGTCCTCCTGGAACGGCCACTGCCAAAGCTTTCCCCCCTTTAGTCAATGACGAGGATGGAAGGAGCGGCAGTGCCAGGAGTGGCACTGGTAAGCTGGGGAGACACAGTGCAGAATTTTGTCCCAGGGCCCTTCACAACCTGACACTGTCTTTCGTCTCAGAGAAATTCTCAATTATAACCTAAGCATTAGCTCCCCTGAGTCCACCATTCTGGGTTGCTAACCAGAGATCTGCCTAAAAGGAATGGTTCAGCCTGAAGCAATAATGCATTGTTGAACAAAAACGTGTCAGGGGCTCTATTATTCCAAGAAAAGCAGCAATGCTGCTTCTTCAGTGCTCAGCCACTGGTAGAAATGAAATTAAATAATAGTCAAAGAAGTGGTCTCAGTACCTACAGAGGGACCTAGAATTGCCGCATCAGAAGATGCCGCCTCCTTTTCAATCAAGTTGTGTGGAAAAAAACATGAGTAATTACTCACAACTCACTTCCAGTTTGTAGCCTGCCTAACTGCAGGCTTACCAGATCGTCGCCGGGACAAGAGCGGTCTACCCTTAAGGGGGCGGGGCGTGGGGGGCCAGAACGCGTCACGTTCTGCCCCCCCACGCCCCGCCCCCTTAAGGGTAGACCGCTCCCGTCCCAGCGACAATCTGGTAAGCCTGCCTAACTGCATTCTGGGACGGTGGCATTGCCATCACTAGGCAATGATGTGCCACTCCTTCTCTTTGTCACAGGCTTCCTCTTTCTGCCAGCTTCCCCTGCTGCTACCTGCTTCCCTTGAACCCTATTTTGCAGTTGTCACCACATGAACATTTGAGATTTTTAAAATTATTTTAGTTCATCCTTTCAAAGTTGATAGCAGACTTAGTGGCAATTGGAGCAGCAGTGGTTTGCTTTTCCCCTAGGCCTGTCAACCAAAAGCATGACAGCACTTTATTAAAACAGGAAAAAACAACCAAATACATGTAATACTTGAAACAGAAATACAGATGCTTGCTTGCAGTTTTACAGCCTTACTACCGTTTGATACAAGTTTTTGCAGCTGAAGCTCCATTTGTAGTTTGGTACGTGAGAGCCAAGAATAAATATTTGGTTCCCCCCCCCTTCTTATGATGAATAGGGACTGAGTAGTAGAAAGGTGAATTTGGAGAGAAAGAACGCTTTTGAAATAATCTAAAAGCAGCAAAAAAATAACTGCTTCTGCCATTATACAAACTTGCCATGGTACTGTTCAGTAATGGCTTATAAATTTTATAACAGAAATTAAAGCAGAACGAAAGCTTTCATGGCCAGCTACTAGAATACAAGACACAGGTTTTATGGGTGAAGTAGCCATGTAATTAAATATAAATACAACCGACGTTTCGTCTTATTTCCTAAGACATTATCTAGGTCTAAACAGCTTGGCTGTTGGGATGGTACTGAAAACCAACTGACAGAAACGGAACTTAAAGGGAAACACAGGCAGAGCTTAACATAGATCCTAAAGGAACATCAGACAGATTCTAAAGGCAAAAGGCAGAATTAACATATATTATTCCCTGTATATTTGTGCAATACTGGAAACCATATTTTGTCAATAAATGTTAATTCTTGTTGGCGGTTAATAAGATTTTGCGATCTTCTTTTACTAATCTCAATTGCTTCCAGCCCCGGGTGGATCAGGAAGAGGAGACAGCAAAAGAGGAAAAGAAATGGGTTACTTTGCCCTTTATAAAAGGGGTTACTGATAAAATCTCCAGGACCTTTAGACACTTCAATATCAAGACAATTTTTAAACCCACCTCCAAAATAGAACAACTGCTTCGCAACCCAAAGGATGCCAGACCATTACTGTCCAATTCTGGAATTTACTGTATACCTTGTGATTGTGGGAGAAAATATATTGGTACTACAAAAAGAATGATCAAAACAAGGATATCGGAACATGAACGCGCGGTTTGTCTACGACATAAGGATGTCTCAGCTCTCGCAGAACATTCAATGACAACCAACCATAGTATTTTGTTCAATGAGACTAAATGTCTGGCTAATGATCCTAACAATAGAACACGCCAGAATCTGGAAGCAATTGAGATTAGTAAAAGAAGATCGCAAAATCTTATTAACCGCCAACAAGAATTAACATTTATTGACAAAATATGGTTTCCAGTATTGCACAAATATACAGGGAACAATATATGTTAATTCTGTTAAATGTCGGTTGTATTTATATTTAATTACATGGCTACTTCACCCATAAAACCTGTGTCTTGTATTCTAGAAATTAAAGCCATATATTTAACGTTCTCTCCCCGTAATCTTAGCCTGTAAAGAAAACATTATGCACAAAATGAATGTCCCTTTTTCCTCTTGCTGGATTTTTGCCACAGAATAGCAAAAGTAAACCTTATAAATGCTCTAAGAGAGCCCTTGGCAGAAGTCCTAACTCAACAGTAACCATGGGAATCGTCAGAGCTCATTAAAATGTTGCATTTTTATGTTATGTCTATTATTTAAATTAGTATTTGAAATTTGGAGGGCTTTAGGCCCAATCCTATCCTTGAGATACACCAGCATATCTCCATGTATGCCAGTGGACTGACAGCCCTGTTGTCTCCTGCTGTTGCTGGGTGGTTAGAGATCAGCTTGTGAAGTAACCGGTATGGGTTCTAGACCTGCCTCCCCCCCCCTCTTCTTTTGTCCCTACCATGGGTGTTTCTGGCCAGTCATGCAAAAGGTGAGTGCCTTACTGTTTAGGGCAAGTCCCTTGGCGGGGTTCAAACCCATCTTGCCTGGCTCCTAGTCTGTGTCTTTGTGCAGTGAGTTACTAGCACCCTACTTTGCCTGGGGGCTGTTGAGGCTCCCCTTCTGAATTATTCCAGTCTGTCCTCTGGCATGAGGACTCCTTCCAGCTGGTGGATGTCCTCACATAGACTCACCTCTTTACCACAGAGAGGCTTGTGTGTTTGTTTCACATGGCTGCCCTCTTCCAAGGGAGCTCTCTTTCTACCCTTGCTCTGTTCTGCTCTGCTCAGAAAGGTATTCCTTGGATGTGTGTGATTGTGAGAATGGGATGAGATGACTTGAACCCTGGGTACAGGGGCTCCTAGAAGCTCTTTGTGTTTGCCCCATTGCTGCTGATGCCACTGTAACTCCAGTAGGAGGTGGGGGTGCTGTAGCATCTTTGTGTTGTATTGTGTGTGTTTGTGTGTAGTGTCCTTGGGCATCTCCCTGTGGTTGGAGATGGGACCTGTTGCTGTGTTGTTCATTCCTAGTGGTTGACAGGGAGGTGTCATTGGCCCTGCCTCCACCCCCTGCGCAAGTTCATCCTGGTGGCACTTCTCTGGCCACCAGCATTGGGGCTGATTGGCCCCATGGGCATCACACAGATGATGCACCAACTTCACAGCAGTAACACACAGATGTCACATGGGTGACATGCTAACTTCATGGGGATGTCACATGGATGCCACACCAAAAATGTACCAATGTGAAGGCAATGATGTGCTGCCATTTGGACACCACTCTGTGGATAACACTCTCCTTATACCCCCGGCTCGAATATACATCAGCTTCAGAGCAGGCATACATTCGGGTAGGCCCATAGCGCCTTGGTTGGCTTGCACCCAGGGAAGGGAATGAGCATTCCCTTTGCCCAAGGTGTTCCCGGGTTGCCTTGGAGAAGCATGGGATGGTCAGAGGATACTGCGCCAGCCTTTTTAGGCCGACTGCATATCCTTACACAGAATTGGGCTGTCAGTGAGTCCTACAAATCAGGATCACACAATGTGCTGTACATAAAAAAAGTTATTTATGGACAAACAGTTGATGAATTTGTAAACTAGTCATACTACGTTAGCAATATCCGATTTGTGTTACCAATCCCCCGCGGATACCGAGGGCCCACAGTACATATATTTTGCCTTGTCAGGACCCTTTCATTTTGCTTTAGGTAAAAGTAAGTACCACCTCTATTTGAAACCTGGGTTCTCCAGCCCTACTGCCTCTAGGTTCCTTGAACCTCTGCTCTTGTCTCTGCATGTTTGGTACAATCTAAATCCTTTCCATAGCATCCAATCTTCCTTCCTCTGTCCCTGGACATCAACAAGCGTACAAAGGTGGTGTTGGGAAAGACCAGGTCCTTCCATCTATTAATGCACTGCTACCTCCATAATAGTGCTCTGTACAACTCTCTGGACTTGTCTAACTGTAAGTCCAGCCTTGTTCAGGTCGCATTTGATGGCTTCCACCCATAGTAACATGTAAGTTGAAAATATGGGTTAATAGTCACTCTATTATTTTGGGACAGATTTTAGAGTCTGAATTTGTGTTTATTCCTATAGTTCTATGCCACTGAAAGTTTCCAGAATTACACATCACTTCCCCCTCCCCCCCAAAAAAGGTGGGAAGAAATTTGGTTCAGTCAATATCCTTTAGAATCCTGACTATAGGTTGCTGTCATTCTGTGGACTAAAAATATTAGCTGTAGAGAGTTTGTGACATTCACATTCATCTTGTTTGAAATCAAAATACATTAAGTGACTTTAACAATGCAGTACTGATCAGAGAGAGGATTTCAAGGAGCAATAACTCCAGCTCTATTATTTTCTGCTCTATTGGGCTGCTTTCTTCTCCCATCTATATGCAGAACTATCTAACTAGGGTGGCCAAATTGTGGCTCCTGAGCCACATGCGGCTCTTTGACCTATAATGTGCAGTCCTCAGAAATACGTTGGCTGAGCTCCTTTTTGCATCATAATTAATATAAAAGGTAAATAAGAATTTTTCAAGCTTTATAATTATTTACCAGGTATAAACTGAGAGTCCACTGGATTAAAACATAAGTTTAATGTTCATGGTGAGTAAATATAGTTAAGAATTGAAATGCTTCTTAAATATTGCAGCTCTCAAACATCTCTCTTGCGGCTCTCAGACATCTGAAGTTTATCGTATGTGGCTCTTACATGAAGCAAGTTTGGCCACCCCTGCAATATACGTAGAAAAGGGACTTGGGGCAAATTACAGCCCTTAATCGGCAAGCAATATTATACCATAATAATTACATAAATATGCAGTCCCTAAATTCTGTTTTGCAGCATTTTCTCAGAATGAAGATTGCCTTGCACAGAGGTGGTTGCCTTTTGGTGATGCTGGGTCCATTCCAGGCAAGCATGTCCCAGCCACACTTGTGGCATTTCGAATTGGATTGATGGCAGGGGAGCTTCAGGTTGGTAGGAGGACTGGGGGAGAAATTAGGTTGGTTAGGCATAATTAGGTAAGGCTGCCACCAACTCCCTTCTAGTTCAACTTGAGCTCAAAAAACTCTCCAACTACTGTCCCTGTTACTCAGCCTCCCTTACCAAATGAGGCCCTAGACCTGCCTTAGCTCATCCGCACAGGTAGTTCCCACTCCAGATCGATCAAGCAAACAAGTAGCACAAGTGTCAACTGGCCCCTATGCAAGTTGTTTGTATTGAGTCAACACGTTGCAGATGAACACTTATGGAGATAAGTAGCGAGGGTGGGGGTGAGAAGCAGTTGGTGAAATCAGACTACAATTGTAGTGGCACTACTGGGACATCTTCCCAGATGAGATGATGTCTTCTAGAGCTTCCTCATGATGGGGCTTTGGGAAAGAGGCAGCGTAGGTTGGATCCAAGCCTTTAAGAATATTATAGGTTAAGCCATAGGTCAAGTCTTTGAATTGTGCCATTGAAAGCAATGGCAGAAGCTTGAGTACAAGTGTATGTAACATGCCCCCAAGGACTCAACAGATTTTAAACTAATTTCAGAAATGATTTTTTTCCCTCTAACTAGTGGGAAATGTTTTCCCTAGCAAGTGGACAAGATGCATGCATAAATCATAGTGCAGACAAATGGCAAAGTTGCAGTAAACCAGCAGCAGCAAAGAAAGATCAGGCAAATTCCTTGGAGATGAAGTATACGCAATAAATGCAAAGAGGACTGGGATCAGTCTGTACTAATAAATATGAAGAATCTTGAGTACATCCATAGTCATGATAGTGCCCTGTGTGAATGTTCTAGAAACTTAAAAGGTCTCCAGAACTTAGCATAAGAGGAAAACTGTAAACTCTGTAGGAAAGCATGGGGGGGAAATGGTGTTCTTTTTGTCTTGTAAGCTTAGCTTTCTATATACGGAATTCAAAACTAATTGGAGTTTCTTGGTTTAATTTTCTTATATATTGTTTCATTTTTCATTGTGTAAGTGAATGAATAAAAGGGAAATTTCCATAGCAATGGAGCAATTTTCGCTTACAGAGCATAAATCACTACCTCCTATTAGCCAATTGTAGATCTTCTTAATTGCTAACATTTTGCCTGATAATGCTAATTGGACAGACTGTCAAGCAAGGTTTTGACTCAAGCCATATACTTTTCTCAATTTGGATGTGTGGCAGCTTTGAATGTACTGTACTTCCAGAATCTTGTCTGCCTGGACCAGAAGATGAATTATGACACGCATAAAGCAGTCTCCTCTCCTCGGAGTATTGCAGCTTTCATTGCTCTCACGCTAGGCAAGTAAACATCTTTCATAATGTATTTGGAACACCACAGCAGAGTTTAAGAGCTGATGTCTGAATATACGTCAGAATTAGAGCTGCTTGCAATTTGGAGATTTGACCTCACTGGAGAGTTGGCAAATACAATTTCTTGTCTTTAATACGGTCACTGTTGGTTCATAATCCCATCTGTTTTGATTTGGAGCTGCCGACTGAAACAAAAGCCAAAACGAAAAGCAACAAAAAGGAAGTCGTCAAGTTTGGCCCGGTTTCTTCCCTGCTTCACCTGCCTGTCCCCATTTCCAGTGTCTGAACCAAAGCCAGCAGTATGCCTGGTGTTGTTGACAAACATGGATTTGTACAGTTGGAAGGAAACAAACAGCCAATCGGCACGAGCCGCTGCAAGCAGGCTTGCTCAGCATAGCAGCTCTCCCAAGAAATCCACCCATCCGATCTACCGTGCCAGGTGCAAGGGAGTGGCGACTGGACACAGGTATCTTGTTGTCTCGTGTGCTCCCTGAGGCATCTGGTGGGGCCACTGTGTGACACAGGAAGCTGGACTAGATGGGCTTTTGGCCTGATCCAGCAGGGCTCTTCTTATGTTCTTATGTTCTTACCGTAGATCACCATTCCCATCATTGTGCTGGCAAAACAAAGGTAGCCCTCAAATAGGAACAAGAACTGGTGCACAGTTGGAAGAGGAAATAGGGATTGAAATAGGGGGAGCAGCCCAGAGGGAAGAGGAAGAATGGGCACAGCTGGACTCAAGGAGACAGTGCTGCCAATGACATTCTGACGCCTGAGGTGGAGCACAAAATGGCGCCCTCTCCTTTAGGTTCTCTTTCTCCTTTTTCTATTAAAATGCCAGCCTCAGTTCTTTCTTTCTTGCCAATCGTTCTCACCTTCCTTGCTTTTCTGCTAGGAAGGCAAGCAGAAAAGCAGTATAGTGCCATTTTACCCTTCCTCCCTAGTAGGCCATCCATGGAAGGGGAGTGCTGGTTGGCTGCCGTGCTACCCTTGAGAATTGGCCCATAGTCTGCCACCTAAAGCAGCCTGCTTCGCTTCACCCTCCTTCATGGTAGGGGCCAGGGCCTGCCCAAGACATTTTGCTGCCTGAAGCAAAGGATAAGATGGCACGCACGAACGCACGCACACACGCACACACGCACACACACCACCACCACCACCAGGTGGTAGGGGCCACAGCCTGGCAATGCAAGCTTCAAAAAAGATCCTGCGCTTTTAGCTCACCTTCCTTCATTGGTTATTTACATGACTCTACCCTCGCTTTGATTCTCACAATAACCCTCTGAAGTAGGTTGTATGATGACTGATGTTGCTTCATGGCTGACTGGGAATTTAAATTCCGTCTCCGAGCTCTAATACTCTTACAGCCCAATCCCATCCTGGGCTGGCATGCATGGTGCACTCGCTGCATCCTGAGGGCTGACTGGGGATCAGGCTAACCAGAAAAGTTAAGAAATGTTTTACTTATCTCCTCGGCTGCTGCCTTGTCCCCTACGGAACTCTTCAAAGCTATGTCCACTCTTTTGTTGGCATAGCCTTGAGGAGACTTTTGGAGGCATGTCTTGGCTGGGACAATGGTTTCAGATATGGTAGGTGTCACTGCCACTGGGGAGTGGGCTGGGCCGGGGCATTTTAGGGGTGGGAGGAAGTGGATCTTGGCAGTGGCTCTGCATGCTAGATTCTGTCCCCCTTCCCGACCTGGAACTATGCCCCAGAGGCTCTTGAGACTTATGCCAGCAAAAGAGCTGATGTAGGTCTGAGAAGACCCATTGGGGACTAGGAAGCCTACAGGGAGGTAACTAAAAAAATCTTTACTTACCTCTCCCGGGCTGCCTGGTCTCTGACTGGCCCATAGCATGCAGTGTAGACTGCGATGGTGGAACTGCATGCTCTGAGGCAGTGGGCAATCAGGGTAAGTTGAACTGAATTTGCAACAGCCCAAAAAGACCACACACACACACCCAAAAAACTAGCAACCACTTGCCTAGTAGGGATGTCTCTGAAGGAGAAGAGAAACTGGGTTCCCACCTTTTTTATAGCCAAATGTTCTGCACCATTTATCACCTGCATGACAGACATTAACAGTATATCCACATTGGAAAGGGATTCTTCTAATGATGTTTGTATATCAGGGGTGTTGGCCACAGAATATCTATCTTTTAAAACAGCGACACCACAAAGACGGTTTATTCTTTTATAGCATACACAAGGCAAGGCATACAAAATATAAATACGTTTTCAGAACAACATGTAGTATAGCTGGAGAATTAAGCACCTTGCTCTAATTATTCTCATTAATCATTAACTTATTTCTAATAGTTTGTTATTGGGTGTTTGTCCACAGCTAATGTACAAAACATGGTTTCCTTCTGATCCTTTCTAATCATGTTGAAATAATAAGCTAGTAATATAATTCCAGGTTCCAATTAGAAACCTACACCCACTATTTTTTTTTTCTTAGATCAGAATCCTTTTTAAAAATAGTAGCTATTTTTGAACATATCTACCAGGGATAGTTTGGATTATACTTACACCACCTCCTCGGATTTGCGCCAGCCATTTTGCTGGCGCACATCCGAGGAGGCCCATTAGGCCTGCTGGAGCTCTACAAACATCCCATTCCCCCGAGGAGCGCTCCAGCTCTGCTGGTGCGGGCCCAATCCTGCCTAGGATGCAGCAGTCACCTTAGGTGCACCACCACTGCATTTTAGACAGGATTGGGCTATAAGTTACAGCCCAATCCTGTGTAACTTTTGCACCGGTGTAACAGTAGATCCACTGGTGTAAGAACACTTATGCCAGTGTAACCTGCCGTACGTCGATGGGATGCAGGACAGAGACCGGGGTTAACCCCCCTCGGACACTGCGCATGTGCAGTTCGGATGTGGGACGGACAGCATTGCAACTCTGCCGGCGCAGGGAGCTTTCCGGAGGCGTTCGGACACCCCCTGTGCCGACGGAGTTGTGCTGGCAGCAGTCCTGCGTCCGAACTGCGGATGCATGGTGTCCGAGGTGGGTTACGCTGGTCTCTGTCCTGCGTCCGTTGACGTACAGCAAGTAACAGTAGCATAAGTGCACTTAAACCAGTGGATCTACTGTTACACCGGTGCAAGAGTTACCCAGGATTGTGCTGTTAGGGCTACTTACGTACTATTAATGAGATGGTTGAGCCTAAGCATCTGGAGCCTAAACATGCACTCCTATCAGTATCGAAGGAAGCGCAATCTTTCTAAGTATGACTTCTCTGTATCATTGACCAAAGATCCTCCCTTTCAACCTCTTGCAGCTAGACTTTCAGAAATGTACTCATTTCCCTGAAAGGAGCAGAACAATTTGAAGCACTGCTTCTTTAAGAATGTACAATGCAGCTTTGCAGATTTTTAAACCAATGACTCCACTTTCACAGTAATATCCTACAATCTTAAATGATGAGACTATAGAAACCAATTAAAACGAGTGTTTTACAGAAGTACGTCTTATTTAAAAACACAACACATCACTCTTTCTTCATCAAGTAGCACGTTCATCGTGGTGCTGTAATTACATTTTACAACTGCAGCCTCCAACAAGTCTTCCTACCTGAGGCTAACGACAGGAGCAGCTGATATTTTCGTTGTTCAGAATGTCCCTGAATATGAAGTAACTTAATAGACTGTGCTGTACGAAACAAAAATGAGATGTAGATGCCATTCCTGTTACCATCTTCCAATACATGCATTCCTTGTGCTACATATACACAGACTGTGAGTGATTCTCTTTTTCCAATGATGTAAATAAAGCCTAACTTTGATGGATCCCGAGCTAAACTAAGGGAAACATGAGGCAGTATCATATTCTTTGTCTTTATTATACCAGCGTTTCGAACAGGCATTCTCATCTGCAAACGGTCACGTATTGTAATCAGCAGCTGTGACCTCATCAACCATATTAGTTCCAGCATCTTGGAGACAGGTTGGTCTCCCTACAAGCCCAAAAGAATGGAATGGAAGAGCGCAGAAAGAGAAGGGTGAGGGAGAACGAGAGAAAATATAGTTTTCCTACTGCCAGTTTTGCAAATAGCTACAGCCAAATTTAAATTAGCATTTAACATTTGAATGTAGACTGGCTCTTACTATCTGCTGCAAGGGAACATCTGCTAAACAATCGGAGCTAGATTTAATGGGGAACTCAAAGCAATTATCGAAAGGTTACAAACTAATTACTTTATTATTAAACTAGCCTCTCTGCAGTTAAAAACAGCAACTACCTCTCATTTATAAGGCCTTTTCTTTGGCGTGTTTGTCCTCCCTCTTTGCAATTATTTTGGAAGTTGTGTTTGCATAAACAAAGTTGAATTTTGTTCATGCTTGCTCTTGAAACAATGAAAATCTGTCACTGTCAGGTGTCAAACAACCAAGGAAAAATTCAGAATGGGGAGAGGAGTGTACTCTTTATAGCCATAAGCCTGAAGAATCAGGAACATTTTCTTTTTTAAATGACAGTTGGGATTCTTGGGATTCTAATCCACATACATTCAACTGTAGCCTGAAGCTCCAGTTTGCCTGCCCTCATTACAGAATTAGCAATCATTCTGAAATGTTCATGTTTGTTGCGTAAGCCTTCCAAAATTATGGCACACCAGGCTAAGGCTGCAATCGTGTACACTTTCCTGAGACTAATCCCATTAACTACAATGGGATTCACTTCTGAGTAAGCTTGCAAAGGATTGTGCTATAAGACACATTGCTAAAGTCTTGCATTATCCCTTTTTAACTACGACTATACAAATGGATGAGAAGCAAATGAAGCTTTTGGTTTTATTTTATTTTTCACTTTGATATACCACCCTGTCTTCAACGAGCTCAAAGCAATGGTCATACCTCCTCCCCAGAGCCGGCCTGAGGCAGCATGCCAGCCAAATGCTGACTCCCTTACCCAGTAATGTGCCAGTGCCTGCCTCTGCTCTTCCCATTCTCCAATGTACTAGCTCAGCATTCTCTGCCACGTTTCCTCTTCCTCTCTGCCCCTCTCTTCATTTCCCAAATCAAAGAGTAGAAGGAGGAGAAGGAGCACTGGAGGCAAGTAGATGGACAGAGATGAAATCCACCCACTAATCTGCTGCCTGAGGTGACTTCAGTTGGCCTCGTGGACGGGCCAACCCTGCTCCCTCCTCTCTTTCCTTCTATCCTTACAATGATCCTGTGAAATCGGTTGGGTTGACAGTGACTGGACAGAAAGCTTCATTGCTGAAGAGGTATTTGAACCGAGGTCTTCCTGATCCATGTCCAACATTCTAACCAATACTCCATAACACACAGGCTCAGACATGTGTCTCTACACACGTGGACACCTAAATTGTATGTCCAGGGCAGGAACTTGATTCTGAGGGAACTTCTTGCTAAGCTGGGTCAATTACAGTACTCTTAACATATGATCAAGTATTGGACCATTGGTCTAAAGAAGAAGAAGAAGGAGAAGAAACAAGAACTAGGCTTGAATATGATGCTGGTTGCTTTTACATTGCCAGAGCTGGGATCCAAGAAGGATCAAAACACAAAACACTTCCATAGGAGCAGGGGGGGGGGTATAGCCCTTCAGGCCTCATGGGGTGCCTGCTCTCGTGGGCTCCTGATTGTCAGGGGAGCTTTTTGGATGGAGCGGAAAAGAAAAATGCAGCTGACAAAACTGACCTATTCCTTTAATATGTTTTATATAAGATTTTTCAAGGGAAGAGCCCTTATCCAGACCAGTTCACTGCATAGGCTCTTCACAAACTGAAGGCTTTGGGATGGACAGGGGTGGGTGGGGGCTGTTGCTGGAAGGGAAGCTGAAAGCATGCTGTCCTTGAGATCTCATTGCACGCCTCTAATTCCACCCTTTCCAAGGTAATTTGTTAAGTTTCAGTGTCAGTTGTTGGGATTTCATATCATTTGGGGGCACCACTAACCCTTACTTACAAGCTGGTTCTCACCATGACAATCAAACATCTTGTTGTCTTTTCAAGTATTCAAATTTTTTAAACCAGCGTTGTCCGAAGACGCCTCCGTGGTCATGTGGCCGGCATGACTCTCCTTGCCGCAGCACGTAGCATGCGGCTGGAACACGGAGTGCTGTTTAGCTTCCCGCAAGTGGTACCTATTTATCTACTCGCATTAACATGCTTTGGAACTGCTAGGTTGGCAGGAGCTGGCCAAGCAACGAGAGCTCACCCCGTTGCAGATTCGAACTGCCGACCTTTCGATCGACAGCTCATGGTTCAGCGGATTAACCCACTGCGCCACCCGCTGGCCTAGGTCCTTTACTACACCTTAAGTATAAATATTGAACTCTTCTGATAGATCCTGCTGAAGTCCCCTGTTATACCCTGACATAGCTTGTTGATCTCAAATAGTCATTTCGAATGTTGCTTCTGGCAGTCATCATATGCTCTGAGTGCTGGCAAAGGAAGCAAAAATTGACAACAGCCCTTCCCATCCTTCCTTCAACCTTGTTCCGTCAGCAAGGCCAGCTCAGTCATGAAGCAACCTGCATCAGCAAACAGACGGCAAGGGAAGCCTTTCAGCCTAGAAAAAAGGCGCCTGAGGGGGGACATGATTGAGACGTATAAAATTATGCATGGGATGGAGAGAGTGGATAGAGCGAAATTCTTCTCCCTCTCGCACAACACCAGAACCAGGGGGCATGCACTAAAATTGAGTGGAGGGAGAGTTAGAACAGACAAAATAAAATATTTCTTTACCCAGCGTGTAATTCATCTGTGGAACTCCTTGCCACAGGATGTGGTGATGTCACCTGGCCTAGATGCCTTTAAAAGGGGTTTGGACAGATTCATGGAGGAAAAGACCATCACAGGTTACAAGCCATAAGCAACCTCCTGGTTTTAGAAGTGGGTTTTCTCTGTGCCAGGTGCAAGGGAGTGTCAACGGGAAACAGGTTATCTTGTTGGCTGTGTGCTCCCTGAGGCATCTGGTGGGGCCACTGTGTGATACAGGAAGCTGGACTAGATGGGCTTTTAGCCTGATCTAGCAGGGCTCTTCTTATGTTCTTATGTTCTTATGAAGCGAGAGACCGGTGAATTTGGGGTGTCCTTCCCAGAGTCTGCCACTGCCTCCCTCCAGGCCACTGTGGATGTGAGCCACATTGATCCGCTCCCCAAAAGCAAGTGAGAATTGGATTATTTGCTTCCCTTCCCATTCTCCGTCATTGCACAGGGTTTAAAGTTTAAAGGGAACACATCCCTTTGAACCCTGTTCAAGGAAGGAGTGCTCTGCTACTCCCTCCCCTCGCTTTGCACTAGCTTGGTGCTTAAAGTTTAAAGAGACGCATTCCTTTTAAACCCCTTGCAAGGGCTGAGAGAGGGGACAGGCAGTAGCGTCACTAGGACGTGCGTCACTCTGGGGCGGGAGACGCGCGTCACCCTAGTGATGCTACGCGGCGCGGGGGGCGACCCGGCTCCCCCCCGCGTCGCGTCGCCTCAGCCCTCAAAACGGTCTTTGCGCATGCGCGAAAATCCGGAAAATACCCGGATAAACGCGCTGCCTGGGCCTTCTTTCAGAAGGCCCTGGAGCGCCGACGGGGTCGGACGCTCCGAGGCCGGCTCCTGGGCCGGCCTCGGAGCGTCCGAAGGGTGTCGCGCGTCATGGAGTTGACGTGCGGGGGTGCGCGCGTCACCCCCGTGGCGCGCGTCACCCGGGGATGCCCCGCCCCCCCGCCTCGCACCAGCGATGCCAGTGGGGACAGGGTAGCGAAGTGCTCTTGCCTTGTCCAGTATTTAAAGGGAATGCATTCCTTTAAACTTCAAATCCCATGTAAACTGGTGTGTGGTAAGGAGCTTTTTCTTCAAGGGGGGGTGCACGTTCATGCGTTCCCCCAGTGAAGCAGTGAGTCGGGGCAGTGTCAAGCAGTGGGACCACCTGGGTCAGCCTTATCCGTCAGCCTCCTTTCTAAGAAGTTCTCTCCCAATGGTTTATTTTAATTCCTATCTGTTCTGCTGGCAGCACCCACTGGATGCACTACCCTCCCTCTCTTACCCTGGGTTTTGCTGGAACTGCTTCGGTCCCTTGTAGAGATGGCAGCCCAATCATCTTCCACTTGGGGTAGCACATTGCCTCTCATGCCAAAGCCAGCATACCGCCTCCACCATCAGAAAAATCCCAGACAAGCTGTCAAATATTGGGCCTTATGGATTTGAATTCTTCTTATTTACTCTTGTTTTAAGTGGAGTTCTGTCCCCAGCTCTGGGGGCTTAACAAGTGATAAATAAACTCTCTCTTTCTCTCCCTCCCTGTCTCATACAAAGACTTGCAAACAGAAGAAAACATTGTAGTTTGGTTCCCCCCCCCCCCCAAAGTGCCTGTTATTCACCATCTTAAACACAGATGCATTTTGATTCTTGCCTCCAGGGCTTCCCAAGATTGGCACCTATACAGCTGTCTCTTGGATCAAAGTCCCCAATGTTAGCAAGAAAACCTGGGAAGCAAGGATAGTTGCTAATTCTCCCCTCGCTGTTTCAGAGACAGAAGCTGGCTTCTCCGACACCCCATTGAAAGCATCTCTCCTCCAGCCCCTTTTTTTCCAATGTACACATTGGACTCAGTGTGATATTTTTGCCTTGCTGGCTCTACCCAGTGTTTTGTTTCAGCGCTCTTCCAATTATTACTGTATATTAATTTTGATTAGACAGGAGGCTGCTCTGCTTGTCTTGACTTCCTGCCAGTACAGTCAAGCATGAGCCACTAGTATGAAAAGCAAATGTTGCTTTCAGAACCTCACTACGGAATATGTTAAGTTACATACACTGACTCCAAGTGTCCCTATTTTACCATCTGATAAGATGTTGGGGATGCCTTAATTTTAGTTCATGTGCACCCACTTGCACTAGAGTTTCTTTTAGAGCTTCCCTCTCCAGTTCTCTAGATGTTAAATTCCTAAGTGAAAGGAAAATGCATACTGATTCTCGACACACACATGTAAATAAGAATATACACACATGGACATAAAATGCCCATTAAGGATGCTCTTGAAATCCACTCTTGTAGAGATGTTACAAACATCTGACCAGGAGAGCTTGAAATAAAGAACTCTCCTGTTCAAACATTTGTGAGCAGGATAAAGGTTAGTGTGAACATTTCTGCAAATCACTGAGTTAAAAACGTTAGTCATGCCAGGGAAAATTTTGTCGTTTAATTAAATATTGAAATGTTAAAACATCAAAATATCACAGCTCTTAACGTTTCGCCACCAACATCTGTGGCATCCTCAGAAGGCAGTAAATGCTTACTGAAAAGTTTGAACTTTTGTGGGCAAATCAACCACTTGCAAAGGTTCCTTTTCATTCAAACTGATCCTCCCAAAGCTTCAAATTTTTGTGGGTGCATTTCAGATGTGAGAGATCTCACAGCTGATGTTTGCAAAGACTCTACCTTTTGCAGGCATTATCTTGGAAGACATTCAAAAGCTTGACTCAGTTTCAGGTCAAGTCCTGGGATGTTCATGCATCCATCCCTACTCTCTTGCCAAGATTTGTGATAGTGGAACACATGGTTCTAGGCCCTTCCTGCTCTCCAGCAGATCAGATTCTGTAAGACCTAGATGCCTCTATCGATTCGATATGTTCCATGTATTTGTAGAAAAATATGTATTAAATATGTACTTTGCAATGTATTATCACATCAGCTGCTTGGGTAGAAAATATGTAAAATTACTCGGGGGGGGGGACACGAAGGGCACAATTCTATCCTACGCATTGCTCAGCAATCCAGCTATGCCAATGCTGGATCCTGAGGAGAGGAGGCAGGGTTGGAGGTCTCCTCGGGGCAAGGGAGCTTTAGTTCCCTTACTCCAGGTAAAGCCCCAGTCCCCACAATGAGCCTCCTTGGATATGCGCCTGCCATTTTGGCGGCGCAAATCAAGGCTGCCCATGTCAGGAGAAACAGGCCTGAGAGAGGGATAGGATACGGCGTATGCTGCTGCTGCTGATCCTACCCCTCCCAGGCCCAACTCAGCCACCCCCACCCCAAAATTCCCCCAGAATGCCCTCCCCAGCTGCAGCTTACCTGGGCCGCATACCATCGGTCCTGGGCTGGTGCAGTCATCCTACACCACCCTAGCGGCTAGATAGGATTGGGCTGCCTATTCCCTATCTATACTGGTCTGGTTTCAGAGGCCTGTATGGAAGTTGGAAGGTATGTAGGATGAAACAGCCAGCTCTTGCCAGTCCAGCCACTGGCGTCACTGCAGGGGGGGGGCGGAGCTCTAAGTTCCGCCATGGTCCGACCCTCCATTACACCAGTGCACGAAGCGGCCCTGCCCCCTCGCCTTCGGAACCATTCAAGGCGGTGAAAGAAACATGCAGGAGACTCCTTGCGCATTGCTTTCACCGCCTTGAATGGCTCAGAAGGCGAGGGGGCAAGGCCGCTTCATGCACTGGTGTAACGGAGGGTCGGACTGTGGTGGAACTTAGAGCTCCGCCCCCCTGCAGTGACGCCAGTGAGTCCAGCGTTATCACACCTGCATGAAAGCACCACAAAGGACATACTGCGCCTGTGCGAAAGTGCCGATGCAACTTTCCTGACTCAGGGAGCCAGTGTACACATTTAAATATAGAAATCTTTTGATGATAGAAAGAAAATCAGAGTATTTTTAGTAGAAGAGAATTGAACAGAAATCCAAGGAAATTGCACAAAAATAATACTGAATGGAACCAGAGACCTCCATTCATCTCTACCCCAGGGTACTTCATCCCTTCTATTCTCGGAGTCACCTATCCACATAGTAAATGTTGTTGTTCACTGTTGCAGAGTAAATTAATATTGTGTGAGGAAGCAGAGGAGACTTCACTTTACCCAAATATAGGGTGCCCAGACAGAGTGTGCCCTTGATGTCAGAATAGGGGGCATCACAAATACACAAGAGTGTCTCTGTTTTCATATGTGAAATGTTGGAGGGTATGAAGTTATGTCAACCTATCTGTCTATTTATTACACACACACACACACCCACAAGTCCTAAATTTACCATTAACAGAATCAGCTGCGATTAAAACAGGAAGAAATCAAGAGTGCAATCCTAAACATGCTGATTGAATTCACTAGGACTTACTTCCTAGGGGCAGCGCAATCCACCGTAAGGATCCGGCACCCGCCAGATCCTGCGCACGGGTGCCTGGCACACGCTGGTCTGGAGGTCTACTTAGGGAAGAGGACACTCGTCCCCTACCCCGGGTGTAAATCCAGGCCAGTCCGATCGGCCTCCTCGGATTTCCGCCAGCCAAATAGTGGCTGGGTTGGCTGGGCCGGCGGGGACGGGGATATAGCCGACGCCATCCCCCACCCCCTCCCTTGCCCGGCCGGACCACCCACGCGGCTGATGACAGAGCTCTTACCTTCCACTGCCGCCCACGTCCCGTTCCGGCGCCGGAATGAGGGAGGCCGGCCTTGCGCCAACCTCTCTTACTCCCGAGGTGTCACGAACGTGCTTTATGGCACGTTTGCAACGTCATCCAGCGACGGAACACTTGTTCCATCGCCGGCTTTTCTTTCAGGATTGTGCCCTAAGTGTGTTTAGGATTGCAGCCTCAGTCGATAAAACAAATAGACCATTTCACAATTAAAACTCAACACGTTTTCTGGCTTTTCAGCTTTCAGCATCCTTACATTTTTTTAAAATAATGCAAAATCTTTTTCCTAGGATCAAAAGTTGGGTAAAGAACCAGCCGAGGATAGGAAAACTAAGCAAGGCTTAAGTTCTCAAGCATCATATTTAGCAAAATGCTACCAAGAATTCTGATTAAGAGCTTAGTTTTCAAATCACATGAAGGTAGAATTAAAACACTTGAGAGAATTGAGATTCTTATTTTCCCCTCCTCATTCTGTACCAAAAATATTTCCAATCCTGCTTTCTCATATCAAATTGATGGCTGGAGCTACATTGTCATGCATTTTGAACAAATGCCTTCTCTTCTTCAGGAACCTTCTCTTCTTTGGGAAATAAATGGGTAGAGTTCAAGGTACATGTTTCACAGTATAAAGACATTCAAATGACAGCTTCAGTGCCCTAGCATGGCTCCAAGCACAACTGCTTATTGTGAATTCTCACATATACCTGGCTTTCACCTCTACTCTAGCTGTCCCCACCAACTCCAGGGTCAAATTCAATTAAGTGGTGTATGTTAATTGAGGGACTGGCCTCCAGAGGTAGTCAAGAGTTTGTGGCCACACCTTTGGCATGGTGCAAAATAACAGAGGCACCCAACTAGAGCTGGGGAAGGGCAATGAAGGGCAATCAAAAAGGGCAATGAAGGGCAAACAAAAGAAAGGTTCTAGATGAGCTCCCCCACCAAACCACTACTGATATCCTATCCCCTTTCCTGGCCTCAATCCGCCTTTCTGGGTTCACTTGGACTAGTGCCGGTAGTAGCTGGCGCAGGTTCACGTAGACACAGCAGGGCAAGGAAGGCTTACTCCTGGGCAAGGGAACAAATGTTCTCTTATCTGGAGGAGACCTCCAGGACAGCCCTCCCCAGGATGCAGCGTGTGCTCCTGTGGCGCGGCTGCATCGGCGGGGGGGGGGGATTTAGTAGGATTGGGCTGACAGACTGCAATCCAATGCACACCTACCAGGAAGTAGGCACCATTGACTATAGTGGGACTTACTTTTGAGTGGACATGCATAGGACTGAGATCTGTCTTCTTTCCTCAGGTGACCTCCTGATAATCCGAGATTGGTAGATTAACATGTTATGTTCACTTAAGGCAATTAAAATACTGTACATTCATTTGGAGATATGAAATTTCTAACCTTTTTGCAAGGTCAATGAAGAGCAAAATAAAAAAGCTTTCCATCCCACTCTGAGCCAAATCCTATTCTCCCCCCCCCCCCGCCGATGCAGCGGCGCCAAAAAGGCTACCACTGCATCCGGGGGGGCAGTTGCGGATGTATCCTTTAGGTAAGCCTCCGTGGCACGGGGGGGGGGTGTCTACTCAGACCTGTGCTAGCTAAATTGCTGGTGCAGGTCTATGTGGACCCACGCTGTAGGATCAGGTTCAGGAAGGGGGTTAGAATTCGGTGGCCACCACTGCCACTGAACCCGCCCCCTTCCTGGAC
Source organism: Plestiodon gilberti rubricaudatus (assembly GCA_026170595.1). NCBI lineage: Eukaryota > Metazoa > Chordata > Lepidosauria > Squamata > Scincidae > Plestiodon > Plestiodon gilberti. The sequence goes on along the minus strand of JANXHW010000006.1, from coordinate 72,455,302 downwards.
CCAATCTGTCCATCCCCTGTCCCCATTACCACCGCATTCCGCCCTCTCCCCACCCAGTTATGCCCTCCCCCAACCCCCTCCCACCTCCTCCGCCACCTTACCCCCGTCATTGCTGTCTTCGCGCTGCTCTGGAGTGCGTGGGAAGGCTCTGGCCTTCCTACTGGCACTCCAGCAGCATGCTACATTGTGGGAGCATATATGCCTTTTACAACTGGTTCTGACTGCTTTATTCAGTCAGCACCAGTGGAAGAGGCGCACTGCCATCAGTCGGAGAAGGTAGGATAGGGCTGTCTATCTCCTTTGTGGAGGCTTAACTCTATGGTACATTTTCTTTCATTGCTATGCACTTTATGTTAAATCCTTATCAAATGGAGTTTGGTATACATGGGTTCCTCATCTACAGTTTACTGTGTGAACTAGACATAAATGCATCCATCTATAGGGGAACTGGATGAAAAGGAAGGCTCCGTTTCTGCATTTTTAATAGTTGTGTGCAAAAGGGAATTTTAGAAAGAGTAGTTTGTCTCCTGCTGTTTGACAAGCTGTCCGTAAAAAGTTGTATTTTCTACATGCCAATTACAGGTACAGGAAGCATGTGTTACTTTGCATCTCATCACCTTATGTATACTGGTTCCAGAATGGTTTTCAACTCCTCCAGGGTCTTCCATTGCATCCAAATATTTCATGGTTTCATACGCACCAATGCTTTGCAATGTGATCTGTTTTTAGTTCGCAGCATAAATATTAAGAGCAAAATCTTAAACCCGTCTGTTAAATGGTAGGCACATACCAAAGCAGATATATTAACATGTATGGAATGTTTTCAAGCTCAGTCAGAGACGTTCCTTAGAGAAAATGACCCTAAAATGAATGGGACAGTGGGGCTTTCTGAGATATGACATGGACTGAGTTAATTTAAAAGATATTGATGATGACAGTTACTATGATTCAGTGGATGAAGCAGCTCTCTCGCTCTCTCTCTCTCTCTCTCTCTCTCTCTCTCTCTCTCTCTCCCCTCTCCCTCTCCCTCTCTCTCTCTCTTGTTTTGTATTTTTTTTCCAGAAATAAAGCAATGAAGAGCTTACCCCAAAGTTGACAGGACTATGAAATATTAAAATCTGAGTTTGCTTCTGTCCTCATCTCACCCAGCCAGCTGAATTATTGCAGGAACATCCAAGCTTCTGCTTTTCATATGCTGAAGCTGTTTCAGTGTGTGTACGTGCATGTCTCTATGTACGTATAAAATATAAGTTTTAATATACGTTGATATTTAATAAAGGATCCTGCTTGAGAACGATACTGATGCTGAATTTAAGACAACATTGTTTTCACTGTTACTGTATTAACATTAGAAATAGCCCAGATCTGGCAAAACCACATATGTAGTCCTGTTTAATATTTTCTTTTGTATTCTGAAAATGAACTCTGTAGATAAAAAATGACAAGTGTAGCTGTACTAAGGCTGCAATCCTATCCACACTTTCCTGGGAGTAAGCCTCATTGACTATAATGGGACTTACATCTGAGTAGACATGCATAGGACTGGACTCTAAGCAAGCAATAGCTAGAAATGACTTCAGTATATGAAAAATGCCAGACGTTTTGTAGTATTCACTACCATCACTACATCAGGGGTTCCTAACCTTTGTCGCCAGGTTCCCGGCTGCATATCCTTACGCAAGATTGCACCGTGAAGGAAAGTGAACCAGAATAATAATTATGGCAAGTAGTTTTAAATTAGCTTGCAAATCTCTTGTCCTGTGATGAAGATAAGCATCTGCTTGTACTACATGTTAATTTTATGGCCTCTCTGATTGTAGAAGTCGGCATTACCCCCGTACCCACCAAATAAAGAGGCGAGACAACAGGCTGGAGTTTATGGGCCACTTTTATTAAATTAATTTACATAACCAAACTTATCAGCAGCAGGGCCTCTACACCACCCACCACCGTGCGGGCGCTAATTTTATGGCCTCCCTGATTGTAGAAGTCGGCATTGTGTAAAACCTAGGTAAAGGTAAAGGTGACCCCTGACAATTAAGTCCAGTCGTGTCCGACTCTAGGGTGTGGTGCTCATCCCCATTTCAAAGCCGAAGAGCCAGCGTTGTCCGAAGACGCCTCCGTGGTCATGTGGTCGGCATGACTCTCCTTGCCGCAGCGTGTAGCATGCGGCTGGAACATGGAGCGCTGTTTACCTTCCCACAAGCTGTACCTATTTATCTACTCGCATTAACATGCTTTGGAACTGCTAGGTTGGCAGGAGCTGGCCAAGCAACGAGAGCTCACCCCGTCGCGGATTCAAACTGCCGACCTTTCGATCGACAGCTCATGGTTCAGCGGTTTAACCCACTGCGCCACCTGCTGGCCTTGTGTAAACTACCTACCTATGATCAAAGATTAAGGGTGGATGCCCGTTGGCGCAGCTTAATCGCTATGCAGGTTGTTCCCAGGATTGAACTGAAGGAAAGAGAACTACAGGACTGGTGTACAAATATAACATGAACATCTTCATTTTTCCATACATTTAAAACCTAGCTTTGTGTGAGTTACCCTCAAACTCCTAGGGTGTGCTTTAGTTGGCATACCATTACAAAGGTGTTGGCCTAGCTTTGTGCTCTGCACAATACTTTGTAATAGATATAAGCTGCCCAAAACACAAGGGTTATTTTTCTTCAAGACCAGGACTATCTCCTGCCAGGACAAGGGAGGGCAAAGACTTGAAGGGAGCAGTAAAATAGACTCCTGTAAAAATGAGTAATAGATAACACTGCAGGTGCTCTGGAGGTGGTGCACAGTAATTTTCATCTCCCTACTGATATTGCACAAGATTTAAAGGCACATTGAAATGGCAGTTATTATGGAACTATTGTGGTGTATTATTGATACACCAGTTCATTTCTTCCCATAAGGCTACCAAAGTACAAGTGCCATGTTTACTGGGTGCCTTTGTACAACAAAGTGCTTAATTAAATGCAGTCCTGGCATGAAGACTGAATACTTTGTGACTCCTTAACAGCCACACAAATGTATTTATCGTTTCTGTGCCATGTGCTGTCCACTATACAACAGCTGCTTGTATCTCTCTCGCATGGTCATGTTAAGAAGAGCAGAAGGAGTATACATGGGACTGGTTGGGTCTATTGGTGTGTGCTGGGGTAAGATGTTCCCCATCTACAGGGCTACAGAGGCGGCATAGGCAGTCAGGTCATGTGCAACTCATCCGTCACCAATCCACCACTTTCTGCCCACCAACCTCCTGAGACTACTGCCTCACCACACCTTATTAGCAGGTCAGTACTTGGATAGGCTTAGTGGTTAACATGCTGAACTGCAGACTGGAAGGTCAGTAGGAAAGCAGTCCGAAAACCGAGTGCCGCGTGATGGAGTGAGCTCCCGTCTCCTGTCCCAGCTCCTGCCAACCTAGCAGTTCGAAAGCAAAAAATTGCAAGTAGATAAATAGGTACCGCTGCGGCAGGAAGGTAACAGCGTTCTGTTAGTCATGCCGGCCACATGACCATGAAAGCATATTCGGACAGCGCTGGCTCTTCGGCCTTAGAAACGGAGATGAGCAACACACCCTAGAGTCGGACACGACTGACTTTCGAGCAGGGGATACCTTTACCTTACCTACTTGAATAGGAGAGTATATGGAAGCCCCATGTATGCCACCTTGAGTTGCTTCATGGAAGAAAGGTGAACTGCAAATGTATTAACTCAGGCTGCAATCCTATGCATGCTTACCTGGGAGTAAGTCCCATTGAACATAACAGAACTTACTTCTAAGTAAACATGCATACGATTGTGATGTCAGTCAATACTCATGGAATTGTTCCCCTGATATGCAGCGATGCCATCCTGCCAGACATAGCTCCCCAGGCTGGAGGACTGCAATGCCTGCCTTGCTGCAATGAGGAGGCAGTATCTTTTGCAGAACTGTATAATTAGATAGCAACTAAATAGTGCAGGTGGGGCACTAATTCTATGTTATTCTCTTCATGATCACAACTCAAGTTCATAATTTAGCAAACATGAAATATTTAGTGGACTTGGGTTTTTTCTCAGTTCCGGAGCTCCTCTTGATGTAAAAGTGTCTATGCAAAAACTAATACGATGATGTCTCTGTGGGGAAATGGACAGCCAGGGTTTTGCAAAAGTGCTGATGTACTAGCTAAACAGTAAATGACTCCAGGTGCCTCAGTGGTAAAAATGGTCTCCGAAAGACTTTTTTGTAAATGGGAGAATGAAGCAATGTTCTTACTGCTTAATGAAGTAATCTTTATTAGCAATTATTTTTAATTAACTTCTGCTCTTACCGCATTGGTTAATATGCCACCTTTCGGGATGGGAGGGGCAAGATGGAAACACTGGTACTTGGGGGGGAAATTAACCTGGCACTTTATTAATGGTGTAGTCCTATTTATTGGATCTCATGAACAAATCTTGTACCTTTCTGCAGAAAGGAGAGATGGGTAGTTTTTCGCTGTTCAGAAGAAACCAGCAGACTTATAGCTGAGATCCTAAGTAAATGTTTGCTGGAAATAGATGTAGTGGAAATTGTGGAAGAACGGTGAGGAGTTAGTGGTGTTATCAGTGGTTCCCTGTTTTGACAGATCTGGGAAGGAAGGGGTTAAACCTGAAGTTTGACAGAACTGGGATATAAAGGGTTAACACCCAAGACTGAGTGGGTGGAAGCACAGCTGATGGTAATTGGGTGTGGCTCCACACCTGTGGACAATTAGAAGGACCTGGAGTGCACTGATTGCCAGCCCACAGCTGTGCCCACTTATGCTTAATGAAGACTTGGAGAAATAAAAGGAGGCCAGCTACAGCACCCAAGAGACTTGCTACCTTGTCAGAGGAACATGCTGGTGGATTGCTGTGTGATGATCTCCTGCCAGATGATGACTACTCAGATGGGGAACCTCTGCTGGACTGATTCCTGGACTGACTGATCTTGAGGAAACTGCTGGAGAGACTCTTCTTGATTGGACTTTTGTTGCAAGATGCTTTGCCAGACTGGAGAAAGCCAACCAGGAGATTCCACAGCTGTGGGGAAATGCGCTGAGATTTCCCAAGAACACTTGCCTTGTTTAGATAAGTAGACTGGCAGCGCAATCTGACTTAACTTTTGTGCCGGTTTAACCAGCGGTGCAGCGAGAACGGGAGGCCCCAGAACAGAAAAGGGATTCACATCCCCTAAGAATTCAAAGGGGATTTGAATCCCTTTTTCATACTGGGGCCTCCTGTTCTCGCTGCACCACTGGTTAAACCAGCACAAAAGTTAAGTCTGATTGCGCTGACGGTTACTAAGGGATTGCTTTCACTTTGGGAAATTTATTGGTGATAATGGTTGCTTGGGAAGCAATAAAACTTGTTAATTGCTGCCGTGTTCAGGAGTTTGTTTCTGCACGCAGCATTTTAACTATTTAAGAGGGAAAGTGCTGGTTTTAGCCTAAAGTGGACTTTAGAAAGGGAATATAGCGGCTCAGAAGAGCCTGGGACAAAACAATAGATTTCACTGAAATGAATGGCCTTTATTCAAACTAAATGAAAGAAAAAGAATGTGTGCAGTTCACTGTTATTACACATTGACCAAAGGGCCTGATATGCAGGTCTACTACAGGATTAAGCTAAGGGCCAAACTAAACATACATGCAAACACATTCTCCAGAAGTGTGATTCCAAGTGAACGTATGTTGTTTTTCTGCGAGGGAAAAAAGCCACTTCCCCTGGAGGGGGCAGATCCTGGTTGGCACTGGAGTGTATTGGGAGAGGGAGGTTCATTCTTTCACCAGGCACTGTTTTCATGAAGAAAATCAACTCCCTGAAGCATCTATTTCTTCAAATTGTCACTTTGGGAGCAAATCACCACTTCAAGGGGGTGGTTTTCAGTATGAAAATGGTATGTGGGGGAAAGAGTGGAACTACCTGCTCCCCATGCACCCTGGTCCCAAGCAGAGTCATAGCTAGGCTTCCCGGCGCCCGGAGGAAGGGGCAGGGCCTAGGTGACGTGACACGCCCAGCGCGTCACCGCCCCCGCCCCCTGCTAGTTTCCTTCCTACTTCGGAGCCGTACTGGCTCCAGGGAGGGCGGGAGGGCCGAACACCGTGCCCAGACGAGACCGGTAGGTCCGCCTGTGCCTGGATCTGCTGCTCCAGTCTCCTTCCACTTCTGGTTCCAATCGGACCAGGGTGCATGGAGAGCCCCCTATACAGCTGTTTTTGAGAAAAAATGTGCCATTTGGAAGCACACCTCTGGAGTACACGTGTGTGTGTACACATCTAATTTTGACCTATGTCTTAATAATGATCATTGTTGTTGAAATCTCCTTCCTCAATTTTGCTGGAGAAATGTCCCACACCAGGGATATTCCACTTGACTGAAAGCAAGCTGGCTTCCCTTCCCTTCCCTAGAACCATAGAATTATAGAGTTGGGACTAACAAAATCATGGAGTCCAGTCCCCTGTCAGTGCACAGTGCAGGTTGACCAAAACTACAACATCCCCCATAGATGCTGATCCAACCTCTGCTTAAAGACCTCCAACAATGGAGAGTCTACCACCTTCCGAGGCAGACCGTTCTACTGCTGAAGCAGCTGAACAGTTCATATCGTTAGAAAGTTCTTCCTAATCTTTAATCAAAAATTCCCTCGCTGTAATTTAAACTCATTTGTCCTGGACCTACCCTCGAGAGCAACCAAAAACAAATCTGCTCCATCTTCCACATGACAGTTCCTCAGACATTTGTAGACCATTATCTTGCCACCTCCTAACCCTCCAAACTAAGCATGCCCAATGTTTTCACATTCCATGTCAATCTTATGGATTTTGGAGGTAGTCGCTGGACCACAGATGATAATGGTGTCATTTTTTCCCAAAACAAAATGGCATTTATGTACTGTACTTTCAAAAAGTGAAAGGGAGGGTCAGATCAGATGTTTGCAGGGATATGTACAGTAGTTAAGAAGTGACCTTCCAACTGGAAGCACCTCTTTTTTTCCAAAAGCCATGAAGGGCCTGATCGTGACTGAAACAGCAATGCATGGGAAGGAGTTTGCTTAACTGTTTCCCCTTTTGCTGTTTTCCTAGCACAAAATGGCTTCCCCAGCTGCAGTTTTCTCTCAAAATGGTTATTTGTTGCAAATAGCTGCTCAAAGGACAAATAGCAGTGCTGGAGGGGGAAGTGATTTACAGTGAGAAAAGGGCTCCAGGGGAAAGGTGAACCCCTCTTTCCTCATGCTTTGAGTTCCTGAGCAGGATCACTGGTGTCGCTGCAGGGGGGGCGGAGCTCTAAGTTCCGCCGCGGCTCCAACCCTCCGCTGCTTTCACCGCCTTGAATGGTTCCGAAGGCGAGGGGACGGGGGCGCTTCGTGCTCCGGTGTAACGGAGGGTTGGAGCCGCGGCGGAACTTGGAGCTCCGCCCCCCTGCAGCGACGCCAGTGGGCAGGATTGTCCCCACCTGACTGTGTTTTGTGAAGCAAGAGGCCCATCTGGTTGGATGCATGCCTCAGTGCATTTCTGCGAATGTCTAATTTTGGCCCTGAGAGTAGAGACAAGCAATCCTTATCAAAACAGTTGAATGTGATTTGAGATGGACCCTTCATTTTCCATTCACAATTCTTTTGTCCTACTGACACCTCGGTCAGGTTCTAAAAGTTGTGGAATAACGCAAAAACCTGTTGACTTGAGCCAGCGCTCAAAGTTGGGAAGGCCAACTTAGCATTCTAGAAACAAACAAACAAACCTACATCTGTCTCCAGCCTGAATTTAATCTTTCTTACAAGGATTCTGTGTTTCTTCGCTAACTGTACTTATTGCCTCTTCTTCACAAACAAGATTTTTTTTCCTGTATCAAAGTGTGTAGAATTATTGGCCTGCTGTGGGAAAAGAGCATTTCAGTCGATTGTACCAACTGATGAGACCGATGTCAAATATAGTTCAAAACATTTAATGTCAAATATAGTTCAAAATATTATTACTTAGCTGAAGCCGTAATCAAAAATGCCCATCAGAATTTGTCAGCTCTGTGTCTGGTCAACTCTTAGGTGCTATTAAAATGCAGTTCAAAACTTAATAACTTGTTCTGCACTGTGTCTGTTCCACTGGTTTCCTGAACAGGCATGAAATCCCGTGTCTGATTGAAGGCCAGGCAAGACGTGTGACATGGGAGTTCTGCTTTTGTGGGGAGGGGAACAGGACAACTGATTTGGATTGCAAGCACCTTGCTGGTGGGAATTGGCTTCAGATCTTTCCCCCCGGCACTGTGGCCCCAATACAAATTGCTCCCGGAATGGCAAGGAGCCGTAGCTTGTTGAAAGAGCACATACTCTACGTGCAGAAGGTCCCAGGTTGCCTGAGCACCTCCCACAATAATTGCACACAGCATATACTGATTTTAAAACTAGGTCACGTTTATGTAATACTAGCCAATTCAAGACAAATGCAAACACTGCAGCGGTTTCTACCTTTCCTCACTCCTTCCCTCCCCATTATTGTGGGCACTTACCTCAAAGGAGAGAGTATGCTAATATCTATATTTCCCCTAGGGCATGCCCAGCCTGATTCAAAGCTGCAGTTTGTCAGCAGACAATCTATGCTCCCCTATGCCAACCCCAATGGAGTTGAGGCAGCTGAATTATACTGTCTACCCCAAGCTAGACAGCCTTTGAGGTTTGCAATCCAAGCCTGAGGGAAGCACCAACCAGCATCCCTGAGTCTGGCAGTCTCTTGAGATTGGTTTCCCCCTTTGACTCGTGCTTACCTCAGCACACCAGTTGTTTGTTTATTTATTTGTTTGCTTGTTTGTTTATTTATTACATTTTTATACCACCCTTCCTTCAAGGAGCTCAGGGTAGTGTACATGGTTCCTCCCCTCCTTTTGCCCTCACAACAACCCTGTGAGGTAGGTGAGGCTGAGATAGTGACTGGCCCAAGGTCACCCAAGAAGCCTCATGACTGAGTGGGGATTTGAACCTGGATCTTCCAGACTTAAGTCCAACTCCCAAACCACTACACCATCCTGGCATCCGATTACCTAACCTTATTTCCTGACCTGCACTGTACTTGCCAGATTAGGAAGGAGGAAGAGATAACACCGGATTGGCAGATTGATGGTATCCAAAAGAAGGAGGGAGCAAGGCAAGGAAGGAGTAAGAAAACAAGAGCTAGCAAAAAGGATTAAAAGCCTGGGAATCCAAGAGAGCAGTTCATCGGAGATGGCTGACTAAAAAAATGAGGCACACATGCATGTCAGAATTCCCATCTCCGAGTCTAAGCTACACCAGGATGACCACGTTGGTTGTATGCTTTTGTAAGTCTGATTGGATATGGACGAAATTAGTAAAATGACATAGGGATCAATTAGCAAACTAATGTAAACATTGTAATATATCCGTACGTAAACTAATGTAAACATTTTTGTGCTTTTCTGTAACCAAAAGTAAAGCTTTTATAAGATCAGCATTTGTATCTTGGGGCACATTCACAAGCAGTGACTCGGAGACCCCTTCAACAAGATCCCTGGGCTGGGCTGGACTGAGTTGGAGCCTGATCACCTCCAGGCTAGCCTGGGCAAAGCCTGTGTGATGACACCCCAAATGTTTCTGTGCCTGGAAGTCTCCAGTTTTATAGTCTTGAGCAGATATTCTCTGCATAGATCTTTTGCTCATGGTCACTCTACATTATTTTGGTTTTTTAGGGGGGGGGACACCTTAAGGGAACACCTTATGGGCCACGGTGGCTTAGTGATGCTGAACTGAAAACTGGGAGGTTGGTAGGACAGCAGTTCGAGACCCGAGTGTTGCGTGACAGAGTGAGCTCCCAGCTCCTGCCAACCTAGCAGTTCAAAAGCAAGAAACTGCAAGTAGATAAATAGGTACTGCTGCAGCAGGAAGGTAACAGCGTTCCGTTAGTCATGCTGGCCACATGATCACAGAAGCGTCTTGACCAGCGCTGGCTCTTTGGCCTTAGAAACAGAGATGAGCACCGCACGCTAGAGTGGCACGATTGGCTTTCGAGCAGGGAATACCTTTACCTCACCTTAAGGATATATACGGTACACAAAGAGAGATGTTGTCAGACAAAGGGGTTAACATAAAAAGTGCAAGGATAAAGATACGAGTATTCAAAATGATAATTGCAGTGGCATGAAAAATATGAAAGCGCTTCCTGGAAGAATAAACATGCAGAGTATTTAATGGAGAACTGCGGATCTCAGTAAGCCCACCAGCTGTTTCAGAACTCAATTCTGCTTTAATGGAATGGCAGATTTCAAGACTAATTCTACTCTGGGTGGAATTTGACATCAACCTATGGGGAGGGGAAGGAGAGGAAATCCACATTTTTTGAAAAGTCAAATCTTGGAAGCGGACTAAATTATGCAAAACAAGCAAATATAATTTGTGACCTGGGGGCAGAATTTGGATTTGTTTGTTTTGGCAACAGGATGCCCAAATCCTAGCATATGCTCAAAAACATCTCATGGTATTGTTTGCTGATGCACATGAATCGGAGACAATTTACACCCATCTTAAAATAAATGATGATTAGTGCCGTGGCCTTTGATAATTCTCGAACAGATGTCACTGCAGATGTGATGGCCAATAAGCTAGTTTTCATTACTTATTAAAGGAAGGCCTGGTAGCAAAAGTCCTCAGGCTTTCCTGGAGGCCCTAACTATCTCTAACAATCCATCAAACTGTGGTGACACTGTGTGTAATTGTTAGAATTGCCCATGACACACTGGGGTTCCAGGCCGTCACTTAAAAATGCAGTTGCATCAGATGTTGGTTTCTTTTCTCCTCAATTAGCTGTGAGAAGTCGAGAAAATGACAGAGCATGCCAATGAGCCAACCGTCGTTTATTCGAAATGTGCCGAATGGCCTTGTTCTGCTGTATTCATTGGAACCCATCCCAAGGGTTCTGCAAGTGAAACCCTCCACCAAAGTCAACCTCTTGAGTTCCATTTTGCACACATTACAGAAGGGCTTCTGTTCTAGCCTGTGGCCATGTGCAAATGAGGGGCATCTGGGTCTGAATTTGCAAGTAAACCTGATTGACTTAGAGGAAACGGGGATAGCTTAACTCTATACAGTGGCGTTGCTAGAGGTGGGGTGGAGCGCTAAGTTCTGCACCACGCTGACCTCCGTTACTCACCGTCATGACGTGGCCCCACCCCCTCACCTTTGGAGCCATTCAGTGGGGCGAAGGCAACGTGCAGGAGACTCCCTGCGTATTGCCTTTGCCCCACTGAATGACTCCGAGGGCGAGGGAGTGGCTACCTCGTGCCGGTGAGTAACGGAGGTCAGCGCGGTGCGGAACTTAGCGCTCCACCCCACCTCCAGCGACGCCACTGACTCTATATACTTCCTTTTAAAGGAAATATTACAGGCATTTCATATTTCAAAACACATAAAAAATAAAGATCACAAACTGTCTTCAGCTGCTGTGAACAGCAAAATCCACACTGTTGCTTCAGGCACTTACCATTTCTTTTGTTCCTTCTGAAGCCATTTTGTGTCCTCTGAATCCATAGCCCACTACTAGATTTGCAGCACAATCCTATCCTCCCCCAGCATAGGTTCTTCAGCTGGGTCACACGGCCCACACCGAATCCTATCTGGGGACTGTCATGGCTGGAGGACTACTTGGGTTAAGTGGGCATTACCCCATTGGGTTTACCTTGGGTAAACCCAGCCTGTGCAATGGGCCTACTCGGTTTTATGCCAGCTCTGTACACCTTGTTGGGATTGGAGGCCTGGGAGGGGGGAAAAGGATATGCCAGTCCCACCCACCCCACCCCACCGATCTGTCAATGGTTAGGTTAGTAGGCAGGATAGCTAAATGAAACCTCCAAGTCCAGAAGCACGCTACCTCCAAATACCAGGTGTTGAGGCAAGCAATATGTCACCTTCGTGCCCTGCTTGTGAGCTTCCCAGAGGCATCTGACTGGCCTTGTTGGAAACATCTTCTTATCTCAAATGCTCAGGAGGACAACAAAACCCTCCCATGCAAGATTTATTTTATTTATTTATTTATTTTAAAAAATTATACCCCGCCTTTCCTATGCCGAATTAACTAGCTAATGATGGGTATTGGAAATACAGTCATGGGCAGGAAAAGATCAGTTACATCAGGATAATGCCCCATATGTATATGTGTGAACTGGAAGTGGGCGTAGTTATTGAATTTTGAACTGTGAGGGAGCATGCTGAAGTCATCACAGGACCGACCATGTGGATCATCGCAGCATGTCAGTTTAGTTGTGTCATCCATGTGTCGTCATATGTGATAAACAGTTTGCCGCAGTATCTCAATTTGATTGAGAGAGATTAGTTGGAATTGCAGTGAGATTATACTCGAGTAAAGATGACAGCTATTAAGAAGCAACGTTGCGTGTAATTTGGGACAGGTTTATGATAGTAGTTCATCTTGGAAAGCTCATTGAAAGAACTTCCATGTTGAGATGTTGATAACATTCTCTTCTGCAATTCAAAAATATTGCTCAGAATAATATTCCCAAACTGGCTCCCCCTTCTTCCATTGGACACTAGCAATTACATTTGCATCAGTAATGGAAAGACATTGTTTACTGCACTGCAAAATTTGGGCATAACTACTTTGTGTGCATTATATTAAAACCAATTGCTAATCGTGATTTGTTAATCATCTAAATTGCTGCAATTAGCTATGGAACTCTCAGGAGCTAACTTGATTGCAATTATATACCCTTTGTTAATTATGTTATTATAAGAATTATTTGGTAAGCATCAGCGATGTACTTAGGAAAAAAAAACAAATATAATGAAATCATAGCACTCATTCACATGGTCAGTTGCCCGTACAATGTGGGTAATCCTGGCTTGTCCTCAGGACTTATGTTGTGTCCTGAGTGTGAACCAGGTTTGTACTCACACAGGTCACATTGCACTGATTCTTAGGATCACAACTGTTATAAAAATGTCTACTGTGACTGCTAAAATGGCTGCTGACTGTATCTACCGATTCACGGTCAGATTTGCTCAGAAGCATGAACCTGACCATAGAGACATTGGATTGGAAGGGTCCCCCCCCCAAAAAAAGCAGATTCTACTGCATTGCATGGACCTCAGAAAGTGGCGGGGGGGGGTAATGTGAATGGCCAATAAGTGACATCCACAAGATTACTCAAAGAAATGAGTAAGATTACAAGCTACTGAAGAAAGCAAGCTATGTATAAGGTTACCAGCTCACCTGTCCTTTGGAAGTTAGCATCCAAATCTCAGAGGCACGACTCAGCCCAATCCAGCAAGTCTCTAGCTTTTTAATGGGAAATGTTATGGGTCACAAGCCTTCTGTCTATAACTTTGCCCTTCCACTAGTTACTTTAGCTGCATCTCTGCTGTTTGTGTCAGTTAGGTCAGTCTATTTTTACCTTGCAATTCCCTGAGATTTATCTTTTTTTTTTAAATAAAGTCTACTAATGTTATAGTTGCTTCATCACATTCCTACTTCCCTCCCAAAAAGGTCAGCAGTGAAATTATTGAATAAGTTCTCTGCTAAATGTCCCATCAAAAGTACAACATAGCCCTACTTACCTGAAGCTGATCAATAGCAGAGACCTATATGGTAGCCAAATCAATAAAATCAATCTAGCAAGAAGGTCTCCTGCCTTGGCCCCATTGAAGTGAATAGGAGCTGGGTAAATACTCTTGCCCACCTCCCATTCACTTCAGTGAGGCTCAGGCAGATGGGAGAACTACCCACTGGATTGAGTCCATTGTTTCTAGCCAACATGCTCAACATATTTGTGTTCCCATCTATGCTTTTAACTATATGCATGTTTAATTTAAGATGTAAACATTTGATACCATTAAATACAACCATGGAAATCAATCCAGGCATTAAACCAAACAGTGATCCAGATCCGATACAAAATTTTGTGATCTCATACCATGCAATGATTTTCAAAACTACCCTATTGAATTAATAAGTCTGCCCTGGTGTGTGTGTGTGTGTGTGTGTGTGTGTGTGTGTGTGTGTGTGTGTGTGTGTGTGTGCGCGCGCGTGCATGTGTGCATGCATGTGCACACACGCATCTGAATGCTTTTAACTACTTCCAATATTCAGAGGTTAAAATGTGATTATTATTTTTTGTCCATGTACACACTGCAGTATGAAAATTGGGTAAAGAAATTCTTCCCTTATTATTAACTGGGGGATGGAAGAGATAGCCGTCATTGTCATTATTGACTTACTAAGCTTGAAAAGAACTTGACATTTATTCATAGCAAAATTTTCTACTGGAAGCAGCCAAGCCCTTTAACACTGTTTCTTTCCTGTTTGGATATTTATTTAATTGCCCTACTTTTTAAAATGTCAAATACCATTATCTGCGAAGAAGTCTTTATTCTACATGCAGGGCAATAGTGCCAGCCCCTCTAGGAGGCTGACTGAGACGATTATGTCTGGTGGCAAAGTCCGCCCACCTGCCTCCACCTCTCCTCTTCCTTCAATGCTCCAGCCCACCATTTTCCTCTCCTCCACACGTTGTCTTTTGCTGAGTTTCCCTCTTCCTTTTTTGAATCCAGGGGGTCAGAGGAGAAGCGGCAGAGGTGATAACTGGCATGCTTCTGGGTAAGAGGGAACGGCATCTGGCTGGGAGGTCTTTGGCCAGCACTGCAGCTCAATCCATCTTTTGAAACCAGAAGGATTTTGCTATTCATACCCTGATCTGGTAGTGGCTATTCACTTCTGATATCCATGGGTTCAGATCTAGGAGTGGTCTTGTTTGAAGCAGTTCTGTGGGTGCATCCCTTAGCGTAGTGGTTCCCAAACTGGGAGGCATGGCTCCCAGGGGAGCCATGGATACCAGCCAGAGGAGCTGCGGAGTGCCACGGAATCCTCTCGGAAAACAGTGCAATGCCAACTAGCAGGGATCAACATAATGTAATGGGGAGTCGCAGCCAATGGTTGCCAATGGTCAAGGGAGCTGCAGGTCAAAAATGTGTGGGAAACACTGCCTTAGCAGATGGTCAATGCAATTAACACTGGCAATGAGCTGATACCCTGGTTAACATGCTGGGATGTGTTGAAACGGGAGTGAATCCAGGTCCTCTCCCACCCATCAGCTCCCAACAGGTCATTAGAGGTGTCATAGATGATAGCACTAAGCACAAGTTGGTATTTGCACTTGCTGTGATCCTCATGCACAGAAGCATCATACAACCTGTGGCCACACATGAGGATAAAAGGAAACTGGGCTGCATTTCCCCCTCATGTAGTGGTGCATATTATTTTTGTAGCATTTATTTTCCCCAAATAAACTGCTTTCAGTTTACCTAAAATATTCCCCCTTGCCTACTTAGATGAATCAGACATTTCACCACCCACTGAGGAGAAAATTAGATTTATATAAATAATGTGGTTAGTATATGTGCTTATCTCCAAGCATTTTTGCCTAAATTGCTCCTGGAAGTGAATGGCACTGTTTTCTGTATGTTTAAAAGAATCCGAGGAACATCCCCACTGGCTTGGCAACATTTCTGCTGTTTTCGCATCAAAGAGACCTTCCTTTATGTACCATCAGAACTGCTAAGCCAGTATCAGTCAGGAGGACAGTGTCTTCAGTGAGATCTCTGCCTTACCAAGCCACACTAAGGTTAAAATCTTACGCACACTTACTAGAGAGTAAGTCCCAAGTCAGTAGGATTTCATTCTGGACAAACATGCCTAGACATGCGCTGTAAGACACTAGACCACATAAAGTACTTGCTGCTGACTATACTCAGTTCATAGGCTGACAAATGGTTGGGGAGCTCCCAGTTATGCTGCAGTATGGAAGTTAAGTGGATGTGGAGACCTGGGCCTGAATTGGAAACCTGTAACTCCTTGCAAATTACTACAGACTCAACAAGGATCTCAGTGCAAATCCTTGGATTTCCCCCTTCCTTTAGCCCAAAGGAACCCATGAGGCTCATTCATATCTGAAAATGGAAACCTTAAAATCACTGTCATTATGAGGCAAGCATATTACCTAATATTAAGGATATTATGTGCCTTCATTCCAAGAGGCATCTACTTAACTCACCTCTCCTGCTGGAACAGGAATGAGCCCAGATTGGGTGTACCTGCCCATCTGACACAAGTATGTGAGGTAAGGATGCTCAGGTGACCATGACTTGGCCAATGAAGCATCATTGAACATCACTGACATAATTGAACAGAGCATATAAGGTTAAGCCAAAGGATGCTCTTAGCTTTTTCATCCTGACACTGACTGAGTGATTGGTGTAGCATGGATCCAACCCAACTCTTGGGGAGAGAAGTGCTATGATGGACAGGACTCACAGGAGCCATTGTCCAGAGCGTGTAAGATCAGAGACTGAGGCTTCAATCCTATACACACTTACCTGGGAGTAAGTTCCATTAAACTCAGTCTAAACTCCATTAAACTCTGAGTAGACACACATAGAATTGCAGTGTTAGTATAGAAAGTCACATCAGATTTCTGTTTATTTAAGTAATTTAAGAGGTAATTCCTCTATTACCATTGTTTTGTAAGAATCGTGCCTAGGTCCCTCAACCCCCCAAGTCTTTTGCGTATGCTTGCTTGTGGTTACCTTGTTTTAATAAGCTACCTTCTTTTTACCTTTAACCTGCCTGGCTAGTTTGACTCAGCAGAGAGTGTATTGCCTCATCTTTTTGACCATAGCTCTATGCTACTACATCTGCCTTTTGGGATCCCCTTGGAATCCAGTCTTCCACCAGGCCACACAAACTCTGGGTTCAAGGCCCCCCTCCTTTTGACCATCAAAAAGGAAGAGAAATACCTCTGCTGGAGACCTTTGAGAGGTGCTGCCAGAGTAGATAGTACTGTATCATAGGAACATAGGCTCATAGGCTCATTTATATTTATTTATTTATTTATAGAATTTCTACCCCGCCTTTCTCCCAGGCACTTTCATATGTTCATGATGGTGATGTTGTACCTCCATTTAAAGCATAGGCTTGCAGGAGCGTTCTTGCTATTCTGACTTTAAGTCCAAAGTCATTGATAAGGTAGCTTCCATTATAATGGACAGGTAACTGGCCATGACAAAATTCCGAACCGTGCCCTTAGCACAGGGTTCGGACTTGCTATGCTGCACTGGAGACACATGGGTGGGGGCTGTAACTGCCCCCTTTAATTATCTGTAGTTGGGAGTGTGGGCGGGGCATAGAAGGGTTTGTCTTCCTGCTCCCTGCCTCACTTCTTCCTGTTTTTCCTCTGAGCCAGCAACAGCTGTTAACCCTCCCAACCTCCCTTGTTTGTTTGTTTTGCTTGAGTTTCATGGAGCATTCTCAAGCAAAAAGATCCCTATGTTAGGGATCTATGTTAGGGATCCCTATGTTAGGGAAGATGTTACCAGAGGCATTGAAGCCTGGCTACATAAAGGCAGGAATAGTCTCGAATTCAAACAAGGTAACTAGCACAGGTGTCGCTGAGGGATCAAACAGGCACTGCAGCACCCAAATGAAGTGAACACCAAACAGTATGCTTAAAGCAACAGATCTCAGAAAATACAGAGCTAATTCTGCAAACACCAATGTTTTTATGGTTCAATGTTTTAACTGCTTTTAACGTTTTAAAGTTACATGAATATACTTCCCTTGTTTTTTGCTCAGTCACTTTGGTTTTATTATTTTTTACTTATCTAGTACTTTTTGCCATGGCCAGTTAGATAGATCTTAGACCTTAGATAGACAGTTAGACCTTTATTGGCATAAATACACTAAAAAACAGACAGACATAGACAAACAACCAGAAATCCCCTAGCACAGGGGTTCTCAACCTTTGGAGGCCTGGGTACCCCCTATCATGGTCCAATTTTCTGAAGTACCCCTTGCTAATTAACTGCTAATTAATTGGATTAATCAATTAATTAGGTAATTAATCATTAAATATAAAGTACTAAAACAATTTTAAATGTGAAAAAATGTCTTATTTAACTCTGTTTGTCTGTGAGTGAGTGAGAGAGATGCAAGGATCTCTTTTTTCTCCAAGTCACACTTCCCAAAATCAGCTCCTCCCTCCCCCACCCCACCAAAGTACATTTTCCAAAGTACAAAAATAAGCCCAAAACCAAAATCAGAGAGAAAATAATTAAAATTTAAAATCCATGTTAATTAACACTTAATTAGCTGCTGATGGGACAGATAAAGGGCAGGGCTTGGCGTACCCCCAGCAAGTGGTCCGCGTACCCCATACCACAGGTTGAGACCCTCTGCCCTAGCACATCTAATGATAACATCTACAATCTTGTAAAACGTTCTCCTTAAACTGTCCTACTATGAATCTATACTTTAAAGCTCATTTCCTGAATAGCCACCACCGAAGAAGCAAAAGTAGCAACATAATCAAGTATCCCATCATCTGTTGACAGAAGGGCTCGGAGAATATCTGCCTCCATCCAGCCCTGAAAACTCACCAGCATCGAGATAAGATGCTTCTGATGGAAGGACTCGTGCAGGGAACATGATAAAAAGATATGTTCAGGTGTCTCCACACACTTCATGCCACATGAACAGAGCCTTGCTGAAACAGGTATTCTCTTGTACCGACCCCATAAAAGGGCAGAAGGGAGAGCGTTGCACCTCACCAGCATGAAGCCATGGCCAGTTACCCGTCCATTATAACAGATTCTTATTGCGGGCCATGAAAACCTGAAATCGTTTTTAAGGTAGCTTCCTATGCTCAGTTTCTGTGTGCAAAACTACAAGACTCTGGTTCAAGACTTCTGAACCTCTGACATACAGCACACAAATCCAAGCCCAATGAACCACTAATGAGCAAAAGAGCAACGATGTATGTACATCACCTGCACATATGCAATTTCTTTATGCTTACTCAGAGAGGTTCTATCCAGGCCAAAATAAATAGATAAATCCAGAAGTTAGATGTTCTGCTGAATGCTGTGATATGAAATTTGAAAACCATTTCATGCACTTTCATTTTGCACTTTTTGTGACGTTTAGAAGTTCTTACCATCTGAGGCGCTCTGAACAGAGTGTCCGCCAGCTTGACGTAAATATGCTATTCCATCCCCATACAACTAATTTTCTCCATCATGATAATATGTGTTCTTTAATAAAGAGTACTATACTCTGTACTGATTCTTTTCTCTTCACTTTAAGCGGGTTTAAGTGGATTATGGTGATCCTACAAAGAGAACTAGGTATAGAGGATTTTCTCAGTGATGTTCCTGGTTACATAACTTTACAAAGTAAGCTTTTTCTAGTGCCCCTCAATGACATTTCTTAAATACACAGCGGTGAGTTATACAGCCATTATTGTTTAGTTCCCAGTAATCTCTGAGGATATTGTGCTCTCCTAATGTCCTATTTTCCAACCAGCTAAGCCTGGTGCCAATTTGGAACTTGGTTTCCCATTCAAAATTGATTCAACATTTCTTGTTGTGTATTTTTTTTACATGATATATAAAGCTTCGATAAAGCTTATCGAAGCTTTATATATCTTTTCAGGAACACTGATGGTAGGTCTAAAGTCCACATCTTTAAAATAACAGGAGTACCACGAGAGAAACCTCAAAAGCGTGTGTAGCTATGTCGAGCATGAAGGGGTTTGACTCCTCACCCTGTCGGTATGTTTCTGATCTGCACGATGTGATGTGAAATCTAATGAAAAGAATTTCCTTTACAAAATTTCCCGCTGACCCAGAAATATTTGGGGGAATGGAGAGAGACGTGCCTTCCCTTGCTTCCCTGTGCTAAAGAACATGTTCAAAGAGGAACAAAAATGAAACGTAGCAAGGAGGATAAAATCGACAGCAAAAATAACAATGGCACGTTTTAATTTAAGCCTCCACCAAGTCTACAATTTTGAGGGAATTTTGAAGTTCATTTTTATTTGGCTGGCCTTGGCTGTTCCCTAGTATGTATGTGACATGTGTATGAAGTGAAGGGTGAATGCTAGGAGGACATGTGATGTGACCCAGGTCAGAACTTGTGTCATCACTGAACAGGAAGACGCTAAAAGAGCATTATGTCCACAAAGCTTGCAAATGACACTTTTTTATGACTTGACTCAGCTCCCCTGCTTCAGCCACAGGACAATATCACAGTTTTGCAAATGATTTCACTTTCCAAATGTGCACTACATATATAGGACCTCTTTTTTTTTTTAATCCAAAGTGAATATAGTTTGCACATGGTGGAAACAAGCAATACAAATACAGAGCAGGCTTCTTATTTCTTTACAGAATAATGCTGCATTTGAATACTTATCAATAGGGATGCTCACTTGTACATACGCATGATTTCTTCTGCCATGGAAGATCTCTCTCTCTCTCTCTCTCTCTCTCTCTCTCTCTCTCTCTCTCTCTCTCTCCATGCAGACAAATGCTGACCATGGAAGAGGTGGGGCTGGATCTTTGGAAATGCAGAGTATGGTGTAGGCTTTGCCAGCATGCTCACACTCCTCCCCCCCATCATGTGTTCTTGTATGTGCATGGTGTAACATCTAAGAAGGGGTTTACTCTCTCAAAAGCTAAACATCTATATTTTTTCATTGCTCTCTCCCCCTTTTGCAAGTAGACCCAAGAATATTTATGGATTCACGGCACTATCCTGCCTATACTTTAACCAGTAGAATGACCACTTTGCCAGTCTAGGGTGTCGCAAACATGTTTGCATCACCCCAAAAGTAAGCGGCACCAGTAGAGAGACTTGCGCCGTTCCTCTGGCACTGCGGGTTGGATCGCTGCTGCGGCGGAGAGTTGAGTCCCTGCTGGGCAGCGGAGGGGTAGGGGAGGTCAGAATGGGGTGTTTTGGGGGTGGGTGGGATTGGTGCAAGGCCCAGAAGGGGGAGGGATAGGCGTCGGCCTCCTCCACCAAACCCTATCCCGGACCTGGCCGCCATTACACAGGGCTCTCGAATGTGCACCAGTAAAATAGTTGATGTACATCCGAGTAGCCCCATTGGGGCAACTGGCACGTTACTCGGGGTGAAGGGACAAACATCACTATACCCCAAGGATGCCTCTGACTGTGCCGGGGCAGGGCCAATCCTGGTTTGGGTGTGCTGGGCATCTTATGTGCACCACCATGTCCTGCTAGACAGAATTGGGCTACCTGTTAATTTAAAACATTTTTACTCCACTTGTTCCTTTTACAATAAAAGGACCAAGGCAACTAAAAATAATAAAATACAATATAATGTAATTAAAGATAAAATAAAAAAATTAAACAATGAATAAAATAATGTAACAATAAACATATTTTAAAAGCAGCAATATAAAACCATAAATTAAGAGGACATAAATGCTGAGACGAATGTGAGAGTGTCGCCACTTTAAAAGGTGACTTTCTCCTGGTAGTAGGGGTTACTTTTCTTTGTGGCTCTGTGCAGGTGTGTGAGAGTGGTTGACCCAGACAGAAACCTGATATTCTCTCTTCTTTTGTAGCTTCAGAAAGGGGGGCTGTTGTTGGCTTCTCTTACTTTTCCACAGCCACTATGAGCTGTACATAATAAAGGTGTTTATTATGTACCTGAATCTCATCAGTCCTCTCCCATTTCTCTGAATAAGCCACATTTTCTTTCTTTCTTTCTGGGCAGACTGGCATCCTCCTGCATGTTGGAAATAGGCCTCTCCTTCTGTTCCCCTTTTGTTCTCAACATGAAACCATAGGTGGATTTGAAAAAGACAAAATGGCTTTGATGGAGATGTTTTGGAAAGCTTGCCAGACTCCTTGTATTGATCTGCTGTGAGTAAACCTGAGAGTTTCTGTCTTCTTTTCAAGGGGCTAATTCCATCAAATCAAAACAGCCCCAAATCCTGTTATAACAACAAAGCAGAAGAGGCTATTCTGTAATATAATAATTCTGTCTGTATGGTTGAAGGAGAACAAATGTTCTTCTGGCTCCCCATGGTAATAATAAAGAAAGGCAGGTTGAGGAGCCCGGGATAATTATGTCGCCATCGTAAATATTTATGAAGTGGAGTGTGTTACACACAACTTAAAGTGAAGTTGACAATTTCAGCATTCATCATCTCATTTCATGTAGGCTAAAAATACTTAATCTTTTCTTTTTTTTTCCGAAGAAAAGAAAACCACTAATCCCAAAGATATCTGGCTAAGTGAAAGGGCTTTAAAGTATGAGAAGACAAGGAAGAAGAAGAAGAAGAACAAAACCCACATGGATATAATATCCAGAAATTGACCCCTAAGCAGGCTTACCAGATCGCCGACCGGGACGTTCCTTTTTGCCCTTAAGGGAGGCGGGGGGTGGGGCGATATCGCCCCACCCCCCGCCTCCCTTAAGGGCAAAAAGGAACATCCCGGTCGGCGATCTGGTAAGCCTACCCCTAAGGTTTTCTTTCCTCAGTGTTGTCTTGTTTCAGGAAAATACTTTACACAATTCCATACCAGGTACAACAAGGGCTTGATTTTAACATTCTGTCATTGTTTTTGAACCTATCGAAGCAACAACAAAAACAACAACAACAATAATCAGCAACAACAGCAACAGCAACAGCATCAACAACAACAACAACAACAACAACAACAGCCAGTATTTTTATACCACCTTCTCTTTTTCACCTTCTCTTTGTTCATCGGATTTCTTCTCTGACTTCTCAAAGGCGATTTATACAGGCAGGCTTTCTTAACCCCAAGGGGTTTTTACAATACAATATGTTCTAGTCTTGCATAGAACCCTTCATTCTAGGTGGTTTCCTTCACAGTCCAGTCTCTCTCTGGCGTCCGCCTCATCTCGCTTCAGCTGACAGGCAACTTTGACTCCCACTCAAAGTTCAGCTGCAGCTTCTCTCCCTCACAGAGTCTTTGCAGCTTATCAGCTCGGCGTGCCGACAGCTTTCTGACAGACACAGATACTTCTGGCCATCTCAAACAGTGGTGACCTTCTTTTATCTAGCAGGGGGACCGAAGCCATCCCTATTCATCCCAGCATAGTGTTCCTCACAGTGGCTATTTGCTGGTTCTTGCTAGGAAAACATACCCAGCCATATAGCTGATCCATCAGCTGTATGCCAGTCCCAAGCCTGGATAAATGGGGAGGAGAGGGACAGGGGTGTATTATCCACTAGGCTGACTAGGTTTCAGCCAAGAGGTCCTGCAGGGACAGGGGCCCCACAGGGACGTCTCTATAGAGTAAGAGAAACACCCTATAACAAGAGTGAAGATTGAAGTGCTGGAGGGTCCCCGAAATACCTGACACGTGCTAGAAGGGGCCTGAAACACCTGAATCCTAGGGGCCCAGCCATGGGTTAATACACCCCTGGGGAGGGGAAAGCAATGGTGAACTACCCCACAGCAAACTCTCACCAGAACGCTTTATGGCAGGCTGAATATATAAAGTTGAATTCGACTGAATGGGTGCAGGAGGAGGAGGGTGTGCAGCCCTGACTGTTGGATTAGACTGCGCACACAACACACCAGTTCACATGCAGAATTCCTCATCTAGTTAGCAACCATGTATGGTAGCTCCCTTCTACTTGTGGACTGTCCCTGGATCAGGTCAAGGGAAGTGGAATATGCTCTGGTAATTGAAGATGTTGAAACTTATGTTGATCCCACTTCAGGTCTAAATGTAAGGATTTTTTTTTCATATTCACTCTTGTTTTGTTCCATTTTGTTCCCTTGAGAACCAGTTCTCAGTTCATTAAAAAAAACCATACCGGTAGTATACAATCAGTATTAATTAGTTTAGAATTCACATTCTTCATCCCTTTGAGAAAGAAAACTAAAATGCTGATATAGAACTACAGTGTTTAAATTGCAGCATAGAGTCCCAAACTGTTTTTCATTGATTTATTTGGGTGGCAGAATGCGACTGTTGCAGTATTAGGGAGCGGTGGTCATTCATTTGGGTGATGGTGAGTCTGAGAACCATCAGAAGGGTTACAGATCTTAGCAGCATTCCATGCACCTACCCTTCCTCGACTGCTGGAGCCTCCTATCACCCCCACCATATGGGCTAGAAACATGCTGTGTAACAAATCAGTACACTCTGGATTTAGCAGACGGTATAACACTCCATACTACACAATATTCCCATCGGAGCTGTGCTGTAGCTCAGTAGCATATGTTTTTGCATGCAGGAAGTGTTAAGTTCAATCCCTAGTATGGGGAAAAGACACCTGCCTGAAACTCTGGAAAGCCACTGCCAGTTTGTAAAGTCAATCCTGCGTTAAATGGATTGATAATGCATGTGACTACAGCAACGCCGCTTTTCAGACCAGAGGTCTACAACTGGTGGATCAGGAACCAGAAGTGGGTCACAACTCAATCTCATGTGCGGTTGCGGCAGTGCCTCCACCGCTGCTGTTTTGTTTTCAAGGCCTGCATAGTTTGAACAGTTGAACTGTATGAACAGTTGCCAGGATTAGGAATCCTAGATGAGAGGAATTTCTCCCTCCCCCATCCCTCCCACTGCCTGTCCCCCACTACTGCCTTACTTGGCGCCATCAGTGTCTTCGCCACTGGCAAGTGTGTGCAGCTGCCAATGACTATGCTGGTGGCCTTGTTGCGCACCAGGATCCAGGTACTTCTGCTTGGGTCTTGCTGCCTCTGCCGGCAGAATGCGCACTTTTAATAAGATTGGGCTGCCAGTCACATTTCCTATACAGATTAAATATTGATTGCGGTGGTCCCTTTTCTGTGTTGCTGTGCCTTCTGAGGAGGGAACTTAAAGCCCAGTTTTCGTGTGTACATTCTCACTTAGTGTGCATTTTCATATTCCGGGAAGCATGGAAAAGCATCAGTTTAAGGTTGCTGATGCTCCAGCATGAAATTCATTGGAGGATGGATGTGGCCACATGAAAGGCATTCATTTTCAGTGGGTGACAGGAATGGAGTAAGGCAGGTGTGCTGCTGAAATGACAAGTGGCTCTATCGGCGTGCGGCACAAGGAGAACCTTGGAAGGTGCTTGTCCACAGAGTCAATGACTGCAAGGAGATGGAAATGTTTCTCCTGGCTCAGAGCTGCGGCATCAGAGGAAGGGAAGTGGGAGGAAGGAAGAGCAACAGTTTCCAATTAGATCATGACAGCCATGCAGAGGCTTGGGGAAAGTTAGATTAGGAAAGGAAATATGCTGTGAATCATAGATCAGATAATTCCAAGGTAGTGACTGGGAAAATACAAAAGGCCCCCAATTTCTCTTCTGCTGGTAAAGTCTTCAGAGTTGCTAGAGATCAGTTTAGTCATGGGTTGTTGTGAGGAAATTGCTCTTGTTTGATGTTCCACAAGCAGTTCATGCAGTTTCCTAGGAAACCCCCGTTCCCACTTAAAGCCTAATTCTCTTGCATTGCTGGATAACGAGTCACTCTGCCTGACTTGTCCTCACTTCCCTTTACCTATTAAAATGTCCTTACCAGGTATCTGCAGAAATCCACTGAATGGAATGGATGTATTAGCCCCTGACATAAGCCTGATTCTTATGAACTGTCAACCCTGCCACTTATGTTTCCATTCCACCCCACCCCAATAATACAAAGACATTTTGGTCTCAGGGGGGTGGGGGGTGGGGGAAGAGGGTAGTAATACCGAGATAAGTAAAACCGTTTACTATCTTTTATCCCCATAGTAAGTACAGTATGTAGTCCCATATGGTAAAGTGTCCTTTTACGTTTTTACATAAATACTATTTTCATGACTATTCTTTCCTGCAAGTAATATGCTGACTGTATTGCAGTCATGGTAGCCTCTAAAAATATTTAGAGGAAAGAAGGGAGAAATAGATTGTGGGAGGAAAGCTCTATTTCACATCAGCTCAGCCATCTACTGCTGCTGCTGCTGCTGCTGCTGCTGCTCCTCCTCCTCCTCCTCCTCCTCGGTGCAGCTGACTGGCTAGGGGCTTACTTCTCTCTTGTTCTCCCTTTCCTGGTGGTGGCACCAGCTGGCATCACGGTAGCAGTGCTGCCACAGAGGGAAAATGAGGAGAGGAGTGTGCCCTAGGTCATCCACCCCAGTTCTACATAAGGTGGAGCAGTAATGCCACTAGCCCTCCTGGCGCCCGGTCCAAGGGGGCGGGGCCTAAGTGACATGACGTAGGTGTGCCCAGCGCGACAACGAACACGCCCCCCCGCCGGTTTCGGCACCTTTTTGGAGCTGAACGAGCTCCAGGGAGGGTGGGAGGGCCGAACCATCGTGCGGGTAAGTACCCCCCAATGCTGACTGCACCCCCGCACCCCCGCCAGGCGCGTCTGCTCCACGCGCTCCATCCTCCTTCCGCCTCTGAGGTGGAGCAATGGGCCTGGCAGTGGGGAATAGGGGTGTAGTCAGGGGGGAGTGGAGGGGAGCGGAGGTCTAGGACTTCTCCTACAAGATGAGTGGTGATGTCATCAGCAGGTGCACTTAAGCGCTTTCTTTGGAAGTTTTTTCAAAAGACTTTAGCCAAGAAAAAGCATCGGGCTCACTAGCAGGCAAACTAAGAAATTTGTTTAGGGGCATATATTAGTGTCTAGGACAAGGGTGGGGAACCGGTGGCCCGCGGGCCGGATCCGGCCCCTGGAGCGATCCGGTCAGGCCCGCGCGAGCCTGGACCCGATTCCATTCGGTCCGGCCCGCGCAGGCTCGGACCGGAGGCTCTGGAGGCCGCGTTCACCTCACCCGACTTTTCAAACCCTCCTGGCTGTTAGAGACATGCACAGAAACAGCCGGGTTGAGAAGGAGTCGCGCGAGCAAGCGGTGGGTGGATGGGAGGGAGGGAGGTAAATTCGCGGGGGGTGTAAATTTGTGGGGGGGGGAATTGCAACAAGTTTTCCCTATGGGAAAATGGCCCCCCACCGCAAATAGGTTCCCCACCCCTGGTCTAGGAGGTCATCGTCTTTCCAAGGACAGCTTGAAAGATGGTATGTAGCTCATGAAAATGTAGCTGGGACTAAGTCCTATTGAACACAGTGGAACTCACTTCTGCATAAACATGACAGTACTTTTTCTAGCACGCTTCCTATTTAACAGGGATATTCGTAATCCAATTTTTCATATTTTATACATTTATTTTAAACTATTGCAGTCTACTCCAAGCATTTGGTATGAGATGAAGTAGGACTTTAAATGAACGATAAGAAATTTCAAAACTGGAATAAGTGGCAGGAGAAGAAAGCATGCGAATGAAGACATTTAAAGTTTGTTGTTGTAGTATTAGGTGGGGTGTGGCTGTGGGGGTGTGGTGATGGGGGTTGTCACGATGAGCTCCTGCACTTCAAAATTTAGCACCACACCACTAGTGGAGAAAGGCAAGATGGTGGGGGAGGGAGCCCACCAAGATGGAGGAGACCCACAAACAAACGTGCAGCCATCCCTGCACCCCATTTCAGTACCCTAAAATGCTGCAGAACACAGTCTGAAAGCAACTGTTCTAAAGCTTAGAAATGACCCTATCCATTGTAAATGCATTCATAAACATAAACCTTATCGCAGTTGCAGGCAGAAGCCAGCAGTCTAGTGTACTGTATCTAAATAATTTTTGTTCATCTGGTTTCAGAAGGATCCTTCATGATTCCATATGTGTCAGTTCACCTGGCTCATCATTAGACAACATGTCTTTGAAGGGACATGATAATGTGTTTGTTACTCAGGTAATGCAACTTAATCTTTCAGAGACTGGCGAGATCAAGCTGTCTGGGAAATCCTTGCTAGATATCATAGACTCTGTATCTCTTGTATCCTTTGTACAGTATATCTATTTTTCTTGTATCAATAGTCTCTTCCCCTTTGACCTAAATAAAGGCCTTCTGCTTCCTGCAGACCGCTGCAGTGCCTCACCTGTGTCTGCCAGAACCTGCTTTTCTTCTCAGTCCAGCTTGGCGGATCTCTCCTTCCCCTTAAGGGAAAATTCAACACTAATCGTCTTGGATTTGGACAAGAATTGCTTTAGGCAAATCGGGTCTTTCCTATCCCAGCTCTCATCAAGTATTATCCATTTTCCTGAAGTGATCCACAGAGGTGGCAGGTATCTGACATTAGGAGTAAAATCTCCTTATGACCCAGCTACCTGATGCCATGATGGAATGCCATCTGCTTCCACCTGTTCTTACCTGCTTTCTGAGGTCATTGTGGGACAGAGGTGTCAAACTCGTTTCATACAGCGGGTCGAATAGCATTCATGACACCTGCTGAGGGCTGGAAGTGACATCATTAAGCAGGAAGTGATGTCATTAAGTATATGATGGCCAGAAATAAGCACTTTGTTCTTATGTAGGAACTCATTAATTGCGAATGACAGAAGAGAAAATATACAAATATTGATCATTTTTCACGATATCGGAGAGCCCAATTATCACACTGAGAGAGCCCAATTATCATGTGGGCCGCCCTTTCAGCTGCACTGCTTCTGCCGAGGCATCACTTCATAGCTCAGGTGGTGCCCCACGAAGTGATGCCTCAGCAGAAGGGGTGCGGCTGAAAGGGCAGCCCACATGATAATTGGGCTCTCCCAGCTCCTTGGCTGCGTCTCTCTCTCTCTCTCTCTCTCTCTCTCTCTCTCTCTCTCTCTCTCTCTCTCTCTCTCTCTCTCTCAACCCTCTTCGTCTGCCTTGCCTTCTGAGGCCTCCTTTCATCTCTCTCTCCCAGAGCTTCAGCTTGGGAGAGCCCAATTAATAATTATCATGCGGGCTGGATAAAGAGCTTTTGTGGGCTGTATCCAGCCTGCAGGGCCTTATGCTTGACACCCCTGTTTTAGGGAGCCCTTTGGGTTGTTACATGGTCACTATTTTATTCTTGTTAATTTCCTTTCATTCAAGGCATGCAAGAGACACACATCTAAACAAGTGTGGTTGGTGTTAGGTGCCTGGCTGGAAAGCAAAGGGCCAGATCAGTAATGTGTCTGTTTTACAGAACTGATGGCAAGAGGCCACAGATCTCCAGGCCAGGAAGGTCACACTTTTCATTGAACCATGTAATCACCCCCCTCCTTAATTGATCCATTGAGCCTAATGCTCCAAATTTAAACAGAGACCTGTTTACTCCTTAAATGTTGGAATGCCTAGGGTTCCTGATTCTACATAAAAGATCTAAAGTTTATTTCTTTCTGTATTTATATACCTCCTTTCTTATCCTCAGATTGCTCTTCAGATGTTACTCAAGGTGGTTTACATAGGCAGGCTGTCTAGACCTGATAAGGGTCTTTACAATAATGTTCTATATAGAACCCTTCAACTCCAGATGGTTTCCTTCCACGGTGTAGTCAACTTCACTAGCTGCGTAACACAAGCCTCAAGCTTTCTGCAGGCAGCCCCAAATCATGCCGAACAGGGGATCTTCCAGTTGTTATCACTCTGTCACTGACATTCTCAGCATTCTAGTCTGTTCTCTCACCACGGCAAGCAACAGCGACTCCTCTCTGTCACTGAGGATCATGGCGGGAGGCGTTGCTACACCCCCGTGGGGGCTGTTGATGCAACACCCCCTTACACAACAATCCCCACCCCCTGGGGTGTGTGATGTCACTTTCGCTGTGCCGCTGTCGAAATTCGGCAGTGGCGCAACGCGAAAGCACACACACACACACACACACACACACACACACACACACACACACACACACACACACACACACGTATTTTTCAGCCATATGTACAGAGCCCAGGAGGATAGGAGGGCCAATCCTCCCACAGCAAGCGGACGAAAAAATGCGGGGGCTGCTTTTGTGCCATCGCCGAATTTTGGCGGTGGCACAGCGAAAGTGCACCCCCCGCCGCTTGATACCCCTGATTCCTGGGGGCCACCACCCCCACCTCCCTAACGATGCCTCTGATCATGGCAGCTTATCAGTGACTTCCTGGTCTCCCTTCCAGCACAAAAACAGGCTGCTCCTGCTTAGCTTCTGGCAATCTTCAGGCAGGTCAACGTCAGGACCACACCTCCTACCCATGGAGGTTGGCCCAGGGTATCCTCTTCTGAGCTGTGAGGAATTTCAGAGGAACCGAACAGAAGGACCACAATTCACTATATAATTACACTATGGAATAATTACACTATGGAAGGGGTCTCAGCTTCGGCTTCTGGTAGTTTCATCCCCTGGTGAATGCCATGCTTTTGTATTTGGTGAAAAAAAAGAGTAGACTGCATAGTGAAGTCAAGGGACATGATTTTTCATGGCTAATGTAAGCAAAAGAATGACAGCACTATAATTTAGCTGTTGGTGTGCTATATTTGTCACCTGAAATATTTCTCGCAAGTCCTTGGGGGTTGCATCATTAATAAAAGTTTGGCCCAATAGAGCGAAACTTCCCTGAAATCCTCAGAGGGCTAGATTTTTTATTCTGTTTCCAGCTGGTGAATGGCCAGAAATCAATCGGCTTGTCACCTTTTTAGCACCTCTGCCTCTCTGAGATGTGTAGATGCTAGGCGGTACATGGAACACCTGTTACGAATTTCTTCAGAAGATGCTGCAGCCAGACCTGCCAGACCCAGTGCTTTTAAAAAGCAAATGCCGCCGTGACCTCATTCTGCAGGTGTCGAGTTGCAACATTTCTTCCTTGCCTTCAAACATTCCAAATACATCCCTCATGGTTCAAAAAATAAAATAAAATATGTTTTTTTTAAAACAACTCACTTTCTGTTTGCTTGTGCCTTTGCTTGTGTTCCTTCTCCTTGTTGTATAGCTATGCTCCAACTGCCACATGGGCTTGTTTTGCTGCATCTGGTGAGTAGGTGGCATTAACATGCAATGCAGAATGTGAGGAAAATAATCGGATTGGCTTGTAGCAACTCTCAGGCTGTCTGATCTTTCCCCACTTCTGGCGGTGTAAACGTTCCCACCACTGTCAGGACTAAGCAAAATCAACGTGAAAATGGAAGCCTGAACCTGGATCTAAATGTGGAGGGTATGTACAGTACGTGTCTCTGGAGTCAATGGTTTGAGTTAGAAAACTGAAGTCTGAAACTGAAAGCATGCAGAAAGTACTGTTCTGTGAACTAGACCAGGGGTTCTCAACCCCTTCCCGGCCAAGTACCACCTCTGCTGCCACTCTCCTGCTGCGTACCACCAGAAGTGACTGGTAATGACATCATCACCAGTTACGTTCGGATTTTCAGCTTTTCAGAGGCCAGAAAACGCAGGTAGGAAGGTCCAGGCAGGTGGGAGGGCCCTTCTTAGCGTTCCCTAGAGGCTCGGCCAAAGGCAGGAGCCTCTCGGAAGCAAAAACATGCCACTGAAAGTGCTGCGTCAAAGCACGGTTCCAGTGGTCCAGTGGTCCGAGTACCACCAGGAGTCGGCCGAAGTACCACTGGTGGTACGAGTACCACTGGTTGAGAACCCCTGAACTAGACAAAGGCAAAAGACCCAGGCAAAAAAAAAAAAAAAAAGGCAAAAGTCTTATTCATATTAGGTCTGGCCAATCCAGGCTTCTTAGTACTTGTCAATCACTGAGCTGATGTTATGTAACTTCTCCCTTTCTGCACTTGAAGAAGGCTCTAAGACCTAAGCAAACAGCTAGCTAACTAGTCACTGGGCTAAGTACTAGCCCCGTACATGAGGTTCCCACTTAGAACCAGATAGGCTCCAGATAGTGCTATCCAGTTGTTTCTGAGTGCAGATGCTGATCTTCCTGACACAGCTTATCACAAGGTGGCCAACACCATGGCTGCTTCAGTCAATGTGAATAGGCCCAAAGTGGTCTATGTTCAGTAGTCACGGAAATCTGTGAGCATCTGTCTTGAGCTCCATCCATTCACAGACTGCATTGGGAGAGGAGGCAGATATCTTTCACCACTAAGGAACCTTTGTAGAAGTGCCGGGGAACCCAATCCTACCTAAATTCCCTGCGATGCAGCTATGTCGGCATGGGCTATGCTGCATCCCATGGGGGAATTTACTGAAAGGTCTCTCCTCAGAGTAAGGAGAAAGCCCCAGCCACTGCTATGGGTAAACTTGGACCTGCACCAGCGATATCGCTGGCACAAGTCCGAGTTGATCCGTGTCAACAGATCAAGCCCGGGAAGGAGGATAGGATATGGTGCACACCAGTGCCACCAATCCTGCCCTCTCCCAGGTATGATCTGCCCACCCCCGCCCATTGCTGCCCTCCTCCCGCCCCATTACACCCCTCCCTCACGCTTCCCCCACCCCTGAGCTGCACAGAACGTAATGGTACCAATGGCCATTGCTCCTTCTGCTGGCACCAGCGGGAAGGCTCTGGCCTTCCCGACAGAGCTGCAAACAGACGCGCCATCACAAAGTGCCACTTTATGGCACTTTTGTGCCGGCTAGCGTTGGTGGAGCACACACTCTGCTGGCACTGGGGGGGGGGGGGATAGGATTGGGCCATTAATTGTTTAGAATGAGACAAATTCTATGACCTCTGGAAGTGAGAGTACCTGTTGAGTGGGACTATGATTGGTATTTTGTGTCATCACTCACTATATGTACCCAGCGAGTTTAAAAATGCAGGTGAATTGGACTAGAATAATAAATATCATCATAATAAAGCAGAATAATAAATATCAATACCTAGAGCAGTTGAAGACAAGAATGCAGTATTTGTCTCCAGGGACATGCTGCTTTCCCTCCTGCTGCCATTTCTTGTAAAAGAGGATCTTCATCAGATCTAGTATGACAGTGTGTCTCTTCCCCTGAGCCTCCTTCCAGACTCCTTCAGGGCTTTGGTCAGCTTTATACCCAAGAGAGACTCTAAGCCTGACAGTGCTTTAACTGGAAACAATGTCTATGGAAATGAGCGAGGATGCAGCCACATGTGCTATGAAAATGGGTCTAAATTCTGTCATTATCACATTTTAACATCACTTTGGGATCTTGCATTTAATTACTCCCTGGAGACGAGGAACTGCCTGGTGCCAACTAGTCAGTGACTATTTATGAAACCAGATTGTTCCACCTGTATTCTGATGACTGGCATGATTTGGATTGCAAACGTACAGTGTAAAAGTAAGTTTATGGAATTTCTAAAGTTCATGGGAGCTAGGCAAGCTCAGCACTGATGTGGCTCACACAATGTGGGCTGCTTGACCTGATGATCTTCCTACGTGACTATCACAACTGTGAGGGAAATTAGTTACATTGCATGATTACACAGTACAAACCCAATACCAATCATAGTTTCCTAACATGCGGAACAGACGCATATGTATTTGTCACATGATGTGGTGTACACAAAATCCCATATGGAAGTGGCATTGTCTATGAGGAACATAAGAACTAAGAAGAGCCCTGATGGATCAGGCCAAAGGCGCATCTAGTCCAGCTTCCTGTATCACACAGTGGCCCCACCAGATGCCTCAGGGAGCACAAGACAACAAGATAATTGTATCCTGTCGCCACTCCCTTGCACCTGGCACAAAGAAAACCTGCTCCTACAACCAGGAGGTTGCTTATCCCCATCATGGCTTGTAAGCTGTGATGGACTTTTCCTCCATAAATCCATCACAGCTTACAAGCCATGATGAGGATAAGCAAGGAAGGGTGCCATGCCTGTCAATCACAGGGATGAACTGAAGTTAAAATGGAATTGATTCTTATTTTGATTAGAGAGAATGTTGGAGTTACCATAAGCTGTGATGTAGACAATCAAATTAGTCATGCTTCTCTTGAAGAACTGTAGTTTTCTGAGGGGGTTGACACCTAGTTGTATCACATAATTACAGTTCTCTAGATACCAAGTGAGCACTGCTAATTCACTGGGAAATCTTGGGGCATGGGCAAAATGTGTATCTATATTGGCATGTGTGCATGCATAAAATCTACTTTGTTGAGGAAAACAAATTACCTAGGATCATGGGTTGGTCTTTTCCATAAACTGTGCCACGTGAAAGTTGCTGCTGCATTGCACATGATTCAGTGCACGTTGCACACTGCATTGCACATAAAATTCCAGCTTGTGAACTGTGGCAATAAGAATAGTGTGTTAGGATATCATAACCTTATTGAGGCATCCCTAGTGGGATGCTGGTATTTATAGAAAATAATCTTGGGGCATACTGCTCCTTGGCCAAGAATTTTATCATAAGGAGGCAAGATTTTGGGTCAACATAAAAGCTGAAATGCTTTGTTTTGCCCTGATCCACATGGCCCATATGGTAGGTAGACCATTTACCGTACAGTATATGCAGTCAAATATTTCCTAGAATACTAGGGCATTCAAACAGCTCCAAGGGATAATGAAATCTATCCTTCCTCTGAGGCAGGAATCAGTAAAGCTACCCCATAGAAGATAACATCTCAGTCTTTTGGCTAAGAGCAAGTACAGATCTTCCTCTGGCTCAGCAAACGTAGGGATGCCCCCCACGTTTTCCATCTCCCAGCTGCCCTCCAGCACAGGAGTCTGATGGGGGGGGTCCCCTGGCCTGGATCACGTGAGCTGCCCTAGATGCCCTCCGGCTCAGGGTGGTGCAACTGTTCCTGCTGCCTTGGCCCGTTAGGGGTTGACGGTGAAGAGCTTGCCTTCTTCGTGAAGAGGCGGTGGCTTGGAGTCAGGGTTGTAACATCCACCTAGGCTGTCCTTAGGATTGGCCCCTGCTTTAGCGCTTCATGCACATGGTGTGTGTTACCCTGACCTGAGCCTGCGGATCTCCTATTCCTCTTTTTCATATATGGATGAAAAGTGGCCCCTTTTCATCCATATATTTGACTCATGTGTTTTTGGTGCATGCTAGAGCAAAGATCTTCCTCTGGCTCTGGTAGTTAAGAATCTTAGAAAAATCCATAAAAGTGACAGTTTGTGATGGGGATTCTATTTCCATCTTCCTGTCTACTGAGGCAGTGTTTGCATTTGAAAAAGTTCATGGGAAATGGACAAACGTCATGCGAAAAAAGCCTTTTTAAAATGTTTTATTGTATTTTATTGTAAAATTTTAAAGTTATTTTATACATACATGTGTTTTAATTGACTTTTGAAATCATCAGTATTATACAGTTTTTTGCATTTTATAAAGCCATTTTATAACCTGAATCCCGGAGATGATTCGTTCTGTGTACAAATCTGTAATGATCAACTGTTGATATGCTGCACAGGCACATGGATGTGTCATGCACAATCCATTGCACTGCTATGGTGGAGACTGAGAAGGGACAAGGTTCCTTTATGACCTGTATGAAATTTCTTTGCACCACAAGGTCCTGCTCTGGCAAAGTTTAATAAACAATAATAATAAACCAGTATTTATATACCACCTTTTCTTTGGTCATGGATTTCTCCTCCGACTTTAATTCAAAGGTGGTTTACACAGACAAGCTTTCTAAACCCCAAGGGGTCTTTACAATGCAATAATGTTCTAATCTTTCGTAGAACCTTTCATTCTAGATGTTGCTTTCACAGTCCAGCTCTCTCTCTCTCTCTCTCTCTCTCTCTCTCTCTCTCTCTCTCTCTCTCTCTCTCTCCTCTCTCTCTCTCTGGCGTTCGCCTCACCACGCTTCAGCTGACAGGCAACCTTGATTCTCACTCAAGTGCAGCTGCAGTCCCACTCCCCCACAGAGACTCTGCAACTTATCAGCTCGGCGTGCCGGCAGCTCTCCGACAGACATGGACACTCCCGGCCATCCTGAACTGTTGTCCTTCAGATCTTCAGGCATATATGAGACAGACGCTCTACCAACTGAGCCAGACGTCCTGCCTATAGGCAGGTAAGTATCTATAGGAATTTTCGATGGAAGCTACAGTAGAAGCATTTCCATGATATTAGCAAAGTTTCTTGGAGGCTTTTCACACATTTGCCCTCAATAAGAATAGATTTCTGAACTGGAGCTGTCAGAGAGAAGTGACTGATGGCAAAAATGGGGATATGGCACCCACGTTCTCCCTGTATTTGCATGTGAAAGGCAGCACAAATTACTTCTTCCTACTCTGCTTCTTTCTGGTATGCCTGAAATAGATTCATTCCCCTGTACTGGTTTCACTTTGTTTTCCCTGAGAGAGCCTTCAGCTGTGTGTACGCATGTCTGTGCATGTATGCTGTGCCGCACTAACTCTGACATTCCCAACCCTGTCGCCTTTGCAGGACCAATAAACCACTCTGTCTGGTTCCGGAACAGTCTCCATGGAGCTAATCAGCCTTTAAATGTCTGATTCGTTTCTGCAATGCTACCAGAGCCCTCGAATGAACTATTGATTGGATAACTATTGTCATGATGTGATCTTATAAGTTAGGCAAGAGAGTCTAGAGAGAGTGACTAAATTCTTATATAAAAAACATAGCCCCATAGTTTTTGAAGTCTTTTGCATGCAGGGAATAGATTTTCATTATAACTACTACAGCCATGTCAATAAGCACAGTCTGTTCCAAGTCTCTCCTTCCAATGTGATTTCCATGGTCCGTAGTCCTCAACGGAACGACAGAGGAGTTTATTTTGAAATATCTGATGCGCAATGAATCAGTTGCCTATTTGAATGGTTGGGAACAGAGAGATTTGATGCCTTTTCTGAGTTTGGATTTTGATCTCTTACACCTCAGTCATAAGCATAGGTACTTCCAAGTAAACATGCTGTAATTGCCACTCTACATTCTCAAGACCTTAAGGGGCTATGGATGGCATCATTGGCCAACTGGATTTTAAAAACTGGAAGTTGCTGGCTGAGTGGATGATCTCTGGTTCCCTGCTATGGTCTCCTCTTTCTCCCTGAGTACTCGCCTGTTTCCATATTAATCGGCCCATGTGCTAAGATTGCACTTGGCTTGCCTGTAGGTGGCCCCAGCCCCACCATCAGAGTGAAATGATGGTGTCCTCCATTGTGACACCTCTCTGTATGTGGAACTCCCTCCCCACTGCCAGTGACCCTTCTTTTCAAACATGCGCAGTCGCTTCTGACTCCATCTTGGTTCCTTAGCAAGCACTCAGTTAGGGGTTCTCTCTAGAGGGGAAGGGCATGGCTCCTTCTAATCAAGATCATACTAAATACAGGCCTCTAGTCAGAATGGAAGGCTGTGTTACCATGGGGTACCTGTGTGTCACCTTCCTCTAAGGTCTTGCATTTGTCCTAAATAAATGCCTTTGGCCTTTGGCCACTTTGAGCCTGGTCGTCTCAGCCAACTTGCGTTTTTGCTTCGCTCTGAGTTCTGCAGTGGCTGGGCTCAGAGCAAAGAAGGCCAAAGAAGTGATTTGGCCGACATGGCCAGGCTTGGAGTGGCCATAGAATTCCTTCGGATGCTCTGAGCCCAGCTGACGTGCTTCTTCACTTCAAGCCTGGCCGCTGCGTAACTCAAAGCGGAGCAAAGAAGCATCTGGGCTCAGAGTGGCCAGGCTGCAGCAGCCAGGCTTGGAGCAGGGAATACGGAGCAAGGGTGACACCCCTCAGGGCTCGGAGCAGCTTGCGCGGGCAGGAGCCCGCTGAGCCTGGGCAGCATGGTGGCCTTTTCCCTTGTGTCAACCCCTCAATGGATATCACCCAGGGCAGCCCTCCCCCCCAGTGACACCCATGGCCTGCCTGAATGGAGGCATTTTCAATTATCATTCACCCACAACCACTAAACCTCTATGCAACTGATCTTACAAGTGAATATTGCCTTTTTCCTGGCTTTCCTATATATTCTAATTCTTTGTTGAAAACTCTGTCTCATGGTTACTGTTAACCGAATTAGCGGTGCTTTGAGGTTGTTCGCTCCACTATCCAGTCAACGTCCCCCAAAGAGCCATTCACTGCATTGTAAATGTAAATCCAGTGTAAATTCTCCCAGTTTGGTTTTAATTCTGGACCAGGCAAACTCAGATCCGAGTGTTTGCACTTGTAGTGATAGTCACGAGTGTGTGTGTGTGTTGGCTGCTGTCTTTTTCAGCAGCAGGCAAACACGTTTTTATTTCCTCAGACCTTTTCAAGTCTTGTTTATCTGTCAGTTTTAATTGCTGCTTTCACTGTTGTTGTTGTTGTTGTTGTTGTTGTTGTTGTTGTTGTTGTTGTTGTTGTTGTTGTTGTTGTTGTTGTTGTTTTGATTGAAAACTCCCTTAGGGAATTTTATTTGAAAGGTGCTATCGAAATAAAGACAAATGCTCTTCCACCTGAGATGAAATGTCCTTGAGTGCTTTCAGGGCCTCTCTATAACATACCTAAAACTGAATCTAAATAATCTATGTCGTATCACTGGCTGCTATACATTGGAGGTCTCACAGGAATACCATTTCATTTTACTCTGTGAGATAGATCAGACTGAGAGAGGGTGAGGCTATCCCATTAGCTTCGTTGCTGAGCAGAATTCTCATCACTTGTACATATTCTGTCACACTCTAGGAAATGGTTATACTGCAGCATGGTTCTTATAGTACATAGTAAATCACGGCAATAAGCAAGATAATGGCCTCCTTGTTTATGAATCCATCATATCCGAGCTTTCCAAAACCAGCACTTGGCCCCTTCACTGTATGTAAGTGAATACATACAAAGGATACAAAGATATTCAGAAGCAAAGGAGGACAGGGATTCTGTTCCTGTAATAATTGTATGGAAGAGGGAATGTTTTCGCTGGCATGGCTTTTCACAGCCTTGCATGACAAGCTGCATTTGGCAAAACTTCCCCTTCTTCATTCATAGCTATTAAAAGTCCAGAATCCTCACCATCCTTTGCACCTCACCAATATAGTCCATGTTTCCATGTGAAGGAGAAGGTCAGGTTGGCAGAGGCATCGCCAGGGGGGCGGGGGGGACAAGCGGGGGGGGCGACAAAACCACCTCATCAGCGGCACATCGGCGGCGGCGAGGGAGAGAGAAAGGCGACGATGGAGCGGCGAAGGAGCATCCCAAAAAAGGATGCACCTGTCACCCTGCCCACCCCCAGGTACCTTTTTGCGCCACTGGCGCTGCCTCCAGGAGGCGGGCCAGTGACGTCACTTCCGATCGATGATGTCATGGGGGTGTGTGACATTTTTTGCTGCCCCCCTCCCACAGGGTGTTTGTACGCCACTGCAGATTGGAGGACATTTCATTTTCTTGGCTCTCCAGTCACATGGTCACTTTGGCTGAACATTTATGAGTTGGTGGGCAGTTATAATGGAGAAGATAGAGGGTAAAGTATCATAATAAGTAAAGATCTATTTAATCCAATATTTTCAAACTCTGACAGGCAGGGCCTCTGAGAGGGGCATTAATGGGTAAATTGTACCTGGGCCCAGGGCAAAAAAATGGATTAAAAGGGGGGCCCAGGAGCAAAAT
This sequence comes from Plestiodon gilberti rubricaudatus, assembly GCA_026170595.1. Taxonomy (NCBI): domain Eukaryota; kingdom Metazoa; phylum Chordata; class Lepidosauria; order Squamata; family Scincidae; genus Plestiodon; species Plestiodon gilberti. The sequence goes on along the minus strand of JANXHW010000006.1, from coordinate 72,416,210 downwards.
GGGGGGCCCAGGAGCCAAATTTACATGAAGGGAAGGGGCCCAATTGAAACTTTGTACCCCCTGATAAAATTCCTCTGAGTGGCTCTGCTGACAGGTACAGGGCCAGCCTCCAGCAGATCTGCTTGACCCACTCCTGGGCAGGCAGCATCTCAGAGGTCCCTTTACTGGCGACTGAACCGGGAATCTTATTCATGTAAAGGATATTTTCTGCCATTGAGCTATGGGGCCCTTCCCACCCTTTCTTTCTAAGCCATTCATGCTTTCTGAACCCTAGTGTGAAACTGCAACAGTACCAAAGTAAATAATATTACGATACAGACTGCTGCATGATAGTGTTTCCTTTATGGACTCCTAGTTGCGTGGAGCTGTTCCTGGGAGATATGTAACTGCTACTCAATCCAAGCAGCTTCAATAATGTTTTGTGTATTATGGGTGGAAGACAAAAACAGAGCATAGCTATTGAGCGTGTACATTTGAGCTTGTGGGTCCCTTTCCTGTTAGAAGTGCTTTCTTGTTCCAAATCAGAGAAAAGCCAGCACTTTAATTTTTGAATCTCACAGTGACAATGAATGCGAAACTATACTAGAGCATTCTGGGAGGAAAAAACATTGGGACCTTATTTTCTTTTCCTCCTTCAACCACAATAGTATCTCCACAGAGACCCAATGAAGAATTAATAATGAATTGCACTCTCGACAGCTTTATTCATTGTAGGAGAAAATCCTGCAAAATCAAAGGTAAGAAAAAAAAAATTATAGCCTTCTGCGATGACAAGGGAGACCTGGCAGTCAGTCAGCAGGAAAACTACCCTAGCTGACAGTGAAAGACAGCTCCAAAGTCACCAGAACACCTGTCTGCATTGAGCCACCTGTCACATTAGTGAAAAATATATTGGGTATCAGCTATCTGCATCACATAATTGCTACAGAGACAACAATTCGACAAGTAACCTAACATAAAGGGGTTAAAAGCAAATAATAACAGAACTGCCAGTCAATCTCTTAAGGACCAGTTCTCTATGAAAATGTACTGTGTCCGGAAGCATAATTCAAGTGACCTGCCATGGTCAGAGAGGTCAGTAAGTCTGGGCTTTCATTTGCTGCTTCCAGAAGCAATGGAGGGTCACTTTGGACTCGATGATGATGATGATAATGATGATGATGATGATGATGATGCAACAAGAGGAAACATATGTGAGTCAAACTTTCCTGTGGATTCTGGCTCTCATGCAAAAGGAGAAAGAACGTGCACTATGTCTGCGATTAATCCTTGTGTGGCAAATGTATGTATTCACACAAGACCCAGACTTCCTTTGTTGCCCCTTCTTAGAATGCCCAATTAATAACCTTTTTGGACCTAAGACCTATAGAGTGCTCTGTAATGTTACAGTGGGTTTTAGCTTATTTCCTCTGGTCACATGGGTAGCTGGCCATCATGTTGCGCCTTTATGCTGCTTCTGAAATGTTCAGCTCTTCATGCAAATTGGGAGTGCACCCTAGAATCTTTGGTAGCATTACTGAAAGAAATGCTCAGTTCCCCTGATTTTCATTTCCCCCATCTTGCCTAGAATGGCAGAAAGCCCTGAGCCAGGACAACATACTTTGATGGCTTGGAAACCAAGTTTCTACAGATCCTGACTACATCAGCAGTATAGCATGTCCAAAGCGACCTATTTCGTTTCGAAAGCCAAAGTAGGGTAATACCTTTATTTATGAGGACTACCTAAAAAGTCAGACCGCAGCGAGCAAGTGTTGAAGTTCTCCCGAGTTCCCTTTGCTCAGTGCTTTGTGACATGTTCGCTGGTCCTAACAAATGTATTGCCCTACTTTTGTTTTTGTTCCTAACAAAGCAACACGGCTCCATATGAGCTTTGCATATATCGTTTTAGTTTCACTATCGTCAACAAGCACATCTGGTTTTTTGCAGGGCTTTTGACTGCCCCCTCAAAATGTTGTCTATTTTCACCTAACTCCTAGACGCTAATTACAGCTCGTACCAAGCTCTGTAAGAGCCCCAAAGGCTGCTTTTAGGGCAGCAGAGAATTAAGCAATTATGCATCAAGTTGGAGAAAGTTCAGGGACATTACTAGTGACTATGGATACCTTGCTCTGTTTTGCTCATCTAGGGAGGAGTGTCATCACCCAGGGTTGCAAGCTACTGGAACACTGAATGCAAGTTCCAACTTGACAGCTGAAATGCAAAAGTGTCCCTCCATATACTATGCCATTTCTAATACCGGTAATAATAATAAAAAACTCTGCTAAAATATCTCGAAATTCCGTGCGCAAATCCTGCATCAAGGCAGCGGAATGCTATAGCCTGCATAATGCAAACAGAGCAAATTTGCATGCCCTATTCTGCCTAACTTATTTTATATTTTTCATTATTTTGCATAATCTAGTTAACTGGGGTACCTATCACAGTGGGCTCCTTAAATTGCCAAACACCCTAACAGCCCGCCCACCCCTATGATGTTTGGCTCACCACTGAAGCCCAACTTGGATATCACAGCCACAGAACCTGAGCAGGACCTTCACAAAGCTCCAGACAACCATGACTGTTGCCAAGGCAACAGGGATGCTACATCCTGGCAACTTGAGGATTTCATGCTCCTACAGAGCCTGTGCAAGCTGCCAACAACTTTTTAACACCATTTCAGACAGAATGATGTCTAAGAAATGCCTGACCCTGAAGAAAGGGCATGCAGTCTTCAGGGAGGCCATCCTTCTCCTGTGGAATATGGATGATTCTCAGCCCCCTTCTCTCACAACTATGCTTCAACCACCAAGTCAGAATATCAGGTGATGACTCCAGGTAGGGTTGCAACCTGCCCTGATGGGTGATTTACAGCCCGGTCCAGCCCAAGGCAACTGCGGTACAATTCAGGCACAATTGCAGCCCAAGTGCTTTAGGCCCGAGTTGTGCCTGAATTGTGCCTGAGTTGGGCTGCAATTGTGACTGAATTGGGTTCAGGCACAATTCAGGCACAACTGCACAATTTAGGCACAATTGCAGCCTAAAAGTGGGCGTGTCGGGGGCGTGTCGGGGGTGTGACAGGGGCGGTTACGAAATTTGGTCCGGTTCCAGACGCTGGAGAGCCCCTGACACGCCCCCTCGAGCCCAACTCAGGCCCAAAATTTGGGCCAGCAAAAAGGGTGGACCCAAATGTGAGGAGACCCATAGGAGCCATTTTACCTTACCCACACCAGCCCTCTCCTGAAAAGTTCTAACACCCTGGGCCTGAGTTGGGCCTGAGTTAGGACCGAACAGTTGTGGCCTAACTCTGGACACGGACCCAAATAGTTACCCTATCAGCACCCAGCCCCACCCAGCCTCTTTCCCACAAAAGCCCAGCCCCAGCCCTCCACTCACTCTCTCTCTCTGAGCACGTGGCGTGGGGTTCTGTCCCCCAGCAGCCACAAAGTGGGACTTTGAAAACTTTTCTAACACCCCTCTTCTCTCTTCTCTTCACCTCTCTCCTCTCTGCCCCCTCTAGGGCAGAGAGGGCTGTTCTGCCTGTGGCCAAACTGTTTACTCCTGTGCCTGGGCAGCTCTCTCCATGCAAGTGTTTGCTAACCCATGTCTTTCTCCCAGCCCCTCCCCCCCCACAGGCAACAACACCAGCAGGTAAGAGCAGGGTTTGTGCTGACATGTGGTCTGACTTCTGCCTCTTAGCATAGAGAAATATAGGTAGGATACATGCCTCTATACCAATGTCATGTCTCATAGCTGCCTGCATAGCCTGCCATGATATGCCTCTTTACCAATGTCTTGTCTCATGTCTGCCTGCAATGCCTGCCATGATATGCCTCTTTACCAATGTCTGCCTGCAATGCCTGCCATGATATGCCTCTTTACCAATGTCTGCCTGCAATGCCTGCCATGATATGCCTCTTTACCAATGTCTGCCTGCAATGCCTGCCATGATATGCCTCTTTACCAATGTCATGTCTCATAGCTGCCTGCAATGCCTGCCATGATATGCCTCTTTACCAATGTCTTGTCTCATAGCTGCCTGCATAGCCTGCCATGATATGCCTCTTTACCAATGTCATGTCTCATAGCTGCCTGCAATGCCTGTCATGAAATGTCTCTGTACCAATGTCTTGTCTCATAGCTGCCTGTATTAATGTGAGCACACAATGCCATGGGTGTGGAACTGTAACCCATATGTAGACACCAGCTGTTCCCCCCCCTCTTTTCTCCACAGGGTCTACTGACAGGTCAGTATTGCTAGGATTGCCATGGTTGTGACCCCCAAGTTGTGTTGTTGTCTCTCTCTTTGACCCCTTTCCCTTACAGGATCATGTTCACCTTACACCCAGGGAAGCAGCGCAGACCAGGCTCTGTGTCTCACACCACTCGGCTGTGTGTGATTACTCTCCCTGCAGGCCTTTGCAACCGGCACACTGGCATTCCTTCAATGGTGATTGCCACCACACAGCAGCTGCCATGGAACACCCCCAAGTTGTTCGTCCCCCCAGGAATGCCCACTACCACCAACCATCCGCGGAGCACCCCTGGGCCCGCAGTCTGGTTGCCCCATGGTCGTCTGCCTCGATGCTGCCAGAGGTCTGGGAGCCTGCCCTGCAACCCTCCTCAGCTGCTGCTGCTGCTGCTGCTACATTCTGAGTGGCTGCTGTGCCTACCCCTTTCAGCCTCGCCTGGCCATCCCTGCCAATGTTCCAGAACAATAAAGATGCCCCTTGGGCAAAGGCCCCTTGAACACCATGACCCCAATGTTACACAAGCACTGCCCCCCACACACAGAGACAGCGCCCAGCCCACAAGGCCCTGCATGAATCCCAGCCAGGGCCTGCCAGAGCCAGCCCAGGGAGAACACAGCAGGGGGGCTGCCAGACCCTCAGGGCTCAGAGGGGAGGGGGGAGTTGGGGGGCCTCTCAGGCAGGCAAACAGTGACAGGCGACATGGCGCACGTCCGCCACATCCGTGAAGTGCCCTTTCAGCAACCGGGGCTCTCACCCACCCTCGGTCCGCCCGTCAACGGCGTCCGTGTCCGCCCGTCAACGGTGTCCGTTTCCGCCCTCAGTCCGCCCGTCAACGGCGTCCGTTTCCGCCCTCAGTCCGCCTGTCAACAGCGTCCGTTTCCGCCCTCGGTCCGTCTGCATGAGAGGCGCCCGTTCCTGCATTGCCTCCATCTGCGACGTGACCCCTGTGTCCCTATTGGTCTCTGCAGACCCCTCTCCCTGTATCCCTCTCCCACCAGCCTTGTTGTCTGTCTGTTTCTGACCCACCCGTGTCCCTCCCCAGCACCCCCTGTCCGCCTGCCTGTGTGCCTGCCTCCCCTCCCACTCCCTGATGATGGACGCTGGCACCCCCCACCCCGCCAGAGCGCCTGCCGCAAGGCGCCTACGTTGCCCCATCTGGGGAGTGATGAGCTGCGTGAGCCCTTCCCGCTCACAGCAGACAAGCCCAAGGCATCTCTCGGTCTTGGCCGGGGCACAGATCAGAAGGCATACCGGGATGCCTTCTTTGTGGGCATAGCCACGGCCCTGGTGGCCCAGGGCTTCAGGCAGCGCACGGGCATGTCATGGCGGAGGCGGTTCCAGACCTCATGAGACCCCCCTTGTGCGTGCCGTTCCCACCCCCTCCTTCCCTTCTCTCCCCCGCTCACCCCCCATGACTCCCACGTGCAGCCTCACCGTGGCTTGGGGGTGGCATCGCAGTCTGCAGGAGGGAGGGCAGTGGCACTCCCCCCTGCGGCAGGTGGCTAATGCCCAGGGTGCCCTGGGGCAGCTGGCACTGGCACAACCTCTGCCCTTCAGCTGACTGTCGCATGCCCAGTGCCTGCAGGCCCACCTGTGGCTGCTCATCTGCTGCGACCGCTGCAGCAGCTGTGTGGTAGGTGCACGCAGACGGGCTGAGGAGGGGGCTCTTCGCTTCCACAAGACTGACAGCTCCCCACAGGGGCCTGCCTGCCTCTGCGGTAAGTTTTGCCTCGATCCTGGCCCACTGCTCTTGCCTCCTGCCTAACTCAGGCACAGTTGCAGCCTAACTCGGTCCTATTTTGGGCCCCAATTGTGCCACAATTGGGCCTCAACTGTGCCTGAGTTGGGCTGGACTGAGCCCGGAGTGACGCATTGAGAACACCCAACTTAGAGCCCAATCATAACCCTCCTCCCTGCCACTGGAACTAGAGGGTGAAACGGGGGACGGGAGAAGGCATTCCAGGGTGGGAGGAGGGCAGGGGGGAGGGTGGATCAAGCCCAGGAGGCCGCCGAATTCTATCCCCCTTCCCGGGCTTGAAAGCCCAACACGGAGCTGCCAGGATTTGCAGCAGCCATTTAGCTGGCGCATATCTGAGTAGCCCCATAGAGGCTGCTGGGGCTTGACACAGGGTAAGGGGATGAATGCCCCCTTATTTCGAGGAGGCCTCCAACAGGCTCCAACCCCATGCTGGATACAGCAGAGCCTGCCCCAACGCCACTGCTTCCCAGCGCGCTTTGATTAGGATTGCACTGTTAGACTCTGCCATGCATTTCTTACATGCCTTCATGCAGATACCAAAACATCTAGAGACTTGCTTTTATTTGTGTTAAATGAAGCCAAGATTCTTAGAAAGTGAATGTTTGTGCAGCCAAAAGCACACTCTGAGGTGCTTCTGCACTCTCGCATAATTTTATTCCTTTATAAAAATGTATATATCAATATGATTTCAAGTTGTTTTGCCAGCAGACTGGGCAGTCAAAGCAATGTTAACATCAAGAACAAAAGAAGAAACCAACCATGGCACACACAGATGCTGGTCATAAGTGATATCTCCAACAGTTTTGCCTTTGTTAACTTTTTTTTCTTCCTTTTTCGCATGTATACTGATCAGGTTATGGAAAAGCTAAATGTAGAAATAACAAGCCGCTATTGACGTCTCCCAAGATGTCTGCTTCATTGAGCAAGCACATGTCAATAGATCAATGTGGCACAAGTAAGCCTTTGACTCTGTGGGACATTGGGACTGTGTGTGACAGCAGCCTGCTGTCTGGGAATACACATCAGAGAACAAGTCACTTGGAATGAACCATTTCCCATGTACAGTAAACGTCCAAGTCTGCTTTGCCTCCTGCACAATCTGGCAACTCTCAATGAGCTTCCGGATGTGTTTTGCTTCTGTTGATATACAGGTGGCCCCCCATCAGTGGCGTCGTCTGATATGGGGCGGTGGTGCGGTGCGCCCCAGGGCGTTGGGGCGGAAAGGCTCCGTGGGGGGCGGGAGCCTCCTTAACTTTCGTTTTTTCGTTTTTTAAAAAAAGGTTTTTTTAAAGGTTTTTAACGCTAACGAGGCTTCTAAAAGGGTATGTGTGCTTTGCTAAACTTATCTGTAGTTCTAGGACTCTCAGGGGCGCAGATCGTCCCTCTGCTCCCGGGCGCGAACGCTGCAAAGCGCCCAGGAGCACGCTGCAGAGTTAACGCATGCGCAGAGCGACGATGTTTCCAATCGTCGCTCTGCGCATGCGTTAACTCTGCAGCTCTGCTCCCGGTCGCGAACTCTGCAAATCGCCCAGGAGCAGAGCTGCAGAGTTAACGCATGCGCAGAGCGACGATTGGAAACATCGTCGCTCTGCGCATGCGTTAACTCTGCAGTGCGCTCCTGGGCGATTTGCAGAGTTCGCGACCGGGAGCAGAGCTGCAGAGGGACGATCTGTGCCCCTGATCATCGCTGGAGGTTCCTAGAACTACAGATAAGTTTGGCAAAGCACACATACCCTTTTAGAAGCCCTTTTAGAAGCCCCGTTAGTGTTAAAAACCTTTTAAAAAAACTTTTAAAAAACCCGAAACTAATTATGCAAATTAATTATTTAATTTGCATAATGGGGCGGCGGGATTTTCGGCCTCAGTACCACGGGCGCCTGGCTACCCCTCTGCCCCCCATATCCACTGATTTGCTATCCACGGTTTCAGTTATCCACGGATCGTGGGGACCCCTCCAGGCTTTTACTTTTTCCCCAGTAAGCTTCGTTTCTTCCTTAAAGAAACAGGATAAGCAGTAGGCTGCTTATTACAGGCAAGTAGAACGAGACTAAGTACAAGAGAGGCTTTGCAAGGTTAACAGAAACCTTGCAGAGCCTCTCTAGGACTTAGTCTTGTTCTACTTGCCTGCAATGGAGGCTGCTTCTCTGTTTGTTTTAAGGAAGAAACAAAGCTTGCTGAAAGAAAAATAAGAGCTGGGGGGGCCAAGCATGCCTGCCTGCAGGGGAGGCAGGGTGGGGGGCCCCTCAGGAAACCATGGAGAGGGTGTTCGCTGTTATCCACGGTTTCAAGTATCCACGGAGGGGCCTGGAACATATCCCCAGCAGATATGGGGGGCCACCTGTATAACCAATGGGGCAGAAGGAAATGGAGTTCTGTGGCAGGGATAGGCAGGGTGTGTGTGTGTGTGTGTGTGTGTGCGTGCGTGCGTGCGTGCGTGTGTGTGTGTGTGTGTGTGTGTTTAGAAATATCAACAAATAACTTTGAAAAACAGAAATGTTTTGCACATCTTCTTCCCCTGCAAGAATATTCTGGCCTATGTCTGTTGCTCTGGTATGTAGAACAAAGGAAAACCAAGTCAGTACACAGGGGAAAGGGCAGGTCATTGCCTGCTCATGCCCTGAACTCCGTTTGCTGCTTCAAGTGTCATACATTGTCTTCAGCAACCTCTGCTGGCAAGCCCCGAAATTAAAGCATCTATCATTCGGTTTTGAAGCACAACTCGGGAAGGCTGAAACCGGTTTTTGAGGAAACGGGGAAATGAAAGGTCTGGCTTTTCGTATTGTACATCATTCTGACTGTTGCTTGAGAAAGCTACAGTGCGGCAACGGAAACCTTGGAGATTGAACTTCTATTTAAAAAGCTGTTTGATGAATACAGAACATTCTAAGCAGGAGGAAGCCTCTAAAATTGGCACATTGGGCAAAACATGAAGCTCTGGAAAGAAGAAAAAGAAACCTGGCTAAACACCACTTTTATTCTAGCAACCGTGGCCAGAGTTCAAACCTCTTGCTTTTATGCAAGTGCAGAGTGCTTGTCCACATGCATGGGGAGGAACATCTCATAGTGATATCCATCTCATAGAACCCGTGGATATTACTGTATATACTGTACCTGGATTTTCAGAAGGCGTTTGACACGGTCCCTCATGAAAGGCTCCTGAGAAAACTCTACAGTCAGGGAATAAGGGGGCAGGTCCTCTCGTGGATTAGGAACTGGTTGAAGACCAGGAAACAGCGAGTGGGAATCAATGGGCAATTTTCACAATGGCAAGAAGTAAAAATCAGTGTAAAAATCAGTGTGATCCCAAGGATCGGTCTTGGCACCAGTGCTTTTCAACTTGTTCATAAATGACCTGGAGTTGGGGATAAGCAGTGAGGTGGCCAAGTTTGCGGATGACACTAAACTTTTCCGGGTGGTGAAGACCAGCAGGGATTGTGAAGAGCTCCAGAAGGATCTCTCCAAGCTGGGAGAATGGGCAGCAAAATGGCAGATGCGCTTCAATGTAAGTAAGTGTAAAGTGATGTACATTGGGGCAAGAAATCAAAACTTCACATACACGCTCATGGGTTCTGAGCTGTCTGTGACGGATCAGGAGAGAGATCTTGGGGTGCTGGTGGACAGGTCGATGAAAGTGTTGACCCAGTGTGCGGCAGCTGTGAAAAAGGCCAATTCCATGCTCGGGATCATTAAAAAAGGGATTGAGAATAAACCGGCCAATGTCATTCTGCCCTTGTACGAATCGATGGTAAGGCCACATCTGGAGTATTGTGTCCAGTTCTGGTCACCACACCTCAAAAAGGATATAGTTGAGTTGGAAAAGATGCAGAAAAGAGCGACCAAACTGATTCGTGGGCTGTAGCACCTCCCTAATGAGGAAAGGCTACAGCGTTTGGGGCTTTTCAGTCTGGAAAAAAGGCGCCTGAGGGGGGACATGATTGAGACATGATTGAGACGTATAAAATTATGCATGGGGTGGAGAGAGTGGACAGAGGCAAATTCATCTCCCTCTTGAACAACACCAGAACCAGGGGACATGCACTTAAATTGAGTGGAGGGAGAGTTAGAACGGATAAAATAAAATATTTCTTCACCCAGCGTGTAATTCATCTGTGCCACAGGATGTGGTGATGGCACCTGGCCTTGATGCCTTTAAAAGGGGATTGGATAGATTCATGGAGCAAAAGACCATCACAGGGTACAAGCCATAAGCAACCTCCTGGTTTTAGAAGTAGGTTTACTCTGTGCCAGGTGCAAGGGAGTGACAACAGGAAACAGGTTATCTTGTTGACTGTGTGCTCTCGGAAGCATCTGGTGGGGCCACTGTGAGATACAGGAAGCTGGACTAGATGGGCCTTTGACCTGATCCAGCAAGGCTCTTCTTATGTTCTTATGTTCTTATAGTGCTTTGAATTCTGGCTATTGGCTCATTTTGCCTTGGATTTGCCTCAAGCATCCCTTTGCTTATTCACACTGGCGACACTGCAGGGGGGCGGAGCCAGGGGCGTTGACAAAGAGAAGCGCGCGGGCCGGGCCGCCCGGGGGTGACGCGCGCACAAGGGTGACACGCCCCCCGGCACTTACATTTTGGCGCTGGCGCTGGGCCCGCCCGCCCTCGCATCCATTAGGCTCAAAAATGAGCCGAAAACGGCACGGGGGTGCGCGCCCCGCTCTGGGGTGATGCGCGTCCTTGTGATGCGACTGGGCGGAGCTCCAAGTTCCGTCGGGCTCTGACCTTCCGTTACACGACAGGAGAAAGCGGCCCCGCCCCCTCGCCTTTGGAAAGCAAGTGCTTTCGTCAGCCGGAATGGCTCCAAAGGCGAGGGGGCGGGGCCGCTTTCTCCCGTCGGGTAACGGAGGGTCAGAGCCCGACGGAACTTGGAGCTCCGCCCCCCCTGCAGTGACGCTAGTGCTTATTCATGTCTGGCTATAGCCAGGGCTGGCCCCAGCCCTCCTGGTGTGCGAAATGCTGGTGGTATGCCAGCCTCTGCTCCTTCCATTCCCTGGTTTGGAAAAGAAAGAGGGTGATGGAGCAGAAGAGGAAGTGTGGAGGAAAGGAGAGCAGTGGGATAGAATATTGGAGATGTGACTCTCCGCCACACATCCTCTTCTGCTCCATCACCCTCTTTCTTTTCCAAACCAGGGACCAGGAGGAGGAGGAACAGTAGAGGTGAGTGAGCAGACAGAGGTGGGTACCACCCCCACCAATCTGCTGCCTGAGGCAATTGCCTCAGTTGGCCTCATGGATGGGCTAGCCCTGGGTGTAACTTAGGAAGTAATTCTAACACACACACACACACACACACACACACACACACACACACACACACACACACACACACACACACACACTAACAAATAAACCACCACCACCACCACCACCAACAACAATAGTATGTAGAAGGAAAATCAACAGAGCCAATCCCATTTGGGTCCCCTACTATTTTGTGTCAAGCAGTGGGCTAGATCAGGGGTTCTCAACCTTTGGAGACCTAGGTATCCCCTATCAAGGTCCAATTTTCTGAATTACCCCCTGCTAATTAATTGCTAATTAATTGGATTAATCAATTAATTAATTAGCTAATGAATCAGTAAATAAAAATACTAAAACAATTTTAAATGTGAAAAAATGTCTTAACACTCTGTGTGTGTGTGTGTGTGTGTGTGTGTGTGTGTGTGTGTGTGTGAGAGAGAGAGAGAGAGAGAGAGAGAGAGAGTCACATTTAAGTTCTAATTAATAAGTAATTAACTACTGATTGATGCTGATAAGGGGCAGGCTCTGGCGTACCCCCTGTCATTGGTCCGCATACCCCTAGGGGTACTTGTACCACAGGTTGAGAACCCCTGGGCTAGATGTTCTATGAGCACCCAGAAACATAGCCACGGGTAGGCAACAGAATCAGCACAGATCCAGCAAGGCAATTCTTCTTCTGCTAGTTCCCCAACAGTGAAAACATCTATTTTAGCTTGAATGAGTGCAAATATTACTATGCAAAATTGGGTTCTAGATACTATCTCTCTTTTTGAAGTTTCACCTTCACATAAAAACAGAAACCGTCCTTAAGAAGTGATTGACATTTGTGTTCTATCTGACCCACTGTCTGCAAGGGACTTTTGATTGGCCCATTGCCAAGTGATATGTGCGTGAGAAAACAGGGAGAATGTGTTTGATGTTCTTCCCTCCCCCCCCCCTTTTTTTAGCTGAAGCCTTTTTTGACTTGCAGCATGCACAGAAATATGAGAGAGCCTAACAACACCTGCCAACAGCCTTTAACAACTGCTCTTGGCAGCGTCTTGAAAAAGATACTCTTTTTTAGTCTTTTATATAATGAACATATTTACAACCCGCATTTCTATTGTAAATGCCAGGTTTTTGTTTTTTTTTAAGATCACATATAAGTCTACGGTATGTTGAAGAACCGTATTTTAGACCTTCTTACTTGTGAAAAACACTGGAGGGAGGGGAGGGAGAGAAAGAGAACAGAAAAATTGTGATTATGACAAGCTAACAGTCATAAATTTACAGCGCTTGATTAGTGCTAACATTTCCCTCTCTAATAACTTTCATACCAAAAAAAATGCTATTAATACTTCATAGCCAGTCACTTGAAGACACAGAGAAGCTTCTTTGGAGTTTGCTTTTATTTATTCCCCCCCCCCAAAGGAGACCTGGTGGTGCTTATTACATATTGTAATCTTACATATTGTAATGTAATCTCATGGTAAACAACCTCTAATTGTGTAATTGTGTGTGCGTGTGTGTGTGTGCGCGTGCGTGTAATAATGGGGGTCGTATTTGTATGTTGCTTTCTGCATATCACTGTTCACAGCATATCACTCAAATTATCTTGGGGTAATCCTTACAACAACCTTGCAAGGGACATAGTATGATCCCCAAATTGCAGCTGGGGAACTGGAGAGGGAGTGGCTTGCCTTAGGCCACCTAGTGAGAATTCATGGCAGAGGCATGACAGTGCAATCCTGCACAACTCTAGGCCAGCAGAGCAAGCGCTCTGCAGGCCTAGGGTGCCGAAAAGATGCTGCAAAGCATGTTTTTGGCACCTGGAGAGTAAACGGCACCAGTGCGGAGGCTGGCACCACTCACTCCGCAACCTACCTGGACCTGTGCTGGACCTGCCGCAGGTGAATGCTGCACCAGTCGGTGCAGGGGGTGTGGTGAGGGCGGGCAGGGGTGGTGAGGGAGGGGGGCCATTGGCCGGCCCAGACTGGAAGGGGGCAGGAATATCGGCACTGAGATGCGCCGATATCCTGGGCCTGGTTGCAGCCCGGGCCAGCCTTACACAGCCTCCCCAGAAGCACGCCAGCTTCAGAGATGGTGTGCATCTGAGGAGGCCCATTGTGGCCTGTGTGGCTGACACCAGGGGGAAGGGGACAAATGTCCCCTACTCCCAAGGTGCATCCGTGCCACGCTGGGGCAGGCCACAATGGGCCTAGGATTCAGCGGCCAGCCCTTTAGGCCAGCCACATATAGTTAGGCAGGATTGGGCTGTGAGTCTGTTGGAGACGCAATGACCTGTGCGCAGAGCTAGATCAGTGTATTCTAACCAAGGGTGTGAATGCCCTCCTCCAACAGTAGGTGGCACTGTAACCTACCTCGGTCAGAGCTTGTTGACTGTTTCTCTGGTTGTTGGTGTTTTCCTCATGTAAATTACCTCCTCTTTTAACTTTCTGTTCATGTTTTTCAGCTGGTGTCAGGTTGCTTTCAGTCTCTTCTGTTGAAAGGGCTCAACGTAATGTTGCTTGCAGTCTGTTGTTGCCATAAAGGTTGTACAAAAATATAACTCTGCTGTGTTTGCTAATAGGTCCTGGGTCCAGGCCAAACCAGGAGAACTTCCTAACTGCAATGCAACTCAATAAAAGGGACAGGGCATGCCCAACCTTTCACAAGCGGAGAATGGCAAACAGGGTAGATATGAAATTTGCAGTGGCCCAACTGAATAGTGGGAATGCCCAGTTGTGGAACTTGAAGGTAGAAATGTTGCAAACAAGATTCAAGCCAGAGAAGTTGGCCTTCACAGCTCAGACGCTTAGCCAGCTGTCTGTCATTCCTTTGAAGCCCACACTCTGTGATCCCATGCCTATCAATTTGGCAGTGAACAGGAGTCAGCCATAGTTGAGGTCATGGTTTTTGCATACTGGGGCTTCCCAAATATGTGGAAAAAATATTATTTTGCCAATAAAAACTAAAGGAAAAGAAAAATATGCCAAACAGCCTGATGAGGACTAAACTGCTCAGTGACCTCCAGGAGCCACAGAGAGCTGAGTTTGTCAGCTGAGAAAAAAGGAGAAGAGGGGGAGAAGGGAGTGGCTTGAGCCCCTAACAATTTATAATGACTTTGGGTAGGATTCCAGTGGCAGGAAGGTCTGCCATGAGATTAAAGAACATCCTACTCTGCACTATAAAGAGTATCAGGAGAGAGGAAAGGAAAAAGGACATCCTTTTTTCTTCCCAGTCTGCATCCCCCCCCCCCAATACCAGGGACATGTAGTGCGGGCGCAGCAGGTGAGGCAACTCCACCCCCTCGTAGTTCTCAGAAAAGAGTCACAGTCTATCCGTGAGGTGGTGTACATCCAAATAAGTGGGTAGCACATAGTGCAATCTCACGGTTAGGCTGTGGTTCCTTTCTGTGAACTACCAGAGGCGGAGTTGCCTTACCTGCTGTGCTCACACCACAAGTCCCTGCCAAATACAGCAATAAAAAGAATTGGGGCTAGCCCTTTTGCACTGCATAGTACAGTGGGGTAAGGTTTCAGTAGCATGGGAAAGACTCAAGGTATCCTTTTTCCTTTCTCCCCTTCCTGAAACTTCCCCCTCATCTCGTTTCAGTCCCAAACAATCCTACAAGGTTCTTGTTCCAGGCTGGCCAGAGCCCTCCCTGCACAGGAATGTTCCTGTTAGGGGGTACACTGCAGTATTTTGTTGCTGGTCCACACTTGTATAAACAATATTTATATATGGCTTTTCAGCAAAGAAGTTCTTCATGTTCTTGCATAGCAAAGGGAATGAGAAAATGGTTCCCTTTCCCCAGAGGGGCTCATCATCCAAAAAGAAAGACTAGGGAGACACCAGGAAACAGCCACCATGAAAGACGAGAGAGAGATTAACGTTGGAATCTTGTCCAGTTTGACCCTGTTTTCCAGTGCCCTCTTCTGAGTGTCTACAGTTCAGTGGGACACAAAGTCCAGCAAGAGAACTTTTAAGTGCAAGCCATTCATACTAGGAACTTGGATATGGGGGCTCAGGTTGCACTCAGGAGAGAAAAAAAAAGTGTGAGTTGCACAAGTTCTGTGATGCAACAGGAACATGATACCACATAGCAAAGGAGCACATCCAAACCAGAAGTAGCAGATACAGAACATGGCATCTGGCATAGGGACAGATCGGATGGTTCTTTAAAAAGAAAATTAGAAGCCAGTTTCAGGGCAACAGAGCCAATATGCTCAGAATGCGGCAGGGATGTTTCAAGTTCCAGATAATGTTTCACAGACACTTGAGGAACAGTCCTAACAGGGGCATAGAAAAAACTGATGGGCTACTGCTACTACTACTACTCCTTCTGTACATGGGAGACCCTGAGAACAAAGTGAGAAAATGTCTTCTGCCGCTGCAGCTCATCGAGAAACTGACATAGGGACAGTGAGGGTCAAGAATGGTACCGGAGAACTGTTTAACCAGCCGCAGCCTTGATATGGAACAGCCTTTTCTCTTCTCCCCCTGTTATCTGAGTGGGTTAGTTTATAATAACACAACCCCACACACATTTTCGTGCCTTAAAAGTTAGCCCTATTCTTGGGTATATTTGGGTATATAGCTGAGGGAGCTGCTTGTATCAGCATATAAGGTGGCTATGCTGTATCTCCAAAACTAGAGCCAATAGGACAAAACTGATGCCATTTTTGGAATCAGCGCCCCAAGTTTATCCAAGAATAGGTCCAACATCCGAAGCACCAGAAAAAAAAATCTTTTTTGGTTGGGCTGTGTAATAGTGGTTATGCTCCACTATTATTGTCGTTACATGTTATTAACAAGCAGAATTGGGGCTTCACATGGACCTGGTTCCAATGTCACAGACTTAATCATCAAATCATGGTCTGCCAATTGAGAGTACTCCACAGGCTTGTGAGCACCTCTCTCTCCTCCACTTTCCCCACAAATTCATTTGCTTCTTCCCCCTCTCCTTCCACATTTGCAATCTACTGCCAATTTTCCTCTCTGGTTTGAGAGCAAACTATGGTTAGTGGTAACTATGGTTACATGGACTCACAGGCATCATAGTAAAGCATTGTTATCCCTTATCAGGAAAGGGAAAAAGTGATTTACATGGAGGGAGAAGAGAAGGAGAGGAAATAAACTATTCAGGGACTGTGGCATCCAAACGTCGGCTGCGAGTGACTAGCTCTCGTTTTCATTTTGCCTCTTCTGACAACTGCAACTGAAACACTGCAGATATGTATACTGCAGATATATACTGTATCTGCAGTGTTGCAGCCATAGTTTTATAGATTTTATATGTGTGTGGGTATACGCGCACACACACACACACACACACACACACACACACACACACACACACACACATATTTGTGGTGCTATGCAATCAGGTAGCGACCAGCAGAGGGAGCAGATTCTAATTGTTAAGCTACACGGCCCACAATTGCAAAATCGAAACTGAGTTTATTGATGGAACATACCGTACTGTAATACTTAGCATTTATATAACGTCTTCTTCACATACAAAGTCTTCATCCTTACAACAAACCTGTGTAGTGTATAAGTATTAATATTCCCAAATTGCAGCTGAGGCAAAGTGGCTCGCCTAAGGTCACCTGATAATTCATGGCAGAGGCAAGATTTAAACCAGGGCAGTCCTGATGCACACAGCTCAGTCTCTTAACCACTACTAGCTCTCATCAGACATCATCATAATGCAGTGCTGATGGCAAACGCTGAAGCAAGTGTCTGCTGTTAGGTTGCGTTGCCTTCCATGAGAGAGGGGTGAGTTGTGAGGAAAGTGTGTTTTTGACAGCAAAACACCAAGGATAGAATAATATGTTTTATTCTCAGGAATGGAATTAAAGATGACAAAATTCCAGAAAAAAAAAATGTATGAATGTCATACACTTTTTTGGTATTATTGTGTCAATACTTTCTATTCAGACAGGGTCTTTCCCAGCCTTACTTGGGAGGTATGCAGGGTTGGATCTGGGGCAGGGATGGCACCAGGGTTGGCAGATTGAATACTTGCTGAAGGCCTTTGCCCAGTAGACGGTCCACCTGGTCGATCTAATCCTTGGTGGCAATGGCAGCATCCAATGCGCCATTTAGGCAGTAGTGTACCTGGACAGGTCATTGCCCCACCCGCCCTGCCACTGGCCCTGATCCGTTTGGCTCCAGATCAGGGACATTCCGGTGGTGGGGTGCAGTGGCGTCACTGCAGGGGGGCGGAGCTCTAAGTTCCGCTGCGATCGGAGCCTCCGTTACACGGAGGAATGAAGCGGCCCCGCCCCCTCGCCTTCGGAGTCTTTCAGGGAAGTGAAAGCAACGTGCAGGGAGTCTCCTGTGTGTTGCTTTCGCTTCCCTGAAAGGCTCCAAAGGCGAGGGGCGGGGCCGCTTCGTTCCTCCATGTAATGGAGGCTCCGATCGCAGCGGAACTTAGAGCTCTGCCCCCCTGCAGTGACGCCACTGGTGGGGCTGGTAGGCCGATGACGCGTTGCCCCGCCCACTGTCACACTGGTCCGAGTCCAGCTACACTACTGCATCCAGTAGGGGGTTGGGGCACCAGAGCAAGCCCCAGAAACCTGGCTTGCGACGTTCTGTATGCACAGCCCCTCCCAACCAAGCAGAGCTGTTTGTCCTTCTTCAGGCTTAGGACCATTACAATGCATCCTTTGAAGTGCACTAAAGGCATGAGCATCGACACTGTTATTTCATCCTCCCCCCAATATTAATACAGTTGATCATTGTGGACCAAAGGTGTTCGTCTGGTTTTATAAGTTATGTTTGAAGAATTTTTTTTTTTGCATGTGCAAATTCTTCTCCCTTCTCTGCCCATCATGCCTTTGGATCATCTACATGTGATCATAGGCTCCTGAGCTAGAGTATCGGTTTTAGATCTGCCTGCTACTTGCGCTAACCCTATCTCATTATCTCTGGAACAGCTGTCGAGTCTTGCCCCCCTGACTCTGGACTGAAAGCATGAAAGAGTTTAGCTGTACCTTTGCTATGCTTTTAAGAGATTAGATAGATTCATTCACAACCAGGAAGCTCATGGGGGGAGGGAAGAGTAGCGAGTCAGGATAGGGCTGCTGACGTGGTTTAGGGATTTGATGAGCGGACCACCTGCTCTTGGGACCCTTGTCTGAGCGACATTTGATCCCATGAATTCGCAGACGACACTCACTGGCTTTGAACTAATCTTACAAGTCTGGCAGCCTCAGCCAAAGGAATGTGACCTCGGGAATAATAGAGATATATCCCAAATACCTTGGCAGGGCTGGCTGAGAGACATTTCAGCATCAGCGAAATGCTGAGTGAAATAGGAAGCATAAAAATGCTTCTGATGCTGGATAAATTCATCCAGTGTTCAACACAAATACCTTAACATGCGGCATGGCTCAGACACAGATGCCATTTTCTATGTCTTGCTAATACGTCCTGCAGGAGAGCAGTGCTTGGGAGCGGTAGGCCTTTCTCTTCTGCTAGGGTTTCCCAGAGGCATCTGGTGGGCCACTGTGATGCTAGACTCACAGCCCAGTCCAGCCCAAGGCCTCAGCGGCACAATTCAGGCACAATTGCAGCCTAAGTGCTTTAGGCCCGAGTTGTGCCTGAATTGTGCCGCAGAGGCCGAATTTGTGCTGCAATTGTGACTGAATTAGGTTCCGGCACAATTCAGGCACAACTGCACAATTCAGGCACAATTGCGGCCTAAAAGTGGGCGTGTTGGGGGCGTGTCGGGGGAGTGACGGGGGAAGTTACAAATTTGTTCCGGTTCCAGACGGTGGAGAGCCCCTGACACGCCCCCTCGAGCCCAACTCAGGCACAAAATTTGGGTCTACAAAAAGGGTGGACCCAAATGTGAGGAGACCCATAGGAGCCATTTTACCTTACCCACACCAGCCCTCTCCTGAAAAGTACTAACACCCTGGGCCTGAGTTGTGCCTGAGTTAGGACGGAACAGTTGTGGCCTAACTCTGGAACCGGACCAAATAGTTACCCTATCAGCACCCAGCCCCACCCAGCCTCTTTCCCACAAAAGCCCAGCCCCAGCCATCCACTCTCTCTCTCTCTCTCTGAGCACGTGGCGTGGGGTCCTGTCCCCCAGCAGCCACAAAGTGGGACTTTGAAAAATTTCAAACACCCCACTTCTCTCTTCTCCTCTCTGCCCCCCTCTAGGGCAGAGAGGGCTGTTCTGCCTGTGGCCAAACTGTTTACTGCTGTGCCTGGGCAGCTGTCTCCATGCAAGTGTTTGCTAACCCATGACTTTCTCCCAGCCCCTCTCCCCCCCCCCCACAGGCAACAACACCAGCAGGTAAGTGCAGGTAAGAGCAGGGTTCGTGCTGACATGTGGTCTGACTTCTGCCTCTTTGCATAGAGAAATATAGGTAGGATACATGCCTCTGTACCAATGTCTTGTCTCATAGCTGCCTGCATAGCCTGCAATGATATGCCTCTGTACCAATGTCTTGTCTCATAGCTGCCTGCATAGCCTGCAATGATATGCCTCTGTACCAATGTCTTGTCGCATAGCTGCCTGCAATGCCTGCCATGATATGCCTCTTTCCCATGTCTTGTCTCATAGCTGCCTGCAATGCCTGCCATGATATGCCTCTTTACCAATGTCTTGTCTCATAGCTGCCTGCATAGCCTGCCATGATATGCCTCTTTACCAATGTCTTGTCTCATAGCTGCCTGCATAGCCTGCCATGATATGCCTCTTTACCAATGTCTTGTCTCATAGCTGCCTGTATTAATATGAGCACACAATGCCACAAGTGTGGAACTGTAACCCATGTGTAGACACCAGCTGTTCCCCCCCCCTCTTTTCTCCACAGGGTCTACTGACAGGTCAGTATTTCTAGGATTGCCATGGTTGTGACCCCCAAGTTGTGTTGTTGTCTCTCTCTTTGACCCCTTTCCCTTACAGGATCATGCTCGCATTACACCCAGGGAAGGAGCGCAGACCATGCTATGTGTCTCACACCACTCAGCTGTGTTTGATTTCTCTCCCTGCAGGCCTTTGCAACCGGCACACTGGCATTCCTTCAATGGCGATTGCTACCACACACCAGCTGCCATGGAACACCCCGTGTTGTTCGTCCCCCCCAGGAATGTCCACCACCACCTACCTTCTGGGGAGCACGCCTGGGCCCGCAGTCTGGTTGCCCCATGGTCCTC
The DNA here is from genome assembly GCA_026170595.1 of Plestiodon gilberti rubricaudatus. Lineage (NCBI taxonomy): Eukaryota > Metazoa > Chordata > Lepidosauria > Squamata > Scincidae > Plestiodon > Plestiodon gilberti. Next base: position 72,395,809 of record JANXHW010000006.1, on the reverse strand, counting down.
TGCCTCGATGCTGCCAGAGGTCTGGGAGCCTGCCCTGCAACCCTCCTCAGCTGCTGCTGCTGCTCCACCTCCCTGGCTGCCTACTTGCTGTCCCTCCCCTTTCTATGGAGCAGGCTGTGGTTCCACAGGGGAAGAGCCTGCGTCTCCAGGTCCATGGGGCACGCCTGCTGCTGCTGCTGCTACGTTCTGAGTGGCTGCTGTGCCTACCCCTGGCAGCCTCGCCTGGCCATCTCTCCCAATGTTCCAGAACAATAAAGATGTCCCTTGGGCAAAGGCCCCTTGAACAACATGACCCCAATGTTACACAAGCACTGCCCCACACACACAGAGACAGCGCCCAGCACACAAGGCCCTGCATGAATCCCAGCCAGGGCCTGCCACAGCCAGCCCAGGGAGAACACAGCAGGGGGGCTGCCAGACCCTCCGGGCTCAGTGGGGAGTTGGGGGGCCTCTCAGGCAGGCAACCACTGACAGGCGACATGGCGCACATCCCCCACGTCCGTGAAGAGCCCTTTCAGCAACCGGGGCTCTCACCCACCCTCGGTCCGCCCGTCAACGGCATCCGTTTCCGCCCGTCAACGGCGTCCGTTTCCGCCCTCAGTCCGCCTGTCAACGGCGTCCGTTTCCGCCCATCAACGGTGTCCGTTTCCGCCCTCGGTCGGAATAGCCACGGCCCTGGAGGCCCAGGGCTTCAGGCAGCGCATGGGCATGTCCTGGCAGAGGTGGTTCCAGACTTCATGAGACCCCCCTTGTGTGTGACGTTCCCACCCCCTCCCCCCCATGACTCCCACGTGCAGCCTCAACGTGGCTTGGGGGTGGCATCGCCTTCTGCAGGAGGGAGGGCAGTGGCACTCCCACCTGAGGCAGGTGGCTAATGCCCAGGGTGCCCTGGGGCAGCTGGCAATGGCACAACCTCTGCCCTTCCGCTGACTGTCACACGCCCAGTGCCTGCAGGCCCACCTGTGGCTGCCCATCTGCTGCGAACGCTGCAGCAGCTGCGTACACACAGACGAGCTGAGGAGGGGGCTCTTCACTTCCACAAGACTGTCAGCTCCCCACAGGTGCCTGCCTGCCTCTGTGGTAAGTTTTGCCTCGATCCTGGCCCACTGCTCTTGCCTCCTGGCTAACTCAGGCACAGTTGCAGCCTAACTCGGTCCTATTTTGGGCCCCAATTGGGCCTCAACTGTGCCTGAGTTGGGCTGAGTTGGGCTGGACTGAGCCCTCAATGGTCCTTTTGCCTGACCTAGCAGGAAAATATTCTGAATTCCTCACCTTAAGGCTAGATAAAGGAGGGCATAATCATGAGGAATGGGATGGTAGTCATTCATGAATACACTCTCAGGTGGTTGGGAGAACAGGTAAGGTTTGAGAGGCAATGTATTTTGCAACCAGGAATGTGCTTAGATTACTGTTCTCTCTCTCTCTCTCTCTCTCTCTCTCTCTCTCTCTCTCTCTCACACACACACACACACACACACACACACACACACACACACACACACCTTTTCAAAACATTTCTCCAGAGTTCAAAGCAGAAGCGGAGAGTGGGGTGGTGGGCCCCCGGGCAGCACACGAGGGGGTGACAAGCGCACCGCGGTGGCAATTCAGCAGCTGAAAAACAGCCGTGCAGCTTGCGGCGCGACAAAAGTTTTGCCCACCTACTGCTCTTTTCCTGGCGTCCTTATTGCCAGGGGGCATTTTTGCAGCCGTAACACCAACGGGGTGACGTTGCTAGCAGGGGTGGGGCTAGCGACGTCACGGGGGGTGCAGCAGCGGCTAGCTACATCACTGGTTCAAAGCAGGAAGTTCATTGCCCCAGGCTGGGGCCAATCTGTGTGTGAGTTGCTTGAGACTGGTTGTGCTTAGGCCTCAGAGTCTCCTTCAAGGCACAGAAGGGAATAGGGTTGTGATAGTTCAACTCCTTGTCATAGAATGGACAACACGCTGGCATAACCGAGTTTGCCTGAAGTGAACCTGGGTGTAGGAAATACATTTTAATAGAAGGAACATACAAGCTGAGTTTTCTTACAGATGTCAAGTTCACTGGAGTGAGGAACAAAGAAGGTAATCTGAAGTGGCTAAAGGCCTTCTGCACAGTATGAAGCAGGTAAGAAACAAATTGAAATGAGTTTTTAGGCTTGTTCTATTCCTCATGGTCACATCATCTAAGATTTTCCCGCCCAGAAAGTAATGAGTGAAGGGAAGGATGCTGTTAGGATGGTCTAGCTGATGGATACAGGCAACAAGAACTGCTAAAAAGCATCAAAGCCGTACAATTAAGGGCAGGTGGATTTTTAAAAATTTTAAATATATTTTTTACATTATAGACACAGGTACATTTCAATGAAGCTCAGACCAGTTCATTGTTGCTCCAGACATTGCAGAGGCCGGTTTCTGAAGATCTCTCTCTCTCCATTCTTTGGGGGCAACTCAACTAATGGGATAAATTCCAGTCAGTCTCAACTTGTGCTGTAACATAAACCCAAATTCAGAAACAAAACAGAGCTTCACCAAGTAGACTAATGTTGCCATATTTGTCATGAAAGTCAGGTCCACGTTTATGGTGAACATGACTTGGCACAGTATGCTGAATTCCACGAGCCTTCAGACCCAAACCACTGCAATGTTTGCACATGTTAATTTTACATAGACATTTCCAACTCTTGAAATTTGACCTCTTTCATCTGAAATGCTGTTATCGGAAGAACGGTGGCATGACGTCACACGCCACCCAATTTGCCCTGCCCCACCCTGCCGTGTGCAGGCAGAGGCTTGGGGAAACCTCATTGGCCAGTTTTGCTGGCCGAGGGCAGGCTCAGGCATTGGAGAGGCTGCGCAGAGCTCACAGCCCTCCATTCGCGCTGTGGATTTCGCTGGCCCTCCCTCCCTCTTGTTTCAGTCTGAGATTAGCTGGTCACTTTTGAAGGTGCCGGGTAGGATTCTTTTTACTGTCAACCTGATTGGCCTTGGCTGACTGTTTTTTCACCTACCCCAGACTGTTCTCGGTGGTTGCAGCTTGTTTGTCACTTGGCAGGTGTCGTGCGAGGTTGGGTAGGTTGGGTTCTCTGGCGTCCATTCTGAGGTTTGCGAGGTCAGGGGGTGAGCCAGGACCAAATGATGTTTCACTGGCTCAGTGAGGATGACCGGCCAGCCCCCTGGCTGGATTTTTGCACAGGGTACACCTTGCTTGGCCTGTGTGCTCAATGCGGTCCGGTTGCCTTGACCCTTACAGGCCTTGTTAGGCTGGCTCAGTCTATGACCAGGCCACACCTTGATCCAGATGGTATGCCCGTTTGGTTACATGGGGAAGCAGATGGTCATTACCCTTTCCCCAGCAACAGGCCCGCACGATGGGTGTGTGTGTGTGTTTTAGTGCCCTGCTGCCATTATTATTATTAATGGCATGTTAGTTAATAAAGTTGCCATTCATCCAAGCATCTGTCTGTGCGTGGTTTTCTAGGGATGGTGGTGAAAAGGCAGAAAGAAAGAAAGAAAAGGCAGTGCAAATTCAAAAAAAAGAGTTGTACAAAGAACAACAAAAAACATTGACAGGGTTTCTTCTGTTAATTTATCAAAATCCTAATGCTTTTAAGGTTGACGTTTTAGATAAGTTTCAGTGAATGCCTCAAATTAGATGAACGCTGGCATTTATATGTGGATATTGACAATCCATATAGCAGCTTCAGGGAGGCGGTTTTCATCAGGAAAATGGGACAGGGGAAATGTTAAGCCCCCTCCCCATACAATATTTTTCTTCTGGATTAGGGGCCCTTCATGATTGTTTGAAAAAAATGTAAAGAGACTGAGATCTTTCATGTTTTTTAGCTTGCACCTCTGGTGAAGAGATAGCATGGAGTTGGGTTCCTTCCCTAGACTCACCCCAAACTGTGTCTTATTCCATCTCCTGGCACCACTTCTAGATGCTGTCCAGGTACCAGAATGTTTCATTCCAAGTGTTGACTGCTCTACACACAACTAACCACAGGATATTTTCAGGAGGTTAGATCTACTGCATTGAGTAGTACAATGTACAACTGCTTACTCTGAGACATATGTCCCCAAGACGGGGGAGACATAAGGACACAAGTTACTACACTGCTACTACAGTACACTACACTACAAGGAACTCTAATGCAAATCTGCCATGTATATATTCTTTGTAATCTCATACTGGTATTTATATTTTATGTTAGTCTCACAGCACAATCCTATCCAACTTACACCACCGGTGTAACCAGCGCTGCAGCGAGAACGGGAGACCCCCAGAACGGAAAGAGGATTCAAATCCCCTCCAAAGGGAGATTCAAAGGGGATTTAAATCTCCCCTCCCCAGCCTCCTGTCCTGCCCTCCCCCGCTGGTTACACCGGTGGTGTAAGTTGGATAGGATTGCGCTGTCAAGCATATTATCAGACAAGAAGCACAAACACTCTGACTGGCTTGACCAATGCAACAGCTAGCACCTCAGAATAAAAGTAAGCTCTGATTTCAGTTAGAGAATGGCAAGCACGCTGCAGAATTGCAAATAACTTTAATGGTATTTTCAGCAGCACTTTGATGATGCGGCCAGGAGTCTAACCTTCATCAGTTGCCTATGACCATTTGACTTTTTACAGTGCAATTTCTGGGTCTGATTAGAGAGGAACAGCTACTGGAATCATCCCTTTAAATTGGCTGTTAATCTATTTCCACTGCCTTTGGTAGGAGATTCTTGATAAAGAAATTCATTCAAAGTTATCATGAAATGCTAATCCATATTATTTGATCTTGTATGATTCACTGAAGACTTCAGTCAATTAGCTGTTATGGATACTATTTTTCAGTCCTACAAGTCTTGGGAATCGGCCATCATTACTTTGTGTTTCGGAAGCAATAGAAGCTCCATATGTGTGCCTATTAGTGTGATTTGTTTTTCTGTTTTATGCGGCTTAAATGATGAAGTCGGAGTAGCTTCAAAACACTGTGGGTGCTCACGTTAACTTATTATGAAGTTTAGATTTACAGTCTACCGAAGAAGGTGAAAAGCCTTAAATTACCACATTTGATGTAACTGCTTCATAAACATCTGCTCAAATGACACTCCCTAAACGATTGGTCTTATAGAGGCCTTGTTAACTTGATTTGAGACTCTACTCAGAATAATTTCCTTTCAAACAAGTTGTTTAATTTTGAAAGCTAGTCTACCTAGCAGTGATGCATTATATTCTAAAGTTGTATAGAAGATGCTTCATATAAGCACCCTAAACAGGAGATTTTTTTTTCCAAAGAAAAAGTTGGCAAAGCATAAACTGGAAAGGAAAGATTCCCCAAAAGCCTTTTTTGCTAGACATCGAGGTCACGTTTGTTGAGTTATTTTAGCCCACCCCATCCTGAAGGCTCAGACTAGTTCTAAGATTTATAAAAGAACAAACTATGCAGTAAAATAGCAAAATAAAAACCATTTTAAAAATCCTATCAAATTTAAAACCCCAACAAGTAACCCACTGTGATCAAGTCCTAACTCAACTCTGGGCCAGATACTCCACCCGGTCTATCCTAAATGTATGAGGTAAGAGCATGGGCTTGCATGTCCATGAGACTGAATGGCCCATAATCACACAAAATACAACTTGAATTTACAGCGCAATCCAACGGGCAGCCCAGTCCAGCCCAAGGCCTCAGCGGCACAATTCAGGCACAATTGCAGCCTAAGCGCTTTAGGCCCGAGTTGTGCCTCAGTTGTGCCGCAGAGGCCGAATTTGTGCTGCAATTGTGCCGAACGTAGGATGAATCTACGACGGACGCCGCACGCATGCGCAGTACGGGCGCCGGCACTACAGCGGCCTAAAAGTGGGCGTTCCGTGGACATCACGGGGACGGTAACGAAATTTGTTCCGGTTCCAGACACTGGTGACCCCCTGACACGCCCCCTCGAGCACAACTCAGGCACAAAATTTGGGTCAACAAAAAGGGTGGACTCAAATGTGAGGAGACCCATAGGAGCCATTTTACCTTACCCACACCAGCCCTCTCCTGAAAAGTTCTAACACCCTGGTCCCGAGTTGTGCCTGAGTTAGGACGGAACAGTTGTGGCCTAACTCTGGACACAGACCCAAATAGTTACCCTACCAGCACCCAGCCCCACCCAGCCTCTTTCCCACAAAAGCCCAGCCCTCCACTCTCTCTCTCTCTCTCTCTCTGAGCACGTGGCGTGGGGTTCTGTCCCCCAGCAGCCACAAAGTGGGACTTTGAAAACTTTTCTAACACCACACTCCTCTCTCCTCTCTCCCCCCCTCTAGGGCAGAGAGGGCTGTTCTGCCTGTGGCCAAACTGTTTACTGCTGTGCCTGGGAAGCTGTCTCCATGCAAGTGTTTGCTAACCCATGTCTTTCTCCCAGCCCCTCTCTCCCCCCCCCACAGGCAACAACACCAGCAGGTAAGTGCAGGTAAGAGCAGGGTACGTGCTGACATGTGGTCTGATTGCTGCCTCTTTGCATATAGAAATATAGGTAGGATACATGCCTCTATACCAATGTCTTGTCTCATAGCTGCCTGCATAGCCTGCCATGATATGCCTCTTTACCAATGTCTTCTCTCATAGCTACCTGCATAGCCTGCCATGATATGCCTCTTTACCAATGTCTTGTCTCATAGCTGCCTGCAATGCCTGCCATGATATGCCTCTTTACCAATGTTGTGTCTGATTGCTGCCTGTAGTAATGTGAGCACACAATGCCACAAGTGTGGAACTGTTAGCCTTATGTAGACACCAGCTGTCCCCCCCCCCTCTTTTCTCCACAGGGTCAACGAACAGGTCAGTATTGCTAGGTGTGCCATGGTTGTGACCCACATGTTGTGTTGTTGTCTTCTCTCTCTTTGACCCTTTTCCCTTACAGGATCATGCTCACCTTACACCCAGGGAAGGAGTGCAGACCATGCTATGTGTCTCACACCTGTCAGCTGTGTTTAATTTCTCTCCCTGCAGGCCTTTGCAACAGGCACACTGGCATTTCTTCAATGGCGATTGCTACCACACAGCAGCTGCCATGGAACACCCCCGTGTTTTTTGCCTCCCCAGGAACGTCCACTACCACCTACCTTCCTGGGAGCACCCCTGGGCCTGCAGTCTGGTTGCCCCATGGTAGTCTGCCTCGATGCTGCCAGAGGTCCTGGAGCCTGCCCTGCAACCCTCCTCAGCTGCCGGCGCTGCTGCTGCTCCACCTCCCTGGCTGCCTACTTGCTGTCCCTCCCCTTTCCATGGTGCAGGCTGTGGTTCCACAGGGGAAGGGCCTGCATCCCCTGGTCCATGGGGCACGCCTGATGCTGCTGCTGCTGCTGCTGTGGTGGTCCGAGTGGCCGCTGTGACTACCCCTGGCAGCCTCGCCTGGCCATCTCTGCCACTGTTCCAGAACAATAAAGATGCCCCTGGAAACACATGTCCCCAGTGTTACACAAGCACTGCCCCCCCCAGCACTCTGTCTGTGCTGGGGACAGAGACAGTCCCCAGCACACAAGGCCCTGCATGAATCCCAGCCAGGGCCTGCCACAGCCAGCCCAGGGAGACCACAGCAGGGGGGCTGCCAGACCCTCAGGGCTCAGAGGGGAGTGGGGAGTTGGGGGGCCTCTCAGGCAGGCAAACACTGACAGGCGACATGGCACACGTCCGCCATGTCCGTGAAGAGCCCTTTCGGCAACCGGGGCTCTCACCCGCCCTCGGTCCGCCCGTCAACGGCGTCCGTTTCCGCCCTTGGTCCGCCCGTTAACGGCGTCCGTTTCCGCCCGTCACCGGTTTTTCGTTCTGCCCAAGGTCCATCTGCATAAGAGGCGCCCGTTCCTGCATTGCCTCCATCTGTGAAGTGACCCCTGTGTCCCTATTGGTCTCTGCAGACCCCTCTCCCTGTAGCCCTCACCCACCAGCCTTGTTGTCTGTCTGTTTCTGACCCACCCGTGCCCCTCCCCAGCACCCACTGTCTGCCTGTCTGTCTGCCTCCCCTCCCACTCCCTGATGATGGAAGCTGGCCACCCCCACCCCGTCAGAGCGCCTGCTGCGACGTGCTGACGTTGCCCCATCTGGGGGCGTGATGAGCTGCGTGAGCCCTTCCCGCTTACAGCAGACAATCCCAAGGCATCTCTCGGTCTTGGCCGGGGCACGGAGCAGAAGGCATGCCGGGATACCTTCTTTGTGGGCATTGCCACGGCCCTGGAGGCCCAGGGCTTCAGGCAGCGCACGGGCATGTCCTGGCAGAGGCGGTTCCAGACTTCATGAGACCCCCCTTGTGTGTGCCGTTCCCACCCCCTCCTTCCCTTCTCTCCCCTGCTCACCCCCCCCCATGACTCCCACGTGCAGCCTCACCGTGGCATGGGGGTGGCATCGCCTTCTGCAGGAAGGAGGGCAGTGGCACTCCCCCCCTGCAGCAGGTGGCTAATGCCCAGGGTGCCCTGGGGCAGCTGGCACTGGCACAACCTCTGCCCTTCAGCTGACTGTCGCACGCTCAGTGCCTGCAGGCTCACCTGTGGCTGCCCATCTGCTGCGAACGCTGTAGCAGCTGTGATAGGTACACACAGACCAGCTCAGGAGGGGGCTCTTCGCTTCCACAAGACAGACACCTCCCCACAGGAGCCTGCCTGCCTCTGTGGTAAGTTTTGCCTCGATTCTGGCCCACTACTCTTGCCTCCTGCCTAACTCAGGCACAGTTGCAGCCTAACTCAGCCCTATTTTGGGCCTCAACTGTGCCTCAACTGTGCCTCAATTGTGCCTGTGTTGGGCTGGACTGAGGCCTCAAAGTCCCATGCTGTGATCCAGCGGCGCCAGGGCAGGCTCTGCTTATCAAGTGTGGGGCTGGAGGCTGCTGGAGGTCTCCTTGAGGTAAGGGGACATTCATCCCCTTACCCTTTGTCCAACCCCAGCAGCCTCTGGGGCTACTCGGATCTGCGCCAGCTAAATGGCTGGCGCAAATCCAAGCAGCTTTCAAGCCCAGGAAGGGGGATAGGATTTGGTAGAGGCCTCCTCCACCAAGCCCACCCCCCTCCCGGACCTGATCCGCCCTCCTCTCTGCCCTCTCCCTGCCTGGAAACGCCCCCTCCCCACCCCGTTCCACCCTCCCCCTGCCTCCTCCCCACTGCACGGTGCAGAGCTCACCCTCTAATGACTCTGCAACTATATTAGCAGGAGAAAGCAAGGGGAGAGGTTGTTAATTAAGCCATATAGACAAGAAGCACCAGAACGCTAACGGGATTAAATTGTCCTACATTTTCTTTATATTGTCTTGCAACAGAGATTGTATCCAGTTCATTTCCTTCTTAGCTGTGACAACAGGGGAGTGCTTTAATAATTTTGTTCCTGCATGAAAGTCCGTGAAATATTGCATCATGACAACTCTAATTACTTCTAGACTAAGGCAAATGGGTCTGCATATGCAACAGAGTGAGATGGAAGGATCAGACCTGGTACTAGCAAGGACAGCTCCTGAGATGTCAATGTTACTGCCCACTGGCAGCCTGAAGTGGTTCAGTCCATTCTAGCACCTCAAGATGCTACCAACCCTTTCTGATATATATGTGGACCAAGCCTAAGCTGGAAGCTAAACTAGACACTGTAAGAGAGTTTCCCCACTCCTTGTCTCTTCCTTTCAGGGGTAGTAGCAGAGGTTGGCCCAGTAAGGCACTAGCCAAGGACCTTCACCCAGGCCAGACCAACCCCTGAATCTTCATTACATGTGGCACTGGTAGCACCCAATTATATGTGCCATCAGGGGGAGCCATGGGAACCCCAGTGCAGGGCTGTGCCCCAGGACCTCTCCTTTTAATACTGAGCACAAAAAAACCATGTGACATGGGGGAGCCTGTTTAGACAATTGTCTGCCCCCCTTCATTGCATGGGGAAGGAGTGTGAGTGCGCATGTTTCCATCCACTGCTCTGGTATGTAATTGTGCTGGGGGTAGTTTGTTTGACTTGCCCTTCAGTGCACAATTTAAATACTGCTTGAAAGTAGTATTCAAACCATGTGATGAGGAGTAGTTTGGACAAAGGCAATAAGGTGTTAGTGCACTGGCACAAAGGGTGGAAGGGAGTCATGCATGCCCACACTCCTCCCCCATGCCATTCTAAGGGGCTGGTTGGAGTATTGTCCAACTGGCCCATGAAGCCATCATGCTGTGTGTCTCACTAATCCCATATCATATTATTGACTGGTAGAGGCAGGGAATGGGGAGATGCCTGGTGTGATGATGTCAAGCCACACATTGTTTGCGATACATTATAAGGAAAACAGAGAGAAAAGGCATAGTCTGGCAGCCGTTCCATGTCTCCTATAATGTCTAGCTTTGCCCTGATGGGACATAATGATTTTACCATGTGTTTGTTTATTAAAGCTGTTTAATGGGAGTTAATGTTGCCCATCAAATGTGTCTCCAAGGAGAAGCCGTTATTCGATTAGTTCTTATAAAAGCAGTCTGTTCCATAGCATGCATGTACTGTAGTCAGAGTGTAGCTAGTTCTGTAGTTTGCTATTCAGATCCAATACTGCTGACAGACGCAGGTTGTTTCTCTGCACTGGAAAAACCTCTGAAGGGTGCAAAGAATTGCTTTGCAATGTGGATTTGTTTAAGCTGAAATTGTCCTACCAGAACGTCTGCTAGTGTTCTGTCTATAAAAGATCCCTGTGCTCCAGAGATCTCCAGCACTTTGAACCAGTGACATGTGATGAGGTCCAGCCCTGGGGAGGTACAGCCACATGAATACTCCCCCCCTCTCTTTTCCCCTATTTTAAAGCTCACCTCTTCTTCCCCCACTCAGAGCAACACGCCCCCTGAGGCAGCTCGATAGTTGCCTCTCCTGCTGCTCTAAAGAGCCGGTCCCTGCGGTCTTCCTCCCTTTTTCATGTCTTTTTTTTAAAACAGAGTGGAGACAACTCTGCCTCCCCAGAGCTTGATGATGCAGGTGCCCAGTCTTTTTTTTTCAGAGGATTTGGAGTGAGGTGTCATCAACATGCGAATGTCACCCAATTCTAGTTCTCATTTTCAGGTGGTGCAGCTGTGGAAATGCTGATCAGGTGCCTGGAGTCAGTAATGAGCTAAAGGGGGGTGAACAAAAACAATCTCTTGGTGCCCACCCCCCTTTTTGTTAGGTGTTAAATGAAGATATTTTGTGTTTTCCCTGGTATTTGGTGCTTGAAAGTCTCACCTATTTCGGCCATGCTTCAGTCTGTCTTATATTAATATGGTATATTACAGGGGTTCTCAACCTTTGGAGGCCCAGGTACCCCCTATCACGGTCCAATTTTCTGAAGTACCCCCTGCTAATTAACTGCTGATTAATCAATTAATTAGGTAATTAATTGTTAAATAAAAAGTACTAAAACCATTTTAAATGTGAAAAATGCCTTATTTAACTCTCTCTGTGTGTGAGTGTGTGTGTGTGAGAGAAGGATCTCTTTTTTCTCCAAGTCACACTTCCCAAAATCAGCTCCTCCCTCCCCACCCCACCAAAGTACATTTTCCAAAGTACAAAAATAAGCCCAAAAACAAAACCAGAGAGATGGAAGGGCTCCGAAAATAATTACAATTTAAAATCCATGTTAACAATTAGCTGCTGATGGGGCAGATAAGGGGCAGGGCTTGGTGTACCCCCAGCAAGAGGTCCGCGTACCCCTAGGGGTACCCGTACCACAGGTTGAGAACCTCTGGTATATTATTTTATTTTATATTGACTATTTTTAGTTTATGGTTCTGATTTTTTAAAGTGGCTGTGGACTTTCCAAAGTGTGTGTGTGTGTGTACACACCCATTGAATATTACAGAGAAGCTAGCCTATGGATATTAATTAGTTGCATTTCTCTGTGTATCTCTCTGTGTTGCACATTTTAGGACTTATTTTGTGAAAAACTGAAAACCATTACTCATGACAATCAATGGGGGAAAATGATTCAATAACCTTCCCACAGTCTGTCCTAATGTGTCTCCCTGGAGACCATGGTGAGCACAGCAGTAAATTGATTTTAAAGAGAGTGGAACATTTCTAACTTCTTTTCAAGGCTGGATTGGCTAGAGTTTCAAGCTTCTAGTTAACAGCGCTGGATAATGCAGGACCTGTAGTGCTGATTTAGTATAAGCATTTCTAGCACAGGAAGATTCCATTATCATCTGCTTTCTTGGAATTCTTCCTCCTGCACAAAGAAAATCAATGGCAAAATGAGCAGATGGATGGGCTAAATGAAAAGGGCAAAGGGGAGCTATTTGATTCCCAATTTTGCACCACAGCAATGATGACTTTCTTGTACTGCCTGAGGGAATAAATGCCTTACCTTTGTACCTAATCAAGCCTGGAGCTGGAAGGCCAAGAAAGTATACAAGCAAATAGTTCTGTATTGGTAGGGAAGTTGGTAAGAGGGTTTATCACAACCGGTACCTCCTCACAAGGGTGCACAGGCAATGGACCCAAGCTGTAATTTCTGCTAGGCTTCCTTCATCCTAGTTAGGCATCCTAGTAAGCATGTGATATCATTGGTTTGTAAGCAGCCTATAGAAATACAGAATCATAGTGCCGGAAGGAAAATAATCAAGGCAAACATCTTAGCCTAAGGCCAAATTCTCTCCAAATTCATCATGACTTCTTGCTGATGAATTCAGCATAGAATTCAACTGAGGGTGAACCACCAGCAAGAGTATACAAGACGCACAGCGCAATCCTATCCAACTCACACCACCAATGTAACCAGCAGTGCAGCGAGAACGGGAGGCCCCAGACTGGAAAGGGGATTCAAATCCCCTCCAAAGGGGGATTCAAAGGGGATTTGAATCTGCTTTCCATTCTGGGACCTCCCGTTCTCGCTGCACCACTGGTTACACTGGTGATGTAAGTTGGATAGGATTGCGCTGGCAGTGTGGCAAAGATGCCTGCAAAGCACAGAGCTCCAGATAACATTCCAGAGAGCAGTGTGCCAAGCCATAGATGATAGAGGACAAGCCCCACCCAGATTCCTCAGCCCATGTAGGGAAATAACTTCTTCCCTCCAAGTATGGCCATCGGCTACATCTTGACCATAAGCAAAATCCTTTCTCAGAGTAACCCCATAAGATATTATATTGGGCTTGTTCATTCTACCCTATATCCTATCTCCAGTACTGGCAGTCCCAGGTAACCCAATCCTATCCAGGATTGGGCTGCTGGCTGGAGTGCATTGCGACAGTGGAACACATTTCCACGTTGCAAAATGGCTGCCAACGGTGCGAAAAGTGTTCTGTTGGTGGCCATTCTGGGAATGCTGCTGAAAGAGGCAGCAGTGCTCCCTGGCAGTTGCCTGACCTTGCCACACCTGCCAGAATAGGTAAGGCAGCAGCGGGGGCAGGGGGTGGGGAGGGGAGTGGGGAGGAACAGGGGACGGGAGGCTGTGGGAGGGGGTGGATCCGGCAGCAATGGCACACATCAGATCCTATTCCCTCTTCCCTCCATGGCACATGCCAGATGCCTCTCCTCTCTCTTTTTCCCTCCGTGCCGGCGCCGCTTACTCTCAGGGTGTTGAAAACATGCCTTATGGCACGTTTACGACACCATAGCCCAGCAGAGTGCTCACTCTGGCCTATAGTTAGGCAGAATCGGGCTGCCTGCCACCTCTACTGTGCTCCAGTCATGCTCAAGCTCCCTGGTTGAATGATGCCTTTTATAGTGCTGCTTCTCTCCCTCCTCAGGTCTATCTTCTCAAGTGACGAAAGTCAATTAGATGCTCCTCTGGGACTCTCATAATGCCATACGAGTGCTTTAAGATTAAAGATCCATGTAAGTGGATTTTTTTCCTGGTACTTCATACCTGGCTACTTCCCCAGAGCTTCTGTCCCAAGGATTATCTATGCTATTATGCAGGCGCCAAACTTGGGGTTTGACTTGGGGTATGAAGGTAATAGCAATAGTTTCAGCATAGCATCTTTACTCTTAGCTCCTCCCACTGCAGTCATTGAGCGAAGAGAAATGTTCAAGGAGATTGAAGGATATGAGTCTGCCATGACTGAAGTGAGGCTCTTATGTGATCACATCCCCAGTAATGATGGAGGGGGTGGGGAGTGGAGAAGATATGTATTAGAGATCTACCGGGCCTGCTTTTGAAGTAGAACAGGTTATATGCTTAGCTTAGGACACGTTACTGATGTAAGATATTAGCCAAAAAAAAAAGTCTAAAACTTACCATATGAAAGTCCACTGGTAATGTACCATAGCACCACATGCCTTGCAAGCAGATGGGGAGGCAATCTGCAAGAGATTGTTCAGAGGACAGCTGCTAAGTACTCAAGAGAAAGAGAGCAAGAAAAACGCTTTCAGACCTGCTGCAATTCTGTCACCAATAATTTCCAACATAAATAAATGATTTTATGGCCTTACTATTTTCATTATGAGGCTTTTGTTATGGCACTTCTCTGATCTCATTCAACCAAGACGTTTTCACTGACAAATCTATGTCCTGTGTCTAGACTTTCCAGGCTGTGTGTGGATGGGACATTTCGGGGGAATTATATAACTAGGGCCTCAGAGACTTGTTGGGTCAGAACTTAAATGAAACTGTTTGTAAATGTGCAGAAAAATAAGTGCTGGGTCACATGTTTGCTGCAAAGTCTACAAAACACACATGCATTTCTACCTCAGATACTAGTTTGCTAAAATGTCAGCCCAATCCTATTCAAAGACCCATGCTCGGATGCAGCGGCACTGGGGCAGACTCCACTGCATCCAGCATGGGCTGGAGGTGATCGTCCCCTTCCCCTGTGTTGAGCACCAGCAGCCCCTATGGGGCTACTCAGAGGCGCGCTAGTAAAGTGGCTGGTGCAGCTCCGAGAAGCCCCATGTCGGGGCTTTCAAGCTTGGGATGGAGGTTGGGATTCGGCAAAGGCCTCCTCTGCCGAGTTTGCCCCCTCCCAGGCATGATCCTCCCTCCTCCCTGTCCTCCTCCCGTCCTCCTCCCCGCCCAGGAAGACCTCCCCACCACCCTCCCACCGCCTCCCCTAAGGCCGGTGGAGAGCTTACCTGCTTCCAGCAGGCGCATCTCCTTCCCTGGCAGAGGCCTGCTGGTGTTGGCCTCCACACCGGCGAGACAGGCCTTTTTTTGCAGCACATTTGCGACAGAGCAGAGCCCTGTCCCACCCATGAAGGCCGGTATAGGATTGGACTCTGTGTTATCTATGAATTCTGAACATGCCCTGATGCATCAAACTTCAGGGGCTAATGCTGAGGTAAACTATGAACTGGCATTTGGGGTAACGGTTGGCATTACATCTGGGATCAGGGGTCAGAATCCTCAAGGGTCAGAAGGGTCAGAATCCTACTGCGATCCCAGTACCCCAGGAGAACCCACCAGTGACGTTGCTCGAGGTGGGGTGAAACAGTAAGTTCCACACTGTGCTGACCTCCGTTTACTCCCCAGCACGAGACGGCCCCGCCCCTCACTGTCAGAGCCATTCAGTGCGGCGAAGGCAACGCGCAGGGAGTCTACTGTGCATTGCCTTCACCACACTGAATGGCTCTGACGGCGAGGGGGCAGGGCCGTCTCGTGCCGGGGAGTAAACGGAGGTTAGCACAGTGCGGAACTTACCGTTCCGCCCCACCTCGAGCGACGCCAGAGGAACCCACTGCTGACTCCTGACAAAGCTATGGTGTGCCTGCTCACCCATCCACATAGGTAGACCAATAAGGATAGAGGTGAGGAACAACTGGTCCTCGGCCACTGCCTCTATATGTCTACCTAAGTTCTCTGTCCCAAGAAGGAACTACAGGACAGATTGAGCCTACTGGTTACTGCTTCTCACCACTGCTGTTTACTTGGTCAGAAGTTTTCTAGAGGAGATGAATGATGATGAGTCACCACATCACATAAGCAGCAGTAAGGGAGGTCACTGGCAAATAGGGGATACTGAAGGCATTTTGCTAAAAACATGCCAAAATCTGGAACTGGCCCTGCCAGTTTGAGAGAAAGAGAGAGGGAGGGAGGGTGGAATTCTACTGAGATCACAAGACGATAGTACTGAGGGTTGTTGGTGAACCCACAATGAAACTGTCAAAAGGGAAAGCCTACACAGAGAGCAGTATCCGGACCAATCACACATGGTGATTGGAAGGTGCAGGAGATGTAGGGTGGCACCAAATAGATGAGAGTGGCTGTGGCTCATGAAGTATTAGTGATTATAAAGAGTTAGTGATTGTAAAGTATTTAGGCCTGTTTAGTGGAATTGGCAGGATGGGTGTACCCAAAATCCTGAGATTTCTGGGCCTAATACTGTTACAAGGCAGGGACTGGTGATGTCACAAGACTGGCATCTTAAAAAATGCGGGGGGGGGGAGGAGTCACAGGAGTGGAATCTGGAACTAGTACACAGCCCAGCCGCTTAGGGGTGAAACCCTGTGGTAAAAGCTGAAGTAACTCCAGAGTTGCTTGAGATAAACCGTCACCACCAATCTGCCTGAGAAGAAAGAAAGAAGCTGAAGAAACAGGGTCATTTTTGGCAAAATGACAACCTTACTGTGTCAATGAGTGGCCATTCCAGGCGCCAGCACCTTAAAAAGAGGTTGACCTGTCATCCTGATTATCTGATCGCCAGCTCATTGAAATGGCTTGAAACCTGTCCTAACTGCAAGGCTCACCCAAACAATTTGAAATAATTTGTATTCAGCATGATCTTGTTCGTGTGTGCATAGAAACAACATAATCACCCTTGTGAAAGAACTCACTAAAAGCTCTTGAAGTGTCACTGTTGGAACGCTTTTGCAGATAATTTCCTCTCTGAGCTAGTTTATGGCTAATAGAACTTGACACCCTTAAAATGCTTCACTGAAGCACTGTTAAGGTACAGTACCAATAAAGATAATTACTTTGGCAAAGCACAAAGCATTGTTGAAGGAACTCAATGAAGTATTAAAAGAATATATCAATTGTGAAACATTTAAAAATATATAATGGAAATATATGGACAGATTAAATGGTAACAGCACAAATTAACGGTTTTCAAGAAAGAGCTCCTTCAGTCGCATTTCGTTAGACCCAGGAAGTCAAAGGCTGCATGATTTACGAGGAGTTAATGTCTTTGCATATTATATTCTTATATTTATCCCACACACTACCTTCTGCCAAACAGCACACTAAATAAGTTTCTAAAGTGAAGGAAAACAAATATTTATTTTTCCAATTTTCTCGACATGTCACAGAAAACTGTCATAGTTTGACTGACCAGCTATTAATAGCAGCTTCCATTAGTCAACTACTGCAAGAGGAGCAACAGTCTTTTTCTACCTCCCACTCCAGGCTCTATCAGTCTTGAGTTCTTTTCTTGTTTCTTTCACTTTTCAAAGTTGAGTTTTCTGCCTTGGACTCGTCGTTGCTGAAGGTAATGGAGACAATCATCCTCTTTGTTGGTTTGTTTTTAACTCGGATGCTATGCAATGTGGCAACCAATGCTACATTTGGTGGGAAAAGATTAGGTGATGTGGGCATGGTTGCACTACAGGGAAAAGTGAAGTGGTTTTACATATTAATACACCTTCGGTTAATTAATTCATTAATCAATCGACCGAAGAGAAGAGTAGCCTGCTGGAAGAAAAACTCCAGATCTGATATGCCTCCCAAGTGTCCTTATTCGTCCTGAACAAATCTTTGTGTTTCCCTATTTTTTAGGGTCAGCCTCTGGGTCAAATCTCCCTTGGAGAGATTACTTTAGTTGCTTTGGAACTAGAAGGCCAATCAATAATCCAAACAGGTGTTGTTGTTTTTTAGTTAGCTTATATTTTGTCATTGAAAATCCAAAGTCATGATATTGAGGTTTATGATGCATGACTGAGAAAAAAGTACACTTTCCACCACTCAGTGTGTAGGTCTGGACTTGACATGTCCAAACTTTGTTTAGAGGATGTTATGGTTTTGAGAGAGATTGACATACACAGGTACCTCTTAGGAGAGAGAAAGGGAGGCATCATCACACAGAGCAAAGAAGCTACTGTGTGTTTTTTGTTGTGTGTGCAGATAGGTGAAAAAAGGACTGAAAACCACTGTTCTAAGTAAGTGAGCCCATACTAGTAACATTGCAGACGAACTGGTACAAGTATCCAAGCGGGTCAAAATGACACCATCCTAACCTCTTCCTGGGTTAGAGTAGCCAATGCCCTTAAGGCCAGAAATACCACTGATTTGCAAAATTCCTTGTTTTGTAACATAAACTTTGGTGACTTGTAATGCGATACTCCAAACTGGCCCATCATATGGCATACATGTCTTTCCCCTACCGGTTTTGCCATCACATCAATACAGGTACTTTTACCTGTGTGAAAGGGGGTGGTTTGCTCCTCTACACACAATTCAAATGTTCATGTAAAGAAGGAGTTGACTCGCACAGGGAAGGGCAGTTCAGGTGACCCGCCTCTGCACAAGTAAGTACTGGCTCACCAGCATGCCAGGTGGGAAGGTGGCATATGTGCCCATGCTCCTCCCCTACACAATAGAATGGGCCAGCTTGGAATAGCATTTCAACTAGTCTCTTGAAAATGAGGTGAATGTTACATGCTCCAAGTTCTTCTGCCACTGAGATTTCAACCTGACCCAGAGAAAAGCTTCAATCATTCAACTTGCCTGGTTCCTGCTCCAGCTGTGAGGGAGGTATCTCTTTCTCTGGTCCTTCTCTCCCTCTAGAACAGGGGTGGCCAACCTTTCAGCATGAATGCTCCTGGCCCTTTAACGGTTGTATAGGTGAGGGCATTTCAGCAGGTACAGCTGCTTTAGCAGCACCATCAGCAATTGCAGCTGCCAAGATTCTGTCTTTGACACAACAAGAACACAGAGGCCCTTATGGTGGAAGGTTGGCCACCCCTTCTCTAGAATACTGTTATGGCTACACCTCAGGTGCAATGAACCCTGAAAAAAATTACCATTTCCCAGGCTCTGGCTCACTATCATAAAGATAGTCCAGGTGCCAAGGGAGACAAGAGAGAGAAATATTTCCTTCGTTCCTCACCACTGCTAGAGCAGCAGCCACCCCAAGAGAGTTGGCTTGGGGAGAGGGTGTCTGGGGGCAGAGATTGGATGGGAGGACCTATTGCCCTTCTGTTTATGTCATCAGGAGCACAAGGGGGTCCAGCAGTTGCCCTTCGAAGTAACTGAGCAATTTTTTCAAGAAAATAGTTTGGTAAGTTGCTCCCAATCATGAATTGAAATGGGCAGGACTCAGCCATCACTACTTATGGAATGACTGCATTGTGCAAAAACATTTGCCAGGGCAGGGAAGTGGCATAGAATCTGGGGGTACACGGGGCAACCGGAGGCCCGCATAGGGGTACGTAGGCCTCCAATGGTTGGGAACCCCTGGCATAAAGTCATCAGGGGCTTCTCAATCTACAGGGTTTAGGGCTTTATAAGGCAAGTGGTCAGTTCTCAAGAATATTTTCCCTTTTATGTTACCAATACCTATGCAATACTGTGCATTGATCAAACACTGCAAGCCAAGCAATCTTGATGCGGTCATAGGTATTTTGTGTGGTGCTTTACCGATGTGCATATGCGCTCCTGCATAATGCCAAAGCAGACCACAGCAGTAGTCTTATGCAGCTCCCATTCGTTTCAATTGGCCTTGCACCAAAAAATGTCCCAGTGGATTGTGTCCCTTGTCTTTAAAGGCATAACATTAAGCAGCTTGCTTAGTTCACAAGGAAGGCTGTGATATTTTTGTACCACAAATGGCAAGCCACTCTGTTCAGAACACTGAGTACCATTTATGGGTATGAAGACTTCTAGCCAATCAGAAAATTGGTGGTCCCCCCCCCCTTTCCAGTACCGTGTTATAATGAGACATATAGAACATCTGAGAGTTCTTTTTAGTCTCTTTTTATAGTTCCATTCAGTTTGGTTCCCTAGTAATATAATTAGAAGCTGTTGAATGGAAGTGGAGGGGGAGCTTTAAAAGGGGATAATTTTCTAAATTTTAAAAGAAAAAGAATGATCTTTTCACAGAATTTAGGAAATTATTGCTTTCAAAAGGCAGGTTATAAGACTGCTTTGATTGACTGACAGTTCTGCATTATGCGATTGGATCTTTGTGAACCTCATAGTTGAAAAGGCTGTGCAGAACTTGAAACAATGGATATTTTCTCAGAATCTTAAACAGGTTCCCTCCGCCCCAAGTTTCTTCCCACTAGACAACTAAAATCTGTTCATGCGTATGTTGCCCTACAATTGGTCATTATGCAATAATAGTGTTTGGTTTAGAAATAATGTGCGTAGATACTTGTATGAAATTACCTTCATACCAAATCGGTGCGATATCCAATGTGCAAGTTAGTGCAATATGTGTAATGCACTCTAAAATGTACGCTTTATATATGATATTTTATTCTATTGACATGTATATACAGTATTATATTGACATGTATATTATATATTATATACATGATTATAAAAACATTTCTCATCCCGCATGCTCTAGATGGGGTCAACTAGAGTCTCAAATACATCAAGAAACCAAGGCACCTGACTGGAGCATTAAAGCATTAGATACAAGAGACAATAAACTAGTATGAGGGACATCACATGAGGTAGTGTGGGACAGCCAAGGGTGAGATTATGCATGCTGCATAATGGCATTGCTAATCCAAACATATTTATTTCTAGGAACTACATGAGCCGTGATCTTCTAGACATGCTGTTAATTATCAAGCCAGCTGCCTCTGGGAAGAATCGCATGGCAGAAGCAGCCCTCTCCTCCTGGTCCAGTCATTGTGGTTTGTTCTACTCTCAGATTTGGTCTGGGGATCAGGTGCTTCTGGGGAGGAATTGTGCTTTGGAGGCACTGTCAGCTGTTTGCTCCTGGATTTTATCTTGGGGTTTTTGGTGCTTCTGGGGAAGGCTTCCTCTTTGCTCCACTAACAAGACTGAAACAGTCAGAGCCTGAGTAGATATCAGGTAAAGCACAGGGATGTCGTCGAGGGGGAAAGGAACAGCATCAACATTATTATTATTATTGTTGTTGTTGTTGTTGTTGTTGTTGCTGCATAGGCTAGCATGCATAGTCTAGCACTCCAACAGCCAAACAGCAGGTGGCTTGCTACTGATAGCACAGGAGATGGGAAGCCCTGTGCCTGCAGCGGCGGGCCGCTGAACATCCTCCAGAGAGGTAGGTTGGTGGAGGAGGCAATTCAGGGGGGGATCAGTGCAGGGATCGGGTCTGGCCGGGGGAGGACCAGGGGCGGATCTCAGCAGCAGCACCCAGGAGACCCTATGCCCTGCCCAGGCTGGACATGCTCCCTTGGACCTACCAGATTTACACCAGCAAAATAGCTGGCATGGATCTGAGTAGGCCCACTAGGGCCCAGGGAGCGGTCGAGTAAGTAAGTAAAAAGGTTTTTTTGCTTACATCTCCACCGCTGCCTGGGGCCAGTCAGCTCGCAGGATGCAACAGAGGCTATTTTGGCACCACTCCATTGCACAGGCTGGCCCTGGATAGGATTGGACTGCAATAATAATTTAATTTTTAAATCTCATTTTTCAATATTTATATATTTGTTTTAATACTATTGAAACCCACTCCAAGAGTTTGAGATAAAATGAGTACAGTAACAGCCTAATCCTATTAGGCTCCTCTCTGGCAGAATGCGTGTTCTGCCAGAGCTAGCTGATGTACAGCAGCAGTAAAGCGTACTCAGGCAGCACTAGTTGCCAGGGCACTGGCAGGAAGAATAGAGCCTTCCCATTCCCGGTCATGCTGGCGCATGCGCGAAGGAGCAGAGAAGGCCATACAGGGGGTGGAAAGGGGCAGGGGGCAGGGCAGAATTGAGGAGGGGTGGGCAAAACGGGGCGCTGACGGGGGTGGGGAGGAGGGAAGATCAGGCCTGGGGGGGGAATGGGTTTGGTGGTGGCGGCAACACACGCCAAATGCTGACCCCCTTTCCGGGCCGATCCACCACGGATCAACTCGGACTTATACCAGCGATTGAGCTTGATTAGGCAAGGCCACTCAGAGGAATTTTATCAGGGGGTACAAAGTTTCTCTTGGGCCCCTTCCCTTCATGTAGGCTTACCATCCATCCCGGAAAACCCGGGACCGCCCCTGTTTCTGGGCTCCGATCCCGGTTTGGTTCCAGACTTTCTGGGGCTGGTGGAAGTCGCTGCCGCTTGCAAAGTGCGAAAAGGCACCTTTTTCCCCAGCGGCGCCATCTTGGATCTCACGAAATCTCGCGAGATCCAAGATGGCGGTACCCAAATCTCATGATGGCACATGAGGCAGTACCTCCTGGGACTAATCCGCCCACCCCTGTCGCCGCCCTCCCCCTGCTCCTGCGCCACTTGCTGCAGACCTTACCTGCTCCGGTGTGTGCCGCTCCTTGCACTGGCACCAGTGGGAAGCTGCAGGCCTTCCTGCCAGCACTGCTTTCTGGCATGCTGTCGCAAACTGCTTTATGGCAGCACACAATCCACCGGCGCAAGATAAGGATAGGATTGTACCATTAGTCAGTTCTCTAGCAACCTTGCAGCTCTTTCACCTAAGCAGCAGTGGCTGTTACAAAAGGCGGACATGATGTTTTTATACATGCATCAGAATAGCTCAAATCTTCACCTAGAGCTGTGTACTCTCTTCCAGCCTTTGGGGAAATGAACCCCAAAGTGCTCACCAACATAACCAATCTATCCTTACTATTCAGTGGCAATGTCCTGAATTATGGGCTGCTGTATACAAACAGCAACACGCCCGGTTATGCTATCAAATTGGCTACCCTCCACAGGGTGTTGCAGCCCATTCCACCTTTCTGGCAAGAGTACTTGTATGATACATTCTCAAATCCCCCAAATTGTAGATGATTGTGTTGGTCCTTTAGAAGAAAAATCTAAGTTAGTGCTGGAGAGTAGACTGATTTTACTTCTAGAGACTTTATATTTCTAGAACAGCGAGGAGGGGGAGGGAATCTTCCTTTTTTCCTTTTTTCCCTTTTTTTGCTTCCTTTATCTAAGAAGCACTGTGTGTGTATTGAAACCATCTCACATCCTTTAGAGGCTGATTCAAGTCTGCGGGAAACCCCCTACACTCCACTTTCAGATTTTACAAACTGCAGACTGCTGAGGCTCCTACAATATGCCTGCCCTCTTTTCCCCTTGTCCTTTTGCTTACCACCTGCCTGGTGAAGAGCTCTGTAGAATTTGGAAGCTTGCTGGGTGTTTTTTTGTGTTTTTTTTTACTTTGTTACTTTTGGTAGATTCTAAATATAGCATTACCTGACTTTGAATTGTAAGATACATGTATTTTTAAACATCTATATATTGCATTGTGTGCACCTTTACATTTTTAGGTGTGCACATGGAATAAAGAAATCTTAGTAATACACCTAAAGAAAAGGTAATGTGATATCAATCTGTTAAGAAGGAAAGGGATATAAAAAAAATTCTGCATCACCTTTGAAAATAAGGCAATGCCAGCTCATCTCAATGGTGCATTGAGAATAAGAGTTCAGTATAGTATAGTCATGTATAGTAGTCATTGAGATATTTTATAGAGATCTCATATGTAGATCTCCTTTTATAGAGACCAGATCTAGTAATTGACTATTTAGAAGGAGGAGATAGGTAGTGGGGTTGGCTCTCGGTGTGGATTTAGTGGTCCTAGTCTGAAAAGGCCATTTCAAGAACTTTATTTCATCTCCCAGTTGCCCCCCCCCCCACACACACACACATGCATGAACACAAGAAAAAAACAACTGTTGCCAATAGATTGTCTAGGATCCAAGTAATGTCCATCAGACCTAAGCTATCAGGTTGTCAAAACATATGTAGTGGGAGATAGACAAATTGTTGATTACTGGTGATTCATGTTCTCTGTGATACATCAGAGATGTTGTAGCTACAGTACATCAAACAGCATGGCAATATCCATCTGTCATTTACTAGACCATCCGGTGAGAAGAAGAACGGTACTATTACTAAAGCTATGGCTGCAATCCTATACACCAGCGATTGAGGCCCGCAGAGGGGGCTGCGGGCCTCCCTGTACCCTCCAGAGGGCCGCCAAGACCCCCGGTATGTAAAAAACATTTTTCCCCTGGCGGTGGTACAATCCCCGGGATTGCTGCTGCTATCCCCACCCTTGCAAGCACTCACAGTTCTCCCCGCCGTGCGGGGAGAATTTTGAGAAACACTGCCATACACACTTACCTGGGAATAGGTTCCATTGAACTCAATGGGACTTACTTCAGAGTGGACATGCATTGGATTGAACTGTAAGAGTCTTGTGGCTCTGTCAAGTCTTGCAAATTTATTTTTATTCATTGCAGCATAGTTTATTGTGGCATTAATGTTGATATGATACAAGTTTATCTACGACTGATGGCATGTGGAGATCTGCTCCCAAGGACATGAGAGTTCATGTGGTCTCCAGCCCAGTTTCAAACTCTCTTTTGAATGGCTCAAACAAAACATTCCAACTCCAATAGTCTCAACAACACCTTAATGAAATTTTCATCCCTACTACTGTTAAACTTTTATCATCATGGCTCAACACTGTTCAGACAAACAGTAGGCCTTGGGTCTGCAAAGCTCACAAGTTGACTCAAATTTCAAACTTTGCACCTGTAAGCTGCACCCAAGTATGTGTTACATTAGTGGTGTGGTTTGAGAGTAGCGGCTATCTAGATGACTGCAGTGACTGCAACTGGACCAGCATCACACCTTGAAAAATAACTTGCCGGCTAGCAGTGTTATTCTGTTGCAGCAAAAACGACAAAGGAACTTGTGGCACACCTGAAAGACAAACGTATTTATTATGTCATGAGACATGGACTAGAGTCCATCATCAGACTATTTCATCAGCCACTGAAAAACAGAGTCGGTGTTGCTATAGTTGAAATCATTGCAGATACAAGAGGAAGCTCTTCAGACAATTTCCAGATAGGTATCCTTGTGAATCAATAGCTTGCAACAAAAACAAGGCAGAGTAAGAAGTAAGAATTAGAGTCTACTCCAGGTAAACCACTTCCCATGCAGGAAGGCTCCTACTTCAGTGCAATCCTAACCAACATTCCAGCACTGGTGCAGCCGCAATGCAGCCCCGAGGTGAGGGAACAACCTTGAAGAGGCCTCCATGACTGCCCCTGCACTTCAAAATGCAGGGTGTACCCTGTTGGCACGACTACACCGGCACTAGAAAGTTGGTTAGGATTGCGCTATAAGTGGCTACCTTTCTGTCATTTATAACATGAATTGGGCCCCAGCTTGAAGATCCTCAATAGGTGGGCCCTCTGTTTCCCCTATATAGTTCCATTGTTTTAATTCATTTTCAGTGGTACTAACTTTCTTTACCTTCATTGGGTGACATTTTGCACAGGCTTACCATATCGCCGACCGGGACGCTCCGTTTTGCCCTTAAGCGCGCTCTGGTTCCCTTCCCCCCGCCCCGCCTCTTAAGGGCAAAACGGAGCGTCCCGGTCGGCGATATGGTAAGCCTGATTTTGCATGAGTATGAAAAGGCTAATCAAGCAAACAATTAAAGAATATGCTTTAACTGTGAGTAATTGGCTGTCTTATTTTATCTTAAACAGTTGTACATGCATTTTTGAAACGCAGATACAACTTACACAAATGTTAAGGCCCTTTGTGTTAAATTCACATCCAGGATTACTTTTCAAATCTGAAAATAAAGCCCAGGGCTTAACTAAATGTTATATTGTGCCCACATGTGTAATATATTCCCAGCAATGGCAACATTGGGAGGGAATGATTTGCAGAGGAGAAGCAGCAGGTGGGACAGCGATACTTAACCCTTCCCCTGCCTGCTGTTTTTCCTCTACAACTCCCCCCCCCCCCCCCCCGCTGCTTTCTTCTCCACTGGAGTTCTACTCCTATATTTATTATGAGAACACAGTTGGGAGCCAGGTAGGAATTTGTTGCTGCCAGCCTGATTCGCTTTTGGCTGGCGGTTTTTTCGCCTACTCCAGACTGTCGATGGTGTGGGTGTTGTTTGCTAAGTTGTCCCTGTTATATAAATTGGTCACTTTGGCAGGTGTTGTGCAGTCCGGGTAGACTGAAGTGACAGCTTGGCATACATTCAGTGGGGGAGCCAGGACCACTCAGATGATACTTGCCTGGACTGGTGAGGCTGGCAGGCAAGCCCCTGGCTGGAATGTGCAAAGAGTACCCTAAGGCTTGGCCAGTGGGAAATCTGCGCTGTCCAGCTGCCTTGACCCTTCGGGGTTGGCCGTGATAAGCTCACTTGGTCTATGACCAAGTGTAGCTTTGAGTCAGGACGTGATGCCCGTGAATTACTTGGGGTAGGCAGATGGTTACTACCATTTCCCCTATAGTGCCTGCACGCTGGGGGTGGAGTTTCTGTTTCCCTACAGCAGATGTTGTTAAACTTATTTATAAAGTGGCCCAGTTAACCCAAGCCTCTATGTTGCAGGCTCATTTATGGGGGTGCACAGGTAAGTGGTTCAAGGTAGTTGCAAAAGAAAAATCATGGATTGGGGGAAGGTGAAGAACTCTTCCTCTGCCTGCCACCTCTCTGCAGTACATTGCCTCTTTTTCCAAGTTGCTTTGTAGCAAAAACATAGAGATTGGAGATGTGTTACATGCAATGTTACTGCAGTGTAATGCATAGAGTGATTACAGGTATGTCCTATTTCTGGTGGATCACTGTTGTTGTACCATGGCAGCCATTGGGACCTTGTTATAGAATATTTTACACTCTGACAACATAGCAGTGGGCTTTTCGCATCCTTAGGATTACACTATATATTAGAATAGGCCTGATCCACATATGCAGCAGAATGAGGTAGAAACCCCTGTGGTGGAAGAATGGAATGTATCATTTCAGATTGTGGGGGGGGGGGGTCGCAGTTTTGAATGCTCCCCTAGGAAGGAAAAAAAAAACCTATAATCAGAAAACAAGTACAGAGCTTCTCAAACTGTGGGTTGTGCCCCACTTGGTGGGTCGCGGCCCAATGCTGAGGTGGGTCCTGAGTTGGGCCCACTTGTCTGCCCTTGCCTTTGTTTGGCTCCAAATTGGAGCCAAACGGAAGCAACCAGAAGCCATGACTTACCTTGTCCTGCCACTCCTGCATCGTGCCAGATTTGGATCAGCCTCAGGAAGCCTTTGCAGAAAGCCTTCAGAAGCAACCAGAAAGTGACTTCCGGTTCACTTCCGGGTTTGTGGAAGTCACTTTCGGTTGCTTTCTGAGGCCTGTGGATGCCCACCGGAGGCCCAAGATGGGTTGCGGGATCCTCCACTAGGAAGCAGGTGGGTCGCTGCGGGGAGTGTTTGAGAACCACTGAAATAGTACAACAGATTGTATGTGGGATAGAACCTTTCTCCCTGGTGTGCTAGGTTTTTTACGTGCAAGAAGCTTCGTATATGGGAGAGCAATAAAAAAATGGTGCCCTCTCACCTGCAGTCTGGGTTAGAACAGTCCACTCCAAATGCCCTGACTTCATTCTTCTCAGTCTGCTTGCGCATGTAGACCAGGCCATGCAATCAAGAACTCTGTTTGACTCCCTAGCACCTTGAACATAGATTCTCTGTATCCAAGCAATTAGTGTAATTTAATTCTATTTGGGCAACGTTTGAATGTGTTTCTCCTGAGTGGCGAGAAGCATTATTGCTTTAATGATTAAATAACCTTTAATTTTTCTTTTTTTTCTCCCTTTCTTCTTCTTCTTTTTTTTTTTTGGCATTTCAGATCAGCTAGTTAGAGCTTATGGTCTCATTAGCATGTGGTATTTGATAACTGTGGTGGCTATCAAGAACCTCTAAATTAAAACATTTCAGAATAAAAAATGTCCTGTCGGGGAATTCTATTTTAATAAAAAGCAAAACAATTTCTTCTTCCATTCTTCACCATTTACCTTCTGGTTTATTGGTTAATGTTTAATGCTCAGATGAAAACTTAATGATCTCAGAATGTCATGTCGCTCAGTGTCCTGACGCGCTCCCTGCCATGATCCTTCTGTCTGCCATGTGAAATTTCTGAGCCAAGGTTGATAACCTGAAAATCTCTCCCATCAACCGTTGTATAGAAATCTTGTTAGTAACTGGGCAGTAAGCTTTGGAAACAAATCATCTTCTGCCCACCTGAATGAACGTCGTAATGACCAGGGTTCTTATGGCAACATGGCCAGCCCTTTCATTAAGCCGTGTGAAGTGACCTGTCTTTGGCAGCAAAAGTTTGGCATAGCAGCACTAAAGGCATACAATTAACCGTATCTTGCATAATTATAGTGCATAAGAATGATAGTGCAAAATAATAGGAGTCGCTGATAGAGCTTCTATGTATGTGGAAGGAAGCTTTTGTGTGCATATCCCTTGCTGGATGGGTAAACACACATTTGGGGTTGGTACTGAAATGTTCAAGAAGTGACATTTGAAAAGATTTTCAGGGTTCCTTTCATAGCAAAGCATCCGAGAATGTTCAAGGGAAAGAAAAAGGATGACCACCAGACCGAAATATTGTACCAGTTGTCTGCACTGAGCAGGGGGTTTGACTAGATGACCTCCAAGCTCCCTTTCAACTCTTACCATTCTGTGATTCTAAATGAGTTTCTATAGGGTAAGTGAAATTTCTCAGAGGGGTTCTGCTCACTCCTACCACATGCTGTGCATGCAATCTCACCGTTTGATCCAACAGTAGGGACTGTTCACATACAGCCTTTAAAAAAACCCTCACAATCTGCATAAAAGCTTGCAGGTATTTGTGGGGAGTGGTGACTTGGCTTCATTTCTCTCCTTCCTCCTTTGACTTCCAAACAGGTAATCAACAGGATTCCAGCTTTTTTTTTTTTTTTTTTTTAGGGGGTGACTACACATGTGCAGAGCTGGCTTCTATATGTCAATCTTGTATTGGGACCAATATGTAGAGATGACCAGAATTTTGAGATGGAAGAAAATGTCAAAGGACTTCAGCTATGTTCAGATACAAGATTTAGATTTCTCACTTTTCCCTAGGAGTAAATGGGGACAACTCAAGAAGTGTTTCTGAAACACAGCCTTCGGGTGGAAGAATAGTTTAGCACTAGGCTAAATCAGATTTATTGTCACATGTCTTGAACATAACTTTAATTATCACCTGGGAAATCTCACACGCGTGCGTGCGTGCGCGCACGCACACACACACACACACACACACACACACACACACACACACACACACACCAGCTCATTCATATATTTTCTTCATTCAAAAGCAAGGCATCTCCTGCTTTTCCCATCCCCAGTAGTACTACCAGAGTGCTGGCACTTGGTTACTCCAGGGTGGCCAGGATGGTGTAGTGGTTTGGGAGTCGGACTTAGACCTGGAAGATCCAGGTTCAAATCCCCGCTCAGCCACGAAGCTTCCTGGGTGACCTTGGGCTAGTCACTATCTCTCAGCCCCACCTACCTCACAGGGTTGTTGTGAGGACAAAAAGGAGGGGAGGAAATATGTACACCACTGAGCTCCTTGGAGGAAGGGCGGTATAAAAATGTGAAAAATAATAAATAAATAAATAAAAAGTGTATGGTTTTGTGGTGGCAATGGTGAAAGAAGGGCCATTTTCAACTGATCTTCCTGTACAACCCTCAGTCTAATGAAAAACTGGCTTCATGTGCATTCAACATTTCAGGGAAGGCTTTCACACATGATTGTTCACAGATTCTATGAGAGTGGCTCAGAAAAAACGTTGAGTGGCATGTGCTCAGTGTCATTAGAACTGCTTATGAAGATATCGTGTGTGATGGGTTTTTCTTTGTCGGGTGATGCAGCAGTTTTCTGGGTTGTGGCCAGGTACGGGTTTCTCCCTCCTCCTTTGAAGCAGCAGAAAACAACTGTACTGTACAACTTTTTGACCTAGGATGTTAGGCAGGTGCTGAAGATCTAACGGTTCCTTTGGGGGCCCTGCTGGGAAGTATTATGAGCAGGCCCATTAGAAGAGAAAACAGCACTATTTGGCTCCTAGATCTGAAATTCAAATTGCACAGTTTTGGCAGCCTTGTTGAAAGCAAACTCTTATTTTAAGCAAAAATAAAAATTAGTGTTCAGCACAGGAGATGGGGAAGCACTCTGGGGAAACAGCAGACTGGGGAGCACCAGGTTTGGGGGACCCCTTGGGCAAGATGCTCTCAATAGACTTTTCTCCATGAGTGGGTCCACCTCCTCCTCCTTACTGACACTAATGTCCATTCGCTTGCTCTCTCCTTCTATTTCCAGTCTGGGCAAGGCTGATCCCATTGGGAAAGTCATCGGATGGACTCAGGCAGTTGTCTGGACGGTGAAACAGACTGGGACCTTCAGATTCTTCAGAGCCAGAGCAGGAATCAAGGGAGGTCAGATATTTTTTTTTTTATTTACAATATTTTTATCCCGCCTTTTTTTAACCCTGATGGGACCCAAGGCGGCTTACAAGAACAAAAAATATATATACAAAAATCCATCACATTTAAAAAGCAATAAAACAGTTAATTAAAAAGTCATAAACAGTCTAAAAATGATAAAAGATACCACTATTACAATTTTTTTAAAAAATAAGAACAGGTGGACACACAATCACCAACCACACCTGTAACCACTAAATGTTAAAAAAGGCCAAGATTCAGAAGGCTTCTTTGAACAAGAAAGTTTTCAGGCCTCACTGGAAGGTCTCCAAGGAAGGAGCAGTTTGTAAGTCAAAAGGGAGGGAATTCCATAAGGTTGGTGCCACTACTGAGAAGGCCCTATTTCTGATATAAAATCTTCAGAATTTTATAGGTCCCCAAGGTGATTTGTTTCAACAAAGGCTTGGTGGTAACTGAGCCCTTACAGAACCTGATTACCTGCCCTCTTTCTGGGGAATAGTGAGACAGAGGGTAAGCCCCTCCAGAACAAGTGGACACACAATCACCAAATCAGCAGTTCTCTGGTCTGCATTTAATTTCACCTTGTTTGCCCACTGGTTGCATGTGGATAATAAGCATAGGAGACAGAATAGAACCCTGCAGAATGCCACAAGCCAAAGGCCATCATGTAGAGTAGAAGTCTCTAGCACCATCTTCTGGAACCTGCCCTGCAAGAAGGACTGGAGCCACCACAATGCAATGCCTCTGATACCCCTACCAGCCGGGCAGTCCAGAAAGATACCATGATCGATGGTATCCACTTTGTACCTCCATGTAATGCAGCCTGCCCCCTCTGGCTAGGCTATTGCCGTTAACTAACGGTCAGAATAGCTTTGCCACCTTCATGCTGCTCCTGAAGCATTTGGAACCCATCGCTGTAGAAGGAAGGATACTCTGACAGATGGATCACTTGCCTGGCCTAGCAAGGCTGTATTTATGTTAATGTCCTTTTTTTTTGTCTTTAAAGGAAGACTGATCCGATAGAAACCCCAGCCAATTCTTTACAACTTAAATTACACGTATTTAATCTGAGGAGAAAATGAAGACAAGCTGCTATTAAGATACTATCTGGAAAAAAAATGTAATTGAAAGGGTGTTTTATCTTTTCTAGATCATGTTCTTTTGTCTTTTACGTGCATACCAATTGCCAGGCAGCATAACCATAAACCACAGAAAGAAATACTGGTGCACAGGTGCAGAGCTGTTGCTGCACTAACAACATGGTGTGGCTTTTGAGGTAGTTGCTATAGAAACAAGATCATTTATAGAACATGAGCCCATTAAGAGAAACCCTTTAAAAAAAAACTAAGCTAATTGTGCAGGAATATTTTCTGTATAACCAAACTTGTGTCAGCTTTGGCAGATTTCGTTTTTAATTTTAATTTTGCTAATAAAAGACAAGTGAACTGCTTGCCACTCAGCGTGCTAGAGAGAGAGAGAGAGAGAGAGAGAGAGAGAGAGAGAGAGAAGGAAAAAAGGAATATTATTTACATCCTTGTAGGTATCTACAAATTCAGCATCATGGTATAGCTCACTGAAGGCTGGAAACGTATGATTTCTTTCCTGCCTTTCCTCCATCATGGAGCTCAAGGCTGTGTATGGTGTTCCCACATAATCACCCATGCAGCCATTGACCTACTTAGCTTTCAGTAAGGTGACTGCATCAGACGTCCTCAGACCAAAGCTTGGAATCCATTGCTACTAATTGCATCCCAACTCCAATTGGTTCAATAGGTCGGTTTTTGGTTGGGGTAAGGTTGCCAACCCTTCAAGATTGGCCAGGAATAATGATGATGATGATGATAAATACTTACAGCCCAATCCTGTCTAGGACCTCCGTAGCATGCAAAAGCACGCTGCATTGGATCCTAGGCAGGATTGGGTTAGCACTGGCAGAGCTGGACCACACCTCGGGAGAAAGGGACATTCATCCCTTTCCCCCGGGCAGAGCCCCAGCAGCCCCTATGGGCCTCCTTGGATGTGTGCTGGCAAAATGTAGCCTCGCATGCTTGCATGTCATAAAACCTTGCAATGAATTGCAGTGTGTTCTACTTACAAACCATAAATATAAACCATATTTAATTTGCTGCTACCACGGCTAAGCCATTGCGAAAAACATATTCACAAACTCTTTGTAGAATCCATCTGGTAGGCATTTAACTTTTGTGCAGTGTACACCGAACTTTGTTCTGACTGCAGAATGAAGGGCATTTCAAAACCTCTAAGTATCTTTCCTCCATGTATTGTACATCAGGGATCAAGGTCTTATTATTGTAAATCTGTATGTGCAGTGAGAGTGTGGAATAGCACCTGACTCCTCAGCCCCTTTCCCTACCTTTATGAAACCTAATCTGTGAGCCCAAGGGATACTCATTAAAAACCAAGCAGAAAACTGCATAGCTTGCAAAGAAAATCAGATTGTTTCTCCCCCCCCCCCGCTTCCATGGAGTTTATTAAAGTACTCAGTTTTCATCAATTCATCTTGCAATGCACGTTACCTTGCACAGTATTATATCTGCTTTATTAGACCATTAAATTTAAAAAACAAAATCATATTCATTTCGAAGCTTTCAGGATCATGGCTTTTTCTGATTAATTAGTGATCATTCATAAAGAGGAATATTCATGTTTTATGCTGGCATGGGTGTCTTAGTAATGCCGGGACCACAACAGTGATGGTGACAAAAGCCCTCTCAGAAAATGGGGAGGGGGGATGGCACTGTGCCCACTGGCTGTACCCCCTTAATGCTAACATGCCTGCTGGCCATGTCCTTTTTAGCTACACCTGTGTGTTACTCCACTAGAAACTCTCAGCTCAATATTAGGGGCCTTATGATGTGTGCATACATTGTGAAAGGTTCTCTGAAACTTCACCTGGCTAACACTTCTGTTGCTATTGCTGCCTCTTTTGAGGTGCTGGTGGCAGCAGTGTTCCTGGGACTTCTGGTAGCTGGTGGCTACCACTTCTTTTCTCCTATGATTCCTCTCGAGAGTGCAGGGAAGACGACAATTGTTCTCACAATGAACGGCTTCAGAGCCACATAGCATCATTCTGAAGCTGATCAGAGTGAGGGCAATGCTTCCTTCCCACAATCTAGGGAAGAATCATGGGAGAAAAAAAGATGGTGGCCACCAGCTACCAGGACACCCAGGAGCATCTGTAGTAAGCTTTTGTCCTTTTGCATGCCCTTCAAAAATCCCAAATGGTTCCTCAACTTTGCACCATACAAATGTAGTGGAAAAATTGTGGTGGTGCTTTGTTCACCTCCAGCAGTTGCCTCCATACCTAGGACCAGCCCAAGATCTCCTTGCACCTAGGGCGGCACACCCTCCCCCTTACCTGGTGGTGTGCCATCTCCACCACTCTTCATACGCACAGAATTTCGATGTTGATGATGGCCACCAGCTCAGTAACAAATACTGGTGTTGTCAGCTTAGGTGCCTTTTAGTAGGAAATAAAATCCACTGATAGGTATATAAGTGAATATTAGCCATGAAAGCTTAACATGAAATCTCATAGTCAGAGTATTAGTTGCTGGAGACAAACACCAAGGGGAAGTGTTACCCTCCTCTCCCTGCTTAGGAGTTTCCAGAGTCATCTGGCTGGCCAGTGCTGAGGACAAATGCTGTAATAGTTGTACAAAACAGACCTTGGTCTAATCCAGCAAAGTAATTCATATGTTCTTAGCCAGGATAATCAGGATATGCATCTCATTATTGCTCAAAATACAGACTGTAAAGCAGAGGTGCTTGATTTGATGTCATCCTTATTCCACCAGTGTGGGAGAAAGGATGCAGGATTAGCTGGCTTGGCACAGGGATATGCTTCTGATTCTGGTCCTCAGAAAGGAGGAATAATCTCTCTCTCTCTCTCTCTCTCTCTCTCTCTCTCTCTCTCTCTCTCTCTCTCTCTCTCTCTCTCTCTCTCTCTCTGTGTTTGTTTGTTTGTTTGTTTGTTTGTTTCTTGACTCAGGCTTCTGTAAATGCAAACAAAACAGCTACTTCCATTTTGGAAGCTACCTTTAAATTATAAAGCTCTCTTTTATAGGGAAACATAGGACCACGTTAGATTATACAGCTGCCCTTTCTCCAGGCTTTCTTCATCTGGAGTTGACAGTTGTACCACACTGCTGACCTCTCAAAATCTTCAAGATGAAGAGGAGCAAAGAACGTTTGGGAGAAGGCAATGGCATGATTAAGGACATAAGGAGTCAGGGGAAGAACGTTAAAGATATGTATCACTTCTTGCTGAAGACAACAGCAAAATCCCAGTTGATTTGATTGGTTTTCAGTTGCCTGCAAAGGATATAGGAGCAAGCCTCTTGGATAATTAGGTCTGTGTGTCTTGAGGGCCTTTTTAAAAGCAAAGAGGGGGGGCTCCCAATCTTTCTGAGACAGCGTTTCCACATCTGCAGAGCTGTCATGGAGAAGGCGCCATTCCAGATGCCGGCCAATCAAGCACATGTAGCAAAAGCTCCCTTGACATTCTCAATGGGTGAGTAGATTAATATGGCAGAAGGCAGTCCTTCAAGTATTGACAACCCAATCCATATAGGATTTTAAAGGTAACACCAGCCCCTTTCATTGAACTCAGACAGATGAGGAAGGCTGGGAGTGATATTCTTACCCCATGTACTTCCCATCAGCAGTCTGCTGCAGCACTCTGAACCAACTGCAGTTTCTGAATATTTTTCAATGTATTGAACACACTGCAATAGTCTAGTTGAGATATAACCAAAGCACTGGTGACTGTGGCCAGATCGTCATTCTTGAGAAAGGGCTGTAACTGATGTGCCAGCTGTAGCTGGGCAAAGACACTCCTGGTCATAACTGCCACATGCCCCTCTAGGAGCAGGGCCAGGGCCAGGAGCATCCACAAGCTTCTCATCTGCTCTTCCAGAAGGAGTGCAACCCCATGAAGATAATAATAATTAATAATTATTACTAATAATAATAATAACACCAGTATTTATATACCACCTTTTTCTGGTCATTGGATTTCTCCTTCAACTTTAATTCAAGGTGGTTTACATAGGCAGGCTATCTAAACCAAAGCGGTTTTTACATATTACAGATGTTCTAATCTTGCATAGAATGCTTATTCCAGGTGGTTTCCTTCACAGTCTGGCCAGGCCACACATCGACTTGACGGCAACACTGCCTCCCACTCAGTGTGCCCGCTGCAGAATTGTCTCTCCCACTGAGGCTTCTGCAGCTTGTCAGCTGCGTGTCGACAGCTCACAGATGCTTCTGGGCATCTCGAACTGCCGTCGTCAGATCTTCAGGCATATGAGGTGGCCACTCTACCAACTTAGCCAGACCCCCTTGTCTAAAAGGCTGAACTATTCCTAGATCAAGTGTCCTACTGACCATCAGCACCTTTATTTCATCTGAACCAAGTAAGGAGACAACTATGCATCCCCTTGCTGTTTACATTTTTTTCATTGAACAAAACATGTCACGGCATATTTCTGCAAACAGAACTCTGTGTTCCTGAGGGTTTTTTATTTTTAATTTCTTTGTAGCATTGGTTGGGGTGACTGATTCGGAAAATGCATCTCTGCACACAAAACTGTCATCCTCCAAACATATTTGCAGTTGAAACTTC
This sequence comes from Plestiodon gilberti rubricaudatus, assembly GCA_026170595.1. Lineage (NCBI taxonomy): Eukaryota > Metazoa > Chordata > Lepidosauria > Squamata > Scincidae > Plestiodon > Plestiodon gilberti. Next base: position 72,359,886 of record JANXHW010000006.1, on the reverse strand, counting down.
CCAATTATTTGTGCTTGCTTTCATTTGTGCTTCGACCCCAAATCTGAAAGAGAGTCTCCTCTCAGATGATTTCCAATGTTTGGTGCAGATTTGAAAAGACAGGATAACCTATGACTACATTTGCTGCTGGGTCTCAAAAGGGCAGCATCTGCTGGCCTATAAAGAGTCACTAAACAGACCAATAAGTCATGACAGGCCCTGAACTACCAGGTGCATTCCTCAAAAAAGATATGAGACTCCTCCAAAGATTGGGCCAGGGGAGGAGATGAGGCAGTTATTGTCAGACAAGAAGACCTGCAGTGGTGTGGGATGCTGGGAGATTGCCGTTGGAAGGCTTATGTAACTGTAGTTGCCATGTTGTTGTTGTGTGTGCGCATGCACGCACAGATAACTTCATTACAGAATGTTAAGGCCATAACTCTGCAGTGGGGAACTGAGAAGATAAGCTCCACTCAGTGGCATACTATAATGGGGGGCCCTGTGGCCATGTGCCCCAGGCGCCAAAGGAACGTCGCTTCCAGGGGGCGCTGATAACGCAGTCGCTCGGGCAACCAGCTGCCTGACTCTGAGGAGCGGCTGCGGGCGGGCGCCGCGGCTCCAGCTTTGAAGTCCAAGAGCCTGCTTGTCGAGGCTTGAGCCTCCTGCAGCCATAAATAACCTGTGACTGGGCAAAAGGTGCCGCGTTTACTGCGCAAACAGGAGCAGAAAGAGCAGCCCGTCAGGGAGGCGCTCCCCTCCCCCCTGTGTCGACAGAAGAGAGAAGGGAGCTTGAAAGAGAACCTCCTCCTGGGCTGCTGCCATTCATCCCCCTCCCCCCCAGCCGCGTTAACAGTGACCGGCGAAACCCAAAAACAACCAGGAAACAAGTTGGAATGGCACTTGCTAACAGTAACAATAACACTGGAAGGTGGCAGAGAGTCCAGGAGCTTTAAGCCGGTCCGGAGGAGCCTCCCAGCAGGCAGGCGTTTTATCGCCAAGCAGGCTTCTGCTGGCAGCAGAAACCTGCTGCTTGGCGATAAAACGCCTGCCTGCTGGGAGGCTCCTCCGGACCGGCTTAAAACTCCTGGACTCTCGGAGTGCCCGCCCGCTGCCATAATCCCCCACCAGCCTGACTGAGCCACCCACCACCGAAAGCACCCGCCTGCAGCCCCTTGCAATTTAAGTCCCCCCCACCTTGCAATTTAAGTGACCATGAAGAAACAACAACGAACGACACCACGCACCATGAGTTAATTAAAAGTCACAGTCCCAAAAAGACACACGACACCATCTCACTTCACTTCTCACACAGTTTTTAATTAAAAAGTTACAATGTACATGTCGCCGACTGTTGCAGCGCCCCCCGCCCCCTTTTTACCACAGTTCACTCAGAAGTTGAGGGGCTGCTGCTGCTTGACTCTCCAAAACAATGGCTGTGCGTTTGCAGAGGACTCCTCTCTGCAAGCGTTGCTTCCTGGATGACATCATGAGAAGTCGCACACATGACCCATCGCTGCCCAATCACAGCGAAGTATGCTTTCTCAGGCCATCCTGAAAGAAATCCAAGCCTCAGCTCTGTGTGTGTGTGTGTCCCCGGCTGGCAAAGAAACTCTTAAAGTGACAAGAAGTGAGTAAAAAATAATTATTATTTACGTATTATTTATGTAAGCATTTTTACGGTTTGTTTGAGTGGGGGGGTTAAAGTTTTGTGTGTGGAATGTGATTCTGAGTGTGCTTAAACGGTAAAATAATTATTATTTATATGTTATTATTTAAGCATCTTTAAGGTCTGTTTGAGTGGAGTTTTGTGTGTGGAATGTGATTCTGAGTGTGCTTAAACGGTAATATAATATTTATATGTTATTATTTAAGCATCTTTCACGAAAACCGGAAATGGCTGAAAATCACCGGGTTTTGCTGAACTGAAGATCGGGGAGGCCTGCAGAGGGTCGTGCAGGTCTCCCTGAAGCTCCCCCAAGCCCCAGTAAAGTAAGAAGATAGCATTTTGCGGTGCTTTTTTTGAGACCTTCGATTCTAAGACGCACCCCATTTTTTGAAATGCTTAATTGGGAAAAAACATGCGTCTTAGAATTGAAGAAATACAGTAGTTCATTATAGTAAGTCACTAAACAACAATGGAAATTAATTATACACTAGACTAGACAATAATACATCATCATGGACAAAAAGGAAAATAAACATTGAAAAGCTGCCACACAGCACACTCAGAATCACATTCCACAACACAAAACTTTAACACCCCCCCACTCAAACAAACCTTAAAGATGCTTAAATAATAACATATAAATAATGATTATTTTACCGTTTAAGCACACTCAGAATCACATTCCACACACAAAACTTTAACCCCCCCCCACTCAAACAAACCACTATCTCTCAGCCCCACCTACCTCACAGGGTTGTTGTGAGGACAAAAAGGATGGGAGGAAATATGTACACCACTCTGAGCTCCTTGGAGGAAGGGTGGTATAAAAATGTGAAAAATAAATAAAAAATAAATAAAAATTTTTTAAATTGTAATTATTTTCGGAGCCCTTCTGTCTCTCCGATTTGGTTTTGGGTTTATTTTTGTACTTTGGAAAATGTACTTTGGTGGGGTGGGGGAGGGAGGAGCTGGTTTTGGGAAGTGTGACTTGGAGAAAAAAAGAGATCCTTGCATGTGTGTCTCTCCCCCCCCCCACACACACACAGTTAAATAAGACATTTTTTCACGATTAAAATTGTTTTAGTACTTTTTATTTAATGATTAATTACCTAATTAATTAATTGACTGATCCAATTAATTAGCAGTTAATTAGCAGGGGGTACTTCAGAAAATTGGACCATGATAGGGGGTACCCGGGCCTCCAAAGGTTGAGAACCCCTGGTGTATACATTTGAAGTTCACATAGAGAAATGTCACAGGTTGTCCCTCCTGCATCTTATGGCTTTTTTGCCCCACTGACTACAATACTTGGTGCGTGCTATTCAGCTGACAATAACATATCATGCATCTGATGAATTATTATCTACAGTACTGCATTACATTTGTATCCCAGCCTACCTCCAGGGAAACTGGTGCAGTATACATAGGCTTACCATCCGTACCAGAAAACCCAGGACCGTCCTGGGTTCTGGACTCCGCTCCTGGATCGTTCCTGGGCTTTCCAGGCCCGGTGGAGCTTCCACCGCCGCTTTTAAAAGTTACTTTTTCATTGGCACCATCTTGGATCTTGTGAGATTTCGTGAGATCCAAGATGGCGGCACCAAAAAAAGTTGGCATAAATCTGAGCGAGTCCAAGAGGGCGTGTCAACCCTGGGTCGGAGGCATAGGCTATCAGCGCTGCTTCTGCTACCATTATCCTCCCCCAGCCCACCCTCAACACGCCCCCACTGGTCCTGATCCCTGTCCTGATTCTCCGGTGAAATACTCCAGAACACAAGTTTCATCAGCACAAGGCCCAGATAGGATTGGGCCATAAAATCTGTTAGTCTTTAAGGTACTGTACCACACACAACTCTCTTGTTTGTTTCTGCTGCACCACAATAACATAGCTACGTTTCTTCATTTCCTTCTTAAGTGTTTCATTGCTCTGATTTAATTTTTATGAAAGCATCTTCCAGCGATCTGCAATCATGATTGTACACGTGTTTATGAAAGCACCGTGCTTTTAATTTATAATACATGCTTGAATCCTCCTTTCCATTTTTCTTCCCTTCCTTTCCCTCTCCGATTTAGTGTTTTTGGATGGTAAGCCTTCCGGCAGGGACTTACCATTTGTTTTCATTTAGTGTGAAATATGCTAAGCTTGACACAAATAAATAATCAAAGGGCCGTATGACAGTATATTTCAGTAGTAGAGGGACAGTGAGAGCTCATTATCACTATCATGTCAGCATGTGATAGCGGTTGGTTGGTACTCACAGGGCTCAGTTGATGGATGGACGCTTTGGTTGTTAGCCTACCTCTACTATGGCAGATTGAGTCAGTCATACAATTGCCAAACTTCACCAACAATTGAATTCTGAGATGCGCCCATGTGAGCCGTAATGCATTTGATTGCACATGTTTGAAAAGCTGTGCTGTTGAAGTGGAACACCAAAACTGCAAGCATAGCATAGTGGATCGTATTAGCTTTAGACCATGAAGACCTTGCTGGGTTGAGGTCCCAAGTCAGCCCTGAAGCTCTTCCATCCCAGTCTCTAGGCCTAACCTACCTAAAAAGGTTGTTAGGAGAACAAAATGGGACAATCCTCAAACCATCCTGAATGCCACAAAAATAAATACCGTATTTTTCGCTCCATAAGACGCACTCCCCCCCAAAAAAAGGGGGAAATAAGTGTGCGTCTTATGGAGCAAATGTTTAATTAGCAATCTTACCTGGGCTTGTGGGGGCTTCGGGGAGGCCTGCGCAACCCTCTGCAGGCCTCCCCAATCTTCAGTTCGGCGATAAATGGCTCTTTTCGGCCATTTCCGGTTTTCACGAAAACCGGAAATGGCCGAAAAGTGCCATTTATTGCCGAACTGAAGATCGGGGAGACCTGTGCGACCTTCAGTAGGCCTCCCCGAAGCCCCCACAAGCCCAGGTAATTTAAAATAAATCCTTATTTTTAGCTCCATAGGATGCATGCGTCCTATGGTCCGATGCGTCCTATGGAGCGAAAAATACGGTAAATAAAAGCCATTCCAGATGTTGTGGCCATCAGCCAAGTAACCTCCAAAGCATGGGACAGTTCAGCATAGCTCCTAGGTAAGTGTGTATATGATTGCAGTCTTAAAATGTCATCTTCCACAGGTTTAGATGGTGTGTTAATATTCCTGGTTCATACTTTTATTCCTTCAGAGCTTTGCTTTTCCTACCCTTTTGTGCTCATATCACACCTGGACTGAACTTCTGAATCTTCTTCCCTCATGGACCTGCCAGATTGTGTGGGATGCATTCCAACAGAGCACCTCCCTTCATGGATAGGGAAATCAAACTTGTGCATAGTCCTGACCATGCTGAAACCATTTTCAGCAGACTTTGCCGAAATTCTGAATTAAGCTTACAATTCCTTTAATCTCCCCTCCAGTCCAGTTTTAAATAATAATAGTCTCCTAAAAACAATAATTCTATTATCTAACATAAAACAATTCTTGCCATTTTCTAAGTATCAATTATCCATTAAACAGTGTGCACCAATTCCTTCCAAATTACACAAAGGAGGAACAAATGACATCTATGACAACAGTCCCAATTTGTAGTCAAGGGTTTCTATAGAAAATATTGCTACTTAAACAAGATTAGCAAAAGCTCCGAATAAGATTGGGCTGCCCATCTGCAATTCTCTGCACACTTTCTATAAACACTTTCCTGGGAGTAAGCTCCATTGAACACAATGGGACTTACCTCTGCATGTATCCTGTGCATAGCATTCCATTGCTACTTAGTGTAAGTTCCATCAGTAGAAGTTCCTTCAAATACCCTTCAGCTTTTTAGGTTTTTTTTTTCTCTCTCTGCAATTTCTTCCCTCCTTCTTTTTTGCTTTTTCATTAAGTATTTGGGGGGACTTGAGAAAGGATTTAGAGCAATATGTGAGAAGAATTTCTCTTCATGATTTCAGATGTTAATATCTTCCATACAAGTCACACAGAGTTCATTTAAAGGATTCAGCTTTGCAGGAAAGCATGTGAAAACACCTCTTCTTCAAGGCAAAGAAAAAGCTGAGCGATATTTTTTGAGACCAAATTCCCCCTATAGCAAATCAACTGTGTACAATATTAAACCTCAAGGAAGATGCACACGGGGAATAATAGCTGGCGGGATTTTCATCAAGGTCAAAATGTGGGTGTCTTGCTATCCTTTTCAAAGGGTGCTGATGGGAATATGGAACCCAATCTCTGAAGCCAACAAATATTACACCTGAGGATTTTCAGATAGTGCAGTTGGATAAAGAAATGCTACATTAACAGGTTTCAGGAATATGAAATACATATAATGAAGGCAGCAGCAAGACTTTTATTTTACTTTCATCAGTTTTCGTCAGTATTTAAATATTCACCCAGCACCATGGCTGATCTGAAAATAGCGTTCACCTAGTCAGGGGTTCCACATGGCTGTGAGACCATTTGAATCTCCTTCCCTGATGGATCTGCCAGATTGTGTGGGAAGTATCCATGCCAACGTAGTACTTTCTTCCATGGAGGGGAAGAGAATTCGAATATTCTCCAAGTTCTGTAGAGTCCTCATTATGCTGAAGGAATTTCCAGCAGCTGCCATACCACTGAGAGGAAGTTTGAGAATGTCTGAACTGGGCTTCAGAATTGGCTTCAGGTAGACTCAGCTATACAAAGGGAAGTAAAAGGACTCAACTTGTTAACTAAATATTCCATGCCAAGTAACAGGTTTATGAGGTAAGATTTCCATAGATATTCTAAGGGCCATTTTATAGCACTTGTACTTTTGGTGTATCTTCTAACAGACAAGGTTACTCAGGGTTCTTGACATGAAGTAAAATCCAGGTGTGTATGAGGTCACATCTCTCATCGTAGGGGAGATGCACTAGTAGTTCCTGCTTCACATACTGTTCAGGAAGTTGTGCGGAATGCTGTCCTGAGTTGCTAGTGGTGTTGCCGGTTTGCCCAGCTTTTTGCATTTTTCTCAAGTGAACAAACTGTGAAGGTTAATCTAAGGTCATTTTGAGACTGCAGCTGGGTCCTGCATTCTTACCACTGAGCCCTACCCACGTCCCCTATCTCTCCAGGATCAGCAGTGTTGTGACATCACCTGGCCCCACCACCTCAGGAATCTCACATTTTGGGATGCAGCTGACCTGGCAACCCTAGTCCTGAAACAGGCCTCTGTGGCCCCTTCACTAGATACTTTCTGCAGAAATGTAATGACTTCTCTCTCTAAATTTTAGAGGAGGCTGAACCAATAATTTGTTTTGACTGACTACTGATTCTATTATTGTACTGTATGTTGCTTTAATGTTGTCTTGATTGTTTTGTATTTCTATGTATTTCTGTCTCATGTTCAGCCACTGTAAGTCCCAGCCAGCGATATGAAAGCCATAGCGCTGTCATGCGCTTTGGGTCCACCCTTAAGCCTACGGCTCCCAGACACACCACAGGAGCAGGTAGGTTTGGCGGGAGCAGTTCGGGGTAGGATTGTGGGTGGTTCGGAATGGGGAGGGAACAGGGCAGGAGGGTGCAAGAGTAGTGTAGTGCATGCCAGTGGCGGCAGCGCATACTGAGATCCTATTCCACTTTCCCCACCCTGAACCAGCCCCTGAGTCTCCTCAGAAGTACGCCAGCAAAGTAGCTGGTGTAGGTTAGAGGAGACCAGTGGTCTCCTCCTTTCCACCTTTCCTCCTGTGTAGGAAACATGTAATTGTTTCGTGCAAAAATCTAAATGCTGTCGCCATGTTCTTGGACATCTGGGGACCTGGGAGATACTGTTAACTATAGCGTCTTACTTTCTGTGCATTGGTGAATGTGTGGTTCAGCACATGTTAGGAGTTCCCTCCACTGACCTTCCCATGGTGCCCCCAGATGGCACACTGGACACAACTACTGCCACCAGCACTTAGGGTTCAGGGGTGGGCCTGATGAGGTGGGAGTGGACAACCAGTACTCAACCTGGCCACCCCCTGAAACCACCCTGTACATTATTTCACCTATGCATTGTATAGAAGTTTGCCCAAAGTTTCATCTTAAGCAACATTTGAGATTCATTCTGGGATTCCTCCTCAGGCAAAATAAAATCTCAGAAATTTCACGGAAAGCCCTTGAAAAGAATTATCTGGTGGTGGGTTGGTACACACAGTCCTCGGTTGCCTACAGCAAAATCTGAAGCTAATTTGGAAGCTCTACTTCAGGCATTGCATCTGAGGAATTTTGACAGAAGCCAACTACTGGTACATTTCAGTAGGACTGGCACAATTTCTTGAGGTAGGTGTGTGTGTGTGTGTGTGTGTGTGTGTGTGTGTGTGTTTTGTCTCACAGCAAATAATGTTGCTGATAATGATGATACATAATAAGAACACTCTGGCACATCAGGTTTTCTCCTGCAGAATAGCAATCAAATATGGCTGTTCTTCTCGTTTGCATTCAGAATGCCATCAGGATGTTATTTTTAGATTGCTGATGAGGTTACTTGGTGCCTGCATGACTCATCTACTCCACATTGTTCAAAACAATATTTATTATTTATACAGAAAGTACATATTCCATGAAATGAACAGTTCTCATTTCAACGGCTACTTTTAAGGTTTATTGAGAATAATAAAATAATGCACTTCGGAAACTTACGCGAGTAGGAGAAATAGGCCTGAAGCAAACCTCTCTCCCTCTGTCTTGTTTTCTGCTTTCCTTCTCTCTTGCTCCACCTTCAAGCATTCTGTCCTTCCACTAGCTGTGCCTGGAACACCATCCCGTTCCTTTGAGTCTCGCCTAAACATTATAATACCGTACATAGTGGTGGTATGATGGTAGAAAGCTGAGAAAGTTAAAACAATGTATTTAAACATTTAAAAATAAAAAAGAAACCTCTGTATGTTACTGCTGCTGAATTATCTTTCTCAAACCATCCTTGTGACTTGTTTTTGAAATTCAGTCTTCGTTTGTCAGCTTTGATTGTGTCCACCTGCTGAATCTACCTAATCAGGAGTACGATTTCAGATGCAATGAGCTTCTGCTCATCTGCCACCTAAATTGAAGGCAGGGGGCATCTTTGCCCTATGCCTCCTTTCATTAGGCAAAGTAGGCAATCCCTAGTAATCCATCCGGTGGTTAGGGGAAGGGGGCAGATCGAACATGGCCATGTTGGCTTCTCCATTTCCCAGGATCAGTTTGATAGCCCACTCCTAACATTCCTAATCCAGATTAATCCTAATCCAGCACCAGTGCAGCTTTCGCTGTATCCTGTGGGGGATTTTTGGCTGCTGGAGGTTTCCTCAGGGTAAAGGGATATTTGTCCCCTTGGCCCAGGGTAAGCCCTAGCAGCAGCTATAGATCAACTGAGACCTACTGATGCAACTCCAAGTTGATCCATGAAGGTATATCAGGTTTGGGAAGGGGGTCAGGATTGGGCATGCGCTGGTGCAGCTGAACCTGCCCCCCTCCCCACCTTGTCACTGCCCTGTTGCTCCAGATACCATTATTCACCCAGGAATGTCTTTGTTTTCCTTGTCCAAGGTCCTATAACCACCCCTCCTCTGGGAGCAGAATTTTGGTGTCTTCTTCCCCACTGAAAGCATCCATGGTGTCCATTTTGGTAGATTCGCCCTCCAAGAGAGACATCCACTCTGTCCGTTTTTCATGAGGGTTTTCCTGCCTTGGTAGCTGCCCTCATCTCCAGAGGGGCTACTTTTCCTGCCCACCAGGGAGCTGCCTTTTTTTCTTTTTCTCCAAGATCTGAAGCCGTGAAGCCTGGTCTCGCTTCACAGAAGCAACTCATACCCTAGTCTCTCCAAAAGATTAAATGTAGGTAATTTCCCATCTCCTCTCTCCCTCTAACCCTTGTAACAACTTCTAAAATCCTTCATTCTAAAATCCTCCATTCCGAGGTGCCTGTTTTAAAATCTCTCACTATTCTCTCCTGTTGGGTCATCTTTGGCTGAGAAAACTCAGGCCAGCTGGCAGCTCATATCTCTCTCTCTCTCTCTCTCTCTCTCTCTCTCTCTCTCTCTCTCTGTGTGTGTGTGTGTGTGTGTGTGTGTGTGTGTGTGTCCGTGTGTGTCCGTCCTTCACTTAACCTGTGCCTGTCCATTTGGAGCTACTGACAAATATTCTTTCACCCACAACCACTTAAATCTTTGTGCACCTGATCTTAAAAGTAAACATTGCCTTTTCCTTGTTTTTTTAATCTCAGTAAAATCTATATTCTTTTGGAAAATTCCATCTTGTGGTTACTGTTAGCCTATTTTAAGGTACTTTGAGGTTGTTTGCTCTTATATCTAGTCAATGATTCCAAAACAGCCATACACTGCATTTTGACTTTCAAGTATAAATTCCCCCAATCTGGTTTAATTCTGTGCCAGGCAGATCTGGTGCTGAGTCATGGGTAGTGGTAGACAAGTGTGCGTGTGCATAAGAACAATGTTGCAGCATGCACCCTAAAGTCAACAAGGTTCATAGGGCCAAGGGTATCACTAGGGGGAAAAGGGTGCGGACTGTACCGGGTGACACCCCGGGGGGAGGTGACATCAAAATGACCTATTCCAGTGTTTCTCAAAGTTCTCCCCACAAGGCTATTCTGTTTGTTACAGATGGTGCAAAAATGCACCACTGATAGAAAATGGGTTTTTCCTGATCCCCGCTGCGACTCACATGGGGATCACATTTCTCAGGAGGCCTCCACATCATGTGGTCTGGTATGGGAGGAGGTCCATGGGGTTGACACCATGAGATCTTGCTTTGGGTGTCACCAACCCTAGTGACACCCCTGCATAGGGGGAACCAGAAACAATCTCAAGAAGCTATCTGGCTTGGGGATACTGACTGGTGACCCCTTGGTCCAGCTTGGGACAGGTGGTGCATTTGCCTTGGGAATTGGCACAGAGAAGTGTGGATTGGCAGCAGCTGATCTGCAGCTTTGCGGCAAGGTGGGGGACACTCAGAAGGGGAATAGATAGTAGCATTCTGTATCCTCCAGGGTACATGCCTGCACTAGACTGGGGTGGATTCTCTGGACATTAGACCTGTTGCACAGTTTACAAAGCCTGTGGACTGGCACTGAATTCAATTAATGTGGCCCAGTTGAAATCCAAACCTTGTCTTCCAAAAGATAAATAATAGTATCAATGATTATATATTTAATACATGATGACATTTTAAAACACATAGACATGTGACTTAATATAACAGTGGTGACCAAACCTGCTTAATGTAAGAGCTACATACGATAATGTATGGTTGCAATGTATGGTTGCGAGAGTTGGACCATAAGGAAGGCTGAGCGAAGAATAGATGCTTTTGAACTGTGGTGCTGGAGAAGACTCCTGAGAGTCCCTTGGACTGCTAGGAGATCAAATCAGTCAATTCTAAATGAAATCAAGCCTGACTGTTCCCTGGAAGGACAGGTACTAAGGCTGAAACTCAAATATTTTGGCCACCTAATGCGAAGAGAGGAGTCTCTGGAGAAGACTCTGATGCTGGGAAAGATTGAAGGCAAAAGGAGAAGGGGAAGGCCAAGGATGAGATGGTTAGACAGCATCACCGATGTAACAAACATGAAAATGAGCGAACTCAGGAAGATAGTGGAGGACAGGAAGGCCTGGCGGGATATGGTTCATGGGATCACGAAGGGTCGGACACGACTTAACGACTGAACAACAACAACAACATACGATAAACTTCAGATGTTTGAGAGCCGCAATATTTAAGAAGCATTTAAATTCTTAACTATATTTACCCACCAAAAACATTAAACTTATGTTTTAATCCAGTGAACTCTCAGTTTATACATGGTAAATAATTATAAAGCTTGAAACTTTCTTATTTACCTTTTATATTAATTGTGATGCAAAAAGGAGCTCAGCCAACATTTTTCCAACATATTTCCATATAACATATTATATGTCAAAGAGCCGCATGTGGATCAGGAGCCACAGTTTGACCACCCCTGCAATAGAGCATCATTATAATTGTATGTATTTTTTACACACACACACACACACACACACACACACACACACACACACACACACACACACACACACACACACATTTTGCTTTGGAAGCAAAACATGTGATTTACTACCCAGCTACAGCCCTATCCGCTGGAGCTGCTGATAAGAATGAAGTATTAATCCTTAGCATGTAGACCTTTCAGATATGTTCATTCAGAGCTGGTGACAGATTGCTGAGGACCCTGGGACAGAGCTGTGCACAGGGGCTCCTCCATAGCATCCTCTGCTCATCTGAGGGTGCAGTAGATGCTACTACTGCCACTAGTACCAAGAGTTCAGGAACTGATCTGGTCTAGCAGGCCCTCTGATGAGCATAAACGGATGAGTGTGCGTACTAATGCAGAATAATTCCCATATCTAATCCTCATGAAAAGAAAATATTCAGCAAATTGGCTCTGAATCACCTGCGTTGGTGGCCAACTTCAAAGCTTAACCCAAAGTGCTTCCGAGGGCTGTCACAGTTGTACGACTAAGGAGCTGCTGCCTGGCCTGCCATGGTTGCACTGACAGAAGCCACACATGCTGAATGTCACTATCCCATATATCTGTTAGAGAACAATAACTCGAACAATGCCAGTTATGTTGGTGCATGAGGAGTCTGAGGCCTATCACAACGGAAAGGCTTGCAAGCTTATCACCCCACTCTAGGTGCAAATCCTCTTTTCCTTTCATAAGGGAACTGATCAACTGCCTTTATGCTGTCACCAAACGTGTGCCCTTAGTTGAGAGCTTTCCTCTTAATCCTTCCCTTGAAGATCATTTCTGTCAACAAGGTGCTGCTTTGACATTTCCCTGGGAAAGAGGAATGATCATGCCCTGAGCTATATGACGTACTAACTCAACAGTGTAGGCCAAGAATGGAAAGGTCTGTCAAACCAAGCAGAGGGAAGAGTTGAAAGACTGTTGTTCCCAGTGGGAGGGAGGGAATTAAAGGTGGCTCGTGTTATAAAATATTAAATAGTGATTTAATCAGCAGTGAGATATGTAAGTTAGCTTAATTGGAAGTACATATTATTATTTGACTTTAGCGCACCCAATGAAATATTAAAGCAATCTTAGAGGATATGTAATCAGCGAGGAATAATATGTTTGAAAATGAGTCTGATGTTGTAATTGGTGTGAGCAATTAAAATGAATTAATTTGAGCTGGGACAAATGCATACAAATATGAAATCAACACATTTTCAGTATTAAACTCATAATTATAGCGGCTCTAGTAGAAAGGGATGGCAGAATTGACTTTTTGCAGGAAACCTCATGTTCAAGGTTGAAGGCATTTGCGTGCAGAATGTTTGACTCAGTTTGTACCCATGTCACCCGAAGTAGGCAAGGGCTGGTGCACATGCTTGCATGAGGAAGATCCCAGATCCAATTCCTGATATTTTCAGTGATAAGGATCTCAGGAAGAAGCAGGGATGTGGATCAAGTCTCTGACTCCAAGTCTCGAGTCAATTCCCAAGTCTTTGAGTCCAAGTCTCTTAGTCCAAGTCTCAAGTCTTTGCGCTCAAGTCCCGAGGCTATGGTTGTGAGTTGCGAGTCCCTATCTACGTGTTTAATGGGGGAAATGGGTTTAAACCTGGATAACATTCAACTTGTGGTAAAAGGCTCCAAGTATTGAGTCGAATCTTTCAAGTCTTTTACGATCGCCAAGTCAAGTCCGAATCAAGTCACTGACACGACTTGAGTCCGACTCAAGTCCAAATCAATTGACTCAAGTCTACATCACTGGGAAGAAGGGTCAGTAAAGGCCTTCTCCTCAGATCTTGGAGGCCTGTTGCCAGTCACAGTAGACAGTAAAAAGTGCTAGATGGATCAGTGATCTGATTTGTTTACAGCTGCTTAATCTGGTTATAGAAAAAAACTGTGTTCATATTGAACCAAGCCTGGTCCATCCAAGACTCTTGGATTATCTTTGGCAGTGTGTACAGCATGGTTGCAGAAGCAGTATTCATTTCAAATGGCCGTACAGAATCTTCCTGATGAATTGTGCCCAAACATCGAGAAAAATATACCGATATCTTCAAGGTAAGCTTTCTGCAACTCTCATTGATACATCCAAGCAACACGCACTTCTCTTGATTCTGTGCAAGTTTCCCAATAATTCAACTTTAAAAGAAATAAATAAAAATTACTATTTCCACATATAAAGCAAAAAGAGCTGGAAATGAAATGGCAATTCTGCAACTAAACTGCGCATCTCAGCAGTCTGTGGAAATCAGGTCAAACAGTTCTGCATCTCTCCTCAAGGCACAGGCCTCCCAGCTTCTAAACTGTGTTTCTCCAAAAGTGAGCCAGGGAGAGCATATCTTCCATTCCAAAAGAAACCAAGGACGCAGATAGCACAAAATGTGATTCTTTTACACTCAACGGAGCACATATCACTTTTTCCAAACTCTATGCTCCCTACAAAAACATTAGGTACATTTTTGCTTCCACATAAGACAAGAGGAGTTTTTCTGAATACACACTTAGTAATAAAGTATTTTCAAATGCTACAAACACACCTCTAGATATGATTCAAGAAGTTTAGGTAAGTAAAAACCCAATAACCAACCTTCCAGCCAGTGAATGATGGGTAAGGAGGGGAAGGAACCATTCCTTGACTCAGCCCCAAAGTAGCCCTGAAAGAGAGGTTGTTGCGGTGTTCGTGGGCTAGGGAGAGGCTTTGACTTACACAAGGTCTTCAAAGTCCATCGTTAAGCTGGCACTGAACACACTTTCCCAGTTCAGTCCTTAGTCAATGAATTACAATTACTGGTAATTCTTTCTTCTGTGCATGAAGGGACTGCAATATTGAGAGATCCACGCCATGTTTTCCGAGCAGCTCTAACATGCCAGAATCTGGGGCAGTGTATTTTCAGGATTCAAGTGTACACCTCACAAACTAGCCCTGACAGCAATGACAGACTATGGTAACCCTCACTCTCAAGCCTTGTTGCTACCCAAGTTCTACAATAAGACCATACTTTCCCTTTCAAGACATTTCTTGCTTTTCCTGCAACACAGAGGCATGTAGCAGGGCAGTCTTGCGTATTCTTCATTTCATTCTTACCTAAGTCTTCTGATTGAGACAGGTTTATTTATTCATTTATTTACCTTATTTGTATCCCCTGCCTTTCCCCTCACTATAGGAGGTACACAAGGAAGGGAACAATCCATGTGAGCAAATATCATGATCTCTACTCATCATGAAAATGTGTTTTATATGTTTTATTACCACTAAAATCTCCTTCAAGATTATGTCTCCATTTCCAACTTGGAATGAGCTTGGTTCTGTGACTGCTGCAGGGGTTTGCATTCCTGTCCCCTGCCTCTGTTGAGCAGCTGTTGAAGGGGGAGCGAAGGAAACCCAAAGGGATGGGAGTGTGTAGTTCACCCCCATTTCAGTTGTCCAGTAGGTCTTAGTTGCTGCTAAATTTGCAGGACTGTAGCTTTAATGAAACATGGGCTCTATCTGATATCTCATATCATATGGAGAGTATAGTCTAGTACAGGGGTTCCCAAACCCTTCCCGGCCAAGTATCACCTCTGGTGCCACTCTCCTTCTGAGTACCACCAGAACTGACTGGCAATGACATAATCACCAGTTACTTCCTGGTTTTCAGAGGCCAAATAAACGCAGGGAGGAGGCTCTGGGCAGGTGGGAGGGCCCTTTTCAGCACTCCTGAGAGACTCGGCCAAAGGCAGGAGCTTCTTGGGAGCAAAAATGCACCACCAAAAGCACTGCTTCGAAGTGGGGTTCCAGTGGTCCAGTGGTCTGAGTACCACCAGCAGTCGGCCGAAGTACCACTGGTGGTACTAGTACCACAGGTTGGGAACCCCTGGTCTAGTAGCTGTTACATTTGCCCCTCGAGAAATTTCTCAGTTTAATACCTACAGAGCCTGATGTTTCTTCTCACCTAAGGCCCTTTCAAGAAAGTTTCAAAGGCAGCTCCTGAGTACTCCTGCTTATGATGTCACCTTCCCCCACCACCACTATACCCCTGGTGTCAATGGGAGCTTTTCCCCAGGCAAATACCAACTTCTGGAAGCATAGGGGAATCCAGGGGGGTAGAAGATTAAACTTCCACCTCCTCCCACATCACAGTTCTAATCGGGGGGGGGGGATCTGGCTACTGAATGAGAAACTAGTTCACAGGCCTGAATCACATGTTTAAAGTAATGTCTAGTTTGACCTTACACACTCCATTTTGAAAATACCACCCTAAGTTACCTAAGGGTATAATCTATTGTTTATTAGCTCATTCACTACCCAGGTGGTGCTTGCCAGGACACAAAGGTCATGGGAGAAGGCAGGTCTGCTTGCTTTCAATCTAGTTTTCCTTTGCTTTTGTAGCTGCAAATGTCGTTGACATTTCTGGTGTACTCGGCTGACATTCATTGTGCCTGGTTAACATGTGTTCTGCATTACGGATAAATGCAAATGAACATAATCATTGGGGGAGGGTGTGCGGGTGCATGGGGCAGAGAAGCTTGTTAAATGCTGTGCCAGCCTGCCCAATGCAGTGAAATGTATGCTTGCTTCAAAATGGCACCTTAGCACTGTCCTTTTTATGCTATACTATAAAATGCATCTGGTTTGTCTGAGCCGGGCCACTTTTATCTGCCCTGCACACAGTAGCGCCAGAGATCAAAGCCTCTAATTTTCTCATCATCTCAGGGACAAAGACAGATGCCTGTTTGAGCTTCAAGGGCTGCATGCACAATCACACCCTTGGTGGTGGTGAAATACTGGGACCAGCAAGATGTTTCAGCAGAAGTTCAGAGAGAGGCAACAGCCTGTCAAAGAAAGAAACAGACTGAGAGAGAGAGAGAGAGAGAGAGAGAGAGAGAGAGAGAGAGAGAGAGAGAGAGAGGAGGGAGGGAGGGAGGGAGGAGTGGGCACAGAAATGCAGATGGGTAGTGTGTCATTCAAAGGTTTTTCAAGAGAAAAGATTCCATGAAACATTTGGAAGAGACCCTCCCCAAAACATTTCAAAAGCAAGTGAGGCTACTGCCTTGGGTTGGGGAGGTCAAATGGAAGTAAGGGGACATAACCCACCCAGAAGCAGAGGAAGGTGGCAAGCTATAATATGACACAGTTTTGCACAGTGGGTCTGCAGATGTTCCGTTGGTTTCAGTGCTAATTGAATAATAATAGGGAGAAGAAGAAAAAAATTAGAAGCAGCAACTTCTATGAGTCTCAGCCACACTCTTGTTTTGGTACGTGCTGTTATGTGATTGCATGAAACTCCTCTTAAGCGACATCAGGGGACTGATGCAGGTAGATGGGTTGACCCATTTGACCACTGTCTGTTGTAATAGCGTCATAGACAAAATAAACAAACAACACTTTGGAACTGGCTACTGTAGTTCTCCAGTCCTCCCCTGATGACAAAGACGAAGGTAGCATGCTCTACTACACAGATTTGTGCTACTGCATTCATTAAGATGCTTTTTCTTTCCCTGTTAAGGACCATATTGAGTGTGTGAGTTTTTGCAAGCAAATTCAACTTCAAGAAGTATCTGAGAACAATGTTACTCACTCAGTTGCATTTATGGTGCAACAAGTTATGGTGTTATGGTGCAATGGTGGAGTTATGGTGTTATGGTGCAACAAGGGCTCAAGACCCCTTGACACCTGAGATGACATACTGAATGCTACCACCCTTCCCCAATTATATGCCAGCCTCTGCTCCTCCTACTCTCCAATGTTCTAGCTCAGCACTCTTCCCCCCCTCCACATTTCCTTTCTTCTCTGTCCCCCTTTTCCAATCCAGGGTGGAGGAAGAGAACCAGTGGAGGCAGGTAGGCAGAGATGAGCACCTCCCACCAATCTGATGCCTAAGAAAACCACTTCAGTTGGCCTCCTGGATGTGCTGGCCCTGGGAGCAAACTTGGAGGTAAACCCCATTGAACTCAATGGGACTTCTTTCCAATAAAACGTATCACCAAATTGTGATTAGCTGATACGATATGATACGATTATGAAACATATCATAGTGAGCCGGCGCCACCATGGGATAAAAGATTCAGATTCCCAGTCCATTATGCAGATATCTCGTGGAGAGTTCCTGTCAGCCAATGTCAAAAATACTGGCTGAGTTAGATGGACATCCATCAGAGTTAGATGGACTGATGAATTGACTCATTATAAGCCAACTTTATGTATTCACATAGAAGAGGAATAGGATGGTGCTTACAAATGGAACCTCCATATTCAGAGGTTCTATACCACTGAATACCAGATACTGTGGCTATGCAAACCAGAGTCATCTTCTTCAAGCCCTGGTTGCAATCCCAGCTGGATCTGGTTGGCAAAAAGAATGCTACCCTAGATGGACCATTGGACTGATCCAACAGAACTCTCCTTATATTTTTGATGGTTGGTTCTTCTAGATATATGTGAATTTCCCTGCTATCCATATGATTGGTCCAGTAATGAGCAAGGTTTTTTATAAAGTATCTCCTTAAAGCAGCCGGGAAGCTTTGAAATTCACCTTATTTTGCCCCCTTTTTTCCCATCAACAACTGTTGATAGTAACTGTAGTAAAAACAAATTCTGAAGTGTGAAAATAACATGCTCTGTTTGTTGATCAACATGGGGAGATTAAAGAAGCGAGTGTGATAATTATTTAATTTTGCTCATTTTAAGCAAATCAGTAATTACTTCATCTGTCCCCTATTCCTATTTGATTTTAAGACATATTTCTTAAAAGAGTTAAGATTTGCTCAATAAGAAATAGATTCTGAAGAATCCCCAGAGACATTTACAAAAGGAAAACTAGTAAGGGCTTAACGTTTTTATTGCACAGAGGAACTTACTCTGCAGTGCGACATATTTGTGGTTAAATATGAGAAGCAGTGACGTGCAGTGAGGTTATGCGGCGCTTCGCGGCGGTAAGTGCCCCGAGTGCACCCCCCGCTCACCCGAGCGCATGGAGCTCCTGCTCCACGCGCTCCACCCAAGTTCCGCCGCTGCATGCGGAATCAGTAATTCATTGTAAATGCAGAATTCTGAGGGGCCATAAGATAAGAACATAACATAAGAACATAAGAAGAGCCTTGCTGGATCAGGCCAAAGGCCCATCTAGTCCAGCTTCCTGTATCTCACATGAGGCAGGCCTGTTCAGCTTGTGACCCAGATTGTAAGATCAGATAAATGCAGCCCTTGGCCAGGTACTGTGTTCATCAAGTGTTGAATTGTTAAACATCTTAACCGTGGGGCTGGATTCAGCTTGGTGGGTAACAAGCTGTGTCACAAGGAGCATCTTCTGCACTGACATTCTGTTCTTCCTCATAGTTCTCTCTTTTTATCTATTTCGCCCTCCCCCCCCCCACATACATTGCCTTTAATGTTCATGTTACCTTGGTGGGGGAGCTGTTCTGTTAACTGTGTCACTGTGCTTCTTTCCTGCATGTATCCGAGTCATGGTCACCCATTCCAGATTCCTGAAAAATAAAGACAGGTTTTTCAATTTGAAAACTAAATCTTCATCCTTTGGATAATATCAAAGAATCAAGGGGGTGGGGTATACTGCAAAATTAGAAGGTTTCGTGACTCCTGGGTTTTCGGTTCAGTTGCTGCCATTTCTTTCCAGTTATAGGATCCTAGAGCCAAACAAACTACATAGACATGGGACATGCATGATTTGATCTCTTGACATTTGAGTTTTTAGTTAAAAGTGACTGGGGCCCCTTTCACTATTCAGATCTGGACAATGATGTTGGGAAAGGAAGTCAAACCGTTTCCCTATGCTGTTTTCCTTCCTCTTTTATTTTAAGTCACTAAACTGATACTACAATGGTTTTAGTCAACTGAACTGAATGGTTTTTTATAACTATCTCCTGGAACAGTCATTCAATGCAGCGATTCCCTCTATGCCAGTGTTTCTCAAACTGTGGGTCGCGACCTGATTTCTGGTGGGTCCCACAGAGCTTCCAATGAAAACATGGGTGATGGACAGATCAGATAAGTACAGTAATTGCCTCAAGTCCTGAGGCTATTCAAAAATCAGATGGCTGCTAATTGCCCTGCAAAGAGCTGAGCTCCTGCAATTCGCAAGCTTGTGCAAATATAGGGAGATAAAAGCATCTTTTATTCTAGTGCATTTTTTTCCAAGACCATCAATGACAGGTAGTGAGGGCAGGTGAAGGCTGGGTCACATAACTAAGCCCCTCAAGACTTGAGGCTATTCATTAGGGCTGCCTCATTACGAGAAATGGATTGAGTTGTGTTTTTTTGTTTTGTTTTGTTTTGCAAATAAATAAATAAATCACTTGTAAATAAATATATTTCTTTCTAGACTACCTTTTTTAAGCTTCATAGAACTAGGTGGGTCCTGACAGAGTGTCATTTTAAAAAGTGGGTCCTGGTACTAAAATGTTTGGGAACGCTACAAAAAGTTTGGGAACTCTAAAAAGCTCTATGCCGTTTCTGCTGCTTCCCTGCCTAAAAGCATCATCAAGTATGTTCATATGATGTAGTCCAGATGATGTGAGGAGCACAGCCGACCACAAACTCCATCATGTCTCTTTCTCCCTTTCACCAAATACCATTTCCGACGTTTCTAATTTCAGCACTACACCGAGGGCTCAGGGATGGCCCTCTGTGAATATGTTAAGATCTGATCTGAAAGTTAACAGCCATCTACTTATCAACGGAAACAAAAGCGTGAAGAGTATCCTGCTTTGTGCATTCAGCGGCGTCCCCCGCTGCGTGCTGAGCAGTTCAACAATCACTTCCCAAAAGTGAAATGAGAAGCTGCTTTCCAGAACGCACTTCAGTTAGATTGTGTACAGTACTGGGCGCTATTATCCCAATGAATGGGTCTCCTCATTTTGGACTCGCACAAAGGACCCATCTCCACAGGAGGTGCTGAATATGGTACCCTTATCAGAGAGCTCCTCAACGTCTTTGAGAAACCTGTAAACATAACCAACCCTCCGACTCATTGAAATGCTATTGCTGGTTCAAGGTTGATACACAACAGAGAGCCAATCCACGGAAAGCTGACAACGTTCTACCTGTTTTCCAGTGAAACGAGTGCTAATGGATTACCTTCTTCAAACCCACTGTTTCCTGCAAATACAGAAGTAGAAACAGATTGTATTTATGGAGCAGTATTTAGCCTTTCCTTAATCATGCCCCTTGAAGCTGAAATAGCCTTTTGGAAGAAGCACTTCCAGGGAGTAGATTGGAAAGAAAGGGTGGCAGAAAGGGGGAGGTGGAACCCAGGAGGGCAGATTACTGTAAGAGGAGGGATTAGCCATTGTTAAGAGAATTGCATTCACAGTGCCTGTAGCCTTTAAAGAGCTTTATGCCAGGCATGCTGTTCCCAGGCTCTTGTTGCACAGAGATGCCGGGACCCTAAATATATCGAGCTGATTTTCTAAATTCAGCTTCAACGGGGATGGGCATTGTTCAGATGCATCTCTGTGCACTGAGTGGGGCAATCATTCTTTGCTTCAGCTGAAAAATAAGCTTAGCTTGAAGCCCACAGACAGGAGGGACAAAGGGAGCTTTATGCCTTCTCTCTAGTACTCTCATCTATTCAGTTGTTGTCACAGTTGGAGAGCAGCTTTAAGAGACATCTCCTGTGGGTGGTGAATCACCAGCGATCAGTTAAATTCCAGGCTGTTCTCATTCCCAAACATATACTAGATTAGATACGATACAGACCATGTCCTGAGACCCATAATAACAGAATATGTATTGCATAACAGAGTATGCATCCGCCTATACCAAGCATTAAATTGTTTTTTTTCTTTGCAATTGCTTTTGTTTTAAATTGTGTTGTTATTTTAATTGTCGCAAGCCACTCTGGTGGCCTCTGCAGGGGTGGACAGGCAGAATAGAATTTTTTTTAACGAATTAAATAAATAGCAAGGTAGCTCTCTTACCCATGCTAATCTCTTACCCATGCCTCTAGAAGGAGCTGTGATCATTGCCCCAAATCCTTTGAAAGCTCTTGGATCAACAAGTTCACTGAGCATTGCCTCAGAAGCCTTTGCTGAGGCTCTTTGCTCACGGGGTCAAGTGGCTTTGCTTTTTAACCGATGTGTAGCAGCTAACTTGTAGCTAACTGTGATGCTGCTGAAATTCATAATTGGGCTTTTTCATTATATGAATCTCCGCGGCTTGTAATTCCTGTTTGCACCAAGAGCTCTGAACCGAAAGCATTGCACTTTGCATTGCTGAAGTGAGATTCATTGCATTTAAGTGATTTGCATGGATGGCATGACTAAACAGAGAAAACTCCAGCAGTTTCTGCCCACAAGGTTCAACCAACCCAGCAGTGCCTGCATGTTTGTGGTGAAGTCTCAATGTTGAAAAAATGCAGATTGAGGAGCAAGTAGTGTGTCCCACCCAGCAGAAAAAGGCTGAGCTTGTGTGTGGCAGTTTCAGAGAGGCCATAAGATCCTTTTTGCAGATCAGTAAAGGAACCATATAAAAAAATTCCAGGTAGATGATGATGATGATGATGATTTTACTACATATTTTGTAGTCACACACATGCACCTGATAGAACTGGCAGAGGGCATGCTTTGCTTGCCGAACATCCCATGGTAAATCTTTGGCTTCTCCAAGTAGGGTTGAAAAGTTGAACTCTTCAGAACATGAACATATGAAGAGCCTTGCTGGATCAGCCTTGCACCTGGCATACAGAGAAAACTCTAAAACTTCTAAAACCAGGAGGTTGCTTATGGCTTGTAACTTGTGATGGACTTTTCCTCCATGAATCTATCCAATCTCCCTTTAAAGGTATCTAGGCCAGGTGCCATCACCACATCCTGTGGCAAGGAGAATTACATGCTGGGTGAAGAAATACTTTCTTTTGTCTGTTTTAACTCTCCCTCCACTCAATTTGAGTGCATGTCCCCATGGGATTCATTCAGGTTTGTCAGTACTTTTGTAATGATCAGATTCTGTTCTGGTTGAGATGCTAATTTTAAAGAAGTAGTTCAGGAACCGGCTCAGACACTTTGATCTGCACCTGGCCTAGATGCCTTTAAAAGGGGATTGGATAGATTCATGGAGGAAAAGTCCATCATAAGTTACAAGCCATAAGCAACCTCCTGATTTTAGAAGTAGGTTTGAACTGGTTTAAGAACGTTACATACAGAATACCATAGAATACTATAGAACTCTTCTGCTTGCAATGCAGCTCTGTAAAGGAGTGCAACAACTGTTTCAGATGACAAAACATTTATTTTTAAAAACTGTTTACTTTTGATTTTTTTTTTCAGGATGCAAAACAGGAAAATGCCCTGTCTGGACAAATGACCTGAACCTGAGAGCTGAGCCCTGCAGGCAAGTGGCAGTGTTTGGGGGGGGGGTGGGGTGGCGCAAGTGATGCACTGGAGCAAGGCTCCTTCATGCTCCTATCTCACCTTGGTTCTTCTTTCCTTCCTCCCTCCCTCCTCTCTATTCAAATTGAGCATGAAGTTTTGCTGCACTCTGAGCCTCCTCGTGTTCCAACTGGCTTGGAAGAGGGTCAATCTAGCAATTTATCATTAGCGCATGATCACTGGAGAAGTATGGGGAAAAGAAGAAGGGGGGGTGAAGATCAGCAGCATGGCTGTTTGCTTGTTACCAACCCACTGGCTGACTAATGGACCTGTTTCCTCCACAGCAGAAGCAGCACTGCCAGCAGGAGGTTTTTCAGCCAGATAAGAGGGAAGACTGGCGTGCGCGTGCGCGCGCATGTGTCTAAAACACAGGCTTGTCCACATTTTGCTTTCCTAAAAGTGAGACCTATTCCTGGGTATATTTGAGGCGCTGATTCCAAAAATGGCATCCGATGCCACGGCTTCCTCACGAGGAAGCTGCTTGACTTGCATTATGAGGTGGTGATGCCGTACCCCCAAAACTAGATGCGCTAGGGTGACACTAATGCCATTTTTGGAATCAGTGCTCCAAATTCATGTAAAACCACCATAAATTTTGAAAACAGTGTGTGTGTGTGTGTGTGTGTGTGAGAGAGAGAGAGAGAGAGAGAGAGTAAATAACACTACAATATCAACAATACATAAATATATCCAGACAGAAAATGCACATCTTCTGGAGGTTTTCAGGGGGGCTCCACCCATCACTAAGCAATGTTTTAATCCATTTCCCAGAGTATTTTAAACTATCAGAAACTACAAACATTTTATTATAGATTTAAAGTTTAGCTGTTATGGGGGGGGGAGGTTCCTGGCCTTCTTGGGTTTGGAGATATTAATTTGTGGCAATATTTCAACTGATATAGAGAGCTGGAACAATCTCAAAGACAGGTGGCCTCTGAAGCAGCCAGAGATATTTCTACTTTTGTTACCTTAATTTGCCACATCAGAGTGTATTGGTTTGAATGTGAGTTTTGAATGTACCAGTTAACTTTTTAATAGAGTGAGTGCTGCTGGGTAATTGTATTTCCGGCATTCAGTGAAGTTGGCAGAGTTCGGTCTGAAAGGCACAATGACTTGTAGAAGTGGGTCAGGGTTTTGGAATTTGCCTGAAGAACTTGGTAGCTTATAATTAATGTCACCTGGGTCTTCACTCTTCAATTGGCTTCCTTTGCTTCGATGTCTCCATTACCGCCAGCAGAAATTTCCACAAACTGCTGTGATCACCAACCTGGTGTTTTAGGAATAGGAATGCCAAACTATTGGACCCTCAGATACAAGTACCCATGGCAGAAAGACAAGTGGCAGCAGTGGTCAGAGGAATTATGTGACGGTTTCTCTCAGTGTTAGTTACCCAGATCTGGGTATTGTATAGTAGGTAGTGGAGGAAGATTGGTTCTAGAACAGGGGCTCTCAACCAGTGGTACTCGTACCACGGATGGTACTTCGACTGACTGCTGGTGGTACTTGGTCTACCAGACCGCCAGAACCCCACTCCGACGTGGCACTTTCGGCACCGCATTTTCATTCCTGAGTGGCTCCTGCCTTTGACCGAGACTCTTGAGAACACTGAGAAGGGCATTCCCACCCACCCAGAACCTCCTACCTGCGTTTTCTGGCCTCCGAAAACCCAGAAGTAACTGGAGATGTCATCTCCAGTCTCTTCCGGTGGTATGCAGCAGGAGAGTGGTGCTGGAGGTGGTACTCAGCCAGAAAGGGGTTGAGAACCCCTGTTCTAGAAGATCTGGTTCTAGTACCAAGAGGATTTTGAGCTGTGGTTCTAGTGTCCCACTTTCAACTTCATACAGTTTTTATTAATTTATTTTCATTCTGTCCTTTCTACGCCCAAGAGCAGCATCACTAGTCTCCCCTCTTACCCAAAGCCCGCACGCCCCCTGCCATAGTCTGAGGCAGGCGAAAAAACCACCAACACGGCTAATCAGTTGGCAGCCAAAAATTCCTACCTGGCCCCCATGTTGACCGGCTAATCCCACACTATAAGCAGGGCAGGCGGGCAGGGATCATGTTCTGGGCAGCAACTGAGGAGCCGTTGGAAGTCTCGTGAGACTTCCGCTCAGCCCCGCCCGTCACTTGGCCTGCCTCTCGGAGGCCGCGCCACCACCCACGCCTTTGCCTGGCACCGCGCGCACCGGGGGAGCAGGGCAAGGCTCCCGAGGTGCAATGCATCTCAGGGGGATTATCTTCACAAAAACCCTACGTTTGTTTTCAGTGGGTTCAACTGAGAGATAGTGTCTGGTCTACAGTCACCTACTAAGCTTGGTAGAGAAGCAGGGACACTATCTTCCTTCATCTCTAGAGCCACAGGCTTAGTGGTCCCTTTTCTGTCTTGACACCTCAAAGGGTTGCAAGACATATGACTGCATCATCCTCTGAACTGGAGGCCTTAATATGAGGAAGGAATATGTAGGGAGGGAAGCACCCATTTTGGAGACTTCATGGAAGAAATGTCTGTAAACGTCTTAAAAGTGCTATTGAGTCTAGTTCCTCTGCGTGGAAACCCTCCCCCCCCCATTTATCTACAGGTTTGTAGTGTTCAAACATCATGTAATGGAAAATGTGAGTCACTACATGACATATCACACTTAAAATTTTATTTATTTTCCGGTTTTATCTCTTGCTTTTTTACTTAAGCATTCCAAAGCACCTTACAAAAGCAAGTGAAGCAATATAAAAATACAGATAAAATAATTTAAAAACACACACAGCTCAATCCAAATTAAAACCTGCCACAGCTGTAGAGGAATCGATCAAGTTGACATCAAATAAGTTCTACAGAGATGTTTCAGTGTACACCTTAAATGTAAACTTTGACAGAAGGAAATATGGATTTGGAACGTCAGGTATAATACAGGGAACCAGGATTGGCTGAAGTTCCCTCTTCTGAGTTGATATGCTCTAGCCATGCAGTATGTGATGGAATGACTCTGAGTGACAAATACATAATAAAAAGCAGATAAATTGAACCTGGTAAAGATCAAAGCAGATCCTAGCAGAAATGCTTTGTTTGACTGGAGGAGGGAGGGAGCTAACAGCGAAGAATACGGATCTGATACTTGGACCCATGACAACGCTTGTCCTTTACAGAGATAGCATTCCATAATAATCACAGATGTCCGGAGAAAAAAAACATCTCAGCACGAGATCTCCTGTGTGCTGCCTCTCTAAGAAGCAGGTCCAGAAGTCCTCAGAATGAAAAGGCCATGTGAGAGAACTGAAGGAACAGGTTTGCAGCAGAAGCCTGTATGAGTGATTGGGTCTGTGTGATCTCCTCAGGAATCCAAACATTCATAGGTCAAGATGGAGTAGAAACTAGAGACAGTCCACAAATTGAGTATCCCTCCCACCAACCCACCCACATGTCAATCACAGTTTATGCACTGGGCTTTTGCAGTGAGTTGTTAGCAAGAAACAGTTGTGCTATCTGCTATGTGCTGCTGCTCTCATACATCCAAGAAGAGCTACATAAATGATTCTCATCAGAGAATGGCTGCCCTTGACAGCCCAATCCTAACTAACTTTCCAGTGACAATACAGGCCTGCCAACCAGTGATGTAGGAATGGAGTGGGTGAGGGGCATTCCGGCCCTGGGCGCCACATGGGGTGCACAATCCGCTGGGGGGGTGTACAAACCTGTGACGGATTTTTCTTTGTTTTTCAGTGCTTTTCAGTGCTTTTTGCCATTTTCCCCACCCACCCGGACAGCCGCCTAATGCCTGTTTTCTGGCGAAAAAAAGTGTGTGTGTGTGTGTGTGTGTGTGTGTGTGTGTGTGTTTGCCGGAAAACACAGAGAGGGGCAGGGCTCATGACATCACGAGTGAGAGGGTGGGGCTTGTGATGTCACGAGGTGTCAAGTGTAACCGCCCCCAGTCCCAGTGAAGCTAGCTACACCACTGGCAGTGGCGTTCCCAGCCCTCCCGGCGCCTGGGGGGGCAGGGTTGGTGCGCCCCCCCCAAGCAGCCGGACTTGGGGCTGAGCGCCCACTCAGCGCTTCCCTGGCCTCCGGAGGCTCCGCTCCAGAGACCGGGGACAAGCCCTCCTCAAAGCGACCGCCTCCTTCGGCGGTCGAGGGCTTTCTGAGAGTATTGCGCATGCGCAAAACCTATAATAGCCGGCGCGACGCGTCTCAGAAAGCCCTCTCAGAAAGCCCTCGACCGCCGAAGGAGGCGGTCGCTTTGAGGAGGGCTTGTCCCCAGTTTCCGGAGCGGAGTCTCCGGAGGCCGGGGAAGCGCCGAGTGGACACAGCGCCTGAGGTGGAGCACACCTGCTCCCCCCATATTAGAACGCCACTGACCACTGGTGTCATTGGGGCACATGCTGAATCCCATGGTGCGGGAGGGTGCAGTCACGGAGGCCTCCTCAAGGTAAGGGAATGTTTGTTCCCTTACCTCGGGGCTGTATTGGCACTGGGAAGTTGGTTAGGACTGGGCTATAAATATGAGAAGCAGGAAGTACAAAAGAAGGAATAGATCACCATACTTTTTACTGTGTGGCTTATGGATGTGTAAAGTGTGACTGGACCACTAAACAGTTTATCTTCTTGATATTCTTTTATTGCATATAGAGCACAGAACAATCCCCGATCAATATAAATAGCCAATGTGGAAAAAAAACACCTTGCCCCTCTTGTTCAGTTGCCCTTTTCTCCCACTGCCCTGATGCTAGGCCTTGATCCTCTCCATTCACATTGCAGATGTATTTTAATAACACTTATGAAGGCCTGCGTAGCGTTGCTTTTCCCGTCTACCGTCAAATGGAAAAGGCATGCCCTGATTTTAATGCTCAGAATAGGTTTACCCCTCACCCACCCCCCACTCCTTTGTTCAATTGAAAGAAAATGGATGATTTAAGTGTCACATTGTCAGCTGAAGGTTAATTGGGGTTTTCTACTGGGCATTCATTCTAAGTTAGCAGTGCCAGGTGAGACTACGAAAATGCACCCCTTTGAAGACTTTGACCTGGTAAAACAATGGTCTTTTGATGGGGCTGAGGATCTCAGCCTCATTTCCACCCTCTTTTGGAACAAAGGGAGACTTTTTTCCACTGCTCCTCTCCTAACTGCAATGCAGATTTCCTTCTCATGTATCAGACTCGAGCGCCGAACTCTCATTTTGCACCACTGTGTCCATTTGTCACCACAGATCGGATCACTGCAGGCACCGGTGGTCTTAAATCCGATAGAGCTGACAAAAGATGCTTATGCGTATCCTGTTAGACAGGCAGTATTCCATATGCTCCCTAATTGCTTTGAATTTATCCGATTATTTCAACATTTAAAATGTTGCGGAATGTAATTTCGATGTGTCAGGCTCATAAAGTACAGACCCTAGTGGGAGTTCATTATTGAAAAAAGATACGTCCACCAAGGCTTCCTTTGGCAGGATGCCCGATGCCTTTTGCATTTTGCTTGCCTCATGCCTGGCTTTTATCGGTTAGCAATACTCCCAATTGCACCAGCGTCATCTCAAATATGTGCATTCTATTTCCCAATCAGTCCTTGATGCTTCCCCCCCCCTCCGTTCACATTATGCAGATTTTCTCTTTTTTCTTAAAATAAAATGCAACTGAAACTATAAATTGGTTATCAGGTTAAGACAAATGAAACCCCCCAGTGTGAAGATTTCTGGGCAGCAGAGTGGCTTATTGGAAACAGATCGTTCTGTTGCCTGGCTGGATAATGTAACCCCCTCCCCTTCCCCCAGTAGTTCCCTTATTCCTAAAAGAATGACTCTAGCAATGCCAAAACTAATTGAAGCTTATAGAGACAATCAGGGTGGTGGTGGTTGTCCCCCCCCCCCCCCGCCAATTAGAATACTTGACCTTTTGGTTTCCAGAGGGCTGAAATCATGTTCTTTTGTCACTTTCAGTGTTTTCCTTTTTTGTTTTGGCTTTCTTGGTTTTTTTTTTTAAAGTGAACAAAACAATTCTGAAAATATACAGTGTAATCATGAGTTATATTTCTCTAACACTTCAGAGTATTTAAAGTGCATTGCTAAATCATCCTTCCAACATCCTGAAAGGTAAATGAGTGGTACTAACTTCATACTGCAGATATGGGGCTAAGTCAGTGGTTCCCAAACTGGGAGGTGTGGCTCCCAGGGGAGCCATGGAAACCAGTCAGGGGAGTCGCAGAGTGCCATGGAATCCTCTTGGAAAACAGTACAATGCCAACTGGCATAACATTACATCAACATAATGTAATGGAGAGCCGCGGGCCAACGGCCACCAATGGCCAAGGGAGCTGCAGGTCGAAAAAGTTTGGGAAACACTGGGCGAAGTGATTATGGCATTCCTAAGACAGACTGGCATAGGTAAAGGTAACGGTGACCCCTGAGAATTAAGTCCAGTCGTGTCCGACTCTAGGGTGTGGTACTCATCCCCATTTCAAAGCCGAAGAGCCAGCGCTGTCCGAAGATGCCTCCGTGGTCATGTGACCAGCATGACTCTCCTTGCCACAGCACGTACCATGCAGCTGGAACACGGAGCACTGTTTACCTTCCCGCAAGCGGTACCTATTTATCTACTCGCGTTGACATGCTTTGGAACTGCTAGGTTGGCAGGAGCTGGCCAAGCAACGAGAGCTCACCCCATCGCGGATTCGAACTGCCGACCTTTCGATCAACAGCTCAGCGGTTTAACCCACTGCGCCATAGGTATGAGGCAATCCATTGGCAGCCAGGCCGTTTATGGGGATGTAAGTAAAAAATATTTTACTTCGGCCTGTCTGGTCTCTCGTCATCAAAGGATGTAGTCCACGCTCTGCCAGCGCTGCTACATCACATAGATTGGTGTGTGATATGATTGGTCTGCCCAGCAAGTGATTACCATGACATAGAGCAGCGAATTCTGTAGTGACAGTGAATTCTATCATCATTGCATATTAATTATACTGTACAAAGCTAAGGTGAATTATTTTAATATTCACCTTTGAATAAACATCTGAACACTACATCGTAAAAAATTATGTGGGTTGACATTTGGCTTGAAGTGTTAAGCTAAGTTTTGTCCTCACTTTCAAGCGGGCCTGAGAACGACCCAGCACATGAGAATGTACCAGAACGTTTGTTCTGGTTTTTCCACTCTGTGTTTAGGAAACGAGGTTCTTTTTAACTTGATTATTATTAGATGGTAATCTGCAAAGGGAGGCTCAGCTTGTGTTTTGACAAAGTTCATCATCAAGACCTTTGAGCAACTTCCTTATCAACTGGCCATTTTGACTGATCAGAACTATAATTGGAGAAATCTATAAGAATCCTTTTGATACAAGCAGGGTGCAGCTTGTGTATGCTGCAGCTGTTGTCCAATTCATTAAGGCACTCTGTTTACATCCCAGGAAGTTGTAGTTCTGAATTCTCTTTCATCTAGCTTTGCCTTCACAAAGGAAAATGAAAACCTTGCCTTCAAGGGAGGGTCCACACAGCTGTGTTTTTCCTGCTGTGAGGCCATGCCCTCCAACGTTTCATAGACTAACTAGGAACATATTTCACAACACCTCAGTCTTCAAACCAAGGTTCATTGCCCAAGCTCTCCACCCACTAGCTATTACACATTATTGAAGGTTCTACTCTGCCGTGCCTACTCTATGGTTTTTTTCCAAGCTCCCTGTGATAACCACACTTTCACTGATTGAAAGGCCAGAAAGGTTGTGTTCTTGTTCAGGATATATCAGAAAAACCATAATTGTGCTAAAACTTGTGCTAAAACTTTTGACCTGAAGTTCAAAAACTACCACAGCACCTTCAATGTATAAGGTGCAAACTGGGCATTATTGTGGTATCTTTGTACTCATGAACATGCATTTTCATATGGGTGACCAGTGGTGTCACTAGGGAGGTACGACACCCTCGGGGGGGGGACACCACTAGTCGCCAAAATTGTGAAAACTTTGTATGTATGAATAATACCATCATGTTATATATCATTCGATGTGTAATTACATGACGAATGCGATGAAACAAACCATTTTGAATTATCTGTATTTCTAAAAGGTGGTGGTCAGAAGCATTGCCGAGGGGGGGTAGTGGGCCCACAGGCGACAAGCGGGGGTGACAAAACGGTGGGGGGACAACCCTGCTGCATGAGCAGCGACAGTGTCGTTCACAGCAGGTGGGTGGTGGTGCGCAAGTTTGGCCCGCCCTGTGCCTGGGAAGTCGTTTGTGGCAGCGGGGGCGGTGATGTCAGTTCCAGTTGTGACGCCACGGGGGTGACATTATGTATGCCACCGCCCCCATACAGAGGTGCCATATGAGTGGCCTCATATGTCTTCCCCTCCTCCCTGCATTTTGCTCCTCACTCTCTATCTGTTTAAAATAGACTGGGAAGAGGACTTCTGCCCTAGGATTACAACTGGATTTGAGAACAGAGTGAGGAGGAGGAAGGAGAGGAAGCAGCAGCACTAAGCACTGTCAGGAACAGAAGCAGAAGGGAGTGATTGAGCATGTGAGCAAGTGCTTGTGCACATGACTGACAAGAGAGGTGGCAGCAGTGCATTGCCTTGGGTGGAGGGGGATCGTGGGTTGGGTCTGGAGGCAGGAATCAGAATAGAAATTTATTATGGAAACAAAAGCCATTAAATAGAAATGGACTTGCCATTTTTTAGCATCTAGGAGTCAAAATACATTGGACTATTTCACATGACTGAGGGCCCAATCCTATCCAACTTTCCAGCGCTGATGCAACCGTGCCAACAGGACATGCACCACATTCTTTGGAGGGGGTGCAGTCATGGAGGCCTCCCCAAGGTAGGTGAACATTTGTTCCCTTACCTCGGGGCTGAATTGCGGCTGCATCAGCCCTGAAAAGTTGGATAGGATTGGACCCACAGTGTCATAGCTCACTCTAGAAATCACCCTGTTGCAGGATAATTTTTTATATATATAAATCTCCTCTTAGAGTGCTCCCAGATGTTGCCACCCCAAACAATAGTAGCACCTGTCAGGACTGGCTGGGATTTAGACTGGAGGTCCATATTCCAATATACTTTTGATCATATCAACCAAAGATGTAGCAACTCTGCAATAACCGAATTAAATTTTTAGCATCTACATACGTTTTGGGGAAACTTAGTATTCAGAAAATGCTGCCCTTGTAAATATTTGAAAAAAGGTTGTCTTAAACCTGCCATTTTCTGTACAGTTTCTTCTTACTAATAATGGTAGCATTTTCAACCATATCCATAAATCTTCCTACCTTTCATTGTTTCCAAACTCTAAATAAACTGCACTGTTGACTAAGATGAAAGTCTTGCAAATACAAAATAGAGCCAGTGGTCCTATAACAGAACCATTTTTTGTGTGCTATCTTTCCTAGTTTATGTTTATCAAAATTTGATGATATGGTGGAAAAGTGGCACAGGGGAAGCAAAGAGGTGCAGTGCCTAGTGGTTATTGATGGACCTTTCTCCCTTGCCCTCCCACTGTTCAGACTGGGAGTTACTGGGGAAAATGATACCTTTCCCCTGCCACAACTCATGACAGGGAAAAACCAGACAGGAAAAAAAAATCACCTTAGGATTAGGAAAGCCTCTCCAGTTGGTTAAAAAGCTCCCCTATCCCAAGGAGGAATCCCACTTAAAACCAAACAGTAATGAATACTGAGTGATCTGAAAGTGTGAACAACTGTATTACAGGCCTTGAGACCAAGCAGGTAACCACGGACAAGAAGGAATGTTTTTTTTAAGACCTGGATAAACAAGAAAAAAAGAACCCTGAATGTGGATTGCTGGATATTTCCCTAGCTATTTACACTGTCCAAAAGAAAGGGGAGTAGAGTCCAATTCCTGCTCTCCAATGAGGAGTGGGCGAGGCCTCTGTTAATTCATAGATATGGTACATCAGCACTGAACCAGAGACAACTACCCCAAGCATCGCTGTGTGTAATCTTTTAAAAATCTTACAGTTGCTGATGTCATAAAAGGTAAAGGAGACCCCTGACAATTAAGTCCAGTCGTGTCCGACTCTAGGGTGTGGTGCTCATCCCCATTTCAAAGCCGAAGAGCCAGCGTTGTCCGAAGACGCCTCCGTGGTCATAGGGACATTCAATTGGATGAATTAGGACCACCTGGCCTGGGCATTCCACCCCACCTTTTTATCTAACCATATCTCAGCAGGAGGGTTGGCCAGAAACTTTTGTTCCTGGGGAACTCCAGATATGAAGCCAGGGCACATCATACATGTCTGTGATGCCATGTGGCCCATCTGTAATGGTGCCGAATTCAAACAGGGCAAGGGCTACTATAGGGGGATGTCTCAGCCACTTCTAGGATAATGAAACATCATAAAAGTCTCTGGGAAATTAGAAAGGTCCAAAAATAGGCATATATTAGGGGGAAATGAAAGATTTTTGCCATACTTAGTACCAAATTTAGTTAAAAAAAAGATTGGAGTGGTGTTAGAGAAAAACAATTTCAGAATTGTAGTCATTTTAGCTGAAACAATCCTACCCAGACATGATAATTTAAATACTCTCCAATATTATAGGATCTTTTAAAAATATGTTAAATACTGGGTCATAATTATTCATAAACCACTTCAAATCTTTTGATAAATATACAGTATTTGGTTTTTTAAAAGATTCTAATGTATACTTAGTGAAAGCTTAATTCCCTCTTTGTGATTTTACTAAAAACTTCCTAAGGCATTCAAAAACTGGATATGTTATATCAGGTACGAGCGGAATGAGAGTGAGCCAGCTAGTACAGTACTGCAATTCCTCTCCCCAGCAGTGGCGTAGCCATGCCCCCTGGAGGTGGGGCTGCGGCACGCGGCAACAAGCCCCCCGACGCTGATGACGCTCTAAACGAACCCAAGGGCGGAACAAACTGCATGTCTGTTTTTCTCTCCACTGCCCGCCTGCTCGCGCTTTTTCCAATGCAGCTGCGGCGCGGTTGTCAACCCCCCGCATGCTGCCCAGAGGCACACTGCCCCTCCACCCCAGGCGGCCTGGCACTATTGCTCCCCAGTGACAAGGGACTTGACCATGCCCAATGCTCCCTCTAGGTTCAGCTCTTATCTATGGAGGCAAGTGCTAAACAGGTGAGATTTTCTCTCTCTCATTTATAACACTGGCCACCCAGCATTCCAAATCAGACCAAGCAAGTATATCTGGGTTCAATGTTTGCCATTGCAGGCAAACACTGAACCTGAGGAGACCAGGGGCCATGGCTATGAAGCACATCAGTGCCAGGGCGCATGGCTGGCTGGCGCACTGCCACTGCCCTGAAACTTGGATCCAATATACCCAGTTTCTGAATGTCTGAAGACAGCTTAAAACATGACAATAGTTTTGCTTATTACTGAAACACTAGTGTGGATCATACCTAGGCTTACCAGATCTCCAACCGGGACAGAGTGCTAGACCTTTAGGAGAAGGAATGTGGGCAGATGTAGCTTGTTAAGTCCTAGAACACAATCCTAGGCATGTCTACTCAGAAGCAAGCCCCATTGTGTTCAGTGGGGCTTCCTTCTGAGTAGACATGCCCAGGATTGTTCTCTAAGGGTTTAACAAGCTACACCTGCCCACATTCCTTCTCCTAAAGGTCTAGCACTCTGTCCCGGTTGGAGATCTGGTAAGCCTAATCATACCCCAATGCTCGACTGAGCTCTAATCACAATTTGACCAGGACTTAAAGTTTGGCTTCCATGTCTATAGCCCAGTGCTGGTTAAAGCCCTAAAGAGCTGGCGCACATCCAAGAAGGCCCATTGTGACCCACGCCACTTACACCAGGGGAAGGGGATGAATGTCCCCTTCTCCCGAGGTGAGCTTGGGCCGTGCTGGTGCAGGCCACAATGTGCCTAGGATGCAGCGGCTGGCCTATACTTGCACAGAATTGGGCTGCCCAGGTCATACCCAGCATGTTGAACTGAGCCAGGAAGCAAATTGGTAGCTCATGCATTTTATATTGAGGTGATTTGATATCATTAAGCAGTCTCAGTTAACAACCTGGCTGGTGCATTTTGTTTTCCATCAGCTGAAGCTTCCAAACACTTTTCATGGGCAATCTTGTGTAGAACACATTGTAATGGCTAGAAGAGACTAAGCATGGAGACTAACAGCCCAGTCCAGCCTAAGGCCTCAGCGGCACAATTCAGTCACAAAAGCAGCCTAAGTGCTTTAGGCTCGTGTTGGGACTGAACTGTGCCGGTGAGACCGAATTTGTGCTGCAATTGTGACGGGCGTAGGACGAATTTACGACGGATGTAGCGCGCATGCGCACTACGGGCGCCGGCACAATTCCGTCCTAACTTCGGCCTAAGAGTGGGCGTTCCATGGGCATCACGGGGGCGTCACGGGGGCGGTTACGAATTTGGGTCCAGGTCCAGACACTGGCGAGCTCCAACACGCCCCCTCGAGCACAACTACGGAACAAAATTTAGGTCGACAAAAAAGGTGGACTCAAATTTGAGGAGACCCATAGGAGCCATTTTACCTTACACACTCCAGCCCTCTCCTGAAAAGTTCTAACACCCTACTCCTGAGTTATGCCTGAGTTAGGACGGAATAACTGCGGCACAACTCTGGGCATGGACACAGATAGTTACCCTATCAGCACTCAGCCGCACCCAACCTCTTTCCCACAAAAGCCCAGCCCCAGGCCTCCATTCTCTCTCTCTCTCTCTCTGAGCACGTGGCGTGGGGTCCTGTCCCCCAGCAGCCACAAAGTGGGACTTTGTCGGTGGAGGGCAAAATTCACAAACACCCCACTTCTCTCTTCTCTTCTCCTCTCTCCTCTCTGCCCCCCTCTAGGGCAGAGAGGGCTGTTCAGGCTGTGGCCAACCTGTTTACAGCTGTGCCTGGGCAGCTGTCTCCATGCTACCATTTGCTAACCCATGTCTTTCTCCCAGCCCCTCTCTCCCCCCCCCCACAGGCAACAACACCAGCAGGTAAGTGCAGGTCAGAGCAGGGTTCGTGCTGACATGTGTTCTGACTTCTGCCTCTTTGCATATAGAAATATAGGTAGGATACATGACGCTTTACCAATGTCTTGTCTAATATCTGCCTGCATAGCCTGCCATGATATGCCTCTCTACCAATGTCTTGTCTGATATCTGCCTGCATAGCCTGCCATGATATGCCTCTCTACCAATGTCTTGTCTGATATCTGCCTGTAGTCATGTGAGCACACAATGCCACGAGTGTGGAACTGTTACCCTTATGTAGACACCAGCTGTTCCCCCCCTCTTTTCCCCACAGGGTCAACGGACAGGTCAGTATTGGTAGGTTTGCCATGGTTGTGACACAATACATGTGTTGTCTTCACTCTCGTTGACCCTTTTCCCTTACAGGATCATGCTCTCGTTACACCCAGGGAAGGAGCTCAGACCATGCTATGTGTGTCACACCTGTCAGCTGTGTTTTATTTCTCTCCCTGCAGGCCTTTGCAACCGACACACTGGCATTTCTTCAATGGCGATTGCTACCACACACCAGCTGCCATGTAAAAACCCCTTGTGTTTTGTCTCCCCAGGAACGTCCACTACCACCTACCTTCCTGGGAGCACCCCTGGGGCTGCAGGCAGGGTGCCCCACTGTCGTCTGCCTGGATGCTGCCAGAGGTCAGGGAGCCAGCCCTGCAACCCTCCTCAGCTGCTGCTGCTGCTGCTGCTGCTCCACCTCCCTGGCTGTCCTACTTGCTATCCCTCCCCTTTCTATGGAGCAGGCTGTGCTTCCACAGGGGAAGAGCCTGCGTCTCCAGGTCCATGGGGACTGTGTGCTGCTGCTGCTGCTTTCAGATTGGCTGCTGTGACTACCCCTGGCAGCCTCGCCTGGCCATCTCTGCTACCGTTCCAGAACAATAAAGATGCCCCTCGGGCAGTGCCCCAGTGAAACATATGTGTCCAGTGTTTACACAAGCATTGCCCCACACACACAGAGACAGCACCCAGCACACAAGCCCCTGCATGACTCCCATCCAGGGACTGCCACTTCCTTCCCAGGGAGAACACAGCAGGGGGGCTGCCAGACCCTCAGGGCTCAGAGGGGAGTGGGGAGTTGGGGGGCCTCTCAGGCAGGCAAACAATGACAGGTGACATGGCGCCTATACTGGATCCGCTCGCGTCCGCCACGTCCGTGAAGAGCCCTTTCGGCAACCGGGGCTCTCACCTGCCCACGGTCTGCCCGTCAATGGCGTCCGTTCCGCCCACGGTCCGTCTGCATAAGAGCCACCCGTTCCTGCATTGCCTTCATCTGCGAAGTGACCCCTGTGTCCCTATTGGTCTCTGCAGACCCCTCTCCCTGTATCCCTCTCCCACCAGCCTTGTTGTCTGTCTGTTTCTGACCCACCCGTGCCCCTCCCCAGCACCCCCTGTCTGCCTGCCTGTGTGTCTGCCTCCCTTCCCACTCCTGATGATGGAAGCTGGCAACCCCCCACCCCGCCGGAGCGCCTGCCGCGACGCGCCGACATCGCCCCATCTGGGGGCGTGATGAGCTGCGTGAGCCCTTCCCGCTCACAGCAGACAAGCCCAAGGCATCTCTCGGTCCTGGCCGGGACACAGAGCAGAAGGCACGACGGGATGCCTTCTTTGTGGGCATTGCCCCGGCCCTGGAGCCCCAGGGCTTCAGGCAGCGCACGGGCATGTCATGGCAGAGGCGGTTCCAGACATCATGAGACCCCCCTTGTGTGTGACGTTCCCACCCCCTCCTTCCCTTCTCTCCCCCGCTCCCCCCCATGAATCCCACGTGCAGCCTCAACGTGGCTTGGGGGTGGCATTGCCTTCTGCAGGAGGGAGGGCAGTGGCACTCCCCCCTGCAGCAGGTGGCTAATACACAGGGTGCCCTGGGGCAGCTGGCATTGGCACAACCTCTGCCCTTCAGCTGACTGTCACACGCCCAGTGCCTGCAGGCCCACCTGTGGCTGCCCATCTGCTGCGAACGCTGCAGCAGCTGTGGTAGGTGCACACAGACGAGCTCAGGAGGGGGCTCTTCACTTCCACAAGACTGACACCTCACCACAGGAGCCTGCCTGCCTCTGTGGTAAGTTTTGCCTCGATCCTGGGCTGGTGCTGGCCCACTGCGCTTGCCTCCTGCCTAACTCAGGCATAGTTGCAGCCTAACTCAGCCCTATCTTAGGCCACAGTTACGCCACACTTGGGCCTCAGTTGTGCCTGACTTGTGCTGAGTTGGGCTGGACTGGGCCCTAAGAGACTATCCAGACTAAGCATGGATAACTGTACATACTGTAGATCCGAACTTTCCAGGAAAGGCCATGGCTGGCAAATCAGCCAAAATTAATAGAAGGTGCTCATTGTCACAGAGGCCACCTGGGCCTCCAGGGGAAACCCTGGATCAAGAAGATCCCCCCCATCACAAAAGCCATACCACTCTTTAATGGGCAAGGATAGGAAACAGTTGATTTCAGTGGTAGCAAGAAAGAAACTTTATAGGTTTAAAAGGTCGTATAAAATATAATTAAATATGAGGAATTCCAATGTATTTTAAAAACGTAATAAAATCACCCAAAAGTCCACATATTAAAAATATAGTTCCGACGTTTCATTCATATCTCTGAACATTCTCAAGGAACGCACATAAAACTATGTTTTCATAGTTTGTTTATGATTTCAGCGGTGTTTTTTTAAGGGTTCTATGCAAGGAGCTCTGCCTTCTCCATGCATTCTCTGTTGGGTTTGAGCCCTTTCATTTAAATAAAAAGTACAGCAAGTCCTCACTTAATGTTGTAGATAGGTTCCTGGAAACTGTGAAGCTAAGTGAAACAACGTATAATGAAACCAATTCTCACTGGCAGACTCAGTGATGCTCTGGGGAGGGGGGTTCTGGCGGGCTCACTGCATGCTGCAAATCCACTTCTGGGTTGCGCGGGATTGCCACCCACTTCCTTGGCTTTGTTCTCACCTGAGAATGCTTTTGCAGAAGCTACTTGCAAGGCATTCTGGGGCACGAATAGGACCAGGAAGTGGGTTGTGATCCTGGCGCAACCCAGAAGCAGCTTCAGCTATGGAGGACAATGTTAAAGTGAAACAATGGATAGCAAAATGACAGTAAGTGAGGACTTACTGTATATACCGTATAATATGAGTATAACGGTGCCATCCACTTGACTCTTCAACAAAAATATGTATGGCTGTAAAGCTTTCTTTTTTTAAAAAAACTGTTATGCAAGTGGATTTGTTTTTAGAGATGATAATATAGGTGTCAAAATCAAACAGTTTCAAATTTGGAAATGTCATATTTATAATTGTACGTGCGTCTATATTCAGTTGAGTGTACATGTTATGAAACAGAGAACTGTTACAATATGTGATTACGAATATAGTTATCTCAGAATGTTTACTTTTCCCCACTTCTCTATCCTTATCTGAGAAGTCTAGCAAGTTTTACTTTGGTGTGCAGAGTTTCCCAGCTCTTTCATTCTACACACCCAAGTGTCTTCAAGAGTAGCAGAACAAGTGAGTGGAAAATCAACCAGCTTTAAAATAGAATCTTCAAAAGATCAGAGTTACTCATTTGTTTTGTTAGGACCATAGAATGACATGGTGTGTCTATGACAGCACAAAAGGCAAATGAGTTAGTAAAATCTCTGTCCATACGATCTATGCCTCAGAGACCAAAATTTACTTGCCATTGAAATATTACGTAGGTGAAAATCCAAAGCAAGTATGGAAGTTCTTCTGTCAGTGATACATTTGAGGAATTGGGGGACCCCACAAATGTATGTTGATAGGATGTTGATGCTTCAAGGCAATCACTTTCTGTATAATTTATTTACATTTATTCAGGATAAATGTACCCCCAAAAGAAGATTGCTTCCAATGGGTTGGTGACTGATCATGGAGAAAATACAAGAGTTATTGGGTTCTGGAAGATCTAAACTTCTTTCCTGAAGCGAAACATTGATAATTCTAGCTGTCAAAAGTGTTTGGCGCTGGAATGAAACTACCCACATCATCACCTTACTTGGGAACAGCTGAGAGAATACTGTTAGATAGATAGATGGCTGTGCAATTCGATAGACTTTCAGGGTGGGGATTAATGTCTTATTGACAAAGAGTTATTACAAACTTCAGCTACAATAGTATTTTTTTAAGCTTACTGGTAAAAACATATTTTGATTGCACAATCCTATTGTTCCTTTGCGCCGGTGCAAGCTGTCGCAAAACTGCTGGAAAGCATTTTGCAATGGTGTGCTGAACAGTTTTGCCGGCGGAAAGGCCTGCACCGTCTTGCCAGCGCCAGTGCAAACTGGAATTACCGGAGAAGGTAAGAGCTGCACTGAGCAGTGGAGGGGTGGGGGAAAGGTGGGAGGAAGCAGAATGGGGCAGGGATGGTGACAGGGGCAGGGGGTGGGAAAATTGGTTCCGGGAGGGGCGGGATCCGCAGTGCTGGTGCATGTTGTTATTGTTGTTGTTCAGTCGTTAAGTCGTGTCTGACCCTTTGTGATCCCATGAACCATATCCCGCCAGGCCTTCCTGTCCTCCACTATCTTCCTGAGTTCGCTCATGCATGCCATATCCTAATTCCCTTTTCAGGCCGGATCCACCAACACGGGTGCACATGGACTTGCACCAGCCATATGGCAGGCAGGCACAGATTCGAGTAGACCCATTGCTTTCTCTGGGGCAAAGGAACGAATGTCCCCTTACCTCAAGGAGCCCTCCCACCTCCTGCTTTTCCCCACAGGATGCAGCATAGTCTGCACTGGCGCTGCTGCATCGGTCTGGGGAAAGTTTGGTAGGATTGAGCTGCCTGTCTCCAAAGTGACAAATGTTGTGAATGATCTTCTGTGACAACAAACATGCATTATGGGAATATCCATTAAGGAATTTTGGAAAGAGATCTTACAAAAGATTCATGATGTTATGTGGAGTACTTTTTATCATTTCATTCCAGAATAGTGTTCTTTGGTTATATCCAAGATTAAGCATTTCAAGGTATCAAGCTAGCAAATTGCCTCCTTATGACTTCCAGAATCGGTATAATGACCAAATGGACAAATGATAGTGCCCTAGCCACTCATGAATGGTATAATAAAATATGGACAATAGCTCTGATGTCAAAATTAACATATTACAAAACAGCTTTGGATTAGTCCCATGTAGACAAATTTGTGGAGTGATGGAGTGTTGGAGTAATAGCCTCCATAATGATTTCCGTTCATTCACATTATTTTCTCTTTTATGAATTGTCGAAAATGTTGAATAATTGTTCAGATGACTTAATTAGTCCGTTTTGGATATATACGTAAATATTTTAGTATGGAATTGAGGTGGGTTAGTGTTGTTATTATGTGTTATATATATTGTATATAT
Organism: Plestiodon gilberti rubricaudatus; assembly: GCA_026170595.1. Lineage (NCBI taxonomy): Eukaryota > Metazoa > Chordata > Lepidosauria > Squamata > Scincidae > Plestiodon > Plestiodon gilberti. Next base: position 72,318,585 of record JANXHW010000006.1, on the reverse strand, counting down.
ACCGGGTGCCTCCCAAAAATGTACACAACTTTTAACGATCTCCAATTCATACAGACTTCATTGTAGAAAACTTGCAACACTCAAACATCTAAGGGAAGCAATTTAAGAGATGTGTGGAACCATCCCAGCACACATGTTGGTTCTGCAGATCCCTTAGTCAATGTGTGTGCACATTTTCCTTGAGATGCTTGAGAGAGAGAGAGAGAGAGAGAGCTGTGCAAGACCGTGACAATTTTCATTATCAAACCATCATATCATGGTTACTGTACAGCCGACAATATCACATTAAAATTACAATGCTTTCTGATTGCCCTCTATTCAAATGTTCATGTTCTTTTCATACGTCACAGGGTGTACATAAGTTGCACTCTTAAAGTATATTTGTAAGTGAAATCAGTTGTCTTCTTGGGCCTTAAGCCAAGTCTAGAATCTCCTGGCAAGCCAAAGTAGGCCAAGGTGAGCCAGGGATGTAATTATGAAGAGAATGCAAGTACTGTTAAAGGTTCCAGTAACTCTAATAAGACTCTGAATGCTTGTCCTGAAGAAATTGTCATAAGCAGTGTGACCTATTTCCTTTTTTAAAAAAATCTGGCAAGGGAGAGTCTGTTAAGCAGCTAGGTGGCTATAAATGAACAGATGAATTAAACATGGATCAAAGATAAAGGTTTTGTGTTCCTTCATTTTTAACTCATGTCAATAAGCTGCAGTTTCAAAATCATAATGCTTTTGACTAAGGAATTCACGTATACATTAATGAGGTCTCCAGAGAGTGATCATTATATTGAGGAGCCTTTTCTGCCTAGAAGGAGCTTGACACAAGGTTAGATCCCTAGCTGGTGTAAATCAATGTATCTCTACTGGCTTGAATGTTTTGCCTACTTCCTGATCACAGGCCTGAGGCTCTGCTTAACATCATACTGGGGTTCAACAGAACTCAATCCATTGCACACCAACAGAAAGGCAGGCATAACATTTAGCTGGAGATCAGTAATGAAACTGATTTTGTAAAGGGCAACTGACTATGGAATTGTGTGAGCACTCAGTGGCTTTTAGAGGAAAAAAATGACGAACAACGTGAATTATGGGAGTCCAAATTAAAGTGCCATGGTGGCCTGATATAGATGGAAAGTTGCCCAATTACCTAATCATGATTAGGCAAGCAGAGTACACTATGTATGAGCAGCAATAGAAGTTCAATGCCTTTTAGTAGCCCCGCCCTTTCCTACCACTAGAATTCCAATGGACTTGCATTTCCTGTTCCTCCCAGGTCTTCTTTATGGCTTCACCCTCAAGTGATATCCCAGACTGGAGGCAGTTCAGCAGAGCTGGGACAGAGGTGTGTTTTGCTAATCTTTGGGAAAAGAGCTTACAGCATTCTCAGTTTCTGTCTGCACATAAATCAAGATGTGGCGGGGGAGGGGTCATGTTGCCAGAGGAGGGAAGGTGGTATGGCACCAAAGGGGATGCTGGTGCCAATATGGCTTGCACACAGCATAGAATCTCAATGACAAAGCCAATGGACTGAGTGCACCTGTTCCTCTGGGGCAAGAGGCACCTTTTAAGTTGTGGTTCTCTTACACAGTATTTAACAGGGGCAGAACAAATGCCCCTATTCACCCCAGCATAGCATCTTCTCCAGTGGTGGTGTCCCTTTTGCATCTCGTTTTAGATTGTGAGCCCTTTGGGACAGGGAATAATCTTCTCATTTGTTTGGCTACATGAACTGCTTTGTGAACTTTTTCTGTTGCAAGGTGGTATATAATTTTCTTCGTCTTCTTCTTCTTCATCATCATCATCATCATCATCATCATCATCATCATCATCATCATCATCATCATCAAAGACACAGTCCTTGTACTAGCACTCAGCAAAATGGCTGGATCTGCCATATTCTTCCAATGGAGGGGCAGTGAGAACAAAAAATCTATCAAACCTACTAGTTTCTTTCTAAAAACTGAAGCTGAAAAATACAATTCTAGAGATCAATAGCATTGTAAGTTTTATCATTGCGGCATGTTCTCTGTCAGAGGTTTGTGGGGTGGGGTGGGTGGGGGGCAGATCTCTTTTTCTTAGCAAATCAAAGTTCCTTTAGAATTGGTGGAAAGAAAGGCATGTTTATTATGGTCAAAAAGAAATACATCGCCTGACTGTGATTGCTAATATGTTTCAGGGTAGCCAGCAGCTTCGGCACACAAGCATGCTCATTACAGGCGGCAGTAGCAAAATGCCCCCCAGATGCCTGACATTTGTCTCTCCTCCGACTAGAGCACTCTGACCAGTGGCTTGTGCAATTTAACATTAAAAGTGTGGAAATAGATTTCATGCAGAAAACTGACCCTTTGCCAGTGCCACTCACTACCTGGGACTTGAATAACTAGAGGGTTGGCTGCAAGGTCATGGTGGTTTTCGTCAGACTGGCTGCTGATTAGCTGTCACAAATTAACTGGCTGAAGTTCTCCTGCCACTTCTAGATTGACAATCCAGGATGTCGCTCTGTGCCTTTCAGCAGAGTGTCAATCTGTTCACTACCCCAACCCCTGCGACTGGAGCAGTCTGGTGTCTTTCTGTTCCATTCACAAGCTCTCTCTTGCTTTCTAGCCCTTCTCCCCGTGGTAGTGACATTTGGGAAGACCTGGCTCTCTCGCCATCTGGCTCCTGTAGCTCTGTCGCTTCTGACAGCCAGGCACGCAAATTGATACAGATTTCATTGGAAACTGCTGTGGTTACCACACCCTCCCTCCCTCCTGCTGGTCCTGTTTTTTTCTGAAATGGAAATGATGTTGCAGATGCTTTGTTGATGATAGTGATTGCTGGTGCTGATATTTCCAGTGATGAGTGCTCAGCCACATGCACAACACAAGCCACATGCACAAAAGAAAAAGCAGGTGCTGAACTGGCAAATGTCCCAGTGGCCAGTGTCGCACAGTGTCTCGAAAGCTGCCCTTGGTGTGGTGTTCCTGGTTCATGACTGTGCTTTAGAGACTCCCTCTATTTATTTATTTATTTATTTATTTATTTATTTACAGTATTTATATCCCACCTTTCTCCCCGAAGGGACCCAATGGCCTCTGTCTATGGCAGGGGTGGCCAACCTTCCACCATTAGGGCCTCTGCTTTCTTAAGAGTTGTGTAGAAGAGAGAATCTTGGCAGCTACCATTGCTGATGGTTCTGCTAAAGCAGCTGCACCTGCTGAAATGCCCTCACCTATACAACCATTAAAGGTCCAGGCGCATTCAGGTTGAAAGGTTGGCCACCCCTGGTCTATGGCCTTGTATACAACCCACTGGAGACACTTCTGTGACATTGGTGAAATGCTTCATTGCATTATCCTACTTTGGGTTCTAGATTTGCCTTCTAATGGACCAATACAGCCACCTCTGATTTATGAAATGAATGAAACTGCATGCTGCTGCTTTTTGTCCTTTTTCTGTTGTTGCACCTTGCAGAGTGGTAGGCAAAGTATCTTTCCACTATCCTACCCATTAACAGATCCAGGGTTCTCCGGAAGAGTTTGAAAACCTATGATGTATTACATTGGCCAGTATTTGATTGCTAGCAGCTTGTAGTAGTCATTAAAAGAAAATATTTTATAGTTGTCATGTAATGGTAATTTTTATTGTATAGCAGCTGACAGATAACATGCAATGGTATTTAGTTTCTGACAGAATGTTATAGCTAACATACAGCGTGCCAAAGTCAAATCAGTTAAAAGATGCCCAAAAGTTTGAATTTCAAATGTTGAGTTGACAAATTCAACATTTGTCTCCAAAGTGTGCCTGGCAACTTCTCATTTTTTAAAAAATGCTGAAAATGGAAATTTGCTGACTGTCAAATATTTGAAAATGTTTGATTCTGTTCTCACCTAAACTGAATTGGCAGCCAGCCCAAAATAAATTCCCAGAGATTTACTTGCAACTAGTTGAAAACCAACTAGATCTGAGGGATGTCAATGTGGTGCATTTAAAACAGATGTCCTCAGGTGTGCCTCTTATTCATTCTATTGATCCCACAAGTGTTTCATTGATCTTGCAACTTTAGAAATACACATACACAAATAAGACTCCTTTCTTTGTTATATGCAGAACAATTGTTTGTGTGTTTATTATATTTACATTCCACATAATCCCTTAGGATCCTCTGGTTTACAGCAGTTGCATGAATATCCGTCTCTGTCCCCCAAAGGGCTCACCACCATCTCAGCTTTTGGATTGTGCCTACAGAGTCATTTCTTCTGAGAAATACAGTATGAAGAGACAACCCAGGACAAAATCGAGTAGCTGTTCCAAATTAACAAATGCATTCAGATAACATTATGGTTTAGATTAAGCATGGATTAAGTTATACCCACACACACACACATGCACCCCTAAAGGAAGAACCACAAGCTTTCTCTCCTGTTCAATTTCCTCATGATTGAATTTCATTGCACCATTAGGCACAGCTAGAACTGATTTACGCAGCATGGCTGTGTGGGTAGTTTGGTATTACTCATTAATGAATTAATTATTCAGTCTCTTAAATATTTCTGAAGGCTTTAGGATGAGTTCCAGAGATTCCAGCATCTTACTCAACCAGCAGGTAACCAGGAACATTACACTGTTGCCCTTATGACGACATTGCTCATCACAATGGAAAGGACAAAAATTTGGTTTTTCAGACAAAGAGTGACCTATAGCAAAAGAGGCATGATCACAGAGTCATGTATGTAGGATGGAATCCCCATGTGACATCTCTCATAAATTGGGAGATCTGGTTGGCCGCTTTGAGAAACAGGATGCTGGCCTAGATAGGCCATTGATATGATCCAGCTGTGTTCCTCTTATGTTCTTATAAATCTGGAGTAGAATGTGTATGGTGCCAAGCTCACCTGGTCATTGCATTGTCAGCAGGAGACCCATACTCCCCTCTACCTGACACATTTAGATCTTAGTCAAGACTTGGCCAACATGGTTTGTTGGTGGCACTGGAGTTTCATGAAACATGCACAGAATTAATCCATGTTTGCCAGTTCCTTTTGGCTCAGATACTTTGGACCAACCTGATGATGTCTGAAAACTCATTTTCCTTACTAAATATGGAGAACTTGTTGATGGTTCCTGGAGATTTGCATGTTCTAAGTAATTTTTCCCAGTAATTTTTCTAAGTTGGTTTTTCCTCTTTCCCCAGGGTGAAGCTGCAGAGCTGCTCCATATTAACATCATGGATTAAACCTCAGCATGTTTGGGTTTTGTGAAACATAGTAGATAAGGCTACTTGGACACAATTGGTGCTGGTTAATAAACTGTAAACCAATTAGGGGCATTAAATTAGAGGCTTTATTTGAGCAGCACTGCCTTAAGGAAGAGGAAAAAATGTACCTCACCATTTCACATCTGCCATGCTTCTTGCTTCTTTGATTATCAAATTATTTTGTGTGTGTGGGGGGGGGGGGGGTTTGTAGCTCCTGGGAAGAGCAATGCATTGTGCTTGCAGCAGGGAGGAAAGAAAGAAAGAACAGGAGGTGCATAGTGACATAGGTTGAAAAGTGACCACAACTTTTTTTTATTGCTTGCAGCTTCCATGAATTTTGCGTAAAGCTGCAGCTTTACTGATATTCTGACTAAGGAAGGATCATAGGAAGCTGCCTTATACTGAACTGGACCATTGGTCCATCTTGGTCTAAATCAGGGGTGGCCAACCTTCCACCACTAGGGCCTCTGTGTTCTTAAGAGTTGTGTACAAGACAGAATCTTGGCAGCTGCGAGTGCTGATGGTGCTGCTAAAGAAGCCGCACCTGCTGAAATGCCCTCACTTATGCAACCATTAAAGGGCCAGGAGCATTCGTGTTGAAAGGTTGGCCACCCCTGCATTAGGCAATACTTGGGTTTCTGTGTAATGTTCAGGTCTCCTCTCCCTCCTGCTACTGGTGCCTTCCCTTCTTTCCTTCTGCAGTTCTGGTCACTCCATCTCCAAAAGAACATCATAGAATTGGGAAAGGTGCAGAAAAGAGCAACCCAAATGGTAGGCTACAGAGGGATAGAGTTATGCATAGTGTGAAGGAAATGGATTGAGATACCGTAATTTTCGCTCCATAAGATGCACTCCCCCCCCCCAAAATAGGGGGAAAATAGTGTGCGTCTTATGGAGTGAATAAAACAAAATGTAAAGAAAAAAATACTTACCGGGGCTTCAGGGAGGCCTGCAGAGGCTCGTGCAGGCCTCCCCGATCTTCATTTCAGCAAAAAACGGCCATTTCCGGTTTTCACGAAAACCGGAAATGGCCAAAAATGGCTCTGCAGGCCTCCCTGAAGCCCTTGTAAGTATTTTTCTTTACATTATTATTATTATTATTATTATTATTATTATTATTTAAAAAAACATTTTTCCCTATTTTTTGCTCCATAGGATGCATGCGTCCTATGGTCTGATGCGTCCTATGGAGCGTAAAATACGGTAAATATTTCTCCTCCTTTCATAATACTAAAACTCAGGGACACCTAAAGAAGTATTTGGCAGGAGATTCGGAACAAATATTCAGGGACTTAGCATATTATTAATTTAGCAGCTCAAATGTTAACGGCTGCCTGTGACCCTATCAGTAGCACCGTGGCTCCAGCCTGCCAGTGCCTGCATGCCTAATGAAATGAACGTTGACCTGAAAGACTCTTTGTTTTGTCAGAAAATGTAGTTGCAGCCGGGCAAATAGCCACATACTTAGGGGACAACACCTTGTTCCTTAAGGAAGATCAGGTATTATTATAGCACAATATTTCTTGCCACTCTTCCATCCAGCTTCAAAAGGATACGAACGACATGGAGACCTTCGATGTTTCAATGTAAGATGCCCAAACAGTGTGCAAGACCAAACTGAATATTCCCTATCTTGTGTTTCATTCCCAAGAGTGAGACTTGGAAAACATTAACAGACCAGGAGGAAGTACTGAACGAGGCACATGACCTGGCCTGACTTAGGTTTTTGGACGACACCAGAAACATCACTGTGAATTTTTGATTTAAATTGGCCTAGCCTGTCCAGGAGGGGGTGGGGGATGGCTTCGGCCATGTCCCAGCCCCTACCGGGCGGATGGGCCATTACACGGCCTCCTCCTACTTCCGCTGGCGGAAATCCATTTACACTTGGGGAAAGGGACGAGCGTCCCCTTCCCCAAGTAGACCTCCGGCCCAGCGGCAGCCTGGCCGCTGGTGCTCAGGATCTGGCAGGCGGCCCTGGGCCGCCGACCAGATCCTTATGTAGGATTGCGCAGTGAGGCAGGGCTCTGACTGAGCCCAACCAATTGCAGGTAGGCAAAGAGTTAAAATGCAAAAAGAGTTTACTAGAACTTTTCTAGAAGTTTACTAGGAGCGGAGGTTGGGTAGTATGAGGAGGAAATAATAGAATAAGCAGTCTTGGAGTATTGTCAGTGCCCAAGTATGGATCTTAGCAAAAATACAAGTAGGTGATGACTGGCAAATATAAAAGCAAAATAACTCCCTTACACATCTACATTTCACTGTTCCCTGACTGTACTTACTCTAGTAGCAGCTTGAGGAGTTCATTGCACCTCTCTGATCCCCAGAGAGGAAGGTGAGAACATTCACAGGTGTATTTTCTGAGGGACCCAAGATGAAATATATACAAGCATTCTTGGGCTTGACCATAAGAAGCATAGGCTTCATATTGTCATTGCCCCTGTCCTGTTTGATGTTTTACAACCATCTGGTCATCCCCACCTACCCTCTGCCTGGTCAATCCCAGCAGGTGAACCTGCTAGGACCTATTGGAGAAACCAGATGAAGAAGACACAGAATACTCAGAGCGACCTGTCTGCCAGGCTATGTGGCCTTTCTGCAATGGCACTGATTTTAAAGTGTCTCAGGGAAGCCTCTTTCCTATTGAACTTGAATCGGAGACTTTCCTTAAGTGCAACATAAGGAGAAAAGAAGGGAGCAAGACGAGCTTGATCATCACACCATCTTAGATTGAGAGCTGCTGCATTTGTGGGTCCTGCCCCACCAACTGAAGACTGCTGCTTTGAAAGAAGGACAGGACTTCTGTAGATAATCACACATTATTTGAGCTGAAGAGCAGAGGAGAGGAGGGGCTGCTGTCTGGACCAACCTGCACTATCAACCATCTACATGTTACCAGGAGCAATAAGCACCTGGAGTTCCAGAAGAACTGAACTCCACGGGAGTCATAAGTGGCAGAATGCATTTGCTGGTGAAAAAATATATATATTAGAGGTGGGGGGAAAAAGTCACCCAGACAGAACTTTTTGTAACTTTCAAGGTTGTGTGTGTGTGTGTGTGTGTGTGTGTGTGTGTGTTTCTTTGTTTGTCTTATTGAGATTGTGAATACAAAGCTTAATGAGAGAGAGAGAGAGAGAGAGAGAGAGAGAGAGAGAGAGAGAGAGAGAGAGAGAGAGAGAGAGAGAGAGTAGAACAGAAACAATCAGTCCTTCCTGAGCAGGGATGTGAAAAGCCTGAGAAAAGCCTACCTGGGGAGCTAATTTCACTTGCTCTTTTTATTTTTATTTTTAAATTAAAAGCCATCCCAACAACTTGGTGAGTGTTTGCTTCCACTTGTGAGCACAGCAGGTATGGAGGTTAATTGTTGCTGCTAAATGTATAGCTTCGGTTTCTGAAACGCTGTGAGACTGAGCAAAGAGGCTCGGCTTTGATGGATGGTTTTTTCAAGTGGGTTTCAGCAGTTGATCTCAATTGCCAAAAGTCAGAGTTAGCAGGTGAATAGTAAACCTGCTGAAAAGGTAACTGTTGAAGGCCATTGTTCACTCACGGGCAGTCCGATCCTTCCTAAAAATTCGGTGTCCGGCTAAAGGGCCGGCCGCTGCATCCTAGTTGGGATGTGGGCCGTGCCAGTGCAGCCCAGGGGCACCTCAGGGGAAGGGGATGCTCGTCCCCTTCCCCCGGTGTAAGTGTCAGAGGCCCCAATGGGCATCTTCGGACATGTGCCAGCTCTTTAGCTGGCATGCATCCAGGAAGGCCGTGTAAGCCTGGGCCTGCCTGGGAAGGGGCATTGGATATCAGCGCAACCCAGTGCAGATATCCCCGCCCCCTCCCAGGCCAGGCTGGCCAATGCCCCCCCTCCCTCGCACTCCAGATCATCCTCCTGCCAACTGGCCTAGGACTTACCTGGGTAGGCCGACGCAGGTTCTGGTCGACGGCGGAGTAAGCTACTCCAGCTTTTGCACTGGCGTCACTTACTCCTGAGGAGCTGCAAAAGTACTTTACGGCTCTTTTGCAACTCCTTAGGCTGGCACAACACTCGCTCTGCCAAACTATGTTTGCGCAGGATTGCACTGTAAGTGATTTAGTACTTATTATTGCAAAACAAATGACCACACACACGCGCACACACACACACACACACACACACACACACACACACACACACACACACACACACACACACACACACACGGTAGTGTGCCCCTTACACTACATAACATTAGGCAAACATACATAACATTAGGCAAACCTTCTTGGGCATGTCCCTATTCCTGCTATAAGCCATATCAGCAGGGTAGGATTGCATATAAGCCCCCATGCACTGATTCAAGGCAAGTGATATTCACTGATTCCCCCCCTTTTGCCTATTTTTCACCTGTTTGGCCCTTTGCTCTCCAGACAGGCACCTAGCACTAAGTATACGTTTTTAGATGCATGTCTCCTGCATGTGTTGAACAGAATAAATAGAAATAAAATATTGATCATACAACAATTCAGGAGACAGTGGACTACACTATCTGTCACAACCCCTATGTTTCAGTGATGTTTGGTTTAAAAAAGACACACACACCCTGGATTTTCGGGTTCTCTATTAAACTGGGAGGGAAGTTTTCCCAGGACGACTTCCTTCTCTCAAAGTTTTCTAGCTTTAGGTGATGGCAGTGAAACTATGTCTCCCCAGTTCATACCTAGTTTACCGAGTTAAAAAGCTGAAGCAGACACCAGGGAGATGGGTACCTATCAGTAACCACTAGGCGCTGCACCTGTTTTGCCTTCTGTCTTTCCTTACACAATGTACTTGTCAGTTAAGTGGAAACTGTGTTGCATCTGCAAAAAAATATATATATTGTGCAGAGCCAGCTCACCTATGTGTTGCAAACAAAGCCAACATTGGCTGGAAAAAGCAGCTTGGCAGGAGAAGGTTTGAGTTGTCAAATTGCCAGTATTTTTGTGGTTTTGTTACCCCGTCATCTGTCTGCTTGCAGTAGCTGAGACCAGACATTATGGTGAAAAATCCATCTCCCCAGAGAGATATCAAAGCACAGAAGCTGGGCCTAGCTGTCTGGAATCCGAGAGATACTGGACCATGTTTCCATGATGTGAGAAAATGACTCTAGTCAGAGATACTGAGGTCCCCACTTCATCGCATGTGAAGGTGGGTACCAAAAACTGGCTCTCATTATCTGCTTGCTGTATTTCATAGCATCCAACTGGAACTGACCCAAATGATGAGACAAGTTAAACGTTTGGCGTAGTAGTTGGACTAGGCATCGAGAGACACAGGTCCAAATCCCCAATCAGCGATGAAGCTCACTGGATGATGTTGGGCCAGTCATTGTCTCTCAGTCTAACCTAACACAAAGGATTGTTGTGAGGATACAGGGTGAGGGGGGGTAGAATGATGGACTGAACTCCTTGGATGAAGCGTGGGATAAAATGTAATAAATACATAATAAATCAAAGCTTTGCTTCATATGATTAGTTAACTGCTGTTGTTGAGGAAGGAAAATGGCTCAAGGAATTATCTGCAATGGTAAATGATTAAAATTCCCAATGGAAATAATTAAAATGCAGACCATAGAGCTTTGCATTTATGCTATCTTCGGAGGACCCAGAAGCTACGCTATCTTGAATCTTTGTAACTGTTGTCATAAATGATTCACTTCATTAGTCTTTACCACTCTTCTTTGCCCATTCTCACTGACCAAGAAAATATGTTTTGCTGCGTAACCACTACTGCTTGCTTGTTTGCTTGCTTGCTTTATTTATTTATTTTTATTTAATTTAAAATCCTGCCTTTCTTGCTACAAGGCAATCCAAAACGGCTTACAAAACAGCAATGCAATTTATGAAGACCAAAGAAGTTTGAATGCAGTATTACTGCAAAAATGTCTAACTGAAAGCCATCCTAGTAAGCAAGGGTACCTGAAAGCAAGGCCAGAGATGATGACTGAGTTTACCAGAATCCTGTACCTCTGTTCACCACTTGGCTGCCACATTTTGTACCAACTGAAGTTTCCAAATCCTTTTGATGGGCAGCTCCATATAGACTGCATTAGAGTAATCCGACTGAGAGGCGATACTGTATCTAGGTCAGGCTTCTCTGGGAACGACCACTCCTGACAAATCAGCTAAAGCTGATACTAGGTGCTCCTCATCACTGAGGTGTCCACGAGAAGCCTCAGATCAAGGAACAGTCTCAGACCACAAATGTACTCTTTGGGGGAGATGTGCAACCCCTCTATGACAGGTTGGACAATGGACACCATCTCCAAGGCCAGCAGAACATTCAGTTAACCAGTGTCTTCTCTGGATTAGGTTTCAGTTAGTTCTCTCACATCCAATCCCACACAGCTGCTGAACACCGATGCAGGATTTCCACTGCCTCCCCAGGATCTGATGAAAAAGTGAGCTCACTGGATGTCATCTGTATATTGGTGACTCAACAGCCCAAATCCCGGCATTGCTTCACTCAGAGGTATCACGTAGGTGTTCAATAGCCCAGGGCAGTGGTTCCCAAACTGGGAGGTGTGGATTCCAGGGAATCCGCGGAAACCAGCCAGGGGAGCCGCGGAGTGGCACGGAATCTGCTTGGAAAACAGTGCAATGCCTATTGGCAGGCATCACCATAATGTAATGGGGAGCCACGGCCAATGATCACCAATGGTCAAGGGAGCCGCACGTTGAAAAAGTTTGGGAAACACTGGGGATAAGCCTAGGGGATAAGATGGAACCTTGTGGAAGTCCCCAGGCCAAAGGCAGGTGCTAGAGCAGAAATCCTCCAACAGTATCTTCTGGACTCTACCTTCAAGAAATAAGCAGCAGAGGCGTAACAAGGGTGGAGCGAAGGCAAGTAGTTCTGCAAGACTCCGTTACACTGGAGTCAGTGGCCCCTCCCCCTTGCTGTTGGAGCCATTCTGGCAGCAAAGGCAACACGCTGAATACTCCCTTGTTGCTGCTGGAATGGCTCCAACAGCAAGGGGGAGGGGCCGCTGACTCCAGTGTAACGGAGTCTTGCAGAACTACTTGCCTTCGCTCCACCCTTGTTTCACCACTGATAAGCAGAGTCACCAGATAAGTATCGTGTCAACAACATCCATCCCTGCAGAAGGATACCATGGTCAATGGCATCAAAAACCACTGAGAGACCCACAAGAATGTACATGGTCACACTCCCCTGCCTATCCCCCAGTTTAAGTTATCCAGTAGGGCGACCAAGGCAGCTTCTGCCCCAAAACCTGGTCTAAAGTCAGACTGAAATAGGTCCAGATAATCAGTTGCATTCAGACAAAGCTATAGATGGGCCACCGCCACTCATTTGAGAACCTTGCCCACAAAAGAGATATTCAACCAAGAGCAGTAGATAGTGTTTCCCCCCCCCAACAACAGTTGTATTAGCACCCAAGAAACAGACACCACATCCAGCAGTTTTCATCCATGACCAGCCAGGTTGTGCCTGTTCCTACCCCTAACCACCAGATGCTGTCCTGGCTTCACCCATGACTTTCTACATTCTTCCAGTCTCTGCTTATGTCCCACCAAGTTCTGCACTGATCTAACTTTTCTAATCCTATCCCCTGGTCCTGTTTCAGGAAATTAAGTACTATTTCTTTCTACTAAAAAATATGGATACCCCAAGGAAAGGTTTGTCAGCATCCTACATAATAAATATTTCAAGTCTGGTGATGTCACAAGGGAGGACCTGGTGAGTTCATAAGACTACCAACCCTTGAAAAATAGGGGAAGAAATCTGGTACTGGGACAGACTAGAGCCCAACAGTTAAAGGGTGGAGCTTCGCAATGACCCAAAATTGGCCTGCGATTAACCTTTGCCACCCATTGGTTTGAGATGAGCACTGACAAAACAGGTTCATTTGGGGCAAAATGGCAACCCTACAGGATTGAGACCACTCCTTGCACAGCACTAGGGTAGCACTTTGCACAGGATATATGAGTGTGTGAAAACATGCAGAGGAAAGCATGAAGAAGACTACAGTTTCAAAGATGATGGAATCCCCAAAGGTAGACTGCTGTTCTCTATTCCAGCAACCCTCACTGACCAGGATATGAGATGTGGGGCTAGAGTTTAAATTTTAATCTATGAAATGTAAATGTGGCATCTACTTAAGTAATTGCTTGTTGCATGGGCTATACAAGCATTATTCTTTTCACTGGCTCCTGTGAGATGGTTTTCTTTTGACTTAATTTACATTCACTTGAAGTGCTTACAGATTTTATTGCATTCAGTAATGGCATCACTTTCTATACCGAGCATTTGGGCTACTTGCATCATATACCACATTTAGCATTTGCTGCCCTGTTTCCATGGCAACAGATTGTGCTTAAGTATAGGTGAGAATGGTGAGTTAATTTTAAATGCGATGAACGGGTGGGGGAACATTACAACAGCATCTGACTATGGAAATTTACCGAACTGGCTGAATGGCACTTATCCGATTTCACTTAGTAAGCAAACCCTTAGAGTCAATTTAGCACCTCAAAGTCCTGCCCCCATAATAATATTTAAATATTAAAAAAAACTTTGATTCATGATGAGAGTTAAGCTGCTTACAATTTTCCCTCGTGCTTCAAAAATCATGGGATATTGGAAGTTAAGGTGATTGGCTTAATTTCAGCACCATGTAAGAATAAAGACTTTTACAATCTCCTCTATGATACTTGCTCTACAAATTGCAAATGAAGTCTATTTGTGGCAAGCAATTGTGCATGCTACTCTTGTAGAATTTCTGCCTGGACCTTTACCATAGTAGTAGGTAGCAGTTGAAGAAGCATTGTGCTCTGACAAGATGCATCACACAGTTATTCATCAGGTGTATCTCTTGCAAGTATGTAGGGAAGCTTTACCTGTTGAGTTTCTAACTGGACACATCCCTCCCCAGCCCAATGTTGATCTGAAAGACCATGGCAAAATGAGAGTGCATGGAACCAAATTTGTAACGCAAGGATAATGTAGGAGACAGTACAAATTATTTTCTGCTTATGTGGCATGGAAGTTAGGCCAATCACGGTAACTTCAAATTTACCATGTTTTTTGGAGCACAAGGGAAAACTGTAAGCAGTTTAATTTTCATCATAAACCAGAAGTTTTTTTATATTTAAATTTCCTTGGTTTTTGGAATGGTAGTTATCAGCTTTACTATAAACTGCTTTTCAATTTCAAAGAATCAGAAAGCGAAATTATCTCATACACACTATCTATGTGGAGTTGTGAGGGACAGAATGAGAAATTTTTACCTCTGTCATACTTACAGTGCAATCCTATGCATGTCTGCTCTGGAGTAAGTTCTGTTATATTCAATGGGGCTTACCCCCCAGAAAGTGTGCATATAGGATTGCAGCCTTAATTACACATCATTTTGTGGTGGACAAACAGCTTCACCAGTAATATCTTGTTAAACATATACCGTATTTGCCCGAGTATAAGACTCACTTTTATCCCCTAAGGCAAGTCTTTATAGTAGGGGGTGCGCCCTACAATCAAAGCCTATCGTTTCTGCCTAGTGTTTTCTGCAAAGCGCTTTCAAACCAAGCCTCTCCGAGTCTCTTTTCAAAGGTAAAACGGGGCTTTTCTCTCTCTCTTTTTTTAAACTGCAAAGCACTGTGTTTTCAAGCCTTTCCTTGCAGTTCTTAATCACTTGCTAAATGGCTGAATACCATGAGAGATCATTATCTCTCAGCAGCCTCTGGAAGCATTTGAAAAAATTAACCCTTAAGGTTCAACCCCAGAACTCTGTGGAAACTAAGATATTGATCTTGCAGTTTAAACGTTGAGAGTACAGTTTGAAAGTTGAGAGCAAGAGCTCCTGCATAGGCTTACCATATCCAAAGGGGGACAGAGTGCCTACCTTTAGGCTGCAATCCTATGCACACTTTCCTGGGAGTAAGCCCCATTGAATGCAATGGGACTTACTTCTGAGTAGATATGCATAGGATTGTGCTGTCCATTGAAATTTGGGCAGGTGTGGCTCATCATCATGGAAGGGTGCAACAAGCTACACCTGCCCAAATTCCAAAGGTTAAAAGGTAGGCACTCTGTCCCCCTTTGGATCTGGGAAGGCTACTAATACTAGAGTGCCCAGATTCAATAAGGGACAGGATGCCTATGCCTTTAACTGTACTAAAGCTGTACTGTTCTACTAATGTGTATATTTAAGTTAAAAAAAGTTAAAATGTATTCTTTAAAAAATAGCACCAAACTTTAAGGGTGCGACTTATAATCAGGAGCGTCCTATACTCGGGACAATACGGTCCATGATTGTATTTTACTCCTTAACATAACTTTTGCAACAGATTGTGAATATTAGGTGACAGCAATGAATATTAGGTGACAATAGCACTTGCGTTTTCTTTTAAATGCCTTCTCTGTTATCTCTTTATATCCTTGATCCTATGCATTTTTCTGCAGAATTAAGTCTCACTGCATTTGTGGATGTGAACTTATTCAGGATGGACACAAGGGAAGCAAGCTGAGTTGTTACTCAAGCAATGTTCTGGAGCCAACTAAGGGTTTAAATGGTCCCAACTCCATCCCTCTAGAGCAGGGGTTCTGAACCAGTGGCACTAGTACCACCAGTAGTACTTCAGCCGACTGCTGGTGGTACTCGGACTGCTGGACCACCGGAACCCTGTTCCAACATGGCGCTTTTGGTGGCATATTTTTGCTCCCGAGAGGCTGAGTCTTTGGCTGAGCCTCTCGAGAATGATGAGAAGGGCCCTCCCACCTGCCCAGTTGAGAACCAGTTGAGAACGGGTTGAGAACCGCGGCTCTTGTGTTTGTGCTTAAAGGAGTCATGTCCTATTTTCAGGGAACTGGGGAGTGTTCCACTGTCTCTGGAGATGGTACAGTAACTGAAAGATGTCCTCCTGTGCTGCCAAGTGTTCTGAGGAGGAGTCCGTGGAAGCAGAGGAAGACGGCAGTGTTACCTCTTCAAGATATGCAGGTGGTGTCATTGCTGGCTCTTGGGGTTCCTTTCTCATGGAAGTATCTGATCAGGAGGTGCCTTCGGGATCCCTACTGGCCTACTGGGGATGGTTCCTGCATTTGGTCTTCTCAGAGGCATAGCAGGACCGGGGGCCAGGGCCGAGGGGATGCAATGCTCCCAGGTGACAACCGCGGTCTTATGAGGAGCTGCGGCGGGAGATTTGTGCTTAGTGGCTGCTTTTTTTGCTTTTTTTTTCTAAGCTGAAAAACATGCCTGGCCCACATGTGGTAGTCATGTGATCCCCAACTTTGTGCAATACCGTCACAAGTAGGATCTGAGTGTTAGCACTTACTGCGTACTCCAAAACTATAATCTGTATCCTCTTGAGCTTTCTTGCAGTCTTCTGCATTAAGGCAGCCAGCCACATTTTTCAGGTATCTGACTATGCACAACCATTCAGTGATGCTTGGAAACTTGCAGCTGAACTTTTCAAATGTCTTAGCATAAGTTGATTAAAAAAAATAACCATTCTGTAGTAATAAAATTTCTGGTACTAGAAGACAAAAATATCTCTTAAAAATACGTTTGTTAAAGGCAACTTCTGCAGCTCCCACGTACACAGCAGAACTCTTTCTAAGAATAGATTCTGCATAGTATAAAAAGCCCATTATCCTCTTCAAAATTCAAGTCAAGTTGGAAGTTTATCATAGGCCTATTGCCCAAGTTTGTTTAACTGGAGTTGCTGGTGATTGAACTGAGGAACTTGTGCCTGCACAGCATATGTGCTACTATTAAGCTATAGACTCTATAGCTTAATATAGTATAGAGTCTATATTCTAGACCAACAATTTTCAACCCTTTTCATCTCACAGCACACTGACAAGGCACTAAAATTGTTAAGGCACACCATCAGTTTTTTGACAATTGACAAGGAACACCAAGCTGCTGGTGAGGGGCTCATATGCCCCAATGGCCCTACTAATAAATGACCCTCCCCCAAACTCCCACGGCACACCTGCAGACCATTCGCAGCACAGCCACGGCACACTGGTTAAAAATCGCTGGTCTAGAGAACCTTCCTTCATTAACACAGCCAATGACAAGCTACTATAAAACAGGCCATTGCTTATATGAGACATAGCGATTATTACTATGTATGAATATCTGTGCATATGTTAATACAATTGACACCTTTCTACTACGTGCTTACTAGATAGGCATCCTATAAATTTGTCCCAGTGCTGATGTCCCAGGATGATTTGTCCCAGGATGGTGCAGTGGTTCGGGAGTTGGACTTTGACCTGGAAGATCCAGGTTCAAATCCCTGCTCAGCCACGACCTTGGGCGTGGCTGAGCCACGACCTGGGTGACCTTGGGCCAGTCACTATCTCTCAGCCTCCCCTACCTCACAGGGTTGTTGTGAGGACAAAAGGAGGGAAGGAACCATGTACACCACTCTGAGCTCCTTGGAGGAAGGGCAGTATAAAAAAAATGTGAAAAAAGGTGAAAATTTCAAGCAATGTGTTAAGGGAGACAAGCATACTCAGCACACTGCAGAAACAAATTCTCGGGCATGAATGATGCTTCTTGGGTTTTCACATGGCTTCTCAACTCCAACATTGGGTCTCCCAGCTCCTATGGCATTAATCCTCCCATCACATCAATGGGTTTTACCCTAAGTGCTGGGTTTTGAATTCTTTTGTTATACAGTAACACAGACTTGTTCATGAAATATGGAATAAGGTGACCATTTCTGAAGTGTCGTCGCTAATCTGCCACTGGTATTTTTAATATGTTTCTGAGCCACAATTTGCCATAGCCATCTCTTTAATTAACATATCTTGTTCTTCTCACGCTGTCCCTGGTTTTGCTCATTGTTTCAAAGAGCCGGCTTTCTCCTCTTGGGAATCCTGTATAATTACATCTCAGACAAGCTGAAGGCAACTTTATGCAGAAGACTGTCTGCACTACTCAAGGTCATCCTCGGGTTTCAGGCAAATGGCATCTTGGAATCTCAAATCTAAAAATGCCCCAACGATTCCGCTAAACTTCTTGGGCGCTCCTTTCACAATCCAACTTCCAAGCATTCTGAAACTGTATCCTCAGCTGCTGCAAAGCGCTTACTCCCCCAGCCCTGCTTAACTTTTTTTTTTTTCAATCACGTCTACAAGCAGAAACAATCAAGAAGACGTTGTATGGCTCCGGAATGGCATGCAGAGCCTTTAAGCCAGTGCTACTGAGCAACTGTCAGAGGTGTCATATATACGTGGCTGCCTACATTTCTCAGTATTGCTTCAGCATTTTCATTTGATGGAGGAAAAATGAAGTGTCACACAAAGTGTCACAGGGTATGAAAACCTGTATAAAGTAAACAAACAATAATTTGACTCTGCAAGCATTTATTAAACATCTACCACCCACCCTCAGTTTTCTAGCATCTGCCCAACTTTTGTTCTGATGCTGCCATATACTTCAGTAAAGTTTTGAGGCTCCTCAAAGGCAAGGAGCCACTGCAAGGAACATTACTCACTGGTAGAGCACATGCAGAAGGTCTCAGATTCAGTCTCCAGGTAAGGTTGAGAAAGATCCCTTTCTGAAAGACAGAAGAGCTGACTCCAGTCAGCAGTGGTTCCCAAACTGGGAGGCGTGGCTCCCAAGGGAGCTGCGGAAACCAGCCAGGGGAGCCATGGATACCAGCCAGGGGAGTCGTGGAGTGCCACGGAATCCTCTCGGAATACAGTGCAATGCCAATTGGCAGACATCAACATAATGTAATAGGGAGCCACGGCCAATGGTCGCCAATGGTCAAGGGAGCTGCAGGTCAAAAAAAGTTTGGGAAACACTGGTAGACAGTACTAAGGTACAGTACAGGGACCATATTCTTGTTTTGATTGAAGAGTTGAAAAAGTGGAAGATGGAGGGCCCAATCCTATCCAACTAGCCCGCACTGATGCAGTGGTGCCAACAGGGCATGTGCTGCATCCTGCTGTGGTGGAGCAAGCACAGAGGCCTCCTCAAGGTAAGGGAAAGGTTGTTCCCTTATCTCAGGGCTGCATTGCAGCTGCATCAGTGCTGGAACGTTGGATAGGATTGGACACCAAGAGAAGGTTTGAATAGCCTCTTCCAAATTCCAGGAATTTCCAATGCTTTTCTTATCTAGGCCATTTTTATTTGTACTTCTTGTTTTGCTGTTAGTGAGTCTCCATGAGTATTGTCTATATAGAAATGCAACTCATACATTTAATAAATAAAAGAAATCAACTTGACCTGTAGCCCTGCTCCCCACCACCCCTGCAACCATCCCAAGGCTCTGAAACATCTATATGCTAATGAGCATTACTGTGCTACCATCACGTTAGGCTATTTACTGTGATTGGACAGGACTGGTTGTTATCTCTGTGTAAAGGTCACAGCATACAGCTTTCCAGAAAGGGGAAAAAACACATTGAAAAACAGATTTTTTTTTTCAAAACTGTAAAAAATAAACAATAAGCCGCAGGAAAAAGTACATTAACTTCTGAAGCTCACTACAGTGCACGCACGCATTTATTTGGTGCATGCACAACTGAATAAAACTATACTCAAAATGTTATTTCAGGGATTACCCAATGAAAGCTCAGAATGCCATGGCCACCTAGTGGCAGGCTCAGTCAGCAACTAAGAGCGTCAGTTTGGTGGCGAAGCGTTTTAGAGACATAAAAAGCGGCCCTGTCTCAAAGAATTTGTCATTGAAAAGGAAAGGCACAAACAAGGAAAGGTAAAGAAGGTGATGAAAATGAAGATCCAATGGCAAATGTGTATTTGTTTGAGATGAATAACTTATTTTTAATCCATATTGAGCTGCAAGGGGGGGGGGGCAGGGGAGACTCTACAAGTGAGGTCTGATGGGGCACATGCTAGGGGTCCACAATATGTAAAGGCCCACAACCATGCCTGGTCAATCTCTGAGGCAGTGAGGATCTACTGATGCCACTCCTCCCCACCACCACCTGCTAAATCAAGCCCCATGGGGACACTTGTGGGGGAGCAGCGGTACCATCTTCTTCTCCCAGTGCTATTTTACCATTCCCAGACGTCCTGTTTCTTGACACTGCTTTGGGATGTCCAGGAGTTCTAAAACGACCAGGGGGAGGAAAGAGGACCGTCTGCTAAAATCTGATTCCTGTATCTTGATACACCAGGTAACACCAATCGTTTCACTGTATTCCTTGGGTATACATTCTCTGGCAGAAGAAAATGAACAGGAACTGCACAGTGGCCATTTTAAAAGGTTACTACCTGATGGCTCACCATGTGGTTTGAGCCATATGGTAACATATGGTTGGCCCAGAATTACTATCACCCCACAGCTGGTAAGAAATCCTAGAGTGCGGCATGGCAATGCCAGCTTTTTCTTGTGACAAAAGGCTGCAGATGACCATTTATATCCACTACACAAGATTTAACAGCCCAATCTAGCGAGCACTCCACTGGCCTAAGGAGTTGTGCAAACGTGCTGTAAAGCACGTTCGTAGCTCCTTGAGAGTAAGCAGTGCCAACGTGATGGACTTCTGCGCTGGCTACCACAGGTGAGTCCTGTACCAGTTGGCACAGGGGCAGGGGGAGTGCGAGCAGGGGTTGTGAGGGAGGGGGCCATTGTTCCGTGCACTATGGGAGGCCCAGTCCTGTTGCCCCAGAGGCCCCAGCAACCTGACACTGGCACTGATTTCATGCACTTGTTGCTAGCCAAAAATGTATATTGAAGAATATTGAAGTGCAAATCAGTACAACACTAATTATGTTCACCTAATAACAGGACTATTGTATGCCCCAGCAACAAAACTTTCCTGCTCATTATAGTTTCAATTATTTTAATTATAATAGCTCATTAAGTCTTCTGTCATAGGGATAAGTACAACTTCAGCCCAATGACCCACAGTGATTTTTTTTATTTTTTGTAAACTTCATCAGATAATAGGATTCAGCCGTGTGTGAGTGTGTGTGTGTGTGTGTGTTAAAGTTAGTAGGAGAGGGACAAATGTTTCCATTTTGCCAACTTTTGCTGATATGTGGAAGATTTCAGACTTTTTCCAGTTAGTTCTGCACAACTCAGAGTAGTATCTACATGGGTGAAAACAATCTCTAACTCATTTGGTATAAAATTATTAGGAGAGCTTTTCTTTCATCTATGACTCTTTCACCCTTCCCTTAAAGGAAATTGGAAAGAATTCCATAGGAAGTAATATATATAAAATCTTTCTAAATACAAAGAACAATGGCTTCCTGTCTCTGTGCAACATCTGCTGGATTAGGGTAGACAACTGTGTGATTTGATAAGAGCGATGTAATTTCCTAAATCATTGTTCAGTACCTACTTATGTCCCCATCAGCATGAAGTAACTAAAAGCGCTTGCAGAAGTGTTGCTCTTATATAGTTCTATTTACTATTTTACACACTTATCCCCCAATCCTTAGCTGACAAGGCTCATGTAAAGTCAATCAAATAGCAAACCATTAAACCAGTGGTTCCCAAATTGGGCAGCGCAGCTCCTGGGAGAGCCACGGAAACCAGCCAGGGGAGCCGCAGAGTACCACGAATCCTCTCAGAAAACAGTGCAATGCCAATTGGCAGGCATTAACATATTGTAATGGGGAGCCACGGCCAATGGTCACCAATGGTCAAGGGAGCCTCAGGTCAAAAAGGTTTGGGAAACACTGCATTAGATCAATCAACAGGGGTTTCTCGTCTTGTCTTGTCTTTTGCCTTGGTGGCTTCTTCTCCTCTTCCTCCTGCTCACAGGGCAGTTAATGGTTCTACTGGCCTCTTTGAGGTGAAAAACAGCCCAGTCCCAGCTGGAGCAGCAGCAGCAACAACAGATGACGATGGCAATGGAGACACTTTGCCTTACGGTTGTCTCCTCCTCCAACTCACAGGGCAGTTGATCGTTCTACCAGTGCCAGCCTATTACATTTTATTGCTTATAAGCGAAGCACAAAAATGGGGCTCCCTCCCTTCCCTCCCTTTTCTATTTTTGTCTATTAAAACATCCCTCCCATTCCTTTCTTCTTTCAAACCTCATCCCCTTCCTTCCTTTTCTATGAGGAAGGGACGAGGAAAAGCAGCATGTTGCCATTTCACCTTCCTTCCTCTGCAGGTCATTCATTGTGGGAGAGTTTGCCGGCGAGGGGTGCTGCTGCGTTACCCACAATCCAATCCTTGAAATGACCTACTTCACCCCCTAGGGCCAGCCCTGGTTTCTACTGATCTCTGCACAAGGACAAGGGGCCCAGACCCAGGTGGAGAAGAAGCATCAGCAGTAGGTGGAGATGATGACACTTTGCCTCAGTGTCTTCTTGGTTGAACATTGTTTTCTGACTGTCCCCTTCTATCTGAGGTTGGATTTCCTTCTGCCTTTTTCAGTCACTAACTACAAAGAACGAGCCATTTAACTTAATAAATCCTAATTAGAAAATAGAATTAAGTAGATTTTCTTTCCTAGAGGGAGAAAGGTTTTTTTTTCCTGCTTTATTGATGTGATTCATAATATTCATTTTATTCCTCTGGAGCAACTTAGGGCTAAACTGCAGGATGGCAGTGTTGACAGGTATCAGTTGCTACTACATGTTCATCGTTTTCAAAATAGCAATCGTATTCTTACCTAGGTTATTCACTTGTTAATTTGTTTCAAATAATTGCTCATCTCAGCCTCCAGGAATGTGACGTGGATGGTCTCGTCGCTTTATAAACTATTGTTTAGCTCAACCTGCGGCACTTCAGGAACATCAAAATGATGTTGTGAAAGTGACATTGGTTGTACATTAGAAAACATTATGGGACAAGTATTTTCCTATGGGCTTCCCCTTATTAAGATGCAGACAGACTGCAGTCTGAGATCTGATAAATGTTGGAAGTGCTATGATGAATCAGAAACAGGCACGCTTCCAAAATTCTCCACCTCTGACTTTCTCCCCTTTGAAATTTCAAATTAACTGATCCTGTTTCCAAAGTGGAACTGATTTGCATTATCTGTTGTTCCATTTTTATTTGCAAATGTTGTATCAAGCACTGTGCATGCACAATTTAGCAAAGTGTTGTGGGGTTGTTTCCCCTTTTCATTCATGTCTTCCCCCCCACACACACACAAACACACACATTATCAGTGAGGGAGCAGTCAACAGATGCGAGATAAAATACTTGTGTAATTGATAAAATACTTATGTAATTGATAAAACACTGCAAAAAAGTGATCTAATCTTCAGAGGCGTCGCTACAGAGGGGGCGGTACTGTAAGTTCCGCACCTTTCTACTCTGTGTTATGAGGTGGCCCCGCCCCCTCACCGTCAGAGCCATTCAGAGCGGTGAAGGCAACACTCCTTCATAGTCTCCTGTGTGAGTCTCCTGCACTTTGCCTTCATGTGAGTCTCCTGCACATTGCCTTCACCGCTCTGAATGGCTCCGATGGCGAGGGGGCAGGGCCAACTCGTAACGCGGAGTAGAACGGTGCAGAACTTATAGTACCACTCCCCCAGTAGCAGCGCCTCTAGTAATCTTATGCATGATTGCATCAAGATTTTTTTTTTGTAAATAATAAAAATGCACATGTGCAATTGTGTGCATTGATAAAACACCCCCAACATGCATACTTGATGCAATTTTTCTTATGACTGTATCAAGGTTCTTTACCTGTAAGAGCGCATGTGAGCATCAGTAAAACAACATGAACAAATAACTTGACACACCAAATAAGAGCTTCCGAGGTCTTACCAGCATGCTTGTTTAGGTCAGTAATGCCACTAGCCCTCCCAGCGCCTGGTCCAAGGGGGCGGGGCCTAAGTAACGTGACGTTGTCGCGCCCAGCGCGACAACGAACACACACCCCCGCCGGTTTCGGCACCTTTTTGGAGCCGAACGAGCTCCAGGGAGGGTGGGAGGGCCGAACCATCGTGCGGGTAAGTACCCCCCCCAACGCTGACTGTGCCCCCGCGCCCCCGCCCGGTGCGTCTGTTCTGCGTGCTCCATCCTCCTTCCGCCTCTGGTTTAGGTTTTTGACCAAGTGCTATACATTTTAGTTGTATGCATATGGACTGTTGAGTTGCAGTGCCTCCCAATAAATATTAAGTAATGTTGACATTATCCGGACATCCGAAATCCAGACAATTCCAAAATCCAGACATTTTGGGGACTATGACTTTTTTTAAAAAAGTTTTTCCAGCACCTGGCTGGCATAGTGCAAGGCATGCTGGGTCACAAAATTATTAAAAAATATATTGTATAAAATTACCTCCAGGCTGTTTGTGTAAGGCGAATATGAAACATAAATGAATTTTGTGTTTAGACTTGGGTCCCATCCCCAAGATATCTCATTATATTTATGCAAATATTCCAAAATCCAGACAAATCTGAAATACAGACAACTTCCCGTCCCAAGCAGTCCGGATAAGGGATACTCAACCTATTGATTGTTAGTAATTTGCTTTGCATTGCATTATGATTCGTGAAGGTCTACTATCTGTTATGCAGTTATTGATCTGATTTCATTTTTTCTGTTTTATTGTTTATATTTTTTAACTGTTTTATTGCTTTTAAAGGTGGTTGTTTTTTGTAATTGTGTTTTCCTGTTTTTGTAAGCTGCCTTGGGTCCCTTTGGGGAGAAAGGCGGGATAAAAATATTGTAAATAAATAAATAAATCTTTGAATTTTTATTTAAAAAAACTTTAGAAAGAAAAGAGAACTAGCTACTTTTCCAGGCAGAGTAGGTATTTCACTAAGAAAAATCACCTTAACAGTCTGTGCCTGTTACAATGCCCTCCTCCTTCTGTAGAGTCCAAAGTACGCTACTGTAATTTGCTTGTATTTTCTGATGCTGTTCTGATGATAGTTAAGAGAACCATCAAAGACAGTTAAAATACATAATCTAGTTTAATGCTTGTAAGCTAAGCAATGGTTTTAATCTAAAGTATGAATGCGCAGCAGTAGCGCTATATTAAATATAAATAATATATAAATATATTTTCTGTATTAAATATAAGCTGCAGCATCTTTGATAATAAGCATTTGGAACTGTACTATATGAGCTAATTATGTCTCATTTGGAAGGAACACAGTTCATTTTAAAAGCTATGAACTACTATGGTAAAATACAATAATTCGGTTCCACCCCTCCCCATTCCACACCCACCAACCTGTTATTGCTATAATTGTCAAGTCATAGCAAACATAGAATCACAAACTATGAACATTCTAGGAAGTTAAAATCCCTGTCTGAGAATCATGGCTAAAACTATATTTTTCAAGCAAACACTGAAGGCTGGTTCAGATAGTACCCCCTGTATACCCACCTCATGAACGTACATGCAGGCACATCTGCTCGTCATATCTGGTGCACTGTTCTACTGGGAACCTCCGGCCCCAGGGCCGGATCAGGCCCCCGAGGCCATCCGGTCCGGCCCCCAGAGAGATTGCTGGGAGGCCGCCCAACCAGCCCCTGGAGGCTCCGCCGGGTCCGCGCATCACCTCCGGAGGCCGGGAGAGGGCCTTTGCATGTCCTCCCCGGCCGCCGCCTCGACCCCTTCTCACCAGGCCATTGGCCATTTCGCACATGCGTACCATGCCGATGAGGGCAAGCTCTTGCCCTCTTGCCCCCATCGGCATGGTACGCTGGAGGTGACGCGTGGACCTGGCGGCGGCTTCGGATGGTGAGCGCGGAGCCTCCAGAGGCTGATGGGGGGCGGGGGCAAAAATTAATTAAATAAATAAAAATGGTGCACGGCCTTACGGCCGGCCCTCAAACAAATTTCTAATATTTAAAACGGCTCTCGCCAGGGAAAAGGTTCCCCGCCCCTGCTCTAAATGAATAATTTAAATGCTACCCCCCCACCACCACCTTTGCTTTTTTATATGGTGTGGTCGCTCTCAGCTTTCTGTTTCTGTTGGCAACCCCCCAACAACATTCCTGAAATCCACCAGCAGGTCCTTTTTCAACATTAACAGACCCAGGGGGCCTTAAGAATACCTGTGGCTCAGTCTCCAAATAATGTTGTTATAAATTGTATGTGGAAACAAGTGGTCAATGAGCCTGCTGCCTTGTAAATAGGCCTGTGGACCAACATTCAATATCCTGGTTGAAAAGCGAAACATTTCTAGCTTCAAATAAAAGTGTTTGTTTTCATTGATCCTCCCGGCTGCTTGACGTGAGGATACCTCATTCAACATCTAAATTGATATCTGACCTTTTCTCCATCTGTTCTGCAACACAGAGCACATTGTCTCTCTTGTAATTACATTTGTGCCATAAAAGATCTAAATAGTTATTGACAATAGAATGTGATCTTTACAACTTCTTAATCCATCAGCCCACTATGGTTAGCTGATGCTTTAAGTCTAACAGTTTAAGACACTGACAGGCCATAAAGAACAAAGAGACAATTCCTTGGGATTTTCTCTTGTGCACATTCCATTGAAATGGAAGGCACATGCAGCAGTGATGTTGCTCAGTTCCTTTTTTTCCCCAATGGTCTTGTACAGGACAATGTCCTAAGACAGGGGTTCTCAACCTTTTTCACCAAGTGTACCCCCTGGCATGGTCAAAATTTTTGAAGTACCCTCTGTGCCAATTAATTAATTAGCATTAATTAATTAATTAAAATAATTATTAAAATGGAAAATGTAATCATTAAAATTACTCAGCTTACATTGTTAGCCACCCTTTTTCCCCATTGTTTGCCACCCTTTTTTATTTTAAAAGAAAATATCTCCACAGGTCTCCCATCCAAAAATAAACCCAGGCAATTGCTTCTTAGCTCCCTTAAGAAGGTAGAAAACCAGTCCAATCTGCCATAAGAGCTGCCTTCTATAAATGGAAGAAACTATGTATTCTAAAACCCATCATATAAATTGAACCAGCCAGTGGGAAAGCACTTAATTTGCATTCCACTTGGGAACACAGTCTGGGGGGGAGAGAAGGAGTGGTTTTGTTGCACAAGAATCTTTTATGTTCACTGTCAATGAAATTTTTCTTTTTAGTAATAAATTAGGGACTATTTAGTCAGAGAACTTACTCGCCCTAACTGAATGTAAATGCTAGAAAGGGGTTTATATAGAGTTTTGGCAGAGTTTTTTTTTTAATGGGAGTTGCAGTCTGTGCCTTAGCTGTGAGTCAGGAGTTTAAATTAAAAAAACTAAAAGGTTGGGGTACCTACGCATACCACAGGTTGAGAACCTCTGTCCTAAGAGATAGTACCACAGGCAGCTCTTACATCTGCTCAACAGTGCCTGGACAATAGGTGGACAGATGGCCACACCTTCTGCTCACATGCTCAATTTTGAAAAGGGTATGAGGAAGAGAAAGCGGGGCAGAGGTGCGAAAAAGAAGAGAGAGCGCCACTCATAGATTTTGGTTAGAGTTACCTCTCCTCCATGGTGCTACCTGCAATGGCAGGAGCAAGTGGAGGGGTGAGTGAGCAAGGCGAGTGGGGGGGGGAGGATAACTCCAAATCTACCACTTCCCCAAATCTGCTACCCGAAGCAGCTTGCTTCACCTCGCTGCATGGTATGGCTGGTCCTTGGAATGAAGGGCAAGTTAGTCCACCGTGAGTAGTCAATACTGGATAACATGGTGGATCTCCATGCTGGATTTGAGCAGGAGTGATACTGAGGGACCTCAGTATCTGAGTACTGAGGGGCATCAGGCAACCCACATTTGTAACATTTTATCAAACAGCATACTGTACTATTAATATCCAGAGATACCGTATTGGTCTGAGTATAAGACTCACTTTTTTCTCCTAATTTAAGTTTTTAAACTAGGGGTGCGTCTTATAATCAGGCATAAATTTAATGCCAGTGATTTAATTAATTTTTTTAATAGCACCAAACTTTAAGGGTGCGTGTTATAATCAGGTGCGTCTTATACTCGGGACAATACGGTATATGATTGGGAAGACTGACAACCTTTGGAGTCAAACGGGTCAGCAAAGTCTTTTTGTGAAAACCGGAAGTGGTCTAAAATTGTTGTTTTTCGGTGATATGAAGATCGAGGAGGCTTGCGGAACACACACACCCCCCCCAGCACTGGTGAGTAGAAAAACCCAGTTTTCGGGCTCATTTGGCAGGGGAAACATCCAGTTCTCTTCGTGGGTCGCGACCCACCAGTTTGAGAACCACTGACCTAAACATTAACGTATATCCCTAGGCAAATTTCTCAGTTTGCCTTTTGTCAAGTCTGATGCTTCTTCTCAGCTAGGGTCCTTGAAAAAAAATTAAAGGAAGCACCTGAGCACTCCTGCTGAGTGATGACATCACCGCTTCTACTGTAGGAGAAGTCCCGGGGGCTCCATTCCCCCTCCCGTTCCCCCTCAACTACACCCCTGATTATTACGGTATACCAAAAAAAGGTTTGTGTAAGGGAACATTGGGATTGTTAAATTTAATGCTTTAAAGTTTTGACATACTAGAATTTAGGCATAGCTCACATTAAAAAATACTCCCGTCAGAGGTGGATCTGAGGCATTGGAAATTTTAGTCCAAAGGCTCGTCTAATCAAATGAAGTCTTATAAAACAGAAGTCTACAAAATCTCACACAATAGGTATAGATGTAGCCCTTGTATTTGTGCTATTGTCGGTTGTGACAAGAGAGATCAGAGTTCAAGAATGACTTGGAGAGTCTTCCCTTTGGGGCTGGGATCATTAACGGATGGCTCATTTATTCCTGAGGGAACCCAGAGCTGAAGCAGATGGTATTATACTTGGATTTCTCTGGGTGTAGAATGGCAGGATAGACTCACAGGAGGCTGCTTGACCTGGCTGAATTAATAGATGTGCATCAGTATCTGCAATGCACGGAAGCTGCTGTTAAAAATGACTAGGAAGAATTTTTGAGAGGAAAATGGGTTGGCTGAGAACCAAAGATTAACGTGACTCCAAAGAACCTGGAATAAATTTCCCTTGACGACCGTCCTGGAGCCATGCAATTTTTCATATATCGAACACGTCTGCTATTGTTTGAGTTTGTTTTTGTCATAAAGCAACAGCAAAAGATCTATATTCTCCTTGAAGCAATATTCATTGCAAGTACGGAGCGACACGCTCTGCTCGGGTCCTCAGGAATGTAGATCTGGAATTGTTCCTTTGACTTGTGCAAGCAGAAGGCAGGTGAAGACGGATTTGGAGCTATTGAAAGGATAGGAGTGACATGTAAGTCTGCCAAGACATTTTTAATATACAAATACCTGCTGAGCTCAGGTGATGAGGCTTCAGCATCCAAAGTCAGAGGGGTCTTGGAGTTTTGGAGAAAATGTGTAGAATTAAAGAAAGGTCGTAGAGTCGTAGCCTGAAGGCAAGGTTGATACTATTAAATCAAAATCCTAATCCAATTGACATGGAGTCCCATTCATTTCAGCAGGCCTGCGTAGTTTTAATGAGACTGTGGATGGGGCTGCCAGTCACACCTGAAGATACAGAGGTGAAATTACACTGCTGTCCTCATCAACAGGGTTATGTATAAACCAAAGCACGTTAATACCTTTATTAGGTCCATCTAAAATATTACAATGAGGTAAGCAAGACTTAAATCCTCCTCGGCTCTTCATGAGACTGAACAGGAAGCAAAACATGGGCAGCGCCGCAGTGGAGGAAGAAACAAAGTTGGGCAGGAAGGAAAGGCCTCAGGGCCTGCGGTTTGTAACCGTCATCTGATGGAGTGCAGAAGGTTTTATAGATATGTAATTTGATTACCCTCCACTAGGTAGAATAGGGCTGTAGTTCAGTGGGCACCTGCTTGGTTTATAGAAGGTCCTAGGTTCAAACCTTGGGATCTCTAGATAGGGCTGGGGACCCCCACTGCTAGTTAGTGTTAGTATGGACAATACTGAGATGGACTAACACCCTGAATCAAGACAATGGACCACCCTGGATGAATGATCAAGAATACCGAGATGGACCACCCTGAATAAGGTAGCTTCATAGGGGCAAGACAGATTTCCATTTGCACTGAGGGCTACTGGGCCAAAGAAACAAAAATTGCCCCCCCTTTAAAAAAATATAAAATCTAAAAATATAAAATCCCCAGGATGAATAGCAGATGTGTGGGTCCCCAATTTTGGCTGGGGTCATGGTAGGAGGCAAAGAGTTAAAAGCCACTCTCCATATTCCTGATCTCAGCTGAGGGCCCATGTGGCTGCTATTGACATTTAAAAACAAACATGCAGGCCCCGCCCCACTCAATCAGCCTATCATTCAATCTGCCTATTGTCTAGTTTGGCCTTTCAGCTTGTCAAACCCTATCATTGCTGATAACATCACACTTCCAGCCACACCTTATTTACTTCAGATGTAGCCTGATATGCTGCAAAGGTACTAGCTAGGCTGCTTTGAGCAGCCAAAGAGCCTCATGCCAGACTATTGAAGGCATCAAGGAGCTGCTTTAAGGTTGACTGAAATAAACGAGGACCCCAGAGGTTTACTCCATTTTGGAGATGGCTGAGCGAAAAGAAGAAGCAACGTATACATATTGTATATGATTGTTGCTTGATTTTGCCATGTAATAACCAAGGGAATTTGAAGCCATCTGTTGGTTTTCAAACACCACTGCCTTAACAATGTCTTTTAACATTGATTCTGGCAGGCACAAAAGAAGGAAGATTCTTTCTTATTTTTCCTGTGACCAAATAGATGCTCAGCTCTTCGTGACGTTATGATAACTGCAGTATCGCTGTCAGCGAATATTCAGAGTTAATTTTTTTAAGCCGATAAATAATAATTAGTTTTAATGTGTAGCTGTTTTGTTCGTTTGAGCTGTTTGTTGTGAGACTTGTGTGTCACAACTGCTCTTTCCTTTCCATTTTCCTCTGCAGTTGCATGGATGCGCGCGTGCGCGCGCGCGCGCACACACACACACACACACACACACTTTTACAAATACAGGTTGAAGGGTTGAAGAAAAACACTACTGCGGAAATTTTGTAATTATTTACTCTGGCGTAGCCTAGAGGAGATACAGAATTACTCCAGAGTGAGTTCCTTGACTATTGTGAGATTCATCACACAAGTGTCTTGGCAAAATGGTTCGTTCTTTTTTTTAAAAAAATGTTCCAGTTGCCAGCTCGGGTTTTATACTGCAGGTCACCAAAGTGTTATCAGATGGTACTAAATACCCATCATTGTTGAAAAGCGGTATATAAATACTGTTTAATAATAATAATAATAATAGGATTGGATCTCCTAAATAGCTTTTCCATAAGGGAAGCCACTTCCATCCGTGCAGGGGGGGAGGGGTGATTTTCACCCATCCCATTATCCCCCTGCAGTTCTTTGCACCCCATAGTAACTTGGTCCAGAGTTTTTCCTAATCCTCCAGAATGGATTTCTGGGAGAGCTGGAGCCTTCTGTAGTGAGGGGACCATGGGAAAACTTCCACTCACATAGGATCCCAGCCCATCAAATTTTACCAAAGGACTGGAGCCAAAAAGCTCTTGAATTCTATTGCATTTCATTTGTAATCATTCAGGCCTAACATCATCTTGTTAAGTCAATGAATAAAGATTGTCTTCTTTCTGAATAGAGGCTAACTATAAAAAGAGAAGCATTTTGGAAAGCACTGCAGTGCTCTGCCAGCAGAATGAAGAACGAAAGAGGACCTAAGCGTGGAGAATGCAGATGATCCAATAATTGCAACAAGTGCTACCGAAATTATAGACACCAGCACTCCACTTTCTCCTCTGCTTGCCTTCAAAAGAAAAGACAGCAGGCGATACGCCCCCTTCAAACATCCGCTCAGTGGGTTGTGCCACCTTTCTCTCCATTTCTAAATTCATCACCTACCCAGGATCCCAGGCGAGGTTTGCCACTCAACACAAACAGATGCCTCTTATTTATTTATTTTAAAGTGAACTTGCAGGAACTTAATGACTCTTGATTGGCTGACAGAGCTTTCCTGCTGGTGAATGACACACTTTAGCCAGTGGGGAAAAAAAACTTGCAATATTGATATGAGGGGGAATAAAAGTATATTGTTTTTCTGCTAAAAATATTTTGAAAAAAGGCAGGGCATACTGTTTCATCAGGAAGCATAGTATGATGGGTTCTAGATGCCTTAACATATCGAGCGCAGAGACACAGAGAGAGGGGACATCACGATGTGAGCATAAATGAAGAGAGTTTTGGTTTTTTATCATTAAAGAGCCATCATTTTATTAACAAGTGGTAACAGCCGGAGTTGCTTCATGCAGAGGAAGAGTCCTTGATCTGAAGGAAGAGTAACTCTGGACCAGGATATACAAAGTGGTGCCTTGAATTATTTATATAACACTCCTCCCTCTCTCTCTCTCACACACACGCACACACAGAGAGAGAGAGAGAGAGAGAGAGAGAGAGAGAGAGAGAGAGAGAGAGCATAGGTGCTATCTTATTGAGGGTGAGAGGGTGTCAGGCCTCCTCCATCAGCCTACTATCTGGTTGTGAGCCCTTGAATAGTTGCTGATACTGTCTTTGACTCCTCACAGCCAGCACATTACAATCCATGCTTAAGAAGGCCTATCTGAGTCACCAGTACCCACCTAGCCTATATGATTTGGGTAGGTGAGACAGATAGGTCCTCGGAGTAGAACCAGCCCAACCATGAGGCCAACTGAAGTTGTTGCCTCAGGTATCAGATTTGCTGGGGAGCGGCCTCCTACGTGCCTCCACTGCTCCTCCTTCCACTCCCTGGATTGGAAAAGGAAAAGGGGGACAGAGAGGAAGAGGAAATGTGGAGGAGAATGCTGAGCTAGAACACTGGAGAGTGGGAGGAGCAGAGGCTGGCGCATCATCAGGTAAGTGGGCAGCATTTGATCGGGAGATCTTGGGCCAGCCCTGCCTGAGAGGGTACCTGTCTCTGTTCATCAAGCCCAGTATCCCTGAGAGACTGGTCTGAGGAAACCCTTGTCACTCTAGAGATCACACCAGGGTGCTCACTGACATTGCTTACTCTCTGTTATCTACGTTAACCAGTGTTAGCTTCCATACCCCTGCTGTGAGAAGGGTATGTAGTGAATAGGATGCTGAACCAAATTCAAAGCAAATTTTAGGGTTCCTCCCAAGGTGAAACCTCTGCAAATTGTCAAAGGAAGCAATGTGTGCTTCTATAATAACACAAGTGAAATTTCTTTGGAGGTTTCTGCACATCCTTACCAGCTTCCATTTTGGATTCTAGAAGAATCTCTGTGAGATGAAGGTGAAAATGGCTGCATGTTGGGCATGGTGGCACTTCTCACCATCTGAACTCTCAGAGCTGGGACACACTGCCATGTTGTGAGTTGCTTGAACTCTGGGCAAGTGTGCTTTTTTGGCTGCTGGGAACATACCCAGGATGCATCAGCTGTGTGAATCTGCTGTGAGCTATTTGCCGTGAGCAGCTGCTGCTGCTGACATGCCTTTGATGAGCTGTGTTGAGACAGAGTCAATCTTGGCAAAATAAGTCTGATTGGACTGAAAATCAGAAGCCCCCAAAGTGATTGCATGAATCAGCCCTCAGCAACAGTTCTTTCACCGTGAATGCCACTGGAATATTTATAAGTACTGTATTTTCATTGTTACAGGAGCCAACATTTGCATGATTTTTTCCCGTGTGCGGCTGCCTTTGAGGAAACCCGCTACGGTTTGAAGTCAGTAAATCTTTATTTTTTTTCCATGGCGTTGATTCCCGTATTTATCAAACATTGCTGTAAAACGGACCATGTTTATTGATCTATAACAATTGCTCAATTAACAACTTACAGTGGGTCCTATCTGCAAAACCTCTCCCCCCTTAAGGGTGGCCACCTTCCCCTGGAGGAGACAGCTAACCTATCCAGACCCCACCCCCCCACCCCCGGTAAAACCACCCTGGTTCCAACCTGAGGTTGCCTCTCAGTGACCTCAGCTTTTAAAAGCCAATCCTTGAAAAGGGGGTCAAGGAAGCCGAATTTCTCTGCCTACTTCAAGCCAGTAGGGTGGGAGACTAATTGGAAATTGTGGATACAAAAAATTACTGAAAAAATTAAAACATGGAAAAAGTGGACTCTCACAGTATATCAAAGGGCAATGTATATAAAAATGTATCTTTTGCAGTTGCGGCAACCATAACTACTGTATATCCCCCACCAGAATGGGTAGTTAAAAAAGCGGATTCGCTAATATTTACATTTTTGTGGGGCACAGCCCATTTTCCCTTATCCAGAGCAACGGCATACAGGTCCCAAGTAGATGGAGGGTTAGACTTACCTGCTATTGGTCCACTTTTCTAGCCAATTTTCTAGCCTTTAATTTCAATAGATGGGCACAACTGGAATTTCAAAACAACAAAACAACAGACATAAAATTTTGGCTAATAGCTTTTACATCGAGCTGGAAAACAAAAGACTGGGGTAATAAATGGTGGAATTTAGAAGAACAAAATTATATGGTAACACAAGCTATAAAATGTACAGGCCCAGATTATTTGGTACCAATTTATTTAAAAGTAAAGCAATAGAAAATACAATCCAAAATGTTAAAAGAAGAGGACACAACATTCAAAGTAACAAAGAAAAAGGTTTATCAATATATAGTAGAGAACAACTTTCTTGAGCCAGATCTAAAAAGAAAAAAGACAAAAATTAATATGTGGAAAAACCTTAGAGAACCAGAATTTCCTATAGAACACTTTAAATATACCAGAGTACCATACTATTTGTGGGACTTACATTGGAGAATATATCATCAAGTCTATGGCATTCAGGCAGCAAGGCCATGGTTAGCGACCAGCGACCAATTTTGTCCAAACATAGCCTGCCAATGTGAAGCGGAGAGAACTGGTCAAACACATAGAGAGACTTTACAACATTTTGTGAGTGAGTGCATCATGGCTAAAAAACATGGAACAAATTAGTGATAAAAATGAATTGGACTTACCTGGTGAACCAAAACTGGGAAAACATTGTGTCGGGAGCAGCCAAAGCAGAATTTGTCAAAGGTTCGAAGAAAAAGAAACCTACAAAAAGAAAGCATACTGAAACGAAAATAAGTAATTGTTGGATGGTTTCCATGGTCCACTTTACGTTTGATCAATTTATTAGTTTTATCAGTTTTAACATTTCAAAGAAGTAGAGAAATCAAAACAGGCAAGGAAATAAATATTAACAATTCGGTTGAAATGATTTTATTTAAAATAAAAGCAGTGGCGTTCTTTGGGGGGGGCACTGTGGCTTCGGGCCCCAGGCGCCATCTTCCCGGTGGGCGCCATCTTCCGCTGGGGCGCCTCTTCAGCCTCCTTCGACGCTGCCGCCGGCCCCGCGCTCACCTCGGCGCAAGTCGGCTCCTTTTAAAATTGGCTGTTCTGCACATGCGCAGAACGCCTCTTAGGTGTTCTGCGCATGTGCAGAACAGCCAATTTTAAAAGGCGCCATCTCGCACCGAGGTGAGTGCGGGGCCGGCGGTGGCGAAGAAGGAGGTAAGGAGAGCAATGGCGCTCCCGGCCCCCGAGCGCCCACCCCCATCGCTCTCCCTACCTTCTTCAGCCTCCTCGCCGCCGGCCCGAGGTGAGCGGGGGGCCGGCGGTGGCGGTGGCAAGGAGGCTGAAGAAGGTAAGGAGAGTGGTGGGGGTGGGCGCGGGGCCGGGGGCCGGGTGGGGGCGCCCTTCTGGGGGGGGTGGGGGCGCTCGGGCCCTTCTGGGGGGCGCTCGGGCAACCCGTGCCCCGGGCGCCGGGAGGGCTAGCGACGCCCCTGAATAAAAGCAATAAGTAATTATGAAAAAGACAAAATGTCAAAAGTTAAATGGGCCAAATTTTGGCCATGGAACCAAGAGACCACACCAGCAGTTACATAGAAACGTATAGAATTTCAAACCTTGTATTAGAGACATTGTAGTGGGGAGATTGCAATTGTATTGGAAAATATTACAAGTTTAAAGCGAGATGTTACGTGTTTTTTGCGCACGGGTGTGTAAAGTAATTGGTAGTGGGTAATTTTAATATATTAAAAAAATCTATATTCCTAAAAAAAAAAAATCTATATTCCTACTCCAAGCCAGGTAGAGATGGACATCACAATTCAAGTCCAAAATATTACCAGCCTGATCCCCAAACCAGACAGCCTCTTGAGACCAGTTCTGGTTCTCCCTCTGACTCTCGCTTACCTAAGGGTAAACACCAAATCCCTACTCCTACTCCCTGTCCCGCACTACATTGGCCAGTCGTGGTTACTCATCACACCTTAAGGACAACCTGGGATAGGCGAACAAATTCCACACCAATAGTCAATCAGGAGTAAAGGAAAAAATTCCTACCCATCCCCTATTGGCCACCAGCTAATCCCAGACTACTGTGGTAGTTGGGTGGTCTGAGCTGGAATGTAGAGGGATGGAGGCCACATGCAATCTGCATGCCTCTGACCCCACCTAGTCAGGTGCCCAGACTAATCCCATGCATTGTGCAGGCTGGGACCAGGAAAAGGATGCCCACACCCACTTCCAGAGTGGGGGGTGGCATTTACAGTACAAACAAAACTGTAGTCAACTCAAGCCCTTTGTAGCTGTTATATAACCATGCACAGAGTGCACAATTCCAGCTCGACCTGGACCATGCCAGCAAACCGCAGCCTAATGCACTCTGAAGCTCTGCCCTGCTCTGATTCCTGAGTACTGTACACTGTTAGTCTGCAGCACCCAGTGTAACATGGCGGAAAACATAACAAAAATTAATAATTAGGTTACGCCATGGCTTGCTTATAAGAAACATATTAAAATGCTTTTGGGCTTTTGTATCCAGCTTCTGCATTTTTAACATACATTCTTAGCTTTCTTTTGTACCAACTTCTGCATACTAGCAAACACGCTGGCCTCAGCCAAGAGATAGGAGAGGCCCACGTAGCAGGCATGAATGCACACCAAGGCTTTGGATGTTTTTAGTTCATAAATTAGGTGTAACTCTTCTTACCCTCGGTCAAGTCACGGTCAGCCCTCAAAAAGCATGGATAGACTGTAGATAACAACGGAACTGACTAGACAGGCGACCTTGGAGATGGGATACAATAGATGTATGGGTGAAATGGTGCCTACCTCCCTAACGGTCTGGAGGGGTGGAGGAACGAGGGGTGACTGACCCCCTAACATCACGAGGGGTGGGGACGGAGAGTGAGAGGGTTTTTGTTAAAATGTATATTGTAATCACATAATGACATATGGGCTGAATGTTGACGCCCTGCTTGTAACCAAACCTATAAAGTGTAGGTCCCGAGACATATTGGGGCCGCACCTTGCTTATGCTACGAAGCTCTTGGTGTGTGCCCACAAGCGCTGTGTATAACCAGTAAAGGATCTGAAAACCTCCTCCAGCTGATTTATTGTCTTTATGTGGGTAAAGCGAGGCCCCAGCTCTTTGGCTGGAAGCCTCCAGGTAACACCAGTATTCTAAATCACAGGGAGGACCTCTCCCTAGGTACAACATTTGCCTCTGCAGACAAATGCTATAGTCAAGGAGGGTGGGGGTGAAGCAGTGAAGTTCATCAGCACCAGAGGTGGGACTTCCTTGCATGCTCCTGGTTGGGCTACAACCACGAATAGTGTCCTCACTGCCATGATTCAGTAGCACTGAAAAAAACTACAATTCCCAATCCTCCTTCTGTTCCACAGCCACTGCAGCGTGCCAGGAATCAGGGAAGGGTGAGGGGGGGGGGGAAGATGAGAGACATATCTCCATTTTCCTGTTGCCAATGCTGAAAGAACAAGAAAAGTGTGTGTGTGGGGGGGGGGGGCTTAGAAGGAAGGCAGATGGACAGGCAGGTGAGTGGGAGGGGTATTCGACATTTATGCAGTAGGGATCAGATCAGACACTGTCATCGTCCTAGAGAAATTATCAGGGAAACAGCTAGGTATGACTCAGGCTCAGAACTGGGTCTAAAAAAAAGAACTTCCATCATGTTTCCAGTTGGGAGAACAGTGTATTTCTTGCAAGCCCAACTCTGAGCCTAACAAGAAGGAGTTCACCCATTATTAGTCTATCTACTATATGGTAATCTGATAAGGCTGGCACTGCACATGCCTGTTCCAAAACCTGCTTTGGTCAAGATAAAATACACGCGGGGCATTTGCAGCAGAATGCCGCCTCAATTCCGCCGCTTCTGCACAATTAAAGAAAAGCAGCCACTTACTGTGCTCCTCACGTGATATTTTCAATTGCGGAAGTGCAGGACTTCCGCCTTTGATTTAAAGGGACCACATGAATGAAGAAGCGCCTTCACTTCTGCATTGGAAGAAACCATGCCAGGAGCAACGTCAGGAGGCGGGTAATCCACTTTCCACTAGCTTTTAGTGGGCAGAAAGTGGATTAGTGCAGGTTGTATCTTGGGCAGGCTGGGGGGAGGCAATGGCAGCAGTAGATTTAGGGTGAAGGGCACCCCAAATCTGCCGCCCTCTTAGCCTCCCACAATCTGCCACTGATGCAACTTGCATCACCTCACCTAAAGGATGGGCCACCCCCTAGGCTTTTCCAAGTGTGTGGGTGTGAGGGAGGGGGCTTGCCTTATTGTATCACATGCTTGTCAATTCTCCCATTCTCCATGCCCCCTACCCCTGTTTTGAACCCAGCTCTTTTACTCATAGTTGTGCAGTCTAGTGAAGTGACAATGATTAAAAACCTATCGTGGGTGTCATTTATAGGGAATAACTGGCAAGCGGGGAAGGGTTATATATAGTAATCATGGCCAGGGAATGAGATTCAGGATGCAGAATAGGCTTAACAAATGGATAGTTTTTAGGTTCATTCTCTGTATAGAGCAACAGACTATTGTACTATCCTTCCTTTGAGAATTTCCCTTGTTCTTCCAGGCCTGTGTGAACCATGGGCAGAACTGGTCTGCAACTAACCCAGGACATTCTGAAACACTGGTCTGGATCCAAGCTTATGCATCTCCTCTCAGTTAGTGGTTCTCTCATGTAAATGCCTGTGCCCCCACATTTGCACTGTGAGAGGCACAGGGTCGGGAACTCCGTATTTCCTTCACAATGTGTAGCTATGTGCCAAGGCTGGAATCCGATTCATGCTTACCTGGAAGTAAGTCCATTGCACTCAACGGGGCTTGCTTCTCAGTAGACACACCTAGGATTGCACTGGTAGACTGTAATTGATTTTAACAGGAAGAATATGAGATTGAGCTTATGTTATGAAATGTTTTAGTTCGCTCATTCCATGTTCTGTTCTATTTATTTATTTGAGCATATGTTTTGAAATGAATGGTTAGTTCGAAATGTGATGTTACATTTTATACGTGTTTTATTATTTTGAAGATCTTGCAAGTCACAAAGAATGGAGATGGGCCATACAGTTGAATACTGTACTGTTGAATACTGTACAACAACACTTCCTAAGTCAAAAGTGACTGATTTATACACTTAGGTGTTTATTATATTATTATAATTTGTAGCAGTCAAAATCAGAATGTTACTTGGGATGATATAAATATTAGCTCTCTAACTGAAAACATTTCCTGCTTCACGTATCTTTCTCTGCCTCTCACTTGGGGCCTGGTTGACCTATCAGCAAGGTCTGATAGGGTACAAGAGTTTCATTTGAATTTTAATGGGTCCCAAGCTGGGAGACATACTGGAGATGTTTGTTTGAAGGAAGGGCTTTCACAAGCTCTCTTTTATAGCCTGGGAATTCACTCAACCACCTCAGTTGACCCAGCTATCTCTCAACCAGTTTAGGATTTTAAACTCACAGAATCAGAAGACAGATTCCTCCCCCTCCCCCTGATGTTCTGGAACTCACAGGAGGTCACATAATGCCACACGCTGGTTGTTTATAAGTTCTTCATACAGTAGTGGCATCCATGGGGGAAGTTATTGCTGTGGTGATTGGCAATGCGATGAAGCCAATCTTAACCGCAACTTGTGGGGAGAGCTGAGGTCACAATAAGGTCAGCTTTGCTGCAGTCATTACAGAAGAACAGCTCCCTGGTGGATGCAACCACCAGACAGTGAGATTGTAAAAGGAGCCGTGTAGCATTCTGGCCTAAATCCACACCAAGAATTGCTATTAAGTAGAATATCAAGCAAACGTAGCTGTCACGGGGGGGGGGGGGGGAATGGGGCAGGGGAGTGAACAAGGTAAACAATATAAACGTGCTGTGCAAATAAGCAAAATCAACAAGGTGGTGCTAAGAACATTGAAATAACACCCCTTTCCATCCAACTGCCCCAGTTACAATACCAGTTGCTGTTTCTGCAGCCTGGAGAGTAGGTTTGAGGTTTGGCAACCCTTCTGCACAGGTCTTGAATTGCTTGGGAAGCACTTTGGATGAAGGTCCAAAACTACCTGGATGTGCTACCTCCAGGTTCAGTAGTAATATGCCTCTGAATAACACTGGACAACATGAAAATGGCCCTGAAATGAAAATAACTTGTCTTTACTCATTTCAATGCGCTGAAAGCAAAAATGACAAAATCTGTCGATTGGTTCTAGTTTAGAAAAAGCAGTCCGCATTGCGTACATAGGTGTTGTAAATGCCATCGGGCATTTACCAGTACATGTCTATGGAACTACAGTATCTATTGAGGATCTCTCACAAACGGTAGCCAATTTTGCATTTTCATTGTCATATTCGTGTTCAGCACCTCAAAATGTATAAGAAATGACTAATTTACACTGCAATCCTGCACGAGTTTCCACCAACGAGACTAGTTCCGCTAGGGGAAGGTGTTGCAAACGTGCCATAAGGCATGTTTGAGGCACCCGCCGAGTAAGTTGTGACACTGTGTAGGCCAGCGCTGGCAAGCCTCCACCGGCGAGGGAGCTGCGCCCGCCTGAGGCAAGTGAGCTCTGCGCCGGCCGGTGGAGGGAGGGCGGCAGGAAGGAGGCATTTGGGGGCAGGGAGCGGGCGGGGAGGAGGGTGGATCAGGACTGGGAGGAGGTGGGCCCAGTGGAGGAGGCCTCCGCTGAATCCTATCCCCCGTCCTGGGCTTGAAAGCCTGACACAGGGCTGCTTGGAGCTGTGCCAGCGCACCTCCAAGTAGTCCCATAGAGGCTGCTCGACACAGGGGAAGGCGACAATCATCCCCTTCCCTTTAGAAGACCTGCAGCCCTTCCGCTGGATATAGCAAAGACTGTCCCGGAGCCGCTGCATCCGAGCATGGGGTTTTGGATAGGGTTGGGCTGTCAGTCTCTCTTCTCTCCTATGATTTGTTTCTAAAGGAAGTGTTACTTTTTCAGTATACCGTTCCACTGATTCAGTTGAAAGCTCACCCATAAGTTTTATTAGTAGGAAAATGAGGAAAGCAGCCAATGAGGTAATTATTTTTCTACACTCTTCCTTATATATGTTTTTGTGATTAGAACAATGACTAATTATGCTAATAACTTTCTCTCGCTCTCCTTTTTATCGCGGTTTCTTCCTAAGCTGAAGAATAGGAGACAATCCTAACAATGAATTAATTACTCTAAAATCCTTGGCCTCTTCTTTATTACTTGTTCACCCAGCTGCCCCCCTCCCCTCGATATGAAAAGCGACAAGGATAATTACAGCCAGATTTAATTTCACTGCCTCCTTTCTTTGCCACATCCCTTCATTTTTTTTTCTAACTCCTTCCTAACCTTTCTATTCATTTGCTACTTTTTTGTCTTTCTAAATATATCTCTCCACACTAAACCCAGGTTAAGGACTCAGGAACAGGACCAAGTAGGATTAGATAGAAGAACTCCTCTCTCTCTCTCTCTCGCTCTCTCTCGCTCTCTCTCTCTCTCTCCACACACACACACACACACACACACACACAAATGTGTTGATTTCGAAGTTGTTGTTCAACGGGAGAGAGAGAATAAATATTGGGCACAATCCGGAGAGCTGCCTTAAGAGGCCGAGCCTTCTACATACACATTGGGACTTTTGATAAGTTTTTCTTGATACAGCAGATTCTAATTACTGTATCCCCAATTCCCAGGCCTTTATTCCCTGCCACACTACTCCATCCCCGTGGTTTTGATTATTGGTTCCTTGTAACAGGTTCCGTCTTTCTTTGCTTTCCATAAAATGTTCATAAAAAAGCTATATAAATACTGAACAACACCATCAAACAACTTTTGACACTCCACATTTCAAAAAGTGGTTTGCCATATAAAACAGATTGGCGTGATGATGCTCTTTGAGAAACATAAGCCCAGGCCAGAAGTGTGTGATGTATGAAGCTAACTGAGCAGCTCCCCATACTTTTGTCATTGGGTTGTAGTCTAACGGTCCAATCCTAATCAATGCGAACGCCACTGGAACAGTTCCAGTCGTGGAATGTGCTTTATGACATTGTGAATGCTGTTCCAGAAGTGCACGGAGTCCCGTGCTTCCAGACCACTGCCACAGATGTGGGAAGGATCCTGAACATGGTGGTTGCGAAGTGGAGCCCTGCTGATGTTGCTAAGTTGGCGGGGTGGGTGGAATGAGGCAGAGGGGTGAGAGGATCAGGGTGGATTGAGGGGAGGGCCGTGGTGTATTGGAGGTGGAGGGGTGGCACCCGGTTCGAGTGACTTGCACCGGATACTATTCCCTCCAGAGCCTGCCGACACACCCCCTTTGTCTCCTTGGACTTCCGCCAGCTTATGGAGGGGTAAGGGAAAATATTTTCCCTTACTTTTCCCAAGCCTCCCAATAAGGCCCCCTATCATAGCATGCAGCACAGCCTGTTTTGGCACAGCTGCATGCTATGGTGGGGAAAAGGATAGGATTGGGCTGTAAGGAAATGAGGATTCTGAACTCCTCTCTCTCTCTCTCTCTCTCTCTCTCTCTCTCTCTCTCTCAGCCACTTTAAGAGAGCCAAACTGCAGGAAAATGGGAGCTCTGTTCCTCCCCAAAGTACTGGGGATTGCTTTTTTAATGGGGCTACAGTAGTCACTTTAACTGAAATGTTCCCAAGCAATCTAGAGAGTGCAGTCCACCTGTTCTTTCAGCAAGAAAAGAGAGTATCAGATGAAGCTCTGCATATCGCTGTGATTTGCCTTGCTGAAAGTGGCTGCTATGGCCATTTTCAGAGAACCGCATTTCAGTGATAT
This sequence comes from Plestiodon gilberti rubricaudatus, assembly GCA_026170595.1. NCBI lineage: Eukaryota > Metazoa > Chordata > Lepidosauria > Squamata > Scincidae > Plestiodon > Plestiodon gilberti. Next base: position 72,275,408 of record JANXHW010000006.1, on the reverse strand, counting down.
GCAGAGCCCTGTCCAATCTTCTTCACTCTCTTGTCGGAATGTGGGTCAATTAGGTTCCAGCGAGTTTAAGAGGGGCAAGCTGCAGCCATATGCCAGTGGCATTTGGTAAGTGCTTTGCCAAGGGGGAGGAAGGTATCCCAGTGTTGTAGTGAAAAGACTTTATTCCCCCCCCCCACACACACACACACAACATCACCTTCTTTCACTATGAAACTGAAACCTACTGAAACTTCATCTTAGGCCCAATTGACCACAAAATATAACATTCAAGTTACTCCCAAAGAGAAACATCTAAGAATTTTCAAGGGAAACCAAATAAGTTTCTATAAGACAACTGAAATATCTCAGGGTTTACATTCACATTCATAGTAATGATTAATCTGTATCATTTCATTCTTCCAAGGAGCTGAAAGCAACATTTTAACCTTGCAAGAATCCCATGAGGTCAGTTAGTCCAAGAGGCAGTTACTTTCCCAAGCCCACCTAAGAAACCTCAAAGCCATGCACAGACTCCAGCCTGGCTTCCTACTTCTAAATCCAATAATCTATCCACTAAACTGTATTGGTTCCTTTGGGGTATATTTTCATAATTTTTACTTTTAACCAAAACTTCATCTATTTCTCCTTGAGCTCTGCAGGAAAGAGAAAATTCATGAGTACAGGTTTTTTTCCCCTCCAAGCCAGCGTGTATAATATGCATACATTATGCTTAACAGGAAATATTTGTATGCTAACCCCATTGCTATTTCCAGCCTCTAAGTACCAGTATTAACTCTGAAATTCATCTTTTGAAGACACAGCTCTGACATTTCACTGTGTGAGCAGCAATGCAAATGCAAGCTAACTGATGCATGTATGTAATTTGAACATTAGGTTAGCTATGCTCCTGTCCGCTGACAAAGATCCAGTTTGCAAAGGCGCTGAGCTGCCTCCTCCACACTGAGTGACCTCAGATCATAGTACCTTGAGCTCTGTCAAAAAACCCCACAACCCACTGAATATCTTGAAGATTAGCGTCTACCCCATACACAGCTTTCTCCCAGATGGGATCAGTTTGAAAGTAAATAAAGAATCACAAGTCATTAAGGTGAGAAACATATGGAATAAGGAATATTCATGTCAATGTTGTTGTTAAAGGCGATCTTCAGATTTTCTAATGATTATTAAAAATAGCTGCTCCCCCCTCAAATGTGTCTATGGGATGAAACACCCTCATTCAGAAAACAGAGGTGGAACTTGTACATTGCTCATGTGTTTCATATTGTACAGATGTGCACACTGTGTATGTATGTGGACTGGTTACGAGAGAGATGAGCCGAATTTTGCCTGAATCCTACGCCACTGGGAAAGTCAACCATGACTAAGCATCACTGAAATCAATGAGACAAGTTAGTCATGATTTTAAAAATTCTATTAATTTCAGTGCAATTTGGTCATGACTTTGTATACAACCCGCTGTTGGCAAAATGTGAGAACACCACACCCTGGTTCACATTCTCTACTGTAACTAAGCTTCTGTATCTGTAACTAAAACAATTGCATATGTTTCCCCCATTTATCTCTGCCTCTATCTCCGTTTCCTCCCCTGTCCCCATCCCCCTTGTGACAATATGAAGATTGTAAGACCTTGGGGCAAGGAGTCATCTTTTCATTCACTGTAAAGTGCCATGTACATTGATGGCATGGCATCATACAAATAAATACATGATAAAGAAGAAAACATGATAGAGGCTGTGGTGTTGGAAGTGTACAGCTACCAGTCAAAAACCCAAACTCTTTGCAGTACATCTCAGGGAAAAATGGACACCTTCACTGCAACAATTGAGCAGACTGATCTCAATAGGCTTTGCATCATCTGAGTAAACATGGTTTGCACTGGGGTGCTAGTCGTCCAAGAACTTGCTCCTAACGAATGTAGCCAGACTCAATGGAAAAGCTCTGGAGTTAGCAGCTTGGGATGTGCAGCCTACATATGTGGACAATATACTTGTCAAGATGTACCAGATGTACAACATGTACTGTAAAATTGATTTATAGTGTTTGCAGGCCTGTTTTCTTATAAGACAGGCCAGTGAACGAGGAGAATAATAGATAAGAGACATGTCAAAGATAATAACACTGAAAACCTAATATAAGTGTAACCCATTTAAGAAGCCAGCACCTCAGTAAACCAATGAGGGAACTCAAAATTGAGCTGTTATTTGAAAAGAGGCAGCCTCCCAAGACTGAGGACAAACATTCCAAGACATGGAGAGAGAGAGAGAGAGAGAGAGAGAGAGAGAGAGAGAGAGAGAGAGAGAGAGAGAGAGAGAGAGAGATTGTTACATTGTAGAATAGACAAGGAATTAACTATGAGTTATTTGTACATAATTATGGTGGATTGGGCAGAATCCACAGTTTCCACAGCAAGGGCTCCTTCTTTAGAGCAAAGACATTGTGGAAACTGCCCATTGTCTGCTCACCGTTTCGTTTTTCAGGATCAAATGATGGCAGTTCTTCATTGTGTGCCACTGTTTCAACCGGAAACACCAATGCCAGCAGAGTTCTGCAAAGTTCAGTGACCAAATGTTCCTCTCCTCACTGAGCAAGAGGCACTTTTCAAAGTGGTGGCTCTCTTCTATTTAGCAGGGGGGGGGGGGGAAGCAACTGTCCTTGATCATCTCAGCATCTCAGATCATCTCCTAGTGGCATGTGACTGGTGTCTTCCTTGTGTTTTCTTTTTCTTTTTTAGATTGTGAGCCTCACTAGGATAGGGCACCACCTGTTAATTCTTCCTGCTACTATGTAAACCACTCTGAGAACGTTTTTGTTGTTGAAAAGCAGTGTATAAGTATTCTAAACTAATAATGTTTGATTCATTAGCTGCCGGTAAATCTTACAAAGGTTTAGGTCTGAGATGAAGTTTGAGCAATGCCTCACTGTATCATGAATCCACCAGGTAGACAGTAGCGTTACTACACCACCACCCCCGTGAGGGGGCGCCGCTGCAACACCCCCCACGGTACGCCACATGCCCTGCCCCTGGGGGAGCGTAACATCATTCTTGTGCGCCATTGCCGTCGCGCGGAAACACCCCCCGCCGCTTTTCGGCCATGTTTTGGAACCAAACAGCGCCTGGGGGGGGCAAACTTGCAGTCGACAACAGCTGCACGAAGAGGAGCCAGCGCGGAACGGATCAACGGATCCGGAGGCAGGTACACCCGCCGCTTGAGGCCCACTGCCCCCACCGTAACAACACCTCTGCAGGTAGAGTATGCCCTATGGGAGCTTCTGCCATGATGATCATCTGGTTAGCGTACCATCTGTCACTTTACCAGTTCCCTCTAAAAAGAGTAGCATTTGTATAGTATGCCATACACTCAAGTATAAGTCGATCTCATGGATAAGTCAAGGGCAAGTTTCAAGCAAAAATCATGGAATTTGCTATGACCCATGGATAAGTACAGTCGGACCTTTTTATCCACATTTTTTTTATCCATGAATTTGACTCAACATGGATGGCAAAACTGTGGAAGAGGGAGTCCGACCGCACTACATTACCTCTTTTTTCAGTGTTCTCGGGGGCCTGTCAGCCACTTCCAGCCTCCTGCACGTGTCCAAACCACTGAAAAAAGAAAAAAAAACTGCAACCAGGAATCTGTTTGGGGCCTGCCAGCCACTTTCCGGTGTGAAAAAAAAATGCAGCCTCTGGCACAATTTACAGGTTATTTCCAGTAGTGGTTTTTGTTTTTTCAGTCAGTTTAAACAAACTCAGGAGGAGGGAAGCATTGAAGATGCTGGAAAAAAAGGTAATGTGGCACTGCTCCTGACCCCCCCCCCCCCTCGATTTCATATAACACTGATTTTCTTATCCACTGTTGTTCCAGAAATAGAAACCCAGCAGATAAAAAGGTCTGGCTGTAGAGGTAAAACTTAGGGGTGTATAGAATTCTTGAAAATGACCTGTGATTGTTCTGAGGCAGCAACAGAAATTCTCCAAACAGGAAGAAAGCTATTTTATCTTGTTCTGAAACAGCAGAGAAATTGAGCTATTCTACAAACAGGAAGAAAGAAAAGGTGAAGGAACTTATGGGAGTTGTAGGTGTTGTGAGGAGTACAGTACTGTGCTTCCATAACAGCAGCCCTCACAAAGACTACAAATCCCATAAGCACCTTCACCTTTCCTTCTTCCTGTTTGGAGAACAGTTCTGTGTCTGTGCTGCTTTGGAACAAAGTAAAATAGCTCCTTTTTTTAAACTCACCCCCATGTGTCCCGCTTCTCAGCCTAGTGTCCTGCCCCCCCCCCTCACCAATAGCTGTTCTTAGAAGCCCTGTGTAGAAGTCAACTCAAATTTTCAGGGTCAATTTTAAGGCATTTTTTTTCAATTTATACATGAGTATATGCTGTTCTTTCTGAGTGTGCAAAATGCTTCACATGTTTTTATTTTGATGCAATTCTGATTTGTGGAGGGAAAACTCATGTCAGCCACTAGTGGGGGTGGGGGCTATGGTTTTCTGACAGTGGTCATGTTTTTCTCCACAGTGCACCAGACCAATGCAACATATGGAGCATTTTAGGTCAAAAACATGGCTGCCACCAGGGAGCCACCAACAGGAGCCCTTTTCTATTTTAAACACTTGTTTGTTTGTTTGTTTGTTTGTTTATATACCCTGCCTTTCTCCCACTGTCAAGACACTCAAAGAAATAAAGGGGGCCCAACACTCTACCACTCCCTATCCCAAAAATAAATGAGTTCAAGGTAATGACGTGCACTATTTGTTCCATTTGAGACCTCTCTATCTATGTCTGAGAACAAATGAAAAATAGTTTGAATGGGTCTCATTTGGTTTACTTCCTCATTCATTCTGAAATAAAACTGCAGCCCTTTTCCATACCCATGAAAGCCTTCTTGTTAGTTGATGCCAGCTACATTCTAGGAAAGGGTCACATAGCTATGGCTCCCAGACTAGTATGTGTAGGGGCAAGTTCAGAGGCCAGCCAGATTGGGCCAGGTCCAAGGGCCCATAGCCATCTGAAGTCCAACCTGACCAGGCCAACCCTTGAATCCTCAGTAACAGTGGTAGTGCCCGGTGTAACGCTGGGGGGTGCCATGGTAGGCCCAGTGCAGGACTTTGCTCCTGGGCCCCCACAATCTATCACTCACTGGCACTATGTGGCTAAAAAGGTGCTTTGCACATATACAGAAGCTGACCATCTCTGCTGTAGATTAGTAGTGAGGGTTGAGGGGTGTGTGTGTGTCTAATCATGCTTTTCAACAGGGGATTTGACTGGAACCCAGCTGCAACTCTGTGATTCTATGAATATCATTAGTAGTGCTTCCTCTCCTTGATCAGACAATATTTAAACACGGAAACTATCCCAAGGTTGAAGTGCACCAAGGAATCAGATTTTATCTCAAACCTTGCATGTGGTTCTGCATTTTCAGAAGTCTGGAGTGGGTTCTTACTTAATTGGCAGGTATAATTTGTGTCATACAAAGGTGAAGAATGTCCTGCCCAGCTTATTTGTCATTAGATCATCTCTGATTTTAAACACAAGCAGGAGCATGTTACTGAATTAACATTCACCAGAGTTTTAATTTGAATGAGTTCCAGTCCAGTTAACTGGAAGAGCTAAGCAGATACTTAACACTTAATAGATGTGATTATTGCTCTTATTTAACATCTTAATCTTTGTAATAGTTCTCTTCCTCTTCAACATCCTACACAGGCAAAAGGGGGGGGGGGCTACAATTGTTAATCTTAATGAAACATTTGAGTGAGTTTTGCAATTTGGCACTACAAGATTGGAATGGAGGCTCTTTACCATGGAAAAAAGATTTTCAGTTGGGAGGAAATACAATTGAATTCTGATGTGATGACTGACAAAAACTTCATTGAAGAGTCCACCCACCTTCAACAAGTTCTCGCTTTCAGGGGTGGATCAGACCCCAACCGACCTAGTTATTATTATTTTGGGATTCAACTCAGAATTCAACTTTACACTTAGGTTAACAAAAACAACAGACATATTTGGAAAATAAAATTTCAGGGGTGTTTTTTTTTTTGTATTTCTCTCTCTCTCTCTCTCTCTCTCTCTCACTCACTCACTCACTCACTCACACACACACACACACACACACACACACACACACACACACACACACACACACTCATTATTAAATGAACTGCAACATGAACTTTTTTGTTGTGTGCTTGTTTGGCTTCTCCTGTGTCCTTAACACTTAATGCTGAATTCTAGATCATGATCAATAGTAATACTAATATCAGTTTATTAATTTGTATTCATATTTAATATCAAGCAGTTTTGCATGAGTATTCTTGTACATACATGTGCACAAGTTATATTTCCTAGCCATTTCCCCTTCTTGAATTATTATGTATTTGTTTGTTTGATTTTGATCCCAAATTTCTCCTGAAGGCACCCAAAGTGGCTTACAACATATTAAAATACAAACCATTAAAATCAAACTATAAAATGCAAAATAAATTAGAATTTGACCTATGTTCATTTTTCACCCCTTCTGAGCTTCTGAGCTTCTGGTTCCATTCCAAATGTAGACAACATATCAATAGAAAGGGAGAGCTATTTTTAAGACGTGCAAATACTTCCACAAAAGAAACTGAAGCATTTTCCACCATCGCTGCTGTGGAACTTGCAGAATATTGTTTATGTATTATGTTAGTCTTCCTGTAATGACAACCTGCTATGTGTCCCACTGACAGTAGAATTCTGTGTTGAGCATTTACAGAAGGTGGTTGAGATCAGAATTAGACATTTCTGTGGAAGGCACATGGCAGTTGGCACATACAAAACATGGGAAGTGACCATGGTTCAGTTATCCCTTTTCTTTAAGGGGCACTCAGTGAATGAGACGGGGCAGAATTAGGAAACCCACAATGCCATCGCAACTTTTATACTGTATTACTGGATGTTATATAGGGGAGAGGGGTGCAGAGAAAGGGCTGCAGTTTTTGGCAGAGCTATGTATCTCCCATAACGTCTCATTCTGGTCTGATTTATGCTGGCTGTCATGCCCCTGTGGTGCTCCAATTCCAGAGAGATACTAGGAAAGAGTAAATTCAAGCTATGTTCTGGTTTTCTAACATAAATCAAAATCGTTGCCTTCAAGATATATTTAACATCCAACTTCCACACTGTATAAATAGCGAGCATTATCCCTTACAGGCTACTAAATGTGATATTTTATACAAAGCCAAAGCAAACACTTACTTACACTTATTTACACTGCATAAAATAATATATGCAGTAAAGCTGTGTGCTACGTATGCTTATCTGAAGAAGACAAGAGAGGTGAAGTCCCTCCATTAAAGCAATTTTTTCAGGTGCCTCATTCTTTGGATATTTTTCTGGTGATTTTTTTTTAAAAAAATCATTTCTTTATGTTTTAGAGCCTATCCCACTTTTTTCCCACTAGGGAACTCTGAGTGTAACAGCATCAAAATAAATAATCAAAACAATATCAAAGCAGCAAAATGAAATCCTATAATAATAAAAACAGCAGTCAACACACATTGCAGCAGCAGTCAAGAAAGCCCAGTTTCAGCAGTAAAAAAAGACAGGAAAAAAAATCTCCAGTCTCCTCCAAAGACCTCTTTAAGATTCATGTTTTCACTTGATGCTGAAAGGCATATAGTGAAGGGCCACACAGGCCTCTCTCCAGAGTTTTGGTGCCTCAACTGAAAAGACCCTGCTTTTGTGCCCAACCAATACTCAGTTGGCGGGGGGACTGAGACCGGGATCTCTCAGATGTTGAACAAAGATGTTGGAGAAGGTTAAAGGGAAGAACCATACCTTGATTTCAGCCTGGAAACCAACAGATAACGAATACAAACTTAACCAGAGTTGTATGCACCTTCTCGGTCATCTCAGACAACTGTCTGGTGACAGTATTATGGACCAATTGAAGTTTCTGGATGTTTTTCAAAGGCAATCTCATGTAGATCCTGTTACAATAATGGGCAGCCCAATCCTATTAAAAGCCCCACACTCAGATGCAGCGGTGCCAGGGCAGGCTCCGCTGCATCCAGCACACGGCTGGAGGTATCCTCGAGGGAATGGGATGATCGTCCCCTTCCCCCATGTCGAGCCCCTGCAGCACCTATGGGGCTACTGAGAGACGTGCCAGCAAAATGGCTGGCACAGCTCCAAGAAGCCATGTGTTAGACTTTCAAGCTCGGGATAGAGGTGAAGGTTTGGTGGAGGCCTCCTCCACCAAGACCTCCCCCCCTCCTGGGCCTGATCTGCCCTCCTCCTCACCCTCTCCCCGCCCCAGAACACCTCCTCCCCGCCTCCCTGCCACCCTCCCCCAGCCTCCCCGCTGGCCGGCGAGGAGCTCACCTGCCTCCAGCGGCCGCAGCTCCGTCCCTGGCAGAGGCCTGCCGGTGCTGGCCTCCACGCTGACGAGACAGACCTTATGGCATGTTTGCGACAGCATGGAGCCCAGTTCCACCGGCAAAGGCCGGCATAGGATTGGGCTCTCAGACTGGCAGTTTCTAGACTCCACACTTCCCAAAATCAGCTCCTCCCTCCCCCACCCCACCAAAGTACATTTTCCAAAGTACAAAAATAAGCCCAAAACCAAAATCAGAGAGACAGAAGGGCTCCGAAAATAATTACAATTTAAAATCCATGTTAACATGGGGCAGATGGGGCAGATAAGGACCAGGGCTTGGCGTACCCCCAGCAAGAGGTCCACGTACCCCTAGGGGTACCCGTACCACAGGTTGAGAACCCCTGTTGGAGAGCATAAGTGTTGAAGGGCTGGTTTGAGCTTTTTAGCTCTTGGATCACTCTTAAATTGTTTTCACCTGATGCTGAAAGGCATATAGTGAAGGGAAACACAGGCCTCTCTACAGAGTTTTGGAGCCACAACTGAAAAGACACTGAGCGCCTGCGAGCCCCTGCTCAGCAGTCTTTGGCCCTCTCCGGGAGCAGCTGCCTCACACTTTCGTCAAAGTGCGTTTATGCCTCGCTTCGGCGAGAGCGCATGGCAACTGTGCCTGGAGATGGCTGAAGATTGCCAAGCGGGGGTTGTCTGGAGGCGGACGTTTCATGATAAAAGCAATATGAAAAGCTCAGAAGGTCGGGGGGGGGGGATGTGATTATGTCATTACATCACCTCCAAACTTCCAGAATGCCAGCACCTGCAGGCAAGCTCTGCACCGGGCACCACTCACCCCAGTGACGTCGCTGCCCTCCCCCAATCCTGAATTATCAGAACAGTGATTCTGAGGTGTTATTGCTTATGTAAGAGCACACATTACTCTGATTAGCAGTGATAGCTGGCAAACCGGAAGTGTAGCTGTAAGCATTCAAGAAGTTACAGAAATATTAAAGTTACATGTAACAAGTTGCAGAAGCATAGAGTTACCGTTGCACATTAGCACAACGGTAGCTACATTCCCATTCTGGCTCTGCCAATCAATGAACACCAGTATGTTAATTTATTAGAACATATTTGCCATATGTATGTATTCCCAAGGTTAGGGAATATTGTGCGAATTCATGTCTTAATCCTGGATTCATGTGACATTTGAACTGGCACAAAAGCTCCTGTTAGAGATAAATAGTCCAATCCTACCTAAACTTCCCCATGCCGATGCAGTGGCACTGGCATGGGCTATGCTCTGTATCCCATGGGGGAGTTTAACAGACATTTGTCCCCTTGCCCTGGGGAATGCCCCCGCCACTGCTATGGATCAACTCAGTCCTGTGCCAGCAATATTACTGTGTTGACCCATGTTGGCAGATCAGGTCCGGGAAGGGGGATAGAATATGGTGTGTGCTGGTGCAGCTGATCCCGCCCTCTCCATGGCCTGATCTGTCCACCCCCTGCCACCCTCCCCAGCCCTGTTTTTTCCCCTCCCGGCCTTCTCCCACCCCTGCACTGAGCAGCACAGGACTTACCAGTTCCAGCAGGTGTCCTCCGCTGTGCCAGCACACTGAAGGCACACTGTCGCAGAGTGCTTTACGGCACGTTTGCGACCGCTAGCACAGGCAGAGCACATGCTCCACCAGCGCAGAGGCCCATTAGGATTGGGCCATAACTTACGGTACAATCCTACGGTCGGCCAGTGCCAACCTAGGGTGTCGCAAACAGCTGTAAAGCACGCTTGCGGCAACTGGCGAGTAGGTGGTGCCAGTGCCAAGGCCTGCACCACCTGCCCATCGAAGAGGCCACCGGACAGCGCCATGGAGCAGTGTCCCACTCCGAGCGGCGCTGGGGCTGGGTGAGGGTAAGAGGAGGATGGGGAGGGGGTGTAACGGGGCATAGGGAAGTCGGAGAGGGGGATGGATTATGCAAATATAAACTCATAAAGAGGGGGAGGGGAATCAGGCTAAATTAAATGTCTGGTGAAACAAAAATGTTTTCTCCAAGTGGTGGAAGGACAACAGCGAAGGGGCCAAATGAGCTTCAAGGGGAAGGGAGCTTATAATATGGGCGTCATAACTGTCATACACCCCCATCAACAACATTTCTGATGGCAAAGAGGAGCATGGAGCAGAGTTTCTGATGATGACCACAGCAGGTGAGCAACCTCATGTGGGGACAGTCCCGTCAAGGGACCTGTCGTACATCTGTACAGCTCCACCACACATGTTGTGGTGACCCATCTGTGGTTGAGCTTTCCTGCAGACTGAACATCCAGCAGGCCTTTAGCACTTGTACTTAACCCAAAGATGAAATAAGGAGCTCAAGTCAAATTGTTGCTGTTGTTTTAAATCAGGCTAATATTACAACGTAGCAGGTCTCACTTTTAAAATACCGTATTTATTGGCGTATAAGATGCACTTTTTTGTCTACATTTGTGACCCAAAATAGTAGGGTGCGTTTTATACGCCAATACTAAAAAATCCCTTTTCCCCCCTTGCCCGTTTTAAAGCATTTTTGGGCTTACCGCGTTTTTCCGGAGCCAGAGAGCTCCCTTGTGCTTTCTTCCCTAACTAATCTATCCGATCTACAGCTGTTTGTCGGGTTTAATTTATGCACGTGCATGAGTTGAGCTTCTCAGCAGCCAGCAGAGGGCGCTGTGCTCAGTTCAGTTCAGCTGAGCTTCAGAGGGCCTAGTCTTTCCAGCTTTCCTGGATGCTAAATGAATGCAGCTTGGGTGAGCTTCTGAACTGGGCCTAGTTGGGGAGGCTTTGGAAAATGCATAGGTGGGGTAAGAGTTGCGTCTGGGTTGTTGTTTTTTTGTACTTTTATGTTGTTTGGAAACTGTGCATGGGGTGGGGTGGCGTGGGGTGGGGGAAAAGAGTTGAGTCTGGGTTTTTTTTACTTGGGGTAAATGTTTCTTACCTTGGAAACTGTGCATGGGTGGGTTGGGAGAAAAAGAGTTGAGTCTGGAGTTTTTTTTGTACTTGGGATTTATGTTCTGGTGCATTTTGTTCATGTGTCTTATTGCTGTGTGTTTTAAAAGAGATCCTGGTATTTTTGTGCAATTTATGTAAATTAGCTAATTAAGCAGCCAAGCAGTAAGTGGCCAAGTGGCCCAAAAATGCTTTAAATCTTTTTTTCTGGAAACCCAGGGCCAAAAGGAAGGTGCGACTTATACGCCGGTGCGTTTTATACGCCGATAAATACGGGGTAGTCACAGACAGGATTGAAGTTCCTAGTAACGCGAGTAATATGCAGTTTTATCAGGATCACATTGTATTAGCAATACTCAATCACATTCTATTAGCATCATATTACATTATTACTCATGTTCACTAATACAGTTTCCTGCTGAGAAAATTATATTGTAAAGCAATCGTACGAGTATGATTGAAATTGCTATTATGAAAGACACTTGCTAATCTCACAGCCTGAATTTCCCCCTTCCCAACAGCTATGCTTGTTATGGGTTTTTCAATAACTCCTTTCAATAATTCTTACAAAAGACATAGTGAAATATAAGCAATGACTGAAAAAACTCCAAGTGAGAAGAAAGTCACAGTTAGAATTCTCGTGGTGGGGCAATATGATGACTTCTCATCTTCAGTCATTGATGGACTTCAATCCTACCTAACAGTAGCTTTCGTGGCAAATTTTGTGGTATTTTGGTTCCTTGATCAATATGAGACAACAAATGAAATGAAATATGGGCTTGGTGTTCTAGAAAAACAAATGTGCCCATTTGGATAATGACCCCATCAGTATCTAATATAATTAATATCTAGGTTGAATGTGAAGGTTGGCGCGGCTACATCATCGTAAATGATGGGGGATAGGATTGGGCCATAAGTTAAGCTTTAATTGCCATGAGACGCAATGTAGAACCTGTGAATCTAGCCCCGTGATGGGGAACCTATGACACGCGAGTCACAGGTGACACGTGAGGTCATTTTGGGTGACACGCCAGCATTTCCCTCAGGGCCCCAACACACCTTACATTTTCACAGGTTTTACTGGCTTGTCTTGAACATTTAGGATAGAGATTTAGGCAGACCTCTTTCAAATTATTATCTAGTAAAACTCAGCAACAAAAAAGTCACTAATTGATGTTAAATAAAATGCAATGTGTTCTATAGTTTGTTTTCAGTTCAATTCAATTCAAAATTACTATTAAAAGTAGCAATAGTCAAAGTACTATTCAGAGTTAGGGGGGGTGGGGAACGGGACACACCAGCAGAGTCAAGTTAGGCATTTTCAAAAATTTTGACACACCAAGCCCAAATGTTTCGCCATCGCTGATCTAGCCTATATCTAGTTACCTTTTTGCATCAAGGATTTGATTTTATTTTCAACTTGTAGCTGAAGCTCTGTACTTTCTTTTGCCAACGGTCCATCCTGTTTTAGCTTTGACAAGTTTCTTACCTTTAGATCCTCTTGCAATCCTCTCCAAATTCTTTTATTTTGCCTTGTTTATTTGCTCAGTTGTATTGTTCTGGATTTCGTGTTTGTTTCATAAGAAAGCAGGTTGCTACACTTCCCCAGACTGCTCAGCCCTTGCTGCTGTTTGTTCTTGTTTTTGTGCAAGTAGGGATCCCGCAGATTTTGGAACCCCCTTTACTGAAATGAAGGCAATGTATGGTTGCGAGAGTTGAACCATAAGGAAGGCTGAGCGCCGAAGAATAGATGCTTTCGAACTGTGGTGCTGGAGAAGACTCCTGAGAGTCCCTTGGACTGCTAGGAGATCAAATCAGTCAATCCTAAATGAAATCAACCCTGACTGTTCCCTGGAAGGACAGGTACTGAGGCTGAAACTCAAATATTTTGGCCACCTAATGCGAAGAGAGGACTCTCTGGAGAAGACTCTGATGCTGAGAAAGATTGAAGGCAAAAGGAGAAGGGGAAGACAAAGGATGAGATGGTTAGACAGCATCACCGATGCAACGAACATGAAAATGAGCGAACTCAGGAAGATAGTGGAGGACAGGAAGGCCTGGCGGGATATGGTTCATGGGATCACGAAGGGTCGGACACGACTTAACGACTGAACAACAACAACAAAAGGATGGCCTCTCTCTTTCTGGCTTTTTCCCTGTCGCAGTGGGGTAGCATGCTGGGGGTAGCAGTGAGGTCCTACCAAAATCCTCCAAAACAGTGCGAGAAGCAAGCAATGTCGGGGTTGCCCTGGGCCTTAATTAACCCCTTTGCATTGTGCCTATCATGTCTTGCCCTTTTGCCCATGCTTCCTGCACATGCCCTCTTTTACTACAGGGACTTAATTCCAAATAAACATGCGTAGGATTGCAGCCTTAGCCATCAGGTAAAGCTAGATGATATATCTATTGCATGACCGAGGCCTGTATGATTGATTTTTCTAACAGAGATAACATTCACGAGGCTCTGATCCAGACCGTTGCAGGGAGATTTAACTCTTTGCCCCCTCCTGTGGTCCCAGTCGGGATAGACCTCCTGCAGTCCAGTGAGAGCTCGTCTTACTTCCCACCATGGTACTGATCCAGATTGAAAAATCAAGTATGTAATCCCCAGTCACACGACAAGTGTATTGGCTAATTTGGCCTCGTTGAGTGTCTATGCATGTGTGCGGAGATATATAATTTTGCAGAGCTTGTGGCTGCATGAGAAAAGATCTCGTAATACATTTCGAGGCTACATAACGTAAAGGCTCTATTTAGTTGCAAACCATTATGTTTTAATTGTTAGCATGGCCCGTTAGTATGTGTGCTTGTTTAGGAAACAGATAAGGATGCTTCCGAAACGGTCATGATCTGAATTCCTCCCCTGGATTTCAGAGTTCCTAATTAACTCATCTCGTTTCTGAAGTGGAACGAATGCGTTAGGAATTCTTCTTTGTTCTGTGTCTGCTTCCTTTTTTTAATTGAAATTTTGCACAGAGCACTTTGTATGCATGTTTTGCCACTGATTTCCATTCCTTTGGCACAGATTTAAATCAGTGCACCCTTGGTTTGGCCTCTTGGTAACTTCCACAGTTACTCCAATGTAACAACTCCCAATATACTATTCAGAACTAGATGATAAGAACATAAGAAGAGCCTTGCTGGATAAGGCCAAAGGCCCATCTAGTCCAGTTTTCTTCACAGTGGCCCCACCAGATGCCTCGGGGACGACACAAGACATCAAGATACAAGTATCCTGTTGCCACTCCCTTGCACCTGGCATACAGAGAAGGCCTACTTCTAAAATCAGGAGGTTGCTTATGGCTTGTAACTTGTGATGGACTTTTCCTTTATGAATTTATCCAATCCCCTTTTAAAGGCATCAAGGCCAGGTGCCATCACCACATCCTGTGGCAAGGAGTTCCACAGATTAATTACATGCTGGATGAAGAAATATTTTCTTTTGTCTGAGGGAACTCTCCCTCAACTCAATTTTAGTGCATGTCCCCTGGTTCTGGTGTATCCCTCTATCCACTCTATCCATCTGATGCACAGTTTTATATGTCTCAATCATGTCCCCCCTCAGGCGCCTTTTTTCTAGACTGAAGTTCTGTGCTTTCAATGGAACCATGCTGGAATTATTCTCCAGCGTATGCAATACAGAGGTGTGGCAGTAATTTTTATCTGAACATGTTCTGCTATCTTCTTTTTAAAGTTGCTATGTCACTGGCTGCAGTGAAGGACCTGGGTGCAGCTGGATTTGAAGAGGCCACATGACTGCTCCCTTGGTAACTAAAGAGCATCGCATGACATGACTTCCCTTGAGGATCTGTAAACTGACACTTTGTTCTCCTTGCATGCATTTTACTAAAGTCAAGTGTATGAATGTAAGCCACTGGTTCAAGTGTTTACCATAAACCATGCAGAAAGACTTAACCAGAGGGGTTTATTCTGTCTCTCAAAAATATTGAACTGGCCTTTGAATTCCAGGATGTCTGGTTTACATCACCATGATGTTGCTATGTTTTTAGTGCACAGAATGCAAATCAACTTTCAATCTGGATGAGTTTTTTCTAATTAATGTGTCAGCACCCCAGAGACGGGTACCCTTCAGTTGGCACCACCCACAAGGTGTGTGCTTCCCAAGGCCTCAGATGTAGGACCAGGGAAGGGGGGGTTTACAGCACTCTCCAGCCTTCCCTTGGCCTCCTCTAGTGTAAGACTGGGTCACAGGCAGGACAGCCATCTTCATAGCTTGACTGGCTACTCTACACTGAGCCTCCTCATCGGCCGGGCATGAGCAGTTATATACTGGAAGCCCCTCCCATGTCTCACCCCCAGTGCTTCAAGTGCCTGATCCTGCAAGGAATCCTCTGGTCCCTTACCTCCTCCTCCTTCAAAGATCCTGACCCTGTGAGGCATCGCCTCAGCTCCTGATGATTTGCTTGAAGTCCCCAGCCCTGCAAGACCTTCCCCAGGCCCATGCTGGCCAGCGGTTGGTTGTTCGGCCCCCAAAGTTGAAGTTGTCCCTTGACTGATAGGTGGCAGGTTGAAGGGAGGTGCTATCAGCAGGCCGGGCCTTGTCGGGCCAGGCTCCCCCAGCTGTTCGTGCCATGTGGCATTGCATGGGGTGGGACTTACCTCACCAGGTGGTCCCATTTCTATGCCAACCATGCCAAGTGTTGGATCCTGCTGCCTCCCTGGTTCGTCTGGGGCCCCATCCGCCGGGTCAGGCCCCGGACATAAAGGAATGCATGGAAAAAAGGTCCCAATCCTATCCAACTTTCCAGCATGGATGCAGTGCCAAGGGGTGCACACTGGATCCTGCAGTGGAGGAGGACAGTCATGGAGGCCTCCTCAAGGTAAGGGAATATTTGTTCCCTTACCTCTGGGCTGCATTGCGGCTGCATCAGTGCTGGAAAGTTGGATAGGATTGAACCCTAAATGTGCTTGAGTGAAGAGGAACACTATGTATTGCTTTTGATTAGGCCTTTACAATAAAACTTTTTTTCATCCTAGTACAAGGAAATGGGGCCACGGTGGCTTAGTGGTTAAGACGCTGAACTGCAGACCAAAAGGTCTGTAGGTCAGCAGTTCGAGACCCAAATGTCGCATGACAGAGTGAGCTCCAGTCTCCTGTCCCAGCTCCTGCCAACCTAGCAGTTTGAAAGCAAGAAATTGCAAGTAGATAAATAGGTACCGCTGCGGCGGGAAGGTAACAGCGTTCTGTTAGTCATGCTGGCCACATTATCACGGAAGCGTCTTTGGACAGTGCTGGCTCTACGGCTTTAGACCCGGAGATGAGCACCACGCACTCTAGAGTTGGACACTACTGTCTTTCGAGCAGGGGATACCTTTACTTACAAGGAAATGGGACAGTACACTTTAAGAATATAAAAACATTTTTACTGGATGGGTCTATCTCTGGTCAAGTGTCCTGTTTCCAACAATGGCCGCCAGATGCCACTTGGAAGCTCACAAATAGAACTTGAAGTGAGTTGCCTTCCCTGTTTTTGTCCTACTCCAGCATCTCCTGTTAAAAGGTATAGTGTATCTGTCCATGGAGGCTCCACTTAGCATTCATGGCTGTTGATTCCATGACTTTACCTGGACACATGTAAGAACTGCCTTGCTATCATCTTTCTGAAGCATCTCACATCATTTCTTTTTGGTAGTCACAGTTGTTCCAGGCAAGAAGGTGTGGTGGCAGTTGTCAGTTTACACTTTGAAAAATGCCTGCTTTTCCTTCATCTAATGAAAGCCTCAAAGGAGAAGCAGGTGTTCTGCCAACTTCAGAAAATGTGGGTGCCAAAAAGCCTGTTGCAAACCTTCACTTTAAAAAAACAAAAACAAAAAAGCTTGTTTTTGTTCATCAGGGAATTCATAGAAGATTCAGTTATGATAAATCCTTTTTTGATATCTTTCTGGTCAGAACAGCTGTTAGTAGGAAGCAAACCTGCCTCGTATTTACACAACATCTGTTCTCTTGTGCTGCTTGCAGTGAGTTACTAACAATCTCCTGGCAGGTGTCTACAGCCAGTTTCGAGAAATATAAACTCTTCAGCCTGACAGCAGAATGCAGAACCTTAGATCACTGGACAACATACCAGAGAAATCGGTTTTCCTGCTGGTAGCATTTTGAAACACATCGCCAACCATTGCGATGAGATGAAAATCACGGCATTTGGATCCTTTGTGGATATAAGAAAACGAGAGTACTGCATATGCTGTTCAGCATTGTGACAAATTATGGTGATCCTGAATTCCGCATGATGTCATTTCTCCTACACTCAATTCAGTCGCAGTTGAGGTCTATTTGCATGAGCACTTCCTCTCCAATGTTATGATTACAGCTCTAATGTTGCTAGTCCATGTTACTGCTGCTGTCATGGCTAGTTTGGCCCATAGTGTCAGTAGTCTCTGCCTTTGGGGGAGGCCTTGAGGAAAAAGCCCTGTGCCCCCCCCCAATGATGCACACCCCTGTGCTTTGGTAAGCATGTGCATGATGGCCTATGGTGCTTGGAAATCGAGCAGTAGATGGACGCAATTTCTCCTTTGTGCCACTACCCTCGGCTATGGCAACAGCACGGAGGTAGGACAATTGCCCATCCACTGGCTGGTTCCCAGTTAGCTTTCCAAAATGTTCACTATTGGTGGTGCCCAGCTGGGAAACCTAAATGGGCAGTGGACAGGCAACTGTCCTCCTTCACTGCTGCTGCTACAGGAATGTTGTGTTTTGGGGCCAGGATATCTTGGATTTTTAAAATTGTCCCGGGGCGGGGGGGAGATGATGGTCCACTGCTGCCCCTGCTCCCGCACCCGCCGTGTCTCTCGTCCACCGCCTCGTCTTAAGTCCGTGATCCACTTCTTCGGCCGTCTTCTTTTCGTCCCTCCCGCCCTCCCTGGAGCCCGATCGGCTCCAAAATGGCAAGGAAACCGGCTGGGGGGGGCGTGTTTGGAGCCGCGCTGCGCCTGCAGCTGCCTCCTCTGCCCTCCTCTTGGCTACACAGAGCGCAATGTCGTCACATCACTTAGGCCCCGTCCTTGCTCCGGGCGCCCCATCGAGATGTGGCCTCTCTGCCACCAGGCCCACTTGTGGAGCTGTTGCTGGCTTCACAGGGTTGTTACAATGCATTTTTAGAACTTCGAAGTATTATAGTCATAATGGTGACAAAGAAGATGAGCCTGATAACCACAGTCCACACTGATGTGATGAGTGCAGCTACTTGATCAACTAAATAACAGAAGTAAATGCTGCAATCCAATTGAGACTAAGTCCCATTGAACTCAAGGGGGCTTATTTCTGAGTAGACAGGCATAAGATTGCACAGTCAATGAGCTGTGTTTCCATGAATAGTGGTATGTCCATGTGTCTCTCCACTTCCATCACTAATTTTACTTGTTATTATATAAGTTCTTTTTCTTGTTCCAAAACTGTCTCAGATGTATAGCAGTTTAATTTTCATGGCTTCTCCCAAAAGAAGGCTACGAATTGTTCGTTAAGGGGCCAGATAATTTTCTGTTAGAAATTTTAGGCTGCAGTGTTAAGCAATGCACTCTTAGGTGGGAGTATGTCTCCCTGAATTTAATATGACTTACTTTGGGGTAGACATGCATAGAACTGCACTGCATGTTCTCACCACAGGAAACTAATCTCAGCTTCCCCTGGGGAGAGGGAACGACTGTTAAGTGGGTTTTACTGTGCAAGCCTATGCATGTTTACTCAGAAGTAAGCTCCATTGTATTCAATGGCGCTTACTCCCAGGAAAATGCACCTGTGACTCCACAGCTCATTTGAATTGCATAGCCACGTGTCTTGTGACTATAATTTGAATTAAGTTTTTCATTCATTTGATCAGTTGATTGAAATGAAAAATGGTTGAGTCTATGACATTTTTGCATTGACCATATCCATTCCACAAGATGTCAGAGAGAGGATCAGCATTCTTAGCCTCTTTTACAGAGATGCCTTTTAGTCTGTGTGGCAATAGGCAGGGGATAGTATTATCATTTTTCAGTGGCGGAAATCCTTCAGTCCAGCTCAGTGGCCCTAGATGCTGAGAGCCTATTTTTATGAACATTTAAATGGAGCTAGATATTAGGTACGCATGTCAAAGACACTACATATTTGATTTTTTTTTTTAAAAAAAAAATCAGGACAAATGCTCATAAAATACACTACTGCAGGGGTTCTCAACCAGTGGTACTAGTACCACCAGTGGTACTTCGGCCGACTACTGGTGGTACTCAGACCACTGGAACCCCAATCTGACACGGTGCTTTCGGCAGCACATTTTCACTCCCAAAAGGCTCCTGCCTCTGGCTGAGCCTCTCGGGAATGTTGAGAAGGGCCCTCCCACCTGCCCAGAGCCTCCTACCTGCATTTTCTGGCCTCCGAAAACTCGGAAGTAACTGGTGATGATGTCATCACCAGTAATTTCCAGTGGTATGCAGCAGGAGAATGGTGCTGGAGGTGGTAATTGGCTGGGAAGGGGTTGAGAACCCCTGTACTACTGATTTTGAAATGGAACACTGAAGTTGTCCAAGAACAAAACTTTGCTGAACAGGACTGATATCTCAGGTGAGCCAGGTCAAGGTACTGCCAGAAGACCCATGCCCACCAGTGGTCTATCTGGCAAGGCTAACCCCTGAAAACTCAATACTGGCATTAGCAGTAGTGCAGCACAACATCACGGGGTACCATGGATGGCCCCATGGATGGTACCATGGCTTTCCCCCAGGGCCTCCAGGACCTTCAGCACTATTGCTGAAGTTTGCCCCTCCCATTGAAATCTAGTCCTTTCAGTAAAGGTATCCCCTGTTCGAAAGCCAGTCGTGTCCGACTCTAGGGTACGGTGCTTATCTCCATTTCTAAGGCCGAAGAGCCAGCACTGTTCGAAGACACTTCCATGGTCATGTGGCCGGCATGACTAATGCAATGCTGTTACCATCCCGCCACAGTGGTACCTATTTATCTACTTGCAATTTCTTGCTTTCAAACTGCTAGGTTAGCAGGAGCTGGGACAGGAGACTCTCACTCCACCACGCGGCACTAGGGTCTGGAACTGCTGTCCTACCGACCTTCCGGTCTGCAGTTCAGCATCTTAACCACTATGCCACCACGGCCCCTCCTTTGCAGATGCATAAATCTTTAAATCCAGATATAATTACTGGGGGGGGGGGTTGCATTCTTCAGCTGCACTGTCATTGATGGTGTTTTGTCATTGTCTCCTGGGCATTTTCAAATTAGAATCTTATTTGCCAGGCACTAGGACAAAACCCTGTAATTTACGGCCAGAGCAGCCAGGACTGCACAACGAAGTGGTAAATCCTTCTATCCTTCCAGTGCTGTGACAATGGTGGTGTCCATGTGGCCATGATTTTAACTAATCAGGATGGCTATTAGACGTGTTTAGTGTTGCTAGCTCTTTCAGCCTTATTCCCATACTTCTTTTTCTTTATTGATTATGCTACCTGCTGCCAATTTGTCTTTCTTCAACTTTTCAATTTTCTTCTACCTGGGCAGCCGTTATTTTCTGCTGCTATTTTTCATCTCTCTGGCTAATACAATAATCTCTGCTTTCTCGCTTTTTGGCTGATTCCTTGGGATTAGTTGACATGCAGCTCAAGCTCTTCCCACAAGGTGCAAATAGCATCATTTCCAGAATCTTTAAATAGGAAGTCCTTACCCTCAACTCTGCTACCTTGTCTGAGGATGCCTGCAACCCAAAATGACCTCCCCATGGCAAATGAATTATCCTTTCTCTGACCATAATCTATAGAACTATGTATACCATAGTTCAGAGGTTCCCAACCTGTGGTACGGTGGTATGCGGACCGCAGGCTGGCGGTACGGCGGCCAAGATGGTGGCCGTCATCTCGGCCATGCGGCACCATGTTGCAGCACCGGTGGCCTGCAATGATGGTACGCTGGCTGGAAAGATTGAGAACCTCTGCCATAGTCCATCACGTGGTACATCTCCATTAGTGGACTGTAATCATTCAGTGGATTTAATAAGTCTTGCAACACCAATACCTCTACCACTTGACATTCATATCTGCAGCACAGGTGTGATTTTTTGGGAGACTGCTGCTCTGAATAGTCTCTCACTGATGCACATACTTTATTTATTTTCAATCTCTGTGGTGCATAACTGATGAAGAGAAGCAAATAATATAGTTAAAGATTACCTGTGTGTCATTATATTTCATACTGTTTAATTGTGCTGACTGGTGGTTACAGAGATAAATGTTTCCAAAACAATGCAAAGAGGGGAATACCAATAACTGCTTATTCTTGCAAAATATGGTTTGTAATATATGGATTATTTCAGCAGCTTAATGTGAAATGGAAGGGGGTAAGAAGTGAGTGAGTGTGAGAGCTCCTACTGCAAGTAATATAGGAGTAGTACTCAAAATCATCCACATAACGTCATTTCCAAACTGTTGACTTCTGGTGTTTTCTGTGTTCTTCTTCTAGGGTGTGGTGCTCATCCCCATTTCAAAGCTGAAGAGCCAGCGTTGTCCGAAGATGCCTCCGTGGTCATGTGGCCGACATGACTGTCCTTGCCGCAGCGCGTAGCATGCGGCTGGAACACGGAGCGCTGTTTACCTTCCCGCAAGCGGTACCTATTTATCTACTCACAATAACATGCTTTGGAACTGCTAGGTTGGCAGGAGCTGGCCAAGCAACGAGAGCTCACCCCGTCGTGGATTCGAACTGCCGACCTTTCGATCGACAGCTCATGGTTCAGCGGTTTAACCCACTGCACCACCTCTAAATCAAACACTTTCGCTTTGAAAGTTCAGTATGTTTTATTGTTTGCACTGATTCCAGCCCAGAGTACTGAGAAATTGTGCCATAAACAGCCTCTCTGTGAATTACCCCATATCAGCTTCTGTTCGCTAGTCCTCTTTAACAAATAGATACCAATCCTATCCAACTTTCTAGGGGCGATGCAGTTGTACCAATGGAGCGTGTGCTGCATCCTGCGGTGGTGGTGGTGGTGGGACAGTCATGGAGGCCTCCTCAAGGTAAGGGAATGTTTGTTCCCTTACCTTGGGGCTGCATTGTGGCTGCATCAGCGCTGGAACGTTGAATCGGATTGGGCCCTTAGTTTGCTATATATAGAAAAAAGAAAAAACAGTGACAGCAAATCAGTAAAGATTTAACCCTATTCCCATGGGAACAGATTGACATGGGGCAATTCACAGAGAGGTTATGCAAGGAGCAATTACTCTCAAATCCCCCCCCCCCCGGCAGGAGCAATGGAAGTAATACAATGGGCTGAATTTTTATTTGATGTTTCCAGAGACTTTTGCTGAAGTGTCCTTACTTGTGAGTAGACATTGTACAAAGTTCTTGGTTATGGTGAAGGGCATTGCTTGTTAGTATAGTGCTTTATTAAATGCTGTCTGGAAACTATTTTAATTCCACTGGCAGTTAATTGCAGAAAAACCATGCCTCAGCAGCACTAAAGGTTTCTAGTGTGGAAGCACCCTAATTCTCACTGAATTTATTATTCATTACTGAATGCACGGGTTGTTTTTCCGCAATGTTTTCAGGGTGACTTACTACATAAAAAACTAGAATAAAAGCAATCAAATAACAGTAAAAAGATTTTTAAAAACCGAAACTCGTGTATGCATAAACGGCAGCAGCACCAGCAGTAATAACACTTAAACACCAACCACCAGATGATTTAAAATTACAAAGCTAAAGGCTATAACCCAAAAGGGAAAATATTCTGAAAGAAAATAGTCTTTAACCTACTGGCGTAACCAGGCAAGAAAAGGGGGCCAACTGGACCTTAAGTCCTTCACAATGGGACTTCTGAGAAACCATGAATAGGTTTGGTCTCTGCATAAATTGTATGAAAAAGCACTTAGAAGTTATCACTTGAGAATACAGATGTAAAGCATTTATGCTTTCCAAATATTCATGTTACAGTGCAATCTAAGCATGTTTACTTAGAAGTATGTTCCACTGTGATCAGTAGGGCTTACTTCCATGTAACTGAGCATAAGACTACGCTCCTAGTGTGTCTCTAATGCCCTGCCTCTCAGCTTGGTGAGAGGCTGAGTTGAAAGCTACCAATTATATAACTACTCACTGGGTTTCATAGAGGGCAAAACCACTTCACACAAATGGCTGTGGTTTGGGTTTGTTTTTTTTTGTCAGTGTACTCAAGAAGTGGTTAAATGTAGGTCCTTTTAATCTCTTCCATTACATGAGTTGGAAGGAAGCAGATGTCTGTAAGGGATTCTGAAATGAATCAACAAACATTTTTGCAGAAGAAAATATACCGGTAGTTCTGTTTATCTTATAGTGGTGGTCATGAAAAAGCTCTCAGCCTTTTAAGGCTACTTGCATTTGGTCTCTCTCTCTCTCTCTCTCTCTCTCTCTCTCTCTCTTCATTTTGTTTCCCATCATGAAATCAAAATCTGTCTTGCAGTTGTCCAGCATGAGGGTCAAACTAGATATGATGGCATCACTTCCAAGTGTCTAAATCCATATCTTCCCCAGTCACACAGAAAGTGAGGGTAGGGCACCAAGTTCAGTGTGTGGTTAGGTAAAGGTAAAGGTGACCCCTGACAATTAAGTCCAGTCGTGTCCGACTCTAGGGTGTGGTGCTCATCCCCATTTCAATGCCGAAGAGCCAGCGTTGTCCAAAGATGCCTCCGTGGTCATGTGGCTGGCATGACTCTCCTTGCCGCAGCGCGTAGCATGCGGCTGGAACACGGAGCGCTGTTTACCTTTCCGCAAGCGGTACCTATTTATCTACTCGCGTTAACATGCTTTGGAACTGCTAGGTTGGCAAGAGCTGGCCAAGCAACAAGAGCTCACCCCGTCGCGGATTCGAACTGCCGACCTTTCGATCGACAGCTCATGGTTCAGCGGTTGTTATCTTCCTCCACTCTGTCCCTCAACAGCACCTTCCCATTAGGCAGGTTCTGACACCAGGTGAGTCCATCTTGGGGAGAGTGGTTACAGGGAGGTAAGCCACACGTTGGATGAGGGGATTGCACGCCTCATCTACACACCCCTTTTGAGCTTAGTATCATACCTCCAACTTCATTCCCACTTTCTACATGATTGGGGCACATTTTGGTTTAAGCACATCAAGCTTAGCCTTGACTTGTTTCAGCTGGTTTGATGCTTAACATAGAATTGAGTTGAAACCTGCATCACTAAACCTCTCTGCACTGTGTCCCCCTCCTGCTGAATTCTAGTTAAACTAAAAGACTCTCTAAAATTAATTCCTGTCCTCCCTGTGGCGTCTCCATGCTTTCTCTTTCTTTCGGAAATAACGCTTTCCCCTGCATTGCTACTAACCTAGCGACTTATGCTGCTTAGGTTTCAGTTGTGTGTTTGAGACACAGGTCCTTTTAGATCACTGCTTGTTTGCCTTTTATTCATTATGCCGCCTGCCTCTTATCATACATTTTCCCCCACAATTGCACTGATAGACTTGTCTCTTTCATCCTTGTGAAATATCGTTCCACTGGGCTGTGCCACAGATGGGGATTTGCATCTCCATCTGCATCAAAAAGGCACATCCAGCCAGTTCAGTTGGAGCACAAATGAGCATGAAGATAATAGACACTCCGATGCACATTTGCTAATTGTACAAATGTCCTTGCACATGTATTTGGTCCCCCCATGTGCACGTTACACATGTCTCAAAGCACACCCAGTAACAGCTTTTAGTTCCATTAATGGATATATTTTCCTCCCTCTGTATCACAAATATATGCACATGCAGCTGGGGCTGGATAGGAATTTTTTGCTTCCCACCTGTTTGGCGAGTGGAGGGAAGTTTTTATTGCCAGGTTGTTTTCTTTGAGGTGCAGTGTGGTGTTAGTTTAGCCAGGTTGGCCACTTCTGGCAGATATAGTAAAGGACAGGGACGAGGGAGCCAGTGTGTACCCTAAGGTAAACAAGAGTCCGGAGGGGAGACAGAACCAATCTCAAGAGGCTGTCTGGCTTGGGGTGCAGGCTGGTGACCCATTGGGTTTAAATCGCAAAGTCCATCTTAAAGACTGTCAAGCTTGGGATTAGCAATTTGGCTGCCTTGACCCCCCTTTCCAGGGGTTGATGGGGAAAACCAGGAGTCCGTGAGATGCAATCTCTGGTTGGAGCCAGGATGCTAATACCCAGGGGGTAGCAACAGTTGTGTCTGTCTTCCCCAGGGTAGATGCCCGCACGAATGGGGGAGGAGCTTTACTAGTGAGAAACTGCTGCAAAAATTATATTGTATTGGATTTGTAATCAATAAAGTGGTCCATTTCATACCAATTAGGCAACTTTTTCTTGTTCCGTGTGTGTGTGTGTGTGTGTGTGTGTGTGTGTGTGTGTGTGTGTGTGTGTGTGTGTGTGTGTGTGTGTGTGTGCACCTGGGCAACACTACAAACACAAAGAAATTTGTTATCACTATACAGGTGGGGTCCCATATCCACTGATTCGCTATCCACGGTTTCAGTTATCCACGGATCGTAGGGACCCCCCCCCCAGGCTTTTACTTTTTTCCCCAGTAAGCTTCATTTCTTCCTTAAAGAAACAGGAGAAGCAGCCTCTGGCTGCTTATTACAGGCAAGTAGAACGAGAATAAGTACTAGAGAGGCTCTGCAAGGTTAATAGAAACCTTGCAGAGACTCTCTAGGACTTAGTCTTGTTCTACTTGCCTGCAATGGAGGCTGCTTCTCTGTTTGTTTTAAAGAAGAAACAAAGCTTGCTGAAAGAAAAATAAGAGCTGGGGGGGCAAGCATGCCTGCCTGCAGGGGAGGCAGGGTGGGGGTGCCCTCAGGAAACCATGGAGGGGGTGTTCGCTCTTATCCACGGTTTCAAGTATCCACGGAGGGGCCTGGAACATATCCCCAGCGGATATGGGGGCCCACCTTTATATAGACAATATCAGTGAGTGTGCTTCTCTGTGATGTTTTCACCAATAGGCGAATGCTTGTATCTCAATTGCAGTCAAGCGCCAGTTTAAAGAATTTGGAAAGTGAATATGTTCCACTTTCTTTTGGACTGAATCAAGAATAAAAGAGATTGTGTGCTTTGAAAAGCAGGTTGTGTGCCTGTGAAAACAGCACAGCAAGCACCGGTCCAGAGTTGTGCTGTCTGAGTGGTTATGGCAAATAGCCTTAAAATCCAAGGATATTCCCTAAAGAAGTTTAAATCCTGCTTATAGCACATCTGTCAATAAATGCTGAAGCAAGGTGGAATGAAGTCGCTCCTGATTTTCAGAAATAATTGGAATCTAAGGGCAAATTCTGGGCTCCATTCCTAAGGAGTTAGGTACTGGGACTTATAGAAAACTACTATCAGTTCCCCCTGCTGATGAAGGTTAATGATGTCAGCAATCCTAGCAAGGCACATACCATCTTGGCAACCACTACCATTCATACGAGCAAATCACCACTGGACGCTGGTGAACATCAAGTGATAAACATTCAAAATGGAGCCATCCCTATGATTCCAAGATACCATTATCAAGTGGGTGTTCCACAGCATGCTGTCCTCATCCTGTGGTTGTGAATGAGTAGAAAGGCTCAATCCAGGTAACCTTATAGGGCACACTAAGCAAGCACTAATCCATATCTAACAGCAACAGCAGCAGTGTCTTAAGAACTGGGGAGTGGACTATCTGGTAATTCCTGCTGCTGGTGTGGTTATTTCAACTGATGCTCTTCAAAGATTCCATAGGGACATCATGATTCCTTCAGAGAATTTGGGTGCAATCCACCCTAACTATAGGAAGACGGAGCAAGCACTCCGCCGGCCTAAGGTGTTGCAAAAGTGCTGTAAGGCACTTTCACGCCACCTTTGGTGTAAGCGGTGCCGGTGCAGAGGCCGGCACTGCTCACACCAATGCCCTCCTCTTTCCATGCCACTAGACGCAGGTAGGTGCTGCGGCGGGAGGGCGGGTCGGGGTGGCAGGGGAGGGGGCAATTGGCCAGCCAGGCCAGGGAGGGGGTTGGGATTAGCAGCAGCGTGCTGTGCCGTATCCCAACCCCCTTCCCAGGTTGGACCAGCCTTATGTAGTTTCCCCAGCTGTGTGTCAGCTAAATAGCTGGTGTGCATCCGAGGAGGCCCATTGGGGCCGCCGGGGCTTACACCAGGGGAAGGGGATGAATGTCCCCTTCCCCTGAGGTGAGCCCTGGCTGCGCCAGCACAGGCTGTATTCTGCTTAGGATGCCTGCTTTTAAGCAGGCCGGTGCATCTTAAGCAGGATTAGGCTGCCCTTTAGTCACCACTGCTACAGGGAAGAACCAGCTGCCTGTCTAGCTATTGGGTGAAGAGACATCTGGCCCCATGAACAAAACTATCTGGTGCTATGTGACCTGGCTGCTAGGTAGCTCACTTCTTGGAAGACGCAATTCTTCCCCATTGTCCCTATGGAATCTTTGAAGAGCATCAGTTGAAATAACCACACCAGCAGCAGGAATTATCAGATAGTGGACATTTTATATTATCCCCCCAATAGCCTTCATGGGTCATCATTGCCTTAAAAATGATAAGAAGCTTGTTATGTTTACTGTGTATTGATTTTCTCTTCTGGTTAGTCCTGTTCAGAGCCTTATCAAGCAGAACGTATAACACATACATACAGTGATACACTGACACAGCCATGTGTACCTCCTACAGGGCTCTGCTGACGAGCAGAGACATAGCAGCTACGCAGGAGGTGATATGAGGTTTTTCTAGCTTCAAGTCTTGGGAAACAACTGAGCTGACATTTGGATGCAAATCCAAATTTTATGAGCACATCTCAAACTCAAGGTTCCCATTCTTGCCAAAGACAACAAAACTTTGTATTCTCCATCTGAAGATAACAGCAACTAGGCAGAATTTAAAGGGCTGAGTGTGGGTATTCCATGCATGCGCTGAAGTTTTTCAGGTCTCCCTTCCTGCCACAGCTCCTTGTGACCCTCTAAAAGCTGCTGAAGGTTGAGCAGCCCTCCATGAACAGGCAGCATGAGGAGCTGCAGAAAGAAGAAAAAAAATCTGCCGACTCTCTGTGTACATATGAAAGTGACTTAAGCATGCACAAAGGGCTCTCTGGATCCCAGTCAGTGTTTGCAAACATGGCGTCTGACATGACAGTTTGATGAATCAGGCCTGGAAGCCACTTATGCCCCAATCTTATTGGGCCACTGTTCCATTTGGACTTGCGTGCCAGTGGTGCAGCATGCTTTATGGCTATTGCAAAAGGCAACAAGCCATTCAGTGCAACCGGGACACCACCACAAGCAGCAAGCAGCCACAGCTGGGCGCCAGCAGCCTGCCAACACTCCCTAGTGCTGGTAAGTCAGTACCAGGGTGGGTAGGAGGCAGGGGTGGGCAGAACAGGGTGGGGAGGGGAGAAATGGGGCAGAAACTGGGGTGAGGAGGGGGCGGATTGAAGCCGGGAAGGGGGTGGTACTAGCGGCAGTGGTGCCACCAATAACCTATCACTAACCCAATAACCCCTTCCCAGCCTTGATCCACCTTCCTGGATCTACTCGAACTTGCACCAGCAAAATCACTGGCGCAGGTCTGAGTAGACCATGCAGGGCAGCGAGGGCTTACCCCCAGGCAAGGGAACAAACATTCTCTTACTTGGAGAAGACATATGGGGCTATGTCCCATCCCACCACAGGATGCAGTGCACGCTCTGGTGGTGCAGCTGCATTGGTGAAAAGGATTTAGTTAGGATTGGGCTGCCCAACACATTAATGTTTTACTAAGACCATTTACTTTGCTGGGGAGGATAGTAAGTAGCTACAACAATCTACCAACATAAAGCTGAAAAATGCTGCATTCATGTAGGCCTTAAATGCTGTGGGTTGTATCCTAACCTACCACATGCACGCAAACTTTCCCCCCTAATAGCAGCCCCTTGTAGTCCCTGAAAAGCCAGTCTTGAGTGTATGGGGCCCTGCTGGAGCAAGATGGTATGCAAATACAGAGATCTGCTGAGAAAGGCAGGGATTGGCAAAAATGATCTCCCCTCCCTTTGTGCTGACAAAAGTGCCTTGCATTTGTGCAAATATAAATTAGGATACGATCATATAAGTCTAGCAACAATACTGTTGTTACACGTCTAGTCAACATGAGCCTTCTCTGCTCTCGTTTTTTTTTCTTCCCTTATTTTTTTACCTTTAATAAAATGCTTGTGTGAGTGGTTGTAAAAACCAATTCTGTAAGGCCAAGAGTAACTACCAACTAAATGAAATCTCCAGCTTTTCCTCCAATGGATGTTTACAACCCTACTTTGCGCTACTCCTCCGATAGTAGCTGTAGCTACACATTACTTTTCAATTTAATTTTAGTATAAATTAACTTATCGTCATGGAAGTGGCTTTAAAGCTAATAACCCTAAAAGAATTAAGATTCGAAAGTAATGGTATCAGCGCCAAAGCACATTAATGGCCTTTATCACTCCAAGCTGGTGAACTATAGCCAAGATAATTGGCCTAATTGGAATAAATTGTTTCTTTAGCCAGGTATTTTCTTCTCCTTTAGCCTGATTATGCCAAGGCTTCATCTTAGTCAAATAAAAATGAAAATGCTTGCTCTCATGTCTTGATTCAGGAATTTAAGTCTTTTACTGAAATGCCTGGCTGAAATGCGACACACAGAATTTTTTAAAGGTACGAATGAAGACAAATTGACAGTAGGTCAAGCTGATGATATACTGTTGTTACATCAAGGATGCTAAATTGCAGGTGCTTAGGAGCTGGGGGCACTTAAAATGTTGGGCAGCTCCCAGAAATAAGGATTGTTACTGGTAAATAAGAACTGTTTGAGTATACGCACTCCACCCCACCCCACCCCACAACTTTCACTGGCCGGACAAGCACCACTTGCCATGTGGCCTCTCCACTTCAAGAATTGTGCCCCCCTTCAGCCATTTCCACTAGGCAGAGCAAAGGGAGAAGCAAGATACAGAGCATACGGGCAAGGACCAGTATGATACTGTAACTAAGGCCCCAATACTTTCCCCCACCACATTATAGCATGCAGCCACACCAAAAGAGGCTGCGCTGCATGCTATGGGGGAGGGGGAGCATTGGACAGTGTGCAGGAGGTAACTAAAAATATTTTTCACACCATCTTCCTGCCTACTTAGGCTTTTCTTTGCATTTGATAAAGTTCATAGACTATGAATGAAACGTCATGGTGAAATAGGTTCTGGAATGTTTTTTATTGTGTTTTAAATGATGGACTTTTAAAGTATTTTTACTCACACTTGTGATTTTAATGAGACTTGTAAAGTCGTTGATATATTTTTTAATACATTTTTAACATTTTATGAATCCGTCATTTTTATAACCTTGAATCTCGAAGATGCTTCATTCACTCTGCATTTTTCACTTGGGTCTCCTAGGACATATGGCAGCCATTTTGGTGGCATATGTCTGAGGAGAGAAAAGAGGTGGATTTTTAAAAGAGGGAGATAAGATCCAATGTGCACAACCGCCGCCAGATCCACCTTGACACGCACCCCAGTTCCTTCCCTCAAACATCCCATTACTCTCGCTTCCCACCCATGAACTGCTCCCTGCGCCAGCTTACTTGCTCTGGTGCAGGTCACTAGTTGTGGCACCAGGCCTCCGATGCTGTTGATGCTTTGTGATAGCGGCTTGGAAATGGGCACTGGTGGTGTGCTCCGCGCTAGAATCAGCAGCTGATTTGCAACAGTGGGACAATGCCCTGCTGCTGTAAATTCTAGGATAGGATTGGATTGGGCAGTAATAGTACAATCCTATGCTTGTCTATTCAGAAGCGAGTCCCACACTATGTTCAGTGGGGCTTACTCCCAGGAAAGTACGTAAATAGGATTGTAGCAAAAGTATACACATCTCAAATAACAGCATATTCTTTCCCCATTTCCCCTCCTCCACTTTCCTCCCCCGTCCTCTATCGTCTCCCCGTGTCTCTTTCTACATTGTGTGAATCCCTTCAAGGCAAGGAACCGTCTCCTCATTCCTTTTGCTATGTAAACTGCTTTTACATAGAATTGGGGGGGGGGGGATAAATATTCCAAATAAATAAATATGTTTTATTAGCTCTCAAAAATCCAATTCCAGTTCTGGAATTTACTTTCAGGACATCATTTAAAAATATCCGGCCTACATGTGCTTTGTATATTTAACCAACGGCCCATGCATAGCGCATATGCTGTAGACATTTCCTATTAAAATATCTGCTTATGGATAATGAATGTGAACATGCAATGCAAATATCAACAAGATGTTCAGAAGTATTGAAAGAACATTGTGTGCATGCCCCCATTAAAAAAACACCAATCCTTTAATTCTCTGTGCTATTTATGCCGCATCCCTTGCTCTTGTTTCTTATTTCATATCTTATTACATTGTTTGCAGTTTTAGTTCAATTACGGTATGTTTTCAGCTCAGCTCATCCAAATTCAAGACCTGTTTGTGGGTTTCACATTGTTTTCAGCATTCCGTCCAATGATTGGGCTTAATCTCCAAAGAATTCATCCTCTGTTAGTCTTGTGAAGAAGGTCCTCTCAGTCCTGCCTCTCCAGAGTCTCAGCATCAAGAACTGTCTTCTTTTCCGTGTCAGAAGCCAGAGTCAGGCAAGTTTACTTATATTTCTCATTTAGAGAATGTTTTGAGATTCTTTTATGATTTGGAATGCCAGTTGGGGAATGTAACAGTAGGGGCAGGTGGAAGGAAGGGGAGCTGGAAGGTTGGAAGCTGACCCACACCTCAGCAGGAGGGCCGAGGGAAAGCTTGAAAGAGGTTCCCAAGGGAAGAATAACTATGCGCGTCCCTTTTTTATTAGCTCATTTTGAAGATACTCTTTTGCCTTATACAGTGGGGCAGGGAGAGTAACAGATCCAGAGCTCAGGGGAGGAAGGTTGGAGAAGAGAGACACTGTTGCGATACAGTTTTTAGTTAGAAGTTGAAAGGTGCCTTTTAAAAAATAAACAAGTTTTAGCTATTTCTAGTAGACTTATCACTGTTAGTGTTTGTGCTTCCGAAACGTCCTTGTTCTCTTACCTGGGATGGTCGATGTAGTGTTGTTGGGTCCATAAATGCAGACAAAGAATCTTGATTGGACTAAACACAACTTTAATCTCAAGTATGATTAATTTAATATCAAGACTGGTGGCTAGTACAGCTGTCTCAAAGCCTTCACTGATCTAGCATGCTGCAGTGAATTTAGGACATGTCATCAAATTACTACCCTGTTTCCCTGAAAATAAGACCTCCCCTGAAAATAAGACCTACCGTGTTTTTTGGGAGCCAAAATTAATATAAGACCCTGTCTTATTTTCAGGGAAACGGGGTATTTCCTTCATAACGCTGCGTCCAACATCTCTCAAATTATGAACTCTTCCCTCTAAAGTAAAAATTCTGATTTTAATGGATACTTTCTGCATTGGGTCAGGAATGGCCCACTCTTATTGGGTATTTGCTACTGTGGATCTCGTGATCTGTAAGTGCAGCTATGGCACCATAAATGTTGCACTGTTGTCATGTGCATCGAAGCTACCAGCGCATGTGCCCACCAGAGATGAACCCAGCCTGCTTTGGAGCAGGAAAGGTGCCAGCAGAGGTGGGTTGTGGGTGGTTTGAGGGATGTTCAGGGCAGGGGGTGGTTTGGGGATGGGAGGGAATGGGAGGGGGTGATTCTCAGCAGCAGCACTTGCTGAGATCCTATCCCCGTTCTCCCGGCTTGACACACCCCCTGCCTCTCCTCAAACTACACCAGCAAAATACATGTACCTGGCATAGGTCTGAGGAGACCCACTGACAGCCAGGAGGATTACACAGAGGTAAAGTAAAATAAATGGGGGTGGGCGTGGGAGGGAATGTGAGGGGGTGAATGGCTAGTGATGAGTGGCAAGTTGGGGAGGGGGAAGCAAACTGACAACAAGCAACCTTCAAGTGTCACCTGCCTTCTTCCAGCCTGCCACCAAAGGAGCCATTTTGTTTGGTGCTCCGATCCTCTTCCTGCTCGCTGAGAATGAGCAGGAAGAGGTTCGGGGAAGTGGCTGTCCCTTTCTTCCACCAGTGCACAACTGAGTTCATCCCTAGCTTTTTTACTGCCAGACTGGGCCACAGAAACAGAGAGGCATCAAAGATGTATCAGGCCATGATCATGACAAGAGGCAGCACTCAGCTTGTTGGGACACAAACGGTGTAGGCTGTCATGTATGTATGAGCTGCTCCCCAATGTAATCATTCATATTCTTGAAGAATACCAGTCACAAGGCAGTCTTTATCTTCAATTCTTCTCATAAATGTCAACAAAAATCTTTGGGGGCATCATAAGATGTTACTAATGGAATCATGCAAACTGATCTGAGTTTAAAATGTCTATTAGACGCTCATAAAGCTTCTTTGTTATCTCTTCCTGATTGATACAGGTTATTAATACTTTTATTCAAATGAGCTCCTCTGAAAGAGAGTCTGTTTTTTATTTCTTTGATTCATTACAATGATAAGACATCGATGCCGAACAATTGTCTTGTAATTATTGCTGTTCTGAAGCACAGCTTTGGGTTGCTACTCATAAAAGGATATCAGGGAGTTGGAGCTGATGAGCTATTGTCTGGAGAAGTATTTTTGCTGATCATTTTATGTGTTTGTAGATTTTTCGCATGTTCATGTGGAACAGACAAAGATAATAGACTTGTGACAGATGCGAATTATATGTGAATTATAGCTCAGTTTATTGGATAGATTTAGCTATTGTTTTATGAAGCTGTTTGTTTTTGTATTATTTTCTTCAAGCCATAATTTGACGATAGCAGAATTGTTGTTGTTGAACAGCTTTTCAACTACTTTCCTTCCGTCTCACTTAGTTTTCTTGTCTTTTCTTGACTCTTACAGGCCCTATTTCACAAGCACTGCCTAATGTGCATTTTGTTGTAAGATGCATTCTTTCTATGGCCTAAGGCACAGCAACCCTTGCATACATAGAAGTCAGGCAAGAGTAGCTTCAATGCAACACAGAGGTACACGCCAAAATCCACCCTAATGTATCTGCCAAACATTGTGGTGTTGTGACCTGAGCTGGCTTGACTACTCTGAAGGTCAGGGCCCCGAGAAAAGACTATTTTTTTCTTACAGCCCAACTCTACCTAACTTCCCACACAGCGATGCAGTGGTGCCAACATGGCGTCCACTGTATCCCGCAGGGGAGTTTCGGCCTCCAGAGGCCTCCTCGAGGTAAGGGAACATTTGTTCCCTTGTCCTGTGGTAAGACCATGGCAGCCCGCTGGGGCTATTCAGACCTGCACTTGTGATATCGTTGGCGCAAGTCTGTGTGGACCCATGAAGGTGGATCAAGTAAAGGAAAGGGGTGAGGATTCGGTGGACGCCGCCGCCACCACCCCTTCCTGGGCCTGATTCACCCTCCCCCCTGCCCCTATCACCTCCCTGTTCCACCCACTCCCTGCCCTGTTCTGCCTCCTCCCCACCTCCCTCCTGTCCCCTGCGCAGTCTTACCTGTGATGGCAGGTATTCCCAGCCTGTTGCAGCGCAGAACTGGCTGCTCATTGCTTCGAGCTGCAGCCAGGCAGCGGTTTCTGGTGTATGGCATTTGTGACAGCCAGAAAGCATGTTATGCTGCCAGAACGCAGTAGGTGAGGCATATTGTGTTCTTTGTGTCTACTCAGGTAAGTGTACATAGGACTGCAGCTTTGGTGATGTTGTGGATGGTCCTCCAAAAAGGCTGTAGCTTATTGGTTATCAGCTTTATGTTGTGTTCTGCTGTTTGTTCTTGTGTTATGGATTTTTACATTTTATTGTCTACATTGTAGGTCATTTTAAAACTACAGGGTAGGATATATATTGTTTTGCAGTGCACGCCTATGTATGTCTGCTGAGAAGTAAGCCCCACTGAATTCAGGAGAGTAGGCATAGGGTTACAGCCTTACAGCACAAGCATATGCATGTCTTCTCAAAAGTAAATCCCATTCAATTCAGTGAAACTTACTCCCAGGTAAGTGTGCGTAGGATTGCAGCCTCAGTTAATTAACTAACTACTTGGTTTTGCCTATGGGGCTGGGTCTCAGACTAATGGTCGGGAGGCTGTGTGTGTGAGAGAGACAAGGAAAGAGTTTCTAATGGGAGTTTGCTGAAACTGGGTATACCAGGCGTGGCTAACCTTCCACCATTAGGGCCTCTGTGTTCTTAAGAGTTGTGTCAAAGACATACATAGAACCTTGGCAGTTGCAATTGCTGATGGTGCTACTAAAGCAGCTGCACCTGCTGAAATGCCCTCACCTTACAACCATTAAAGGGCCAGGAGGGGGGTAAAGGCAGAGTCGTAGTAATAGATAGGGCAGGGGGCGGTACGCCACAGGTAGCATGCAGGGGGGCAGCTTACCAGCTGCGAGAAGATGTTGGCAGGGGCGAGAAGATGGTGGCGGGAGTGGCAGCAAAGGCGGCAGAAGCGGTGTTATTGGTGGCGGCAGTGAAGGCGGCGGAATGGCTCGGAGGAGCCTGGGAACGCAGCTGTTTATGTTGGCCCCCACCCTCCCGCCCGACCCCCGAGGGATGTTTGGCTCCGGCTGACATCACTCGGGGCAGGTCTGTGACGTTGGTTCTGGCCGTGACGTCACAGGGGGGAAGTGGCATTGCTACGCCTCTGGGTAAAGGGGGTAAATTATACCCTGGCCCAGAGTCAAAAAGGGGGCCTGGGAGCGAAAGGAAGGGGCCCAGAAATTTCACTTTATTCCCCTTTTGCTTTTTTTCACTGAGGGTAGCATTCACCCTTGGGCAGAGGATAACCATGAACCATGTAAAGTCTCAAAACAAGGCCTTGGAAAGGAGTTATTGAGTGCTTTGGTTCAGAGTCCTTGTGCCGTTGGGCCTTTGCAAAAGGTCAAACCGACTCCTCACATTTCTCCTGTCTCAGTGCTGGAAACTCATGTTTTTTGTTCTCCCCCCCCCCCCCCGAGTGGCATACTTTTCAAGTACAGTCATATTCAGTACAATGTAAATAAGGGCAAAAGGTTTATTTACCTTTTATTCATCAGGCACTTACCGGTACATTCTTGCAGTTGCTCGTCGCAGCACATTAAAATGTACTATGGTATTCAGTTAGAGCGTTTATTTTTGTTAAACCAAATCGGAACAAAATAGCAATGGCATCACCTTAATCCAGGGGTGGCCAACCTTTCAACATGAATGCTTCTAGGCCTTTAATGGTTGTATAGGTGAGGGCATTTCAGCAGGTGTAGCTGCTTTAGCAGCACTTCAGCAGGTGCAGCTGCCAAGATTCTGTTTTCTACGCAACCCTTAAGAACACAGAGGCCCTGGTGGTGGAAGGTTGGCCACCCCTGCCTTAATCCATTGAAATTAGTCAGAGCTTTGCCACAGGCTTCCCACTGTGTACCCGCTACGACCCCTTGTGTCCAACAGCCTTCTGCTATATTGCTGGCTTAGCTGCTGTGGAGAAAGTGGAGGCTTACTTTGTGCCAGCTAAAGGAATGCCTCCTGTCCATGTCAAGGGAGGCAGCTCTTCCCAGTTGCCTTTAACTAAAGCCTATGACACACCGTATGTGTCTGGCTGCGTTGCGTCTGGAAAATCCCAGTGATCTTTTTACAAGATCACACCGAAACGCAGGACAGCAGCATTCCAGTGGGTGCAAAGTTGAACAAGTCAAACTTTGGCCAATGAGAGGACACGTTCGGTGTTTTGGGGGTGGGGCGGGGCAGGAGCAGTGCATCGGGCCAATCAGAATCAGGTCTGAAAAGACTCAATTCTGATTGACTAACAGAGAGTGGGGGACGGGACAGGATGTCTTATTCTTCACAGGTCCGGTGTAGACAGGGTGCGGCTACTCTTGCAACGCACCGGGATACAATGCACCCTGACGCGGGCTGTGCGTCACAGGCTTAAGACAGAAAAGCCTTGCTGTTAAAAATACCAGGCACAGCATTGGGCTAGGTCACACCCCCACCAGTGGTCCCTCTATGCTGTGTGACCACACAGCTTGAAACTGAGCTCCGCAGAGCTTGGCACTCAGCTTTCCTGGAAGTCCAGCGATGATGTATGATGTCATCACCGAACATCCGTAGATGCCGCTGCATTGCCACGCAACCACAGAAGAAGTTCACTCAGCAGTGCAGACCCTTTAGAGGGAGCACTGATCCCCACCTCTGCCCAGTGTTAGGCTAAAAGCAACTGAGGCGAAGGGTGTGTGTATGCATGCCTCCTAAACAAGCCTGAACAAAATCTTTACTGCTTCACATGGTGTGGAAATTAAGATATGTCCTTAACGTGCAACTTCCGTGCTATTTGGAGCAGGAGGATAAGGTGTCAGTGCTTAACTCTTGTCTTAAACGGAAGTTTGCTGATAATGGAATATTATATTTACTACAACAATTACTACCAATAATAATAATAATAATAATATTTATGTACCACCTTTCAACAAAAATTATTCACAAAACCTAGCAAAATAAATGAATAGATGGCTCCTTGTCCCCAGAGGGCTTACATTCTAAAAAGAGTTACCAGCAAATGGTCACTGGAAGAGACACTGTCTGTTGAAAAGGGACCACCACCACCCCACTAAATATGAGCGAAGCACCATTTGAAAGGTGCCTCTTAGCCCAATTAGCGGGGGCACACATTTCTTTCCAAAATTCCTATTTGCCATGACTACAAAATGCTCCAACCACATTCACTTTCTCCCTGTCGTGGGTCATTGCAAGTCATTGTCTACACAGCAAACTCTGATCTTCACCTCAGTTTGCATCTTGCCAGTTGTAATGGAGTTTTTTTTTCATGCATTATACTAAAAGCACCTTTTAGCCTGTTTCGTTTTGTGTGTTGAATGCACATGTAGCATAGGAAGCTGACAGATATTTCTATTTAAATTAAATGTGTATTCTACTCAATGAAGGTGTTACATTTGGGTTATAGGATTGGAGGGAAAAAGCATGTGTGAAATCATTAAAAGCATCACTGCAGTTACAGAGGACCCGTAGAGTTGTGATTCTCACTTTCAACATCTGCACTAATGCGTCTTTGACTGTACTGTGGAACAGAACTGCTATTTTGTACTATTGCCCGGTTACTATTGCCTGGACAGCCTAGGGTGTCATAAATGTGCCATAAGGCACGTTTTTGACACCCTGGGAGTAAGTGCCACCTGCGCAGAGGCTGGCATCGCTCACTCTGCTATCCTCTAGACTCCATGTCGCCGGACGCAGGTAAGTGCTGCGTCAGGCGGCGGAAGGGCATGGGGAAGGCAAGCCGGCGTGGCAGGGGAGAGGGCCATCTGGGAGGGAGCGGGGATATCAATGCTAGGTTACACCAACACCCCTTCCCAGGTTAGCCTGGCCTTACCTGACCTCCATGGACGCTAAAGAGCTGGCGCGCATCCAAGGAAGCCCATTGGGGCTTCCAGCGCTTACACCGGGGGAAGGAAGCAAACGTCCCCTTTCCCTGAGGTGAGCCTGGGCCATGCTGGCGTGGCCCGCATCCTGTGCAGGATGCAGCGACCGACCCTTTAGGCTGGCCTCCGCATTTTAGGTAGGATTAGACTGTGAGGCCTTAGGTAGCAAGTGGGCCTTAGGTAGCATTACTAAGCTAGTGGAGATGATAATATCCCAGCTGAGCTACTTAAAATCCTAAATGATGATGCTGTGAAAGTGCTGCACTCAATATGCCAACAAATTTGGAAAACTCAGTAGTGGCCAAAGGATTGGAAAAGGTCAGTTTACGTTCCAATTCCAAAGAAGGGCAGTGCCAAAGAGTGTTCAAACTATTGCACAATTGCACTCATTTCACATGCTAGCAAGGTTATGCTCAAAATCCTACAAGCTAGGCTTCAGCAGTACGTGGACCGAGAACTACCGGAAGTACAAGCTGGGTTTCGAAGAGGCAGAGGAACTAGAGATCAAATTGCCAACATGCGCTGGATCATGGAGAAGGCACGAGAGTTCAAAAAAAACACCTACTTCTGCTTCATTGACTACGCAAAAGCCTTTGATTGTGTGGATCACAACAAACTGTGGCAAATTCTTAAAGAGATGGGGGTACCAGACCACCTTACCTGTCTCCTGAGAAACCTGTATGCGGGTCAAGAAGCAACAGTTCGGACCGGCCATGGAACAATCGACTGGTTCAAAATTGGGAAGGGAGTACGGCAAGGCTGTATATTGTCACCCTGCCTATTTAACTTATATGCAGAGTACATTATGAGAAATGCATGGCTGAATGAATCACAAGCCAGAATCAAGATTGCCGGGAGAAACATCAACAACCTCAGATATGCAGACGATACCAACCTAATGTCAGAAAGTGAAGAAGAACTAAAGAGCCTCTTGATGAGAGTGAAAGAGGAGAGTGCAAAAGTTGGCTTGAAACTCAACATTAATAAAACTAAGATCATGGCATCTGGTCCCATCAATTCCTGGCAAATAGAAGGGGCAGAAATGGAAGCATTACTTTTTTGGGTTCCAAGATCACTGCAGACGGAGACAGCAGCCATGAAATTAAAAGACGCTTACTCCTTGGAAGGAAAGCTATGGCAAATTTGGACAGCATAATAAAAAGTAGAGATATCACCATGCCAACAAAAGTTTGTATAGTCAGGGTGATGGTGTTCCCAGTAGCAATGTATGGTTGCGAGAGTTGGACCATAAGGAAGGCTGAGCGCCGAAGAATAGATGCTTTCGAACTGTGGTGCTGGAGAAGACTCCTGAGAGTCCCTTGGACTGCTAGGAGATCAAATCAGTCAATCCTAAATGAAATCAACCCTGACTGTTCCCTGGAAGGACAGGTACTGAGGCTGAAACTCAAATATTTTGGCCACCTAATGCGAAGAGAGGACTCTCTGGAGAAGACTCTGATGCTGGGAAAGATTGAAGGCAAAAGGAGAAGGGGAAGGCAAAGGATGAGATGGTTAGACAGCATCACCGATGCAACGAACATGAAAATGAGCGAACTCAGGAAGATTGTGGAGGATAGGAAGGCCTGGCGGGATATGGTTCATGGGATCACGAAGGGTCGGACATGACTTAACGACTGAACAACAACAACAAGACTGTGAGGATTGTAGCCTTAGTTTTGATATCTTTCAGTACTCTTTTCCAAAAGAAATTAATGTTCTATTTTTTAATGTAGTGTAGGACATAGTTCTCTGTGAATATACAGTACATCATATGTTAAACACTGTGGGTTGGCTTAGACAATATTCCACTGGCCTTCACGAATGTTCCCCCCCCCTCCAGGATGTCGTTGCCTAATCACAGAGGAAATAGTTCAACTGAACCATCCCTGTATGTGTGGTTTAAATACCACCTTAAAGTAGTACTTAAACTGCATGAAGAGGGGCAGTTAAGCAATCTGAAGCCTCCTTGATGCCCATTGAAAGTCTTGAGCATGTGTTTAATTCTCACATTGATTTCAATGGCATGTCAAATGTGTTAACTTTGGCGGGATCATGCTCTCTCTCTCTCTCTCTCTCTCTCTCTCTCTCTCTCTAGATAGATAGATAGATAGATAGATAGATAGATAGATAGATAGATAGATATTCCTTAAAACAAAATTGCTGTAATTTCAGTGAGTACGAGATTCAATAATATCTTACACACAAGGGTTCCTTGGATTCAGAAGAGTTTGTTGTGTGCATTTTTAATTAAGTACCTTGAAAAAAGCCAATCAGGATAAAAATTTCATAACCTTCAACGCAACGCTTTTTGTCAGAAAGAAGGAAATGGAATTTTAAGTTTTATTGTAACTGTATGTCACTGTCCAATCCTCTCCTCCCCCATCTCTTCTGCATTGTTCATCCATTAACACATAGATAATGAGCTCATTGCATTGCTACGGAATACACTTATCTGTAGGATTCATTATTCTGTCATCAGCAATGCTATTTTTAGTCCAGACTCCAGCTGGCAGAAGGGAAGAAAGTGAATAAAAAGGAAATTGCCTCAGGTGCTATTAGTGCTACCTAGCTGCATGCAGTGTCTAATGTTCAACATGAAGTGCACTGGAGTGCATGACTCCAAAATTAATTTCTTTAGATTGAGAAACAATATTCCAGTTTGACTTGTTCGCGAAATAAATAAGTGCCACCTGGCTTCTGGGAAGCAATTTCCCACTAATGCATTGCAGGGTGGAGGCAGGTGGAAGCTTGTGATGGGAAGCCGTTTGGAGTGCGAAGCCAATCTATTCTCATCACAAGGACGGGGTGCAGCATGAGAGGGTTGACATCACGCTGACATCTGCATTAGGTTGGAAGGTGCTCTTCTCAGCGTTGGTGTTAGAGAATACCAGTTTCCCCCTCCTCCCCCTTTTTCCAACTGTTTTCACCATTTTCCTTCTCTTGCTAATGTGCATATCACCGTTTGCAGGGGGCTTTGGGTACACGGTAAAATAATGAATGCAATAATGAATGCATTCCTCAAGATGTTGCTTCCAAAATCTCTGTAGTCAGATGTCACACAAGGGACAGCAAATGTAGCAAAAGTAGATAGCAAACTGAGGTTGTATTCCTGACTCCTTTGACATGAGTCAGCAGATACTGTATTTGTCCCCCAGAATAAAGGCAGAGAAGATGCAGACATTCTTTTTCACAGGTTTGATTCTGGGCATCGATACATTCAGTAATTCGAGGCCATAAAAAAACTTTTGAACATCAAACATTTGTGAAAACAAAAGGGATTAAGATTTTAGGTTCATATGAATCTGTTTTAGGGCCTCTGAGGAGAATTTTATCAGGGGGTACAAAATTTATTTTGGGCCCTTTCTCAAAGGGGGAGGGGGAAATGGGGAGTGCAGCATTAGCCGGAAAAGTCTCTGGAGCCCAGGTCTACCAGGCTTCCCGATGCAGCACCCAGGTCTACCTGCCTGGTAGACCTGCCCTCCTGGTTGTCCCAGTGTCCGTATTTCACTCTCCATGAGATCAGCTGAGATCCCAGGAAATTTCTGGGCCCCTTCCTTTCGCTCCCAGGCCCCCTTTTTGACTCTGGGCCAGGGTATAATTTACCCCCTTTACCCAGAGGCGTAGCAATGCCACTTCCCCCCTGTGACGTCACGGCCAGAACCAACGTCACAGACCTGCCCCGAGTGATGTCAGCCGGAGCCAAACATCCCTCGGGGGTCGGGCGGGAGGGTGGGGGCCAACATAAACAGCTGCGTTCCCAGGCTCCTCCGAGCCATTCCGCCGCCTTCACTGCCGCCACCAATAACACCGCTTCTGCCGCCTTTGCTGCCACTCCCGCCACCATCTTCTCGCCCCCGCCACCATCGTCTTGGCCCCGCCAACATCTTCTCGCAGCTGGTAAGCTGCCCCCGGCATGCTACCTGTGGCGTACCGCCCCCTGCCCTATCTATTACTATGACTCTGCCTTTACCCCCCTATCATGGGCCCTGCATGTCCATTTCTGTAGGACTGTTGGAACAAGTGACAGTTTGTATGTATGAATGAGATCACACACACAGGCATGCACACACAACCCCCCCCCCCCGAAGGCTGAACTTTAATATCACCTCATATCGCTTGAAACACAAATGCTTCTCTCTAGAGTCAATTCACAAATTGAGCTGTGAGTCAACAATGACTCATTCAAATGTTTGTGGTTTCCTAAAAGTCACCCAAACATCCCCAGGACTGCAGGGGCATATTGTAAGTAATGTCTGATGCAGCACAACCCTAGTTACAGCCACCACTTTCCAGCAGCAGTTACGTGAGCACAGTGGCACGTGTTCTTGTTGGTTTGGGATCACAATTCATTATGAAAGTATTCTTATAGAAAGGGGAATACTGTATAGCAACTGAGAGATAGCTGTCAAATACAAGACCATCCACAATGTGGGTAACAACTAATGAGGAATGTTACAGTCTTTGTACATACAACACACACGCCATTCACATAAGCCAAAAGAGGGAAAATGAAAGTCCTGTTTAATTAAGTGGAATGGTCTGGTTTGCAGCAGGTTCAAAATCTGATTTTGGTGTCTATTTGAGAAGTTTCTTACAAACAAGACCATATTTAACTACTGTGGTAGAAAAATATTTTTTCTTCGGGCTAAAGAACATGGATATACTGTACTCTTAATAGAAGGATTTATTCCAGTATTTTCTAGATTTAGGCAGACTATTTACTGAGAAAGAAGCACTTTATATAATCTAAACTTGGCAAATGAAGGTTGGTGTCATGTGAGAAATTAAAAACATTTAATTATGAAGGGGAAAAATGCAGCTACAAACTATTTCTGAAACAAACATAATAGCAACACAGTCCTTTGTGAAAGACATTATCAGAAAAATTGTAAGCTGATTTGAATTAAATAGGATTCTATTCTTTACATCAGACCTCATTACTTCCAAGCCAGTCTAAAAAATGACTGTAATCACCACCATTATGTCCTTAATTAAGCAGTGCAGGACAAAGAACGAAGAGGCATTGCAAACAAGAGCCCTCTTTGTGGAAATTGATGTGAGAGATGGAATTGTTTGGAATGGCATCCCATGTGAGGAATATGAACAAACAAAGCGTCATCAATAATTCCAAGAGATCATTTTAATGAACCGAACAGACGTTGTATGATCCAGAAGTGATTGAGAAGGAGCTGACCAGGGTAACAAATGCTGACATTTCAAGAGAAGTAAGTCTGAGGTGAAAGGAATGGGAACATAAAATTTAATGCTTTCTCATTATCCTTGGAATCTCAAATATTGGCTTTAAATAATAGATATTGAAATAAAATTGAACAAATCTTTTTCT
Source organism: Plestiodon gilberti rubricaudatus (assembly GCA_026170595.1). NCBI lineage: Eukaryota > Metazoa > Chordata > Lepidosauria > Squamata > Scincidae > Plestiodon > Plestiodon gilberti. The sequence goes on along the minus strand of JANXHW010000006.1, from coordinate 72,231,370 downwards.
TTAATTCAAATACTGCCAACCTCATTAGCCAGCACTCAGAGATGTGGGGATTAATTAAAAATAAGAAAGTAACACATAACAGTAGATCACAGAGGCCAGGAAAACAAACAAGTAAAATAACTTATTTCTAAGCTGGCTTTGTGCCTATCAATGAGACAGACGCAGGGCCAAACTAGTTGCAAGGATAAAGGCATTGCTACACCCAGAAACAGCAAATGCACCCCCCATGGCATCTAATAGAACTTACTTCATCACCAAATTCTACATTTCCCTACCCCTGCTTCACATAATTGGCTGCTACTGCAGGGGATGAGGAAATGGAAGATGTGGTGATATGTCCGGGGATGGACGGCCCGCCGCGCTCGGCAGACCAACTCGCCGCCGCCGAGCGAGCGAGCTGCCGAGCGGGGCGGGGCCGCCTGGTCCCCGGCCTTTCGCCCAGCCCCATAGACGCCACGTCCCTGGAAAGGGAGCGGCAAGAGCGGCAGGCAAGGGCACATCTTCCCCCGCACCCTACGGGGGAGGCTCCGAGGCCCGTCGGCCGGCCCTCCAACCGCGACGCCGGCCCCGACCCCGTTACCAAAGGGCGGGGTGCGGCGGACGCGGCGGAGGTCGGCGCCGCCTCCCAGGCTCTCCCCGGTGGCGCCGGGGGGAGCAACACAACGAGGGAAGGGGGCAGCAGCCCCAAACCAGTCCCCAACCTCCCCCCTTTTGCCGACACTCACCTGGGCGTCGATACGGGGACCTGCAGCGCCCTCCCGAGAGCGGAACATCAGCTGGGGGCATCCAGAAGGACGCAACCCCGCCCAGCCGCCACACTATGCCTGGGCCTGGCAGGGGAAGGCTGGAGCCCTCCTCCCCGGAGGCGGAGCCCGCCAACAGAGGGGCTGGAGGGACTGTTCGCCCAGCCAACCCAGGACAGAGCAAGGGCAGACAGAACCCCGGCCACTGGTGGGATTGGCTAAAGGGGTTGGACTTGAGACAAGGGGGGCGGGGCCCAGAGCAGGGAGGAGTATATAAGGGAGCTGCTGAGGCCAGTGAGGAGGTCGACTAGCTAGTGGAAGGCTGGAGGAACGGAGCGACAGCCTGAGGCATCCACGCTAGTCAGGCCAGGGGAGAGAGTGGTGGTGTTAACCCTCTTCCCTTGCGCCAATTCTGAGGCCCAACCAGCGGATTCTCCTGGGAGCTAGCTGGCTCCAAGCAGACACTGAGGGCTGGAGGTCGACGTCGAGGCTGAGGGGGCTGAACGGGCACTGGCGACGCCCCTTCCGGGGTCCCCAGTAAACACCCCCTCACATGATGTCATAACTGCTACTGCAGGGGATGAGGAAATGGAAGATGTGGTGATGTCATAACAACAGACGTGTCACTTGGTGCTATGGGGAGGTGGTGAAGAAACTCGATTCTTTAGTTTTTTATGTCTTGTTTGTTTAATGAATTTCTGTACCGCCTTTCTCCTGGTAAGGGCACTCTAGGCAGTTTAAACAATTTTAAAACATGTAACAATCAGGGATTTGGATCAAGTCTCTGACTCCAAGTCTCAAGTCAAGTCCCAGTTCTCTGGGTTCAAGTCTCAAGTCAAGTCCCAAGTCTTTGCCCCCAAGTCCCGAGTCTTGGATTGCGAGTTGCGAGCCCCTATCTATTTAATGGGGGAAACAGGTTTAAACCTGAATAAAATTTGTCTTGTCGTAAAAGGCTCCAAGTTTCAAGTCGAGTCTTTTACAATCACCGAGTCAAGTCCGAGTCAAGTCATTGATGCGACTTGAGTCCGATTCAAGTCCGAGTCAATAGACTCAAGTCTACATCACTGGTAACAATAATAAAAAACCATAAAAAGTTAAAAACAATTAAAACAATAAAAGCAAGAACAAAAACACCCAATAGTGTTTGATCCTCAGAAAAGGACCACAGAGTCAAAACCTAGCAAATGAAAGTGTATCAAGATGTTAGTTTCAGGTCATATAGGTGCTATTTTTTAAGAGGCTTGTCAAACTCATGGCACCTGAACTGTATTCAGCAACATTACCCATGTGTCACAACACACTCGGTGCCTGATAAATCCCATTTTTGCAGCCCTCTATTTTATTGCATTAAAGAGAGTTCTCTTAATAAAATTGACTGCCATGCAGTGAGATGATCATCCCATTATGACTTTATACCACACTGAAGGAAGCTTCACACATTTACTTCTGGGTTTCTTTTATCTCTGCATGATACTTCCTACCACACAGAAAGGTGCAAAGTGGGATAGCATGTCTTCTAAAACCAATACACTTTCACTGACAGTGCCAGTGAAATGAAGCCTTTGCCTCCTGTATGTACGTTAAAAGAGAGAGAAAGAGAGACATCAGCTGGGAGAGCTCTGTGTGTGACTAAGGTGTTTCCATATATCCATCAAGGGGTGGAAGATTTTCCCTCCTGAGTGAGTTCACTCCCTCATGGAGCATCGAGTATTGATCTGGAGGACAAGCCTATCAAGGGCTCACAGTCATGTGGCCATATGCTACCTCCTGTTGACTGAAGGTTTGACAGACTCTGTAACTGGGCAAACAGGGAAAATGGGACAGGGGTCTTTCATTGTACCGACTCACCTCGTATTACGAGAAGATTCCTAGGAACAAATGGTTGGCAGCCAGAGCTGAGTTCTGTAATCTGTAAAAACAAGTATTAGACAGGCTTCTGTATGCACCTTGAGGTTACACTGAGTCCTCAAGGGCAGATAGCAGAAAGAGGTTTTCCATATTTGGACAACTTTAGACCAGAACTAGATGGATTAAAGGACCCATGGCTTCTTCCTCCCTCTCCCAGAATTAGTACATCAAAACATGTGATGTGGCATCATTACATTGCAGCCTTCTCCATCTCTGTAGTAATAATAGTAACAACAACAACAACAACAACCATTATTTATATATCACCTTTTCTTTGGTCATTGGATTTCTCCTCTGACTTTAATTCAAAGGTAGTTTACACAGGCAGGCTTTCTAAACCCCCGAGGGGTTTTTACAATTCAATAATATGTTCACTCTCATAGAACCCCTCATTCAATCTAGATGGTTTCTTTCACAGTCCAGCTTCTCTCTGGCATTCCCCTCACCACACTTCAGCTGACAGGGAATATTGACTCCAACTCAAGGTGCAGCTGCAGCTTCTCTCCCTCACAGAGGCTCTGCAGCTTATCAGTGGCGTGCTGGCAGCTCTCCGACAGAGGCGTTTACTTCTGGCCATCTCGAACTGCTGTCCTTGAGATCTTCTCCAGGTATATGAGATGGCCACTCTACCAACTGAGCCAGACCCCCTGCCTCCTGCAATTGGCGGTCAATCAAGGTCTGTGTGGAGGAGGGGCATGCAACATGATTTCACACTTTTTGTAACAGTAGTCGATAAGCATAAGAAAAAGGAGAAGGCACGGATGTCAGTTTTTGGCAACAGCTGTGCATTCTCCACAATGTGAAGTTCTGACTTCAGCAAATGTGCTGCTTCCATAGCCTTCTTTCTAGCCTCTGCAATGTACAACACACCACCGCTTTCCTTTCTCTCATCACCTCCTTTTGTATCACCCCACCTTCTACTTTGGAGATCCATATGCTTCCAGTCAAGTATTTCCTATGCATTATGTTATTTCTATGGTACCGAGATGCAAAACAACTGATTCTAAGATTTTGCTGACAAGAACAGATTTGAAAAACCTTGTTTTCTTGCTCTCTAAGATCAGACTGAGACTGGAAAAGAAAAGCACAAACAAAGGGCAAATGAGAAACATAAAAACACCATAGCTGCTAAACTGGAGTGTGTGAAAATCACTTAGGAGCCCTTGGGCATCTCCCTTTGAAAACAAGACTGGGAGATTTGAGGGGCATTGGTGTAGCCCTTAGGGGGATACCAGGATTTTTCAGAGTGATTGAAGATCTAGATAAAGGAATTGGGGTAGACAAAAAGCAGCACAAAATAGAAAACCCACAGGCAGTTTTGTCTATGGTTTAGAGTTTCAAAAAACATAAGGTTTTTAAAAGTTTTTAAATGCTTCAAGGTCTGTGATATGTACAGTCACTGAGAAAACATCTAGTATCTCTTCCTAATGAGGAGGGAGAATCCCTTTTGGTTACAGCAATTAGATAATATGCAATGCACAACCTTTATATAAAATATTGTTTCGTTCCAATTCTTGGAACTTCTTCTTGGGTACAACCCAGAGATTGAAGATTGCTGTTGTGTAAATCCATATATGATATTTCAAAGACATTTATCCAGAGCACCAAGAAAAATACTTTGCATTAACTATGAGAAAGTAGGTTTCCGGCAAGAAATGTTATAGAGCCAAGAACGAACACCAAACTGAGGGAGGGAGACCGGGGGGGGGGGGTATCTGGGCAACCTGAGAGGATATTCACTGTTCTGGTGCAGCAGGGAAAGGACTTGTTGTTGTTGTCCATTGTTGATAGAGTAACAGTGTTGGGTATTTTATTGAAATATATGTATAGTGCTAGGATACTGGGGGCCCTGGGGTAAAGTTCTCAGCTGGGCTCCCATGGCACCCCCTCCTGCCTCCTGGGATGAAGTGCTACAGTGGGGGAGGTCCTGGCCGGCCGGGATGAAGAGGAGGAGCCGCAATGCAGCCGGGACAGTCTTGATTTGAGGGGGACGCCGGCAGCCAGGGGTAGGCTTACCATCTTCCCGGAAATGACCGGGATTGTCCCGGCAACGCCCCCTTCGTCCCCCCGTCCCCCCCGAGCGGTCTCTTTGTCCCGGCCCCGGCCCACCGGCTGCATCGCAGCGGGCCGGAGCTCTTCCGAGACTGTGCTGCCAGCTGCAGCGCGTCTCTGTTTTGATCTCTGTTTTCACTCTGGCCGTTCCGGAGAGCTCCCAGCGTTGCGCAAATACGCGACGAGGCTGGGAGCTCTCCGGAACAGCCCGAGTTCACTCGGGCTGTTCCGGAGAGCTCTCAGCCTCGAGGGAGGACGTCCCCGCCCCCCGGGCACATCCCCGGCCACGCCCCCAGTCCCGGCCGAGTGCCGGGCGTATCTGGGATGGCTAGCCAGGGGTGACACTGGGGGCGTGGCCGGGATTGTCCCGGTGAAAACCAGGACTCAGGTAAGGCTAAGGGCACTTCCACTACCAGCAGAGGGTACAGGTGTTGGTCCAATAAGATGGACCCTCTCTGATGGGGTGGGGCTTGGCTGGCCTGGTTGACCTCTAATGTCACCCTTGCATGTTTATCCTGCCTTTTCACTCATGTAGCTCTCCAAGGCAATTCATTAGTAATTAAATAATAACATGGACTACCAACTTTCATCCCGTATCATTCTCCAGCCCAGCATGGAACTACAACCCTCTCAACTTCTGTCTCTTCTTTTCCACGATGGTCTAAACAGCAGACAGAACTGGGAAAATTCCCACACCAACCCTTTAAAGTAGGCCAGTATTTCCATTTCCATACTTCATATTGGAAAGCTGTAGCATGGTGGCATGACTTGCGGCCCAGTCCTATCCAGGATCGGCCTTCACGGTGCAGGGATGCTGCCACAGTGTCCGCCGCATTCTGCAGGGTCGCAGGGAGAGGCAAGTAAAGAAAAATGTTTATTTAGCCCCTCCACTGATCCACTGACCCCCTATGGGCCTACTCAACTCTTCACCAGCTCTTTTGTTGGCATAGATCTGTTAGGGCAAAGGGGCTGTGTTGGGCCTGGAATGAGAGCATTGGATCTGGAACCCCAGGCCTTGCCCAATCCCTGCCCAATCCAGCCCTGATCGTCCCCCACTGCCACCATGATCGTGCTGATGGCTGGTCTGCACAGCACCTCTGCTGGTGAGCAGCCTCCCCAGCCTTTGCACTGGCAGCCGCGCTCCATAGACCATCAGAGAGGCAGCTTTGGTGGCGGACCATGCGATACGCTGGTGGACCTCATAGTATTCCAAGTTCCAGCGTATCCTGCAGATAGGATTAGGCCTTAAGGCCAGCTATTGAATGTATGGCTGGGGTGAAATTGAACAGGGGCTTTTCTGGTTCACAACTCACCCTCATCAGCTGAACACAATTACTAGAGAATAAGCCACAATGGACTCTGTGGCACTGACTTCAATAGACATGCATGGAATTGTGCTGTAAGTCACAACACTCCTCATGCAGACTCTGCTATTATTGAGACTAGAATGAACCTTTCTTGCACGTGCAGATTTCCATGTCTGCCATAATAAATAAAAGTAAAAGGGCACCCACCAACATTGTTTATGCTACTCAATTCTTAAAGGGACAACATCTCCCTCCTCTGTTGGATATGGTCACTTAGCTGGCAAAAGCAAGTGGCTCAGGATTTATGATTTCAAATGGCTTGAATGGTAAAGCTGAGGTCATACTTTTTAGGTGGCCGGATCATAATTTTAGAATTAGAAAACTTACTTTAGCAATAGCAGATTAATTGCCTGAGCCCACATAAAAGGCAAATCTTTTCACAGGCATTAATTTTTTGTACTTTGGTAGAAGTGTCCCAGACAGGCAGCAAACCTATGGAGGGAAGGACTGAGACCAAACTCCACCAGGAATGTAACAGCAAGTTAAAGGGGAGCAGTCCCACCAGCTATTGTCCTTTGGGCTCCCAGTCTATTCGGAGTCGCACAGATTGTTCAGAAAAGGGCAGGAGATCAGTGAGTGCATCACAGGCCAGGAGGAAATGCCATGTCAGGAGACCATATTTGGGGGATAAACCTTGAGTCTTCTTTTGACATACCTCTTTTAGATTGAAAAGTCTTCTTTTAGATTGTGAGCCCTTTTGGGACAGGGAGCCATTTAATCATTTGATTTTGTCTGTAAACCGCTTTGTGAACTTTCTGTTGAAAAGCAGTATATAAATACTGTTAATAATAATAAATACTGTTAATAATACCTGTCCTGTACGTTGAAGAACGAAGCAAGTGCTATCATCACTCATTGCACTTCCCTGCCCCATGCAGCCAGCACCTGCTGTTACTGCTGCTTGCCTTTCTGTCTATGGTTATTTTAAGGACCCAGAAGACACAGCTGTGCGAGGAAGAGAGGGTTGTAGCTGCTGCTCTGAAAAGAGGGAATTATGTAATAGCCCGGGAGGGTATCAGGACGCAGTGAGGAAGGAAGAAAACAAGGAGATGGAGGTGATCGGCCCATTATGCAGAGCAGACAGAAGAATTGAAGTGGTAACATTCTGGACTGCACCATTCTAGGCTACAGAGGAAGTGTCATGATTTTGAATGCACCCCCACTACCCCAAAATCATCCCCAAACCTCCCAGCACGTCAGAGAGAAAAAATGAATGAAGCCATCTTCCTAATGAGTTACTGCCCAATCCTATCCCCTGCCACGTTACAGCTTGCAGCCGTGCCAAAGGAGCATGTGCTGCATGTTATGGGGGAGGGGCGATTGGCAGCCTGCAGCAGGTAAGTAAAAATATTACTTATCCCCCAGTAGGCTGCCCAATTGTCGATGGGTCTCCTTGGACCTACGCCAGCCATTTTGCTGGCACAAGTCCGAGGAGAGCCAGGAGGCACCGTGGGCAGAAAAATGGAGGATAAGATCCAGTGTGCGCAATTGCCGCCAGATCCACTCCTCCCTCCCCCAACATGCCCCGGTACTCCATGACCCACCCCTGCCAGTTTACCAGTTGCTTACCTGTCTCCCCTGAGGTAGGTGCCCACATTAAAGGGGAGGAGCTTGGTTAGACAGGAACTACTGTACTGCAAAATTTACTGAATTGCTGTAATCCAGTGGTTCTCAAAGTGGTGGGTCGTGACTCACCACGAGAACCGTAAGCGGTTGCCAGCCCCTTAAGGGCGACGGTGGCAGCAGCGTTCCCAGAATTGCGTTGCCGTCCGTGTCAAAAGGGACTATTTTTAACTCACAATCGTTGCGCTGGCCCTCCGTGGGGTGCGGGAAGGCCCGGGGCCCCCTCTGCAGTTCTCCCCGTGCTGCCGATCGCCTCTCCACAGTGATTGCAACCCACTTCCGGTTTTCCGTGGAAAGGCGATCAGCAGCGCGGGGAGACCCCCAAGGGAGGTTAGGATTGCATCCCAGTATATCCTCTTGTCCAAGCTTGAATGGTTCAGAATCTGACTAAATGACCCCCCGCCCCATCTTTAAAATACAATGTCACCTTCTGCGTCCAGGCTAGCATAGACAACCGTCTTTCTAAAAGAGAAATCGCCTCCATGTCCTAATATGATTTCTACACAGTCAGGGGATTGGGGAGGGGGGACAAAAACAAACAATGCTTGGATTGATGAGAGGTTACTTATTCTTGCGTGCAAGTATGAGATGAAGAAAGCTGTCATATCAGTGCCTAATGTTCTGAATAATGGCCTTCTGCAGCGAGTGCTTTTGCATTGTTCACATAATGACAGATGCAGGGAATTAATTTCTTTTAGCATGAAATGTTCACTGAAGATAAGGCCTGAAATAAACACTGGCATACAACTGCGAAATGCCCTGAAACTGTTTCTCGGTGACAAATTACTGCCAAGAAATCTGGACCCATCCACACAAATGACACCTATTGAATTTATTAGACAGGTTATATAGAGGAAACAGCATATTTTGTTTATTATTATTTTTTGGTCCTAGTTGTCCACCTGATATTTACTTGCAACTGATATTTTACAGCTTGGCGTTGTGGGCTTAGGATATGGAATGATGACAGTCAAACAGAAAAATTGGAAGATATCATTATTGATACTTTAATTCCGCCCTTTCTTGAAAAAGCTTGGGGCAGTATACATCCCCCTGCATCTTCAACTCACAACAACCCTGTGAGGTAGGTTAGACTGAGAGTTAGTGACTGGCCAAGGTCACCCAATGACCTTCATTGCTGCGGGGATATTTGAACCTGGGTTTCTCTAATCCTAGTTGAGAAAACTAACCATTGCACCAACAGCTCCCTTCAATGATATTGGAATAATGATAATCTATAGAACTGATAGCTGAGAAGCTTTGGGGTCACATATGTCAACAGGTGAGGTTGAGGAAAGGGGGATAAAACAAGCCTAAAACAGTGACTCTTTCATACATTACTAAGACTGTGTAGTAATCATTACTACACAGTCTTTCATTCTGCTGCCCTGTCTTTTGACTGGAGCTGACAAAGACTGAACCTGCGATCTTAGGCATACAAAATATGATGCCTAACATTGAGCTAAGGGGCCTTTTAAAGGGGGTTATTAAACAGCTTGCTTCAGCATGGGAAAACGAAGAGCTGCTATTTGGCCTGCAGCAGCATAAGAATGGGAGAAAATGGGGGGTCCGTTTTGTATGTGGTGTGGTGTCAGGGGCTGATGAGGTTGGGCATTGGCCAAAGGCCCACACCCATCAAAAGCCCACCTGGCCAGGTCAACCCCTGAACCTTCAGTCTCTGTGGCAGTAATGTGCCCCACTGGCGTCACTGCAGGGGGGTGGAGAACTAAGTTCCGCCACGGTCAGACCCTCCGTTACATGGGAGCACAAAGCACCCCACCCCCTCGCCTTTGGAGCCATTCAAGTCGGTGAAAGCAACGACTTGAATGGCTCCAAAGGCGAGGTGGCGGGGGCACTTCGTGCTCCCGTGTAACGGAGGGTCTGACCGCGGCGGAACTTAGCGCTCCGTCCCCCTGCAGTGACGCCAGTGATGTGCCCAATGCCACATCAGAGGGCAGGTGGGGTACCATGGGGAACGTGGTACGAGACTTGGCTCAGGGCTCCCTTCAACAAGGCACCAGCACTAGTGCAGCTATCCCATGGGATGAACCACTAAAAGAGCAGGTCAGAGCATCTTCCTTGGCAGTGAAGTATTCTTAGACTCTGGACTGGCCCCACCTACCTATAGTATTCCAGATATGGTTTTGCCAGTGCCAGTATTTTCTTGTCCCTACTGCCTGTGAGCTGGGAGTGAGATACTGACTGCTTAAGGACTATCAGCAGTATCTTTTGGGGTAGTAACAAATCTGGGAAGGCTTTTGGGTAGAGTGGGATATGGAGCATGTGCAACTGCTGCTGGCTTGCAGCAAAGACCAGTACAAACCAGTACAAAGAGGAATCCCTGAAGTATCTGTGCTAACATTAAGGAGAACCTCGGAGGAGGACATGGGTGTTGGCAGAATCCTTTTCCTTCCCTCCTACTGAGGCGCTGCTAGGCAGACCTCACCACCAACATCCTTCTACAAACTGTACTAGTGTGGCTGGAGGCAGATGATAATTTTTGAAAATGGTGTGATGGAGCCATTGTTGATTGTGTTGTGTACACACCTAGCTCTTTTGTCTTGCTGCTGTCTGTAGTCAATCAACATTCATTCAGACATTATAAGCGACAATAGGTCTAATGCCACTTTTAAAATTATTGTCTTTGATGACTCATAGTTGCTATAGTTGCCCAATTAGCTATCTATTCAGTCTCATTATGGACCAACCTTGATCTATACAACCCCCACCCAATACTCCAAATGGTTGTTTGTTTCTTCCCAAATGCATGAGCCACTTTCCACCACTAAATTCCATGTGATTACTTCTATTCCTAAGATTACACCATTGATTCTGCATAATGTTCTTCTTTGAATTGAAAATGCCACCTACCTATTGTGCTGGTTTCTGCCAATTACATCAACATATCCCTACTTCCCTCCCTCCCTCCCTCTATCCGCTAACTTATAAAATATTCAATTATATAGGCTTGCAGACTGATCCCATTGACTTCAATTGACTTCTGGGGTGATAGAATCCCTTTACCTGTCTGGACAAAAATTCAGAGGATGCCAGGAGGATGCCAGGAAAACAATCTGCCTGCTGTGGGTGACAGAAAGCGAGCCCTCTATCCCCCACTCCTTCCACTATTTTGGGTTTAATTTTCGTATTTTTTTTCTCCCAGTGATTTAAATGAATTTGAATCACCTCATTAGATTCTAGACTGGTGTTGAACACAATGACTCATCCGTAAATTAATATTGTCTACCCTCAACTACTGTGCTGTCTAAATCACTTTAATCACTGGGAAGAGTCACAATCCCAAGAATGACTGCTATATTCAAATGAATTCTGCAACAGTTCATTAGGTAATGGTGTAATTTATGTGCCCTGGGTCAGCAAATGTTTTTGTGCTCCAATTTAAAATGGACTGACCGCAGAAGGGTGGTGGTGCAGAGGGAGCTAAACACTTCTGTGTGCTTTTGACAGTCACTTATAGGTGTGTGTGTGTGTGTGTGTGTGTGTGTGTGTGTGTGTGTGTGTGTGTGTGTGTGACTGGGAGAGAGAGAGAGAGAGAGAGAGAGAGAGAGAGAGAGAGAGAGAGAGAGAGAGATTTTCTCCAAAAGGCATCAGAGATGGCAACTGTATAAGAAATAAATTATTAGGACAAAGCTAAGCAGGGCTTTCTTTTTAGCATTGCTTAGCTTTGTAGAAAATAAAGCTGCTTAGCCCTCAGCAATGACTAACTTTTGCATTCATTTGACACCCAGAAGGGATTAGGACTTGCCAAGGTACCAAATCATTATACACCATTATGAAGCAGTCAGAGTCAATCATTCTGGACTAGACTAGAGTTTTGTAATATTTATTTATTTATTTATTTATTTATATACTGTACTGCCTTTCTCATCATCAGATATCTCATCAGATTTATTCAAGGCGGTTTACATAGGCAGGCTATCTTTAGACCTAATAAGGGTCTTTACAATATTGTTCTGTTCTTATATAGAACCTTCCATGCTCGAGATATTTCCCTTCCGAGTGCAGTCCTCCTTCTGACTTGTGCTCTGCACTTCCAAGCTTCACAGTTCACCGCAGTTCACTCACCGCAGTTCACCCATGGACGGTTGACTCCTCTGCATTCCACCCTCTCATGGTGCCTTCTCATTGTCTTTGCGAGGTTCGTCAGCAACTGCCATCCCCCATCCAAGTGAGAACCGAGGTCGACCCTGCTTAGCTTCTTTAGGCAGGGCACTGGCTCAAACCTGCAGGCCACATCTCCTGCACACCTCCAATAGGTACATATACTCTGTTAAATCCTTTATCATTAAATCAAGGCATGGCCATTTTCCGGAGTGGGGGGAGTGTCTCACTATCATCCACAGATCATGTCAATCAGACTACTTTGGATTCTGTATATGGAAGAAAGTGGAGCGGGAATTCTGCTTGAGTCCAGCTGATATCAAAATGCAAGTCCTTTGAAGCGATTGGTGGATTACAGCCTTTGCACGCAGTGGTTTTAAACAAACTAACTCAGGGGCCCAACATTCATTTACTCAGAAATGATTTCAAGACGTTTATTTTTTTTTAGTAAGAGTGCATGGAATTAGGTGATAATCCATAAGAACAGCCTATTACGGTGCAATCCTATTTCTCAATACTGAGAAATAAGTCCCATTGAGTTCCATGGAATTTACTCCCAGGTAAGCATGTATAGGATTGCAGCCAGGCAGCCAAATCCTAATGAAATCCTCATGCGGCAATGCAGCAGTGCTGGCGCGGCTTCTGCTGTATCCAGTGGCGTTCTATCAATGGGGGGAGCTGGTGTGCTTCACCCCAGGAGCCGAGTGGGCGCGGTGCTTCCAGGGGCGCGGCAGCCGGGCTCGGGGCTGCGCAGCGCGGCGTGGCACCGGAGCCCGGCTGGTGCGCCCCCGGAAGCAGCGCACCCACTCGGCGCGTCCACGGCTTCCGGAGGCTCTGCTCCGAGGCCGGGGAGACAAGCCCCCCTGAGAGCGACCGCCCAGTTCGGTGGTCAGGGCCTTCTGAGACGGTCCGACACGTCAACGCTCCTTTTATTCCTTTTTGCGCATGCGCAGAACCTTTCTGAGGGCAAATGGGCTGCCCGTTTGCCCTCAGAAAGGTTCTGCGCATGCACAAAAAGGAATAAAAGGAGCGTCGATGCGTCGGACCTTCTCAGAAGGCCCTGACCGTCGAACTGGGCGGTCGCTCTCAGGAGGGCTTGTCCCCGGCCTCAGAGCGGAGCCTCCGGAAGCCGGGGATGCGCCAAGTGGGCGCTCAGCCCCGAGCCTGGCTGCTTGGGGGGGGCGCGGAGCCGGCCTCGGGGCGCTCCAACCCCCGCCTCCCCCAGGCGCCGGGAGGGCTGGGTACGCCACTGGCTGTATCCCGCAAGGGATTTTTGACCACTGGAGAGCTCCTGGGGTAAGGGAACAGTAGTTCCCTTGCCCTGGGGTAACCCCCAGCAGTCGCCATGGGTCAACTCAGAAATGCGCCAGCTTGATTGCTAGTGCAAGTCCGAGTTGATCTGTGGTGAACCAGGCCCAGGGAGGGGGTCAGGATTTGACATGCACCACCGCTACCAAACCCATCCACCCTCCTGGGCCTGATCTGCTCTCCCCCCTGCCATTGCTCCATTCCACCCACACCCACCCCGTTCAACCCCTTCACGGCCCCCCTCCAACCACCTGTGCTAGTGGGCGTCCGACATCTGTCTTTGCACTGACATGGCCGCTCAGTGCTTGCAGCGGCACCCTGGCCCCGAACACCGGCCTAGTCATGTTTGCAACGACTGTAAAGCAATTTATGCCAAAGGAACACGCATTCTACCAACGTGGCCCATTAGGACTGGGCCATTAGACTTGCTAATTGTAGCCATAGCTGGTCAGATAAAGAATGGGAGAGGGTGAAGGACTGGTGCCCAAAGCGTGATGGATGCTAAAACTGTAGACTGACCTGGGATAAGAACCTTGGGAGTAACTGAGCCAAGACTGCACCTGTTGTACCTTCAGCCCTATTCCTCCACCAGTCTTCTCTCCTATCCTCTTTTACTGTGGCCAACAGGTTTCCCCGTGAACATAATTCAGATTTGAGGTGTTTACCAGAAATAGAAGAGATATAGAAATTTAATAACTGTGCTGCTATTTAGGTGCTATAATTCAATCACCAACATTGCTTTATGAAAAAGAATTTACATTCTTCCTGCATCTAACAGCATCATATGCTATGTCTTCAGAATTTCTTATCTTAATATTAAGAACCTAAGATTTTAGATGTAGAGTTTTAATTCCTTATCTCAACTCCTGACATCCAAAACTCAAGGCTTGATACAGACATGCATGTTTTTCACTTGATACTGTGTCATTCAAAGGCAACTTACATGTGTGAACGAACCATCGTAGAGACGAGCTGTCAGTACAGATTAGCTTTTCTGTATCACTGACACAATGCTTTTCAAGAGAAACAGTTCACACATTCAGCTGTCAGTCCTCAGAAGTGTAGAGCAATGAAGTGTAGAAGTCATGATGATGCACATGCACCTGGAAATTATCCCCTGGCTATCCAGATTTGCTATCTGTGTGGGTAACACACTGTAAAGACAAAGCAATGCTAGTATCACTTCCGATGAGATATCTGATGACTGTATATTGAATAATGAGAGTAGTTCCCCGGACCATGCAGAAAAGGAAGTTGCATGGTCCTATATGAAAAATGGAAGTCAGAAAATGAGAAATACAGCACTATCCTATATATTTTTACTTAGAAGTAAGTCCCACTGTGTTCAATGGGACTTAATGTCAGGTAAGTATATATAGGATTACAGCCTTGATGGATTTCTGAAAGCAAAATATGAGTTAATTCCAGGGTACAAATTTAAAATTACAAATGATTGCACTATGTTTTACTTAGAAGGTCATATTTCTGATATTTTACTATGTAGAGAACACATTATCTGCAGGAGTGCCCTAGGAGAGTGGGCAAGGATAAATGCTTCCCTCTTGTTTTGGATCATCAGGTGGCATTCCTCAGGAGCAATTTATGTTCGTACCATCTAAATTAGAGTTTGACCAACATTTCACACAAAGTAAAAAAGAAAACAAAGAATACAGTTTTCAAAGGAAGCAAAAGTATGGTAGTTTTTATATGACACGTGAAATTTCTCAGAGGATTTCTGCACATCCCTGAACCTGGCCACCTCGTGGCTTTTATATACTGATAACTATTGATAAAAACAATTAAATGGGTCTATGAACTCGATATACACGCCAAAGATACAATACAAAGCACTTTGCTTAAAACACAAATAAACCCACAAGTGCCTGTCTTCTTTATGTTGATGCGTCTATTTTTCTTATAAAGTATCAGAAGAAAATAACAAAATACTTGTAAACTAAACTGTCTTCTCACAGTTTAATGCTGACTGTAGCCAAGACTCGGACTCCGGCTTTGCTGAATCTGACACTTTCTCTGCACCCTGGAAATGTCTTGCTCACCCATCTGAAATCTGAAATTGTGACTCTGGCCATATAGGAGGCCCTTCCTCCCACTTCCTCAAATTTCTGAGCAGCAGAGGACCATGGACCAACAATAATCTTCAATCAGTTACGTCACTATGGGGGTGTGACTGGTGTGGGCTGCACCAGGCGCGATGCTCCGTGGGGGGCGACACGAGAGGCCCACGCAGCTCCGCTGCCACTGGATAGGCCCGCCTGCCTTTGGCTCTGGTTTGGCCACAAATAGTGGCACTCCAGAAGCAAGGGGGGGGGGGAATGATGCGATGACGTGGTGATGTCATGAGTCACCACCTAACTACTTCCAGAGGTACCACATTCCATGCTGCGCACCTGGTGCCAGCAACCCCAGCAACATGGCTGCCTTCGATACAATACAATGCAAACCTATCATAGCCTGTCTTTTCATATGGGGAAAAACATACAAGCAACTAGCTTTCCATGCAGCTGGAGTCCCCCCCACCATGAGGAAAGTTTTAAAGTTACAGTTATGCAGTAAGTAGTCATAATCTGTTTCCATCCTTAATGCAGATTTGGTGCGATGTTCTGCTATTCTGACGAGTTCCATCTCTATACTCTTTATCGAGGACCAGTGATGCTAATTGACAGGACCGATGTGCACCAATAGTCGAACAAATGGTGCTAATTTGATACTGTCAAAACATGGAAGTTATCTGATCCTTTCCCAAAGGGTTTATGATTTTCAGAAATGATGGACAAAACAGGATGCTCAAGTGAGTTGTGACTAAGCCCCATTGAATGGAACGAGTCAGGCACAGCTAATCCACATCCCATTGCTCTCGGCAATTGTGCCAGGGCAGCACAATTCTAGTCTACGCATGTTTGTTCTGAAATAAGTTTCACTGTGTTCAATGGGGTTTACTCCCAGCTAAGTGCACATATGATTGCAGCCTTAATCATCACAAACTTTAGCTGCACTAGAATCAATGTATTCAATAATATCAACGCTCCAGATGATTTACCTAACTGGACTCTTAACTAGTCTCTGCTGAGTGAGTGCAGTGTATTTTTAGGATTAAATTTGGTGTTCTTCCTTTGATAGTGGCCAAGGCGGTAAGCATGAGCCAGGCCTTAATGGAGTATCTATAAGTAGTTTGTGCTGAATGTGATGGTTTGCAAGATTGAGCTGAGTTTTTTGTTTTAATTGTCATGCTGATTTCAGTTTAGCTAGTGGCTATTTTTGTATGTCACCAACTTTGCCGCTAAATGAGCTTCTTTTCTCTACACCTTGGTTGACAGGGCTTGGTATTTCAGACTTTAGATTTGAATAATCTTAGGTCTTCCTTAGGGGAAAGAAACTGTCATATTTTCTATATAATGAACAGTAGTTTTATGGCACGAGGCACCACATGCAGTGTTAGGTTGCGGGGGGGGGGGGAAGAGAAGCCACCTGTTTTAGATTGCAAGATGTCAGCCACAGGTTATGGCATCTCCTCTAATGAGCAGTATATGAGTGGTATATTTTGACATTTCTCTTGTTGTATTAAATATTAGCTTTCCCTAATTTTATACACCTTCACTGATTGCTGAATTCTCCTGTAGAAAAATATTTCTTTTCGCCACAGTTTAGGGATGAGTATTTATGATACGGTCATCTATGGATTACACAGTTTTAGGTGATGAGTCATTTGCCTTTGAAGCAATTAATAACTAATTTCATCTCAATATATGTGTACATTACCAACACCTCCCTGTATGTTCCCTTTTGAGACAGAGGCGTTGTCAGGGGGGGCAGGGGCCCTGGGCCCCAGGTGCAGGGGGTGAAGAGCATAGGGGGGCGCAAAATTTCCAAAAATGTCCGTGGTGTTTTTTTTTGTAATTTTTGGTAATTTTTTTGCCCTTTTGCAAGCAGCTGCTGCCCCCCGCTGCACCCTCAGGATGGCAGCTGCTTCCTGTGCACCCCCACAGGCCCTGGGAGGCATTTTTGGCTGGGCACGGGGGCGACATTATACTTAACTGGCCGGCAGCAGCACTTCGATCCTCTTTCGGCATTGCAGCCAGCAGCCATGATGTGAGGGCAAGACTCTCTAGGACACACGTGTACCTAGTCTCGCTGGTCAGTCCTCCACAGTCCTCTCTAGGCTCTGGAGGACCGACCAGCGAGACTAGGTACACGTGCATCCTAGAGAGTCTCGCCCTCACATCATGGCTGCCGGCTGCAATGTTGAAGGAGGATTGAAGTGCTGCTGCTGGCCAGTTAAGTAAAATATCACCTCTGCGCCCCGCCGATAATGCCCCCCGTGCCTGGGGAGTTGCACACGAAGCAGCTGCCGCTCTGGGGTGGGGGGCGGCAGCTTGGTGGTAAATAAAAAAACTGGATTTTTTTTAAAACACAGACATTTTTGCACACACACACACACACACACACACACACACACACACACACACACACACACACACCAAAAATCCACGGCGCCACCTTCATCAGCTCAAGGGTAGAGGGTGCAAAAATCCCCCCCAAGGGCTAGCTACGCCTCTGTTTTGAGATACTGATGGATCTTGAAAATAATGCACAATTCAATAAACAAAAGCCCCACAAACTGCTATTATTGAAAGCAAAGTTAAGCCTGTCAGAGCTCAACATAATGTGTGACCATTAGTCAACACAGCCTCTCCTGGAAGGGCACTGCTGCTTGGATGACAAGGACCCACATGATTGAGCTCTTTGGCTGGCGCACGTCTAAGTGAACCCAAGGGGCATGGCAAAGCTGGGCAGGGGGCATAGCATATTGGCAGTGTTGTTTCCACCAATTACCACTCCCTGCCTGCCCCTCCATGCCTCCTGGGGACCCCAATCTCCACCATGTTCCTCCCTTGCTCCACTTCATTACTCCTTCTCCCTGCCCGCAGCCCACCTCCTGCACCAACTTACCACCACTGGGAAAGCCAGATGAGCTGCTGCCATGTGGCTGGCGCTGCTTGTTTGCAGCAACGGCCCAGTAGATCACTACAGCGCATCGTGTTTTGTGATATCATATGTCGGTCCGCGTTGCCGTAATGCTAGTTCTGGTAGTGCAGCCCGACCATAGAATTGGGCTGTTGTTGGGGCAACGATGATAATGATGATGACAACAATTACTAGTGCTAGATGATGATGATGATACAGTTATAACATTTTTCTACCATATGGTGGGCATAAACGTGGTCCTGACAACATGAATCAAGAGCCATTTCTGACAAGTTACATTCTTCCCGTAATTGTATAGATATCAAATAGTACATATTCACAAAGCAAAGGTGCAATATTGAGGTCTGTCCCCAAAACAATGATCTTAGATGCAAATTTCTGATAATTTCCCCACTTTCTAGCCAAGTCCAACTTCTTGGAGAATGGTTGTAGTCCCCTGAGAAAACAGTAGTCAAGATGCAAGGATTAATTTTCATTTATTGCTGAAACATTTCCAAGGCTTCCTTTGGACTAAGATATTCCTGTATTTTTTCCACAGATGGTCAGAGAATTGAAAAATATAAATACTGTATATATGAGAAATGTTCAAGGGAAATTACATCAAATGTGTTACTTTCTGCAAGAGCTGTTTGGGGCTTGGATTATAAAAGGACAAATGATTTAAAGGGAATAAAACTTCGTTCTGAGCAATGAGTCTAAAATATACGTGGAATTCCACTTACTGCATTGCATCAGTATAAACATATTGATTGAAGTTCCTTACCGACGATAATGGGGGGAGGGGGGCTAAACAAATCTATTTGACATATTTAACTTGGCTTCCACAAAAGCTGTTGTTCAATCATATAATTTTCTCCTTTGGCAGATTTTCAAAGTTTTCATAATATAGATTGATCTGTAATTTCTGCCCCCACAGCTGTGGTTTAGAGTTAATTCTGTCTGCTCATGAAACCAATCTGCATAATAAGAATCTGAAACAATACACCCATATCTGGTGGTGTGTTTTTTTCTGACTCATTTTCTGTGTAAAGAGTTTTATGTCCTACAGTTTCTGAGTAGTGCAAATAAGACAAAGATGTTTCATGATATGGGTGGGGACATGAGGCAGGAGAGTTGTATGGATTCTGCCTCGCTCCAGCCTTCCTGACAGCTATTCAACAATATACACCAACACCTTTTATGACCCAATCCTTTTATGACCCAAGCCAGCGGGTCTACTGACGGGGAGGCCACGGTGGCCTCCCACACATCAGTGGACCCACGGAGACCCGTCAGACCACATAAGCCTGCACAGGGGGTTGGAAGGAGACAGGGAGGGGGTTGAATGGGGGTAAGCATAATGGCAGAGGGGGGTGGAATGGGACGGTGACAAGGGCAAGAGGAGGGCGAATCAGGCCCAGGAGGGGGCCAGGATCGGCAGCAGCACATGTGGAATCCCAATCCCCTTCCCAGGTCTGATCCGCCTTCCCAGGTCAACGTGGACTTGTGCCAGCGATTGAGCTAGCGCAGGTCCAAGTTGACCCATAGCAGCTGCTGGGGCTTACAATCTGACAAATGTCCCCTTACCCTGAGGAGACCTCCAGCAGCTGAAAATCCCCCATAGGACACAGCAGTATTTTTGTGATGGCACGGGGATGTGCTTCTCAAAAGGATTGAGTTAACCATTCTACTGGGCATGCCCAAGTCCCTAGGCATGCCTAAGTAGCTCTTTGGTTTCCAATCTGAAAGTTGAAATGCACCATCAGCAACTTCACTTGGTGGATCTATTGATGGGCTGTATCACTTCAGATCAGGGCTGGCTGCTGGCCCAAGACCTCCTGATCCCCATCAGAGTTTAGACTTGATCCTACCATCTATTTCCTTTAGCCAATCTGTCTCTTGAGTCTTGACTAGTGTTCCTAGTATCTATGCTTCCCTTCACTCCCTCCATAACATACAGACCTTCTTCATAAGCAGTGTGAAATCTCTTCAGAGATCCTATTAGCCTTCTTGCATCAGTTGTCTATTTTCTCTGCCCTGTTCCTAAAGCAGTAGCCCCCCCCCCCCGCCCTTCTGTCGTGTTCCACTTTCTCAGTCCATGGCTTACTCTACATCCTTTCTTCAACTCCCTTGCCACTGTGTTTTCTCCTGTTCCTTAGCTTCCCTGCTTCCTAGGACCTCTTCCCAGTCCTCAAGAGTGATGGATAGAGATGTTTGTTTTTGTTGATAATCGAATAAAAACACAAAACACCACAATATGGCAAGCAAATAAAAACACAAAACACCATAATATGTTTTTTTTAAGCATTGAAGACTGCAATGTAATATATTAAACCTGATATGGACGCTTAAGAATTCGCACCTGTGAATAAAAACACAAAGTACCACATCTTGCATTTTAATTCAACATTTTTTTAAAAAAAATCCACAACCCCCACCATTTTCAAACATTTCTAGTGATGGACAAACTCTCCTCAGCTTGATGCAAACTTGGCTTTGCATTTATAAGTTTTTTTAAGAGATGAGCTCCTTATAAAATTCACCTCTTCCCAAGAGTTTGGGAAATTTCCAGCTATTAACATTGATGCATGCCTGCTGACACTGGCACACATGCTTTCCCATATTTTCCCTTGTAAACGGTAATATTTGATTCTCCTGTCCTAATCTAAACACACCTGGAAACAAGTGAGGTTTTTCATCTCAGTGGAGGAGAGCAGTAAACAAATTAGGACATTGATACAAAAGAGGAAGATACTAAGCAAAACGATGCTTGGTCAGGTGGTCTAAGCATGTGAGTTTCACACTAGTCAACAAGAGTTGCATAAAGGATAAGGTAAAAAGGTAAAGGTGACCCCTGACAATTAAGTCCAGTCGTGTCCGACTCTAGGGTGTGGTGCTCATCTCCATCTCAAAGCCGAAGAGCCAGCGTTGTCCGAAGACGCCTCCATGGTCATGTGGCCGGCATGACTCTCCTTGCCGCAGCGCGTAGCATGCAGCTGGAACACGGAGCGCTGTTTACCTTCCCGCAAGCGGTACCTATTTATCTACTCGCATTGACATGCTTTGGAACTGCTAGGTTGGCAGGAGATAAAGGATAAGAGGATCAAGAGGATCACATTAAAGAAAGGACTTCTGTATATTTGGCAAGCTGTTTGGATGATATCATCTGAACCAGCCCTTGTTGTTGTTCAGTCGTTAAGTCGTGTCCAACCTTTCGTGATCCCATGAACCATATCCGCCAGGCCTTCTTGTCCTCCACTATCTTCTTGAGTTCGCTAATTTTCATGTTCGTTGCATCGGTGATGCTGTCTAACCATCTCATCCTTTGCCTTCCCCTTCTCCTTTTGCCTTCAATCTTTCCTAGCATCAGAGTCTTCTCCAGAGAGTCCTCTCTTCGCATTAGGTGGCCAAAATATTTGAGTCTCGTTCAGATGACACCATCCAAGCAGCCTGCTGCATCATTTGGGGAGGAGCATGCGCATTCACATCCCGCCTCCTGCCATTTTGCCACATAACCACGTGGGGGCAGAATGTTCAAACAAACTGCCCCTCACTAGGTGATTCACTTTAAATAAATATTTAAATCCTACCGTGGGGAACAGTTCAGACTTGTGATTATATAGCTGTGGGATGGCACACCTGGGGTTGAGTGTGAAATCTGCATCATCACACATTTGGGTGGGCTGGCTGAACCATCCCACAGTTTCACAGTTATCTATTAGAATTGCAGTGACAGTTTCAGCAAGGCTAAAGATCTAACGTTAAATACTTTTTGAATGTGTGTCTCCAAAGCAGCCTGGTTAGTCTGACCACTGTTCAGGCATATGTAGCATCTCGCTGTACACTGTGAGCTGGAGAAGTCTTTCTTGGGACAATGATGCTTCATTCATAATACAACTGAGCACTATGAGATGGGCAAATCCATTTTCTGTTCCAGGTAAATATGTACTTGGGCAATGTTACTAGTCCTTGGTCTGTGTGGCTTTTTAATCTCGGTGAAACAGACAATGGCCCTCTTCCCTCAGAGAAGTTGGATTGCAAACAGCTTAGTTCAGTGAGCAACTGGATAGCCTATGCCACCATCCCAGCTCAACTAATCAGTGTCAAAGCCTTCACCACTGCAAGCACAATATAAAATCGATTCAATACCCAGACACAACCAAAAGACAACATTGACTGACTCACATGTTCTGTGGCTTTCATGAGCAATTGGCTATGGGAGCACCGTTTACAGCCCAAAAGGGACTGCATAGAGTGGAATTACATGAACCAGGGACTCTCCATGACAATACACATGACCACTGTGATACGTGTGACAGCAGTAGCTCGAAAAGGAGCAACATGATCACACAAATTCCACAGGGAATCATCTAGTGTGGGCCAAGCATATGAGCCAGGCCAACTTCTGTGATGCCCAGTTCTTCTGTTCCCCATTGATCACTGCATCCCCATCTTTCAGATCTAGGCCTGGAACACCCCCAAATTACCCTGTATATCCTTGCATCCCAGCTGTATTTACATACACATGAAAAGAGGCAATTTTAAAAACAAAATGAACAAAAAAGAGAGACTCTTATTAGAGTTCCTTGTTTCATAACAAAAGAGATGTATACTTTTAATTAAGATGATAGGCCTATGTCTATTAGGCTTTTTTTCCTCCCTTAAAAATAATAAGCTTTAAATGTGAGCAACTGATTCTTGTTTTCCATTGTGTGGTTTTTATTAGCCTGCAATTTATTGCTCATCTAGTTGTTTTGTTTATTCATGTAGTCTAGTTTGGTCTTGATAAAGATGTGCCACCCGCCTTTCAAGTGATTTTCAAGATATTATTTTAATTGCACTAAATAATTGAACTGTTTTGCATATACAAATAGCAATTTATTATTTTGCTGCTGCGCAGGGTTTCTTTTCCTCCCCATTTCCATCATAAGTAACATACAACAGAGATTTGATTAATCAGCACTAGTAACAGATGCTAAGAGTCAAGGCTCTATTAACGCTTTCTGAATCAAAGATGGGCTGTGCTACTAAATATTCATTAAAGTTCAGATTCCTTGCATAGTTAAATATTGACGGCTGTTATTTTCCTTATGTCCCCTGCTGCTCTACAGCATCCAGCTTGAGACAGAAGCAGTGATTGGGATGCTGTGTTCCCATCGCCTTTCCATTTTTATGTATGCAGTCAGCTTGCCCTGATGAAGCTCTGCAGGTGTCCTTTAAAAACAACAACAACAACAACAACAACAACAACACAGAAGATGCCTCTTTAACTGTCAACTGCAGGCTTGTTGGAAAAGATCTCTATTGTAAATAAATCACTGGTCCAAGATAGATAATACTGAAGTTACTTATCAAGTAAAGGGCTGTCCATGGGCTGTGTGTGTGGATGTGTGTGAGGGCCAGATCTAATTCCCTTCTACCGTGCTTTCTCCATCTCTAGATCTCATGGGACAGCCACTTCATCCTAAGATCTCTTCTGTCATTCAGCTGTATTTCCTCCTCTGTATGCCCACATTAATTTTTTTTTGGCAAAGGCTTTTTGCTTCTGTGTTTGTTGCTTGACATGCAACATCCTGTCCCCTCCCCACCCTCCACCCGCCCATTACATGCCCTCCCTGCACCCGTTTCACTGTCCCCCGCCCCTCTGCTGCCCAGCAGTAGCTTACCGGCATCATCGGGCATTCCTTCTGGATGTGGCTGCGGCAGGATGGCCTTCCTGCCAGTGCCACTGACTCCCAGGTTGTCGCAAAGTACTTTATGGCACTTTTGCGACAGTCAGCGCTGGCGCTGAGGTTACAGCACTGACGCTGACAAAGCTTAGGATTGCACTGACAATCTTGTATGATGCTGGTTTGGCCATGAAGGCATTCTCAGTGAAAGGGCTCCTGTCTGCCCAGATTTCTGTTAAAATCACTTGGAAAGGCGACTGACAACTTTATCAAGACCACAATGCAACTAATGGTTGCAAAAGATGATGGGAGAAGAAAATCTGTAGGTAGTTTACACAGTGCATATACTGCACAGTAAAGTGCTAGTAGAACAATATCAATCCTAGGCAGGCATTACATTTACCTCATGGTGTTTGCCGACACAATAGACAAATGAGAGACCAAGAATAACTACTAAAGCCATTTCCCACTGAGACCTAAGAAGAGAGACAACAGGCTTTCTCTTGTCTTGGGAATATGCTCTTCTTCCATCTGTGTGACTCCATTAAAGCATCAAGGTCAACAGTATCCAAGGGTGAGATCCACAAGGAGGGGAAATTAATTCCGTCTGTGAACTTGAAACTTTAGAAGGCAATGAAAAATACGCAGGCTTTGGGGGAGCCATTAATTTGGGGTGAGGAAGAAAAGATGCATTCAGTGGCTGAAGTTCAACACTTAAGCTACAAAGGGCCTAAGTGCACTAAGTTGCTCCAGTAAAATTAATGGGGGAAAACTATCATTACCCAGGAAAAGTTCCAGCCTGAATAGGAAGCATTTATAGCTCTTCTTGTTGAGGCTAGCCAATGGGCAGAGTCACTCCAGTAACGGGAATCCTAGGAGGATACTCCATCCTATATTCCTCATGGCTCACCACATGAAATAACTATGTACAGATGTCTGATACTAGCCACAGGGTTGTGGTTCGTAAAACGTTACCATGCAAAAAGCACCTAGTGTAAATGTTTCAAGACCCTGAATTATACATGTAGGACTGTGATAATAGAATCATAAGATGTTAGAGTTGAAAGGTGCCTTGGAGGTCATCTAGTCTAGCCCCTTGCTCCATGCAGGCAACTTTAAAACATCCCGGACAGGTGACTGTCCAGCCTCTGCTTGCAAATCTCCAATACAGGAGAGTCCACTCCTGTATGAGGCAGACTGTTGCAATGCCAGACCACTCTTACAGTCAGGAAATTCTTCCAAATACCTAGCCTAAATCTACCTCCCTATCGTTTAACCCAGTGGTGGCCAACCCGCGGCACGCGTGCCACAGAGTGGCACGGGAAGGTCTGTCGGGTGGCATGCCGCCTGCCCACCCGCCGCCTCCCTCCCGGCTTCTCCCTCCGGGTCCGCGCGAGTCGAAGCTCCGCTCGTAAGTTTCTAGTCCATTACTTCAGCGGGACGGCCGGGCAAAGCACAGTGCCGGAAGTTCTTGGCTGAGCCGAGAGAGGGAGGGAGGGAGGGAGGATGGAGGCGGGAAGGCCATGCTGCCCAACCCCTTGAACGAGGCGTGCGGGAGCCCTGCTGGCTGGAAAGGGGGGGCCGAGACAGAGCAGCGGCCATAGCTCCGCCTCGTGGGGCGGGCAACTGAGAGCGCCGTCCCTACCTCTACGGTGGGAGAGGGCCGGCTGAGGAGGCAGTGGCCGGTTGCTCCAGCACTGTGCTTTGCCCGGCCGTCCCGCTGAAGTAATGGACTAGAAACTTACGAGCGGAGCTTCGACTGCGGCGAGCGCGCGGCGAAAGACCGAGGGAAGCCACGTCTCATGACCCTCTGGCTGTCTCAGCCGCCTCCCGGCTTCTCCCAGTGTCGGAGATGTCTGGCGGGAGCAGCCTGAGGAGAACTGGCTCCTCCTGGCAGAACAGCTTCTCCCAATTTTTCACCAGGAACCCATCCAAGGAGCAGGAGGAAGGGGGTAAAGCAGCCCTCCAGCAGCCTCTGCAGAGCGCCCGCAGGCAGGGGAAGGCGCAGGCAGGGCGCGGATGCTGGGGCGCAACCCGTTTGCACCTTCTGGGCTGCAGTTGCTTTTCTTTTCTGTGGCTCGCGCGTGCCTCAAGCTCTTCATCATTGAGCTGTTTCAAAACTTCTCTGTCGCAGCACTTTCTCTTATCTCGCTTCCCGTCGTGTCGTGATATGGGAAGCGAAGCAATTGTCCACTTTGAGAACAGGCTAGCAAAGCCCTTAGTGGTGGCCACGGGTAGCAGAAACGGCGTTTCCAGGTGGTACAACACAGTCAAATTGTGTGGGGTCCAAAGGGGAGTACATTTGTCAGCACTTTGTGAGTGTGTGAGAGGGACTTCCTGAAATGTATCTTGGGCACTCGAGTCTAGTGAATTGTTTCCCTCTTTCCTCTCTCCCCCCCCCATCCCAGATTATTTCACATTTCAAGCAGTCTTTTCAGTTTTTTTCTTTTTCTTTTTATGCTTTTGTTTTTGTTCATTTGTTTTTGCTTTGTCACTTCAACAGAAAATTAACTGAACCAGCCCAAGTATAATTATGACAAAGGTGACACTTCTACAATTCACATATTTCATTTCTGAGTTGGTAAAGCAGACACGTAGTGATTCTGCCAGCTCAGAATCATGTGGTGAAACACTGAGTGAACTAGTCTCCACATGAACTCCAGGCTTTCCTTATCAGAGAAAATGGGTGCTCTTTCATGCAGCTATCTCCTCAAGTGACGGTGAGGTTGAAAAATCCCCATGTGCAGAACTTATTACCTCAGAAATGTGTGAATTAGACAATCATTCTTGTGCTGAGCAGAAGAGAGAGAAACTGGGGAATAGTGGTGGGAGCATGTACATTAATTAATAAAGGAGCAGGTCAGTAAGGGCCCTGTGGATTTAGACCTCCAGGAAATTTTGGGAACCAAAACTATGGAGTTGCTCGCTGGATTTTCCAACATGGTTGCGTTCTAGTAGTTTATTATTTATTTATTTATTTATTTACTTTTTATATTTATTTATTTTTGTGGCACGCCCAAGATACAAAAAAACTAAAAGTGGCACATGTCATAAAAAGGTTGGCCACCACTGATCTATACAAATATAAGCCAGTTACTTGGTCAGTGTCTCACTGTCACCTGGCCACAAAATAGTATAGGGCAGAGCTACACACTGACTTCTATGGGGCAAAATAAAAAGGCTGCTCTCTGAGACACAATCGAAAGGGAGAAAAAAAAAAGCCCTTCAGATGGGGGGTGGGTGGATAGGGGGTACAAAAGGGTCAGGAACCTTTTCAAACACACAAGATGTCTGACAATCTGGGACCTTTTTTGCTCCCTTTTATAATGGCAGGTACCGTATTTGCTTTTTGTATACTCTCTCTCTCTCTCTCTCTCTCTCTCTCTCTCTCTCTCTCTCTCTGTGTAATGTATGTATATGTATGTAAATGTATGTAAATGTATGTATGTATATATGCATGAGTGTGTGTGTGTGCATGCACATTTATATGTATATAAAAAGCTTTTTGCTATATGAAATGCTCCCTACTTCTGAATCTCACTGTCAAAGAAAAGCAATTGGCTAAATGGTATTAAAAAAAAAAAACAAGCAGCATCTTAACCTTGTTTCCTCTGCACATTTGTCAGTGAACTTAAGAGCCTAACTGTGCCACTGTGACTTCAAGTCCTGCTGCGTTTCTCCCCCCCCCCCCAATTCTCAGCTGAGTTGCTGGCTACAGAGGAATATTAATTATGCTCTGTCTCTGAATTCTGGAGAAATGGCACAGTTTATGGCTGAATTTGCTTTCAGCTCCAGAAGCGAAAGTGGTTGACAGATGTTTGGAGGATTTCTTGTCTCTGGACCAGTGCTTCATCTGTTCTGAGTTATTCAAAATACAAATACTAGGCTGGCATAAGTGATGTATTCTTGGAACAGGAATGTCAAGCGAGAAATATATTTAGAAAGACAAGTGTTGAGAAAAGTTTTCATGCAATCTTAGAAAGAAGTTCATTGGAAGCAGAGCTTTAAATCTCCATTTTATACATCCCAATAAATTGCAAAAGAGGAGAACGTAACGGGAAGACCTTGAGCACTGTGCAAATGTTTCATGGTGGTCAGACAGCAAGAACGTGACCTGATAAATGAAGAAAAAAGAACTTTGGAATTTCCATTACTCCAGCTTTATTTCCCATTTTTAATTTAATTCCACTGGAATTAATACAGTAGAACAATAACTCTCCTCCCCCATTTTAAATGTGTGCCCTTAATCAGGGGTCCCCGGGCCGTGGGCTATTGAGAAATGGGCCGCGAGCATTTGGCGGTGGCCCCCCGCCAACAACATTTCTCCCCCCGCTGACCAGTGGCGTTGCTCTGGTGTCGCTCTGGCTGCACCGTCACACGCCCGCACGAGTCGGTCCCTTTCAGGCTCCGAAGGCGAGGGGGCGGGGCCACCTCATGCGGGCGTGTGACGGTGGGTCGGAGCACAGCGGAACTTAGAGCTCCGCCCCACCTAGTGCAACGCCACTGCCGCCGCCAACATTTTGCCCCCACTGCTGTTGCCGCCGTTAAAAGCAGTTTGCTGCCCTGACGCCGCTCTGCTCTTCAACTGCTTTGTCGCTTGGCTGCCACTCACAGAGACCCCTTTCCCTCCCCCACAGCAAAGGCAGCCAGCATCGACCTCTCCCAAGCCTGCCAGCTGACGTGCTCTCTTCCTGAACCTCAGGAAGGGCTGCCTTGGGATGCCCCATTGAAAAGAAGTCCTCGTCTGGCCTCGCTACAGCCTCAAAAGCCCAGATGAGCGAGGGAAAGGGGCGGATGGCAGAGAGAGGGAGAGCTAGAAGCAGGCGCCTTCTGCCCGAGTGGGAAGGCTGATGGCACAGCTGGCTCTGTCCTCTCATGGCCTCTCTCCTGGGCCGGTGGCACGTCTTCCGCTCCGCCGTCACGCAAGCCCGTGGTTTTGGTGCTCATGGAGACAGAGAGAGAGGAGGGAGGGAGTGGGAGAGCAAAAAGGAGGCAGCGGGAACCAGAGAGAGCACGTGCACACTGCGCGCCCAAAGACAAGTACAATGGAGGGCAGAGGGAGAGAAAGGGATCGTGCACATGGAGACGGGAGGTGGAGGAGGGAGGGAGCGTTGGAGGGGGTGGGCACTGGCCCATGGGGCATGTTTCTTTCTTTTTGAGATTAGTTTGGTGTTGTGCGGCTGGAATGGGGGGCAGTGCAGAGTGCCTGGGAAGCGTGGGGGAGGCGGAGATCAGGGGTGGTCATCCTCGGTCATGGACGCTCCTTGCACATGTATGAGAGACGTGTTCAGGTCGTTCCAGCTCATGGATCTCGAGCTCCTGTCTTTGAAACTCTGTTGGAGTGTTTTGGTTGCATTTGGCGGGTGTGTGCGTTCGCGTGGGGGGGGAGAGATTTGGGCTGTGATGCATGATCGCATACCCCGTGACATCACTTGGAGGCAGGGCGGGTGACCGTCCGGAAATGACATCACTTGCCCCGCCCCCCCAAGTGATGTCAGCCGGTCCTTGGAGGGATTGTCTTCCATGAGGCCGGTCCCTGGTAACAAAAAGGTTGGGGACCGCTGACTTCCGGCTGGGAGGACATGGCAGGCTGACAACTCCGCCGATCGCTCCGTATTGACGGAGTACATCTGATGGACTTAACTACTTTACCCCTGGATTGAAAGGGTGTACAAAGAGATAAACCACATTTCTTTAAATCGCCCCCATTCTGACACTTCAAGGCAAAGGCTTTGAAGTTTCGGGTCGGTGGGTGATGAAGAAGGATAACAGTGAGCTCAAACTTCAGATGAAGCGTAAGCCAAGCCACCTCCCACATGTTTTGCTTTACTTAGGCAAGAGGCGTAGAAATGATTTATGAACTGAAGAAATTAGCCGAGATAAGAGTTAACGTTAAAGATAATAAATATATTGCGAAAAGACGAAGTGTATGTTCGAAAGTGAAAGTTTCTAAAGTGGAGAGTTTTAGCTTTTTTTCTGTACTTATGGAAGATTAAAACAGTAAGAGAAGGAGAAGGAAAGATATGAAGAAGTTTTCTTAAATAGACTGTTCCGGCGAGAGAAAATTGTTTGGGATTTGTGTGTCTGTTTTTTTTTTCCTACATATTGTTGTCATTCTTGACATTCTTTCTAAAAGAATATGAGCCCTTCCGTGTCAGAGTTCATGGATTATGGCAATTAATCTTTCTGTTTCACGTCGGCGACCGCAGTTTATTTTACCTCTTTTTTTTTTTAAGAGAAGAGAGACCGGCACCTGGTGAAAAATCTGCAACATGACTACACAATTGGAGTATTGTTTTAAAAAATGGGAACAGAGATTTGATGCAAAAATGGCAATTTTGCAGGAAAAATTTCAGAATATGAACGCAGAACTGAAACAAGTGGTGAAGGAAAAGGACGAATTCCAAGGAATGAAGGCTACGTTGGAAATACAGGAAGATAAAAAGAAAGATAATGATAAAGAGAAAGATTTAGTGGAAGAGATTGTAGCAGAGAAAGTACCAAGAGTTAAACCAAGACTTGAGACAGAGAAGCAGAGTACCTTACTAAAAGACATTTCGTTAAGAATTATACAGAAAAAGAAGAGTTATATATTTTTTGTGGAGTTTCTGAAGAAAAAGAGGATTGTCTTTCGGGGGAGGAATTTAGAAGACGTGAATGATCCTGTGGAAAAAATTGTAAAGTGGATACAATCCAAAAAACAAGGGACTTTCGGGAAAGATTTAAGGATGAAGAAGAGAAAGAAGAAGAAGAAGAGAAAGAAGAAGAAGAAGAAGAAGAGAAAGAAGAGGAAGAAGGAGGAAGGGGATGGATGGAAGGGGTAATGGCAAACTGTCAAAATTAAAAAGGGATTATAATTTTTTTGTGGGGAATATTATTGGAGTTAATGTTGTATAAAAAGAAAATGTTTTATGATTAGAAAAACAATTAAGATATGAATTGTTTTTAAGAAACTTATATAAAGAGTGATGGAAAAATTTTGATGGAAAATTAACAAATTTGAAGACGAAAAAATGGGGGGACTTAATACATTTAAAATATTTGAAGTGGAAGTTAAGACTTTTAGATGATAAAGGAAAAGTTAGTTAACCCTTTGGTGAATAAAAGAAAAATAATGTTTTATTGTTTGAAAAGACTTAAATAAGATGTGATTTGTTTTCAAGACTTATATAAAAGGGATATAGAATTTTGTTTAAACAGAAAAATTTGGAAGGTTTTTATTTTAGTACATTTGGAGAAAAATGGGGTGGCTTTATATATTAAAATATTTGAAGCCGGAATTAAGATTTTTAGATGATAAAGGAAAAGTTAGGTAATCTTTTTGTGAATATTTGGATACCACTTATAGATTCTTTAAGAGAGAGAGTGAGAGAGAAGAAGTGATGAAGTGTGGATTTAATGAATAGTATATTAGAGATATAGGCTTAGTTAGATATTATAAGTAGAAAATATATAATAGTATACAAGTAGGATTTACTGCTTCGCGCTTGCTGTAATCTTGTGTAGTATGTTGTATTGTTTTGTTTTATTGTTTTGTTTTGTTTGGTAGTTTATTAATAAAATTAAATATATGATAAAAAAAAAAGGTTGGGGACCGCTGCCCTTAATGCTGTCAGTGATTATGTCATGCCATTGCATGGGTGTATGCAAGGTTACATGACAGCCCCAAAGAGTGTACCACTGGCATGCTAATAATACATATAAATAGACCATTGCCTGGGGTATATGCATTTTAATGTGATGAACAGCACAATCCTACCCAGCTCCTCCACTGGTGCAGCAGTGGTGGAGGGAGAACGGGAGGCTTTGTGAGGGAAAGGGGATTTAAATCCCCTTTAAAGGCCTTCCAAAGCCTCCTTCCAAAGCCTCACATTTTGCCCTCCACCACTGTTGCACCAGTGGAGGAGCTGGGTAGGATTGTGCTGGAAGTGTATGTCGAATGTTTACATGGGCAAGTGCTTTGCCCAGGGCCCAATCACATATTAACCCAGCCTCACATACCTTGAGGAGTAGCTATCTCACATGAGTTTCTTGCCCACTCTGCCAAAGAGGTCCTGCTAACATCTTGGCAAGTATCAGTCATGTGGTTTGCGCATGTCACATGGGTTATTCCCATGTCATTGTTACCACTCCATCAATGGCTACTTCTTTGACCATAAGAAAGATGATTTGACTGAACCACATGATTGCTGCTTAGATATGTTACTGCTGGAGTGTGGAACTGTGACCATAAAGCAATGATTTTTTGTATGTGACTATTACGTCACCAACAGCCGAATCCTAACCAACTTTCCAGTGCCAATGCAACCGCAATGCAGTCCCAAGGTAAGGGAACAAACATTCTCTTACCTTCAGGAGACCTCCATGACTCCCCCCCCACACACACACAGAATGCAACATGCATTCCATTGGCAAACTGCATAGGTGCTGGAAAGTTGGTTAGGATTGGGCTGCAAGACACATTTTGGAGGGTCAACCGTCCTCTCTGAAAATGTCTCTGTGCCTGGAACATTGGCCAGGATCCAAAGAGCTACTTGTGGTAAATGCAAGAGCTTGCATTGGGCCAGGGGGAAACATTGACCTGCTGCTCTTTGCGCAGCAGGACCTATTGCAGACATCACACTCTACTTTTGGAACTCCTCTTAGTTTTAAAAGCAGTTTGCCATGTCGCACAAGAAGCTGCTTTTGAAAAACACACGTCTAGACTGGTTGTGAAGTTCTTGGACCTTGGATGCTGTCTTCAGTGTTTTCTAGTTCCTTTCAACTTTGCAGAAAGTCAAGGAAGAATTAAACCATCATTTATTTGTGCCATCAGCTTGTTGCCACAGCACACCTAGGTTCGTTAGATAGATTGAAGAGCTGACTCTTGACTTCAGAGGAAGGAAGCAACCATATTTTAAATTAAGCTGTCTGCTGGGCCGGCATCCGTGTTGTTTGTATCTCTCCCACCTAAGCATAAATAACCAGGAAATAGAAGGCAGGTAGTGTTATAAATTGTCAAACTACACATTTGCCTCATGTTCCACATTTGTTCTCTTCTTCACATATCATCCATTTTAAATTAAACTTCCATCAGTCCGTGTTCCTGCTTCTGGAAGATGCTGAATGCTTTTTATTATTATTTTTTTAACTGAAGTGTTTACAAGGATACCTATAATTGAAATGTTCAGCAACTAAAGAACAATGTTATAACAAGGGTTGCTATCAAGATTACAGCATTTTTTTTACTGCCTTTCAGAAGATCTGAGAAATGTAGTGTAATAAGGCCAGGAGGGACTTCCATGCTACAATCTAAAAGGATAAGGTTTGGTTTTATAGATGATATGGTCTGGATCATATATTTATTTTATTAACCATTTGCATCCTACCTTTTCCTATCCTGCAAGGGAAGCCCAAAGGCAGCTCATCAGTCATAAACATTCAATTAAAAATGACAGAATGAAATCTAGAACAACCAATAATATTAAAATAACAAATGAAACGGATCAGTCAAAAACAAACAATAACATAAGAACATAAGAAGAGCCTTGCTGGATCAGGCCAAAAGCCCATCTAGTCAAGCTTCCTGTATCTCACAGTGGCCTCACCAGATGCCTCCGAGAGCATACAGCCAGCAAGATAACCTGTTTCCTGTTGTCACTCCCTTGCACCTGGCACAGAGAAAACCTACTTCTAAAGCCAGGAGGTTGCTTATGGCTTGTAACCTGTGATGGACTTTTCCTCCATGCCTTTAAACCCCTTTTAAAGGCATCTAGGCCAGGTGCCATCACCTCATCCTGTAGCCATCGGTAGCACTGCTCTGGTTTCTCATACATCTTTTCATAACGAAAAGTTAATCACATGTACTAGAAAGATGATAAGACTGCCCAGACAGAAAATATTACGATTTTGTACACATGGCACTGTGCGAATTATAAGAAAAGGCAGGTCCCTGAAGAGCTCTTCTGTCCCACCGCAAATTTTGCTGTTCTCATCAAAATTATTTGGATTTCCCTTGAAATTTCTCGGATGTTTCATAAACTTATTAAGTATTATTATAGTGACATATTCTTCCCTATCTTCCCTGGCACCACTCCCTTCCTCTTCCTCTGTTGCTTCCCTGGAATAGAGATATAGAGTCAGGTGTCACCAGCATACAGATGGTACCGAAAGCCATGGAATCCAATGAGATTACTCAGGATTAGCATGTAGAGAAAGACTAACAGGAGACTAAGAATGGCTCCCTGAGGGAGCCTGAAAGAGGGAGAGAAAGCAGAAGAAGAGCTTCCCTCCTGTGGAAATCTTGAAATTACATTTCGTCGGATATGAATAGAACCATTTGGCCGAGCATCCCCTCAGGCGATGCTGGGTGTTTGCCCGGTCGCTTGGGAAAACACAGGAGAGGGGAGGGGGCAAAGATGCCCCCTATCATGTTTCTATGGGAGGATTGTGGGAGGAGCCGTACCTTTCGGTGGGCTCCGTGCCACACTCTTCCCATTCTCACCTGAGCGCAGCAACGGTTAAGGTGCTTGGTCGTTGTTGCGCTCAGGCCCTGTACCCTGTGCTGCATACCAGTGTGAGCTGTTCCAGGCTTTGACCCCTCTTGGAGGACCGTCGGGAAGGTTCGGGTGAGTTGTTGTTGCAGGTCTTTGGGCAGGGGCTCTGGGGGGCGATTCAGCTGCGGGTTTGGGCAGTTGAACCAGGCATGGAGGGGTGTTGACCGGGTTGTGGCTCTCTCTTGGGGCTTTCTCCTTCCGGGGGGGGGCTGTTCCCTCGTCCCCCGCTCTTACTTCACTGTTGCTCTCAAGCCTTCCTCGGCTTTTCTTTTTCTTTGCCTTTCCTCCTTCCCGTCTTTTGCCGGCGCTCTGGATTCCGGCTATGTCTCGCTTTCATCTGGAGGGGGGGCAGAGGGCGCATAGATGGTCGAGGAACAGGGAGTGATCAGCTGTGCTGCATGTAGCAGGGAGGTCAAGAAGGACAAGGAGGACAGTATAGGGATGTTTCAATTTGGCAGGTTTTTTCCTACCAAACTTACTTAGGGCAAGTAATGGTCACAGTTGATTGATTACCCTACCAGAGATGCTTTCAGGATCTAGCATGCCTGCCAGAAGGCATGACCTCCTGACGGGTTCCCCATCTCACACACAGGATACTTTATTCATGGCATGCTGACTGTATCTTCCTCAGCCAATAGTGAAAGCAGAGTTCATAGCAAGAGGCAAGTGTGTATTTGAGAGCATGTCTCCAAGGTCTTCTCATTTCTGATAAAAGGAATGAAAGAGGCTTTTGCCTTTGCACCTCCCAATAACACACAAGACAAGCAGATTTAGGGTTTAAATGGGACACAGTACTGCCACTCCACCCTTTTAGTGTGGGTTCCCTTCCTTAGTGGAGATGGCAGCTGCTGTCAAACATTCCCATCCTGGCTCTAAGCAAACGGTTGCCTACAATGATCAAAGTATAGCAATGCCAACCCCAATAAGTGATCGGGGAAGGTCTGGCTTGCACTCCCCCCTCCTCTGGGAAGCCTTTGAGATTGACATTACAATCCATGGACAAGAGGTTCCCAGCAGCATCTTCAAGGCGAGGCGCCCTTGGGACTGGTTCTGGCCACTCCATTGCCTACTCGACTTCCCCAGGATGCACACCAATCCCTGATCCTAATTTCTACCGACACCATTCCTGGCAGTTGTGACACCTGGTTCAGTCCAAGGTAGGGGAAAAAAATCCCTCCCTCATTTTATCCTGAAAATAACCCTGCGAGTCAGGCTAGGTTGAGAGATAGCAGCTGTCCCAAGCAGCTGGCCTAAGCAGCTGGCCCATAGCTTTAGAGCTATGTGGGGATTTGAATTCAGGTCCCTCTTGTCCTAGTCGGGCAGTGCGATACACGGTTGGCCTAAAGGGATGGCCACTGTGTATCCTTTCCAGATTGCAGCCTGTCCCAGGACTGCTAGGCTGCACCTTGGGAGGAGAAGATGTTCATCCCCTTCCCCAGGTGTAGGTGACCCCGGGGCCTATAGGCCTCCTTGGACGTATGCCAGGTCTAGGCCTGACATACATTCGGGGAGGCCGTGTAAGGCTGAACCGTCCTGGAAATGGGCATAAGATATCAATGGAGCACACTGCCGATATCCCCACCCCCTTCCAGCCCGGGCAGTCCAATGGCCACCCCTCCTGGCCTCTGCGCCAGCGCTGCTTCCGAATCATCGCAAATGTGCTATAGCCTATACGCCATATTTTGCGACACTTTTGCAAGAGCTCCGCTGGTATAAAGTTAGTCAGCTTTGCACTGCCCATATGCTTACCGAGCTAGCTAGGCCCAAACCATTGATAGCTCTTGGGGAAAAAATAATTTGTTTAGCTAGTGGTTCATTATTTATTTAAAAGTGGTTTTTTTTTAAATCTTGCCTTTCTGATAAATGCTCAAGGCAGCTATTTTCACAGCCCTTGTGACACTACTTGTAGGAAGGAAACAAGTGTGGTAACTTTTTATTCCAAGCAAATGACTTTCACAATAATACAACACTTTATAAGCATATATTCATGACAGATGATTCCTCCATCCGTCCCCCGTCCCCCACAAACGCACTACAAATCTAGCATTTGAAGAAGCTTCAGTAGTGACTCTAGAAAACATGGTAGTTTTTTTAAAGGTCCCAAATACCCTTCTTTGGCTCTCTGCTTCTTCTCCTTTTCTGTGAGCAGCCTGTGTTTCTCCCTGCCTTCTCTTTTGTGTTGCTTGGCCATTAGCTTTGGTGCAATAGGAGGAAAAAGAACCTCCAGGGCACTCTTCATTTTTTTTCAGGCCTACTAAATTAGTTTGCACAGCGACTCTGGTGTTGACTGAAAAATGCACTGAAACAAGCTCTGCAGAGTGATGCCGGGTGAGTTCCCAAGGGGTATCAGCTGCTACGAATGGAGAGGCTAAAGGCCAAACGGGTACAGAGAGTCAAAACGTACACATCATACTTCTCACCTCTGAAGGCCCGGCAGAAAACAAGAGTGAGAAGCCTTTGTGTTGCAGGAAGGAACCTTGCTCAGCTGCCACTTGTGAATTTACCTCTTCTGTCACTAGCCAGACAATTTTAAGCCATAAAGAGCCTTTTTTATGAGCACTGCACTTGTAGGGTTGAAAAAAACAACCCCCCCCCCCCGCGCAAATTGGTTCTTATTGTAACTTGAGGGCTTGAATTTTTCCCATTTGACAACTCCTAAAATAGCTGGATTCCAGAATGATCCTTCTATGTGTATGAGTTTGCAAATATCTGCTGATGGGTTGTGCTGCTGCTAGGCATAAGGTTATTAGCTTGGTCTTTAATGTGTTTCCCTTTAGAGAACGTCTAAGGGAAATTACCTGAAAAGCCACATCAGGCCATTGATTTTTAAGGAGAACCCTCCTGTGAAATACACATGAAGAAAGGAGGTTCTGTAAAAATTGATGACTCAATATGGGCCACTGCAGTGTCTTAACGAGGCAGACAGCCTTATCAAATGGGTCTGGACCTTTGACAGCAGAGGCTTATATGGTGCATGTTGTGTTTCGTTTTGTAGCCCTGAGAAGGAGCACGGGTGTGTGTGCGAGGGACCAGGCTGCACTGGGTGACACCAATTTTGGGGTGCATGACCGTGCCGCCCAGGCTTTACTTAAGGCTGCTTCTTCGTCTTCTTCGGCTGCTCTGAGTTGCTTCTTTGTGTTCACGAAGAAGCGACTCAGAGTGGCTGAAAATGGCCAAGCAAGGATGTCACCCCTCCCTGCAGGCTGCAGGGAGGGATGACAGCCCCTTGGTGGTGGTGACACCCCTTGGCCCACCCATCTTTGGCAGCTCTGCCTCCGAGTCGAAGCTGAGTCCTTCATGAAGACACAGCTCAGTTTCGGTTCGGAGGTGGAGCTGCCACACTTCTTCATGTAGCTGAACCAGAAGTAATTCACGGTGAATTACGTCGCCACGAATTACTTCCTGTTCAACTATTCCTTCCGGGTCCCATCCACAACGGGTGCCTCAAAGGTAAGTGGCGCCTCTGAGAAGGAGACCAGGTATATTGTCAGTAGGCCTATGCAACAAACATGGCATTCCAAACTAATCTTCTATCGCTGTTCTGGCCATGCTGAGACCTCCTTAGCTTGAGGGTTGGAGATGTATCAGGTGTCTTTGTACGATTCTCTGTTACCTTGTAATGCAGCTAACATTATTACAATGCTATAACCACTCCACAAATCCCATTAATGGTACAGTTGAGCAATCAGGCCAGATTCATATGCTTCAATTCTGTCTCCACCATCCATATTCTGTATGAATGAAGGATTATGAATAGGCTTACCAGATTTTCCCGGTTCTAACAGGGTACCCCCCCAACAATTAAATAAATAAATAAATGATTTTAAAAACCTTTGGGGGCGTGAATTTTTAATTAATTAATTATTTTAGTCATTAAAATGATTAAATTGACTTGCCTGTCACCGTTGTGCCCTTCCTCTGCCGCCGCCGCCATTGCCGCCACCTGTCATTGCTGCCATTGTGCCATTGCCACCCTTTGTGCCCCCGCAGCTCATCACCGCCATTGCCGCCCGTTGTGCCATTGCCGCCCGTCGTGCCCCTGCCATTGCCGCCCATCCAGCCTCCGGTGCCACCATCTTGGATCTCACGAGATTTTGCGAGATCCAAGATGGCGGCGACGCCCGGAAAAATAAGTTTTGTCATTTTAAAATCGGCGGCAGCGGAGGCTTCCACCAGGCTTGGAACCGGGACCGTCCTGGTTTCCAGGACGGATGGCAAGCCTAATTATGAAGAACCAGTTCCAAAGGTTGTGCTGAGCTCTCATTATTTTGCGTTAATTCATCAGTATTGCACCAGAAAGAGGTTGACTTAATAGAGGGTGAACTTGGAAAGGTAGACTGGTTACACCGCTACAGAGGTATGAAATATTATTTCTCACATGAAGAGAAGCAAGAAATGATAGGAGTCCTGTGAGAGAGTCTGCAGTCAGAAGATGTGTAGCTCAGAGTTGCTGGACTGTGAGATTTGGGAATACAAGCTGCTAAAGTTGAATATCTTAAGTTTCCAGGAACTTTCTGGAGCACAAGGTGTTTTTCAAGATCCTAAAATCTAACAAGTATGTGATAGCTCGTGGCTAAATGAGATTTCTCCTGTTCCTCAGGTTTATGGTTTCTTTCACTCATCATAAATTGGCCCAAAGTTTCCTCAAGTAAAAACTCCTAGAACCTATTTTATTATATGTGAGGTTAGTAAGCCTGGGGTAAGACAGAGGTTGGTGGTAAATACATGATTGGATTTTTTTTTTGTATTTTTATAGAATTTGCATTAATATTATACATAGCTTACATATCACAAAATTAACTTTTTTGGGGATGTGGAATCTTCTTCTTTGGGGATTCTTTGGGGATTTTTTTCAGTATGAACAAGAAATTTACAAGTTTACAAGAAAATAAAACATGAAGTAATATATATCTTAAAGTGAGACTTGAAGGAAAGCATCAAAAATTAATTAAAGGCACACAGACACACAGAGCTTTTGACGTTCCCATGCTGGTAGCATACATGATGTGTAAAAGCACAAAAGACCTCAACATCATCACATCCTAGCTTTGTTCTTCTGTTCTAGTATCTAAAATGATGTTGACTTCAGAAGAGCTTAAACTATGCACTCGTCTGTCTCCACGGTTGACTAACAGAAGATCAGGTTTTAAACAGAAGATCAGGTTGGTCAGGTTTTAAAGGCTGACTTTGAGCTTGTTCCAATTGGATTGACTTTTTTAAAGTAGTATACTGTAAATGATTGCATAAATAGGTTCACCATGTGCCAGTCAGCAACTGTGCAACTTTTGTCACACAGCTGCTAATGAGGAATGTGCTAGTAGTAAACTTCCTCCCTTGTAGTAATCCTCTTCCCATGACCAGTAACCAGTCACTATTAACTATTTAACTAATAGTTGGAAAACAATGGTTGTTTTTCAACTTTTTTTACAACTTGAATCTCACAAAATTTAATGAGATCCAAGATGGTGGCACCCAAATCTCGTGAGAGCATGAGGCAGTACAGTACTGCCATGTGCCCACATGAGATTTGGGCGCCGCCATCTTAGATCTTGTGAGATTTCGCGAGATCCAAGATGGTGGCGCCCAGAAAAAGGTAAGTTTACTTACCAGTGAGATCCAAGATGGCGGCAAAGCCCAACCCCATAATCCTCAGTACTAGTGGGAGTGATAGTGTCCAATGCACTATTGGGGGGGGGTGGAGAATGCCATGAGGGCTTTGCCTCAGGGCCCCTGAAAACCGGGTTCTGGCACTGCCCATTTTGCTGTTACACCGGTGCAAGAGTTACACAGGGTTACACTGTTAAGACGACGACGACGACGACTACTACTACTACTTTAGATGCCCCCAATCCTCTGAGGCAGCGGTTCTCAAACTGTGGGTCGCGACCCACCATTGAGAACTTTAGCTGTCCCCTGCCCCCTTAAGGGGCGAGGACAGCATGGCGGCGTCAATCCAGGGGATCGCCGCCACCACAGCCGCAAAGATGCCCGAAACCGCCATTGCTGCACATACCGGGGCTTGGAGGAGCTTCGGGGAGGCTTTCCTGACCCTCTGCGGGCCTCCCCAATCTTCGCATCTGTCTTGCTTTGGGAATCACCCCACTCTGGGGACCCCAAATGTCTTGCCCAAACCCAACTTCTCCTTCTAGGAGCAAGTTTGTTCCCTTTAAATGCCCGCTTCGACTGAAAAACACCTCAAATAGTTAAGGCCGTGTGTAAAAACGAAAGCCGAACTCCGATGGACAATTAACCAAAATTTATTGCCTTACAGCAACCCTTATCTCCCTAACACCATAAATTATCCCACAGCAGAAACCCTTCTGCTTAACAGAAACAAGTCTATCTCCCAAAAGTCTCCCTCCAAACCAGGCTCTTTTAGCTGGTGGTCCAGGCAGGCAGCAGGCTCCGGCTTCTTCCTTTCCCGTCGGCTCAGCGTTCTCTGGTCTCTGGTCCAAGGTCACCAGTCCTTTGGCTTCGCAGAGTGTTCCAGCTGTCCTCCTGGTCGTAGCTCCTTTCTTTGGTCGGCTTGGCAGCAGCGTCCCGTCGTCCCTGAGAAATCGGGCAGTGTATCCCCGTGGCGAGCTAGCAAGGCTTCTTCCTGCTCCTACTGCTGCTGCTTTTATACTCTTAAGTTCCAATTAGTGCAAATTGGGTGCAGCTGCGAGCCACACCCATTGCACTCAAAGTCCCAGTTTCTTCCTACTTAGTAGCAACACCTGTGGGCCACGCCCAATTGCTTTCAGGTGTGCTTCCACCCACACAGTCCTGGGTGTTGACCCTTTGCTGCCCAGTCCTGTCAAAGTCCTGTCAAAGTCCAAGTCTTCATCTGTTAACTCCTTGCTGCCTGGATCTGTCAACAAGGGTCCACTGCTGACACCACACTTGGCTCCTGCCAGTCTGCTGGATCTTCTTCCACTACAGCATCGCCACAAAACGGTGATCTTAAGGTAATTCCAGTTTTTGCGAAAACTGGAAGCACCCGAAGATTGCTGTTTTGCGGCAATCCGAAGATCGGAGAGGCCTGCAGACGGTCGCACAGGCCTCCCCGAAGCTCCCCCAAGCCCTGGTAAGTGCAGCAACGGCGGTTTCATGAGCGGTTTGGGCGGTGGCGGCGGCGATCCACCAGATCACTCCCACTGCTGGCCCCGCCCCCATAAACACTCAAGAGAACTTTGAGAACCGCTGCTCTGAGGTGTACTCATTAACCTCTGGATCAGACTCCAACTTAGACCTGCTCCTGACACACTTGGCAAAAATGAACATCATTGTGTAAAGCTCCAACCCTGCACATAGAAAGGCTGCTCAAATCACATTTTAGTCAACTGGACTGAAGCAGCCTAACATGTAGGGCTGCAGCCTGGGGCTGAAATCATGCCTACCTAGGACAAAGAGTCTTATAGCACCTTAAAGCTAACCAATTTACGTCAGCACAAGCCTTTGTGAACAACAGTCCACAGTCATCCACAGCATCCGACAGTTGGCTGCTACAAGGCTCTGCTGTTTTTGCTGCATATACAGTCTTTGATTTGTTTTTTTAAAAAGTGTTACTCTATTTCTGGGAAGGCCGAATAAATCAGCTAGCAAATGGGTAGCATTGACAACTAACTCTATTGTCATACCTGAGCAAAATTCTTCCGACACATCATTGCAATAGGGCCTATCAAGCAAATACCCTTCATCAAATTGATTTTATAGATACAGTTCTTTAAAGAATCTTCCATTTTCTTCCATTTACTTTTCAAGTGGCTATTAGTACACTTGACTTGAAATGGAATTGCGCCAATGAAAAGGATTCAGTGCTTTTCCTCCAGTCCCCCTCTCAGGGATGGGAGCGTCCTTTTCCAAAAACAACCTGTTGATCTACTTTCAAGCTTTCTGCAGAATACTCAAAACCAAACGTACAGAGTTTGGAAAAAGTCTTGTTAGTGACACCAATCCAGAATGGCAGAACTATGCCATAGTAATAGAATTAATGTGTGTGGATGGAACAGTGAAGTGGAATCATTGAGCTATGCACAACAGAACCTGCACTACTACTACTACTACTACTACTACTACAACACTTCATCACACAGCCCAATCCTGCGCAAGTATGCACGACCGGCCTAAAGGGGCCGGCTGCTGCATCCTGTGCAGTTCTGGGATACCTCAAGGGAAGGGGACGTTTGTCCCCTTCCCTGGTGTAAGCAGGGCAAGGCCCAATGTTAAAAAGGTTTTTTAAAAAACCTTTTCTGACATTTCCCCCCCTCCTCCGCTCTCCCCGGGATCACCACTGCCGCTGTCCCCGCCCCCGCAAGCATTCAAAGTTCTCCCTGCCTCACGGGGAGAACTTTAAGAACCACTGTTCTAAACCATACATAACAGTTGCAGAGGTGGGGAATCTAGATCTGTAGGTGGCCAATGGGACCTTCCCTCCCAAGAACAAATAGTAATGGGAAGGGGGATATGGAGTGGGATCCTGGTTCAGGGTGAAAGGTTAAAGGCTCCTTCCTTTTCTAAGATCAACCAGTAAAAAAGGTAAAGGTGACCCCTGACAATTAAGTCCAGTCGTGTCCGACTCTAGGGTGTGGTGCTCATCCCCATTTCAAAGCCGAAGAGCCAGCGTTGTACAGGTCAACCAGTACAGAAGTGTAAAGCATGCAATTCTCGTAATATACAATTTCGGCCCCGACAGCTCCCCTGAGTTGTACCTTGTGCAAGCAGTTAAAATGTATAGTTCCCAAGAGCATTGCTATTAGTTTAGGAGACTGTTGCACAGCTCTGTCTGATTAGTGTCAATGATTTGAAAAGGAAAAAAAAAAAGATGAAATGTTGAGGTCCTGAAATTCTCCCACATTGAAAATACCTGGGCAAGAATTCTCAGCTGGGAAAGAACTCTTGGAAGACATACTTTTCTGATTGCTCACAATTCTAATCCCCTCCACGTTATAGCATGCAGCCATGCCAATGGAGGCTGTTCTGCATGCGGGGGGGGGGGGGGGGGACAGCCTGCAAGTGGTAAGTAGAAATATGTTTATTTAATCCTTGGTAGGCTGTCCATTCACCAGCTGGCGCAAGTCCGAGAGCCAGGGTGCAGGGTGTGCAGAAAAATGGGGGATAAAATCTGGAGTAAATGACTGCCATTGGATGCACACACACCCTTCTCTGACGTACTCCCTGGTTCCTCCCCCAACATGCCCCATTACTCACCCTCCCCACCCACTGCCCAGCCACACCTTGCGCTAGCTTATCTACAGCGGAGCAGGTCGCCAGCCACAACAGCAGCAAACAACTTTGCCAGGCTGGCTCAAAAATGGCTGGCAGCAGTGAACTCGACACATCATTGGAGGCCTTTTTATGACAACAGGATGCTGTCCTGCTGTCGTACAGAAGATGATAAGATCGGGCTATGAGATAGCTTGTCAGTGCTGAGCCAATGGGCCAAGCAGAGTTCACCCACATAAGACTTTTCATTCTGCTGCGGAAAGGGGTTGATTTCAGCTGTGTTTCTTAGACTGCTGTTTATTTATTTTAATGCTGTTGTCCTTAGTTTGGTTTTTGTTCCTATGGGATTTTGTAAGTCACCTTGAGATTTTTCAATGCAAAAATCAGGGTATGAATGAATATATAAGACATAAAAAAAATAATGCAGGGACATGCTCATCTGTGTGTAGCCACCTGACACCGATTTCCCCGTTTTTTTAGCCAGACATTTCATTGGATAATATTAGCTGAACAGCTGATTGTCAAATGTTTACAACTGACAACAGGTGCTAGATCAACACAGCGCCTGGAATCTGGCAAGGCCTGACACTGCCACTTTGGCATGGGCCTTCACTATTATATTGGGAAGGGCTCTTGCGACTTTGCTGTCGGGTCCCACCTCGTACATAGCCTCTTTTGCCTGCTGAAGGAACACACACCATTCATAGAGTTTGCTGAAAAGGCAATCAGCAGCAGGGAAAAGGAAGCAGAGGATTGGAAACCAGTGACATTTCTTCATGGGACTATCACTGTCTTCTTCGAAGGGTAAGGAAGATTGCTGTTCATAAAGCGCCGTGGCTTGATAGTATGTACTGTAAAGTTAGTTTCTGAAAGAGGAGTTGAAGGAGATATATCAAATGTCGCCGGTGCAATTATTTCTGTACAGATGCTTATTTAGTCGACAAACCAAATTTGGCTTGTCCTTTGAAAAGCCAAGCAGCCTTTTCTGGTTTTGCGTTATTTGTCTCTTACACGGACTGTTATGCTTTGCACATTAAATGAGTTGTCTCGTTTTAGGGCACAACGTTCCCCCCCCCCACTCCAGGGATGACAGTGTGGTGATCCTCACTGGGGGAGATATAGAAAAATAAATATGGAAATAGGACCTACTCAATGTACTGCAGAGAAGAGTTGCAGTCATTGTTTGGTCTTAAGGCAACTGTCTTTTCAGAGGTAAATGCCTTAAAACGTTTCAGCACTTAAAACAGCTCTACCTTGGGAGAACTCTTGAAAACGCCTTGCGGTGAAAGTAGGAATCATGTTGGAGGTGAAGTATTAAATTGAGATAAGAACTGAGGAAAAAGAAGT
This sequence comes from Plestiodon gilberti rubricaudatus, assembly GCA_026170595.1. NCBI lineage: Eukaryota > Metazoa > Chordata > Lepidosauria > Squamata > Scincidae > Plestiodon > Plestiodon gilberti. Next base: position 72,186,509 of record JANXHW010000006.1, on the reverse strand, counting down.
GGTAGTAAGCTTTATACCCCCTGTGGACACTGTGTGTGTGTGTGTGTGTGTGTGTGTGTGTGTGTGTGTGTGTGTGTGTGTGTGTGAGTGAGAGAGAGAGAGAGAGAGAGAGAGAGAGAGAGAGAGAGAATCATGGTGATGATAGAGTCATTTGTCTAGAGAAGGGGGTGGCAAACCTATGGCATGCATGCCCAAGGTGGCACTCGAAAAAATTTTGTTGGCATGCGGCATGCAGTGCCTCCCCTTGATTCCTTAAGCCCCACCCATAATAAATAAACAAACAAACAAAATAAATAGTGATTATCATTACTGCCGAATGAAGCAGCGAATTATGTTCTATAAACCTGGAGCAGTGAGAAGTGTTCACAGGAAATGTCTCGCACTGGCTTGGCACCATCTGGGTGGTTGCGAGAACACGCAATGCCGGATGACACATTTTGAAATCCTCACAGACCCAGGGAGTGTACGCATCAGTATTTGGGTAATAATAGAAGTAAATGGTTGGCATTGACTTTGCTCTGCTTGTCTTTTTCTTCTGTTGTTTGTGAGTGAACACTGGATATTTAGTGATAACAGCACATATGTAGTATAGTAGCGCCACAAATATTTTTTCACAGTAAAGATATTTGATTTATAGTTTCTAAGTATTCTAACAATACTATTTATAAAGGATGTTATTTTTCAATTGTCTTTTGAAAAACAATAATTTTTTGAACAGGCTTCCTAAAATTCTTTCATTTATTTCAGTCTCTGCTATACATTTGCTAGTAGTAAAACAATGAATAAGCAACACGACTCCTTTACCCTTAAAAAAATCCATTAGTATTGTTAGTAATTCATTAATTTTACTTCTTGTGAATTGCTAGATATTAATAACACGTAATTCCTAATGCTGTCCCATTTAAACAATTAAGAAGAGTTATTGGTTGCCTAAACAGAACTCTTCATTAATGTATTCAAGCATTTTGTTCTCTTTCTCCATAAAAAAGATTGTAAAATACAAGTATACTGATAATAAATGATAATCTGCTGCTCAAAATTGCCATGGGTGTGAGAGAGAATGTTTTAGAAGATTATCGCCAATTTGAGCACACACACTCAAAAAAGCCCTGATCTCGCCACCCCTCCCCCACACACACCATCCCTGAGCTAGAGATTTAAGTCTGATCTTTTGGTCCCCAAAAGTGGAGATGAGATCATTTCGGTATTAGATCTGTGGTGATTATGAATCAAAAGTGTGAATAATCTCATTTGAGATGGGATGATTCTGCCCCCAACCTGGTCTAATTCTGAATGGGTCTGTGTAAATCAGATTAATTTGGAAGAAGTCTGGTGGACATATTAAATTAATCCAATTCAAAGTGAATCTCATTCAAAATCAGCAGCATGGTCTCTAACAGCCCAATCCTATCTATTTCCCTATGCGGCGATGCACTGGTGCCAACGTGGCATCTGCTGTATCCTGCAGGGGAATTTTAGCCTAGGCCTCCTCGAGGGAACGTTTGTAGGGAACGCAGTAGGCCTCTGCCGGCCCAGTAGGTCAATTTGGACCTGTGCCAATGATATCACTGGCCCAAGTCCGCATGGACCAGTGAAGGTGGATCAGGACCAGGAAGGGGGTTAGGATTTGGTGGATGCCACTGGCACTGAACCCATCCCTTCCCTGGACCTGATCCACCATCCTCCCCACCCCCATTCCCTCCCAATTCCACCCACCCCCTGGCCTGTTCCATCCCCTCTCCACCTCCCTTTCACCACCTGCATGATCCTACCTGGGGTGGCAGGCGCCCAGTATTCATCACTGCACAGACCTAGCTACTCGCTGCTTCAGGCAGTGGCCAGCCCACATCTCCGAGTCCGGCGTGTCACATTTGCGACTTCCAGAAAGTATGTTACATGTTAACTCTTCAATAGGATTGGGCCGTAACAGCACAATTGCATGCATCTCTACTCAGAAGTAAGACCTATTGAATTCAGTGGGATCTATTCCCAGATATCTTGTTATAGGAGCATAGTCAAACAGCCCAATCCTATACAAAGATTACACTGATGGATCTTGCGATCCATCCGTGTAAGTCCTGGACTAATGGCAGGAAATTTGCTCTGCCATTTGGCAAGCCATGGCCACCAGCACAAATGGCCAGAGGCTGCACATGGGCAACAGTGGCCCACTGAACCATCACCTGTCATCACTGGTAAGTCAGTAGTGGAGGCAATTTGTAGGAGGATTCTATGATGATGATGATGATGATGATGATGATGCATTCCACTGGTATGAAGCAGCGGCCGTTAGAAGGTTTGAAGGGCTGGATTTAGAATAGCAAAGTTTTAAAACAAATTGTAGATATAGGTTGTTTAATTTCATTTGAGTCTCTAGGCTAAACACTTAAGTACAAACTGTAGATTTAATGAAGCCAAGTGGGCAAACTAGATACTACATATATTACTTATTGAGGCCTGTGTGCTTGATTTTTCTAATATAAATAGTCTATGCGGGGTTCTAATATTGGGACCATGGGGAGCAGGCTTCTACCTTTCTCCCCACTGTGGTCCTGATCTGAATTGGACCCCTATGGCTGCTATCTGCCACAGAAGCTCCCATTGTTCCTGAGACAAATTTATACCCACTTTTCTTAACCCTGACGAATAACTCAAAACGGCTTATAAGATAAAAATTACAAAATTAAAATTATCATAAAATCCTCAATATTAGGCTTACCATATTCTGAGGTGCCCAAAACCAGGACAAACACACCCTACTTTTTGTTCCCCTCCAGAATTTATTTTTAATATTTTTATTTCCTGGTCTTTTTGCTTCTGCTTTGTGGGGGTTTTTTGCGGGTGCAGAGGGCCTGCTTCCTGCACGTTAGCGCAGCCAAAATGTGTCAATTAATTAACTATCCCCCCCCCATTTTTGCCCCCTTGCCTCCTTCCTGGTGCTGCTGCTGCTGCTGCTGCTGCTGCTGCTGGTGTTCCTCCAGCTGCTGGTGCTGGTCCTGCTGCCGCCTGATTCCTGGCTGGCCAGCTGCTCGGGCCAACCAGGACTCCTCTTGACCACTCCCTCCTCCTGCCACCGCCGCCGCTTTTCCAGCTGCTTCACAGACGATTTTAAAAAGGTTAAAAGTTTTCCTGTCGGCCATCTTTGATCTCACAAAATCACGCGAGATCCAAGATGGCTGCGCCCAAATTTCATGAGGGCATATGAGGCAGTAGCACACTGCTTCAAGTGCCCTCACGAGATTTGGGCGCCGCCATCTTGGATCTCGCGAGATTTTGTGAGATTTCGTAAAATGATTACACCTGGATTAGGACTATATTGGGAGCAAAGGCTTAATCCTCCCCCTTCCACTCTGGTCAGAAGAATCTGGATAAAGCCTCATACATGTTATTAATGTTATTAATGTTATTAATATATATATTAATGTTATCATGGTGGTTTCAATCCTGCAATAGGCCCGTTATCTAGTTTGGCCCTTAGAGAGGGTCAGATTCCTGATCTAGCTGGGGCACATGCGTCATCCTGATGGCACCAAGTACTTGTTGATAAGAAAGAAAATAGCCCTATGCAGACATTACAGGTTGTAGGGACAAGGATACAGATTCTTGGTGGTGAAATGGTGAAACACAATACAAATGGTGGCAACAGCAAGCGGGTGTCCAATATTCCAAGTCACAGGGATGATGATACTTGTGTTGGCTGGGAGGAGGGGCCTCAGCAGGAGAAGGGCATGCTCCCATTCCTCCCCCTACACTCTCTCTCTCTCTCTCTCTCTCTCTCTCTCTCTCTCTCTCTCTCTCTCTACTTGTAAGTTACCTTGGAAGCCGTGTATTGGAAATACAGTATCTGGATATAAGTATTTTCAATAAACAAATAAAATACTTGCTCAAACACTTGCACAGAGCGAATAAAAATCTATGAATGGGTTCTGGAACTAATGCGAGCACCACTGAATGATAAAGTGACAAGTGAACTCTTTAATAATTAAAGTGAATGGGATCCTGAATTTTTTTATTTTTTATTTTTGCCCTGCGCATCCCACACTAATAGAGTCCTCGTCATGGGAGACCAAATCATTATGATGGGTTTATGATGGATGTACTACATGTATTGGTGCCAAGGCTGCAGAAATTGAGTATGATCTCAATAGGTTGATAGCGTGGGGGAGGATTCAGTTGTCATGTTCTACGTCAAGCAGCAGAAACGCTGGAATATATAGAGTTGTAAGACCAAATTTAGACCACTTGGTAAGAGGTTGAAGAAAAAGGCATCCACGACAGCATTTTCAGAAACACTTTTTGTCCCATCGCAAGGCCAACTAGTCAGGCAGAGCTATAGGGTGTCAAATCTGCTTGTAATGTGTAGACGCAATGCATAATGTGCAAATTGGTGCACATTGGGGCAAAAAAAAAGCTAATTTCACATATGCAGCGATGGGGTCTGTGCCGGTGACTAATGAGGAAATGGATCTTGGGGTTGTGGTGCTCAGTGAAAACTTCAACTCAGTGTGCAGCAGCAGGGAAAAGAGCAAAGTAAATGTTGAGGGTTATTAGGAAAGGGATTGAAAATAAAGCTGGCAGTACCCTTTTAGTCTGCTGCTGTGCGATTGTTTTTATACTGCTCTGTTAGTTTGTATGTGCTTTTATTACATTAAGTTAGATTTGATTTGATTATGCCTTATATCTTGTGCTTATGATTACATTGTTGCGTAGGTACTTTGGGCACCTTTTACGGTGGAATGGCAGGATAAAAATGTTTTAAATAAATCTCTGATGTGGAAACATCTGGGGACACTGTGTTCAGTTCCGTTCACCCCCTCATCTTAACAAGGTTATCGTAGCACTGGAAAACGCACAGAAGAGAGTACTGTAATCAGAATAATCAAGGAGTTGAAGTACCTTTACAAATAGAAAGGCTAGAGAAGTCTTAGAGCACAAACCTCTGCATATCTACGTCCCAATTGTGTTCAGTGGGGCTTACTCCCAGGAAAGCGTGTATAGGATTGCACTCTAAATCTATTTAAAAAAATGACTGCCAGTTGAATCCTAGGCATGTCTACTTAGAAGTCAATCCCATGGGGACTTAATCCACATATAGTTAACTATTGAATTCACTATGGTAGGATGTGGTTGCTGATTTAGATGGCTTTTGAAAGGGCTACCAGGGGTTCTCAACCCTTTGCCGTGGCGTACCACCTCCTTAGCTGCTGCCGCACTGACTACCACCGGAAGAGCCAGGATGGTGTAGTGGTTTGAGAGTTGGACTTAGACCTGGAAGATCCAGGTTCAAATCCCCGCTCAGCCACGAAGCTTCCTGGGTGACCTTGGGCCAGTCACTATCTCTCAGCCCCACCTACCTCACAGGGTTGCTGTGAGGACCAAAAAAAACCACTCTGAGCTCCTTGGAGGAAGGGCGGTATAAAAATGTGAAAAATAAATAAATAAATAAATAAGTGGTGATGATGTCATCGTCACTTCCGGGGTTTTGGCCACACCGGAGGCCTGAAAGCAAAAGTAAGGAGTCTAGGGCGGGCGGTCGAGCCTTTTCCAGCCTTTTTCCTGCCCCTGCTCTGCAGAGCTTGTGTCGCTGTTTCCAGGGCTCCGGCATGAGCAGCCGCAAGCTTGGCAGCCAAGGGCCTGCATGCCACCAGTTGAGAAATGCTGCTAGACTAACTCAGGGAACTTTGGTCTATCAACAGCAAATAATCATTGCCAAATGATTTTTAGGGGCTGTATATCAGGGTGGTTGCCTTCATTCAGTCATTCATTCATTCATTCATTTAAAAGAGTTCTATCTACCCTCCCCCCCAAAAAAACATTGGGGCACCCAAGGCAGCTTACAATTATAAATTGAAATACCATAAAAACCACAATAAAATTAGCATTAAAATATGTTAAAATGCAATAAATAGAACACTGAAACATTCCTGTCTGGCTTGTGCACTTCCTAGAGCCATCTCACATCTTTTTGGTCTAGGAAGGCTTCTGTCTGATCCCAGCAGGGTTTTTCTTATGTTCTTATGGTGAGCCACTGATATCAGGTGTGTTTTTGTGAGCGTTGCAGCTGGTCTCTTTATTCTACATCAAGGGTTCCCAACGTTTGTCACCCGGTGTACCCCCTGTCACAGTCCAGTACCACCTAAAGCAGGGGTTCCCAACCTTTGGAGGCCCGTGTACCCCTTACGTGGGCCTCCAGTTGCCCCGCGTACCCCTAGACTTGCTGCCACCATGTACCCCTGGCCTGCAGTCCACGTACCCCTAAGGGTATGCGTACCACAGGTTGGGAACGCCTGACCTAAAACAAACATTTTAACATGAATTTGGAGGTTCTGGCTTGTATTTCTAAAGAATTTTTAGGATAATACTAACCAAAATAATAATAATAATAATAATAATAATAATAATAATAATAATAATAATAATATAATATCATCAAAAGGTCGCAGGAGAGTTCTTGCAGCCTTAGATTTCCCACAATGAATTTTCAAGATGAATTTAGATGTTGTTGCTTGGACCCCACCCATCTGAGGCTTTGATAGAAATGAAAAGTTTCAATAAGGTTCGTGGAATTTCGTAGTGGGATGGGGTGTAAACTTCACTAGTTTTCTCTAAGCATGACAGATGGAAGCAAGCTTGTGCTTATGCTGACTGATAGTGCTACTGTTAATAGCATTTAATGCTTGTTTGGCATCAGTAGAGAATCATAATAATAATATGTAGCGTCTGTACAGTATAATGCTTCACTGCTTCTTGATGTAATTCTTTCAACAACCCTATTGCAGCTGAGGTTCAGGAGGAGTGACTTGCCTAGGGCCACCTCACAAGCTCATTGCAGAGGTGAGATTCAAGCCTGATATGCACTACATTGCACACAGAAAGGTAAATACAGGTGTCCCCCAGTTAACAATGGTTTGTTTAACAACGATCCGCATATACAACAGTCCCCCAGTACAGAACCTTACAAAAAGTCACTGCCACTTTAGTCAATGTGATACAGAGCATTTGTAATAGAGAATGAACGGCAAGTACTCTAAACGCATCTTTTTAAAAGCCCATCAGCTATTCGGTGCTAAACATCAAAGTGCTACTCTAGCGCCCAACAGCTGATGGGCTGGGGATTTTAAAAGATGCATCTGGTGTACTTGCCATTCATTCCCTATTACAACTGCACTGTTATATACGTGCTATACCAAAATCAAACACAAGATGGTGCTGAAGACTCACTTATCAATGGATTCACTTTACAACAGAGTTTCAAGAAGGTAACCCCATCTTAACCGAGGGATACCTGTATGCACAAAACAGAATTGACATACCCTTCCCTTCTTGGAGGAAAAAGAGTCCTAGTAGTAACTTGACTGCTTTCACTCCTGTGGTTCCATTTCGCTGCTGTTGAAACACAGCAGTTCTGTCCCACTTACCACTGGAAGGGCCCAATCCTATCCAGTGGAGTCACCCTAATGACTTCTGGCGCAGCCGTGAGGCCGCGTGCCATTTTTGGGTGGGCGTCCCGATGGGACGCCGCCCTGGGTGCCCCCTGGCTCTGCCCCCCCCCATTGCAGCCGGCTCCGCTCCAAGGCATTCTCCCGGCCTCAGAGGCTCCGAGGCCGGGAGAAGGCCTTGGAGCGACCTCCCCGGCTGACGGACCAGGGCACTGCATCACAACGTTATTTATAACATTTTTCGCGCATGCGCAGACCGTTCTTGAGGAAAAAGGCTGCCCTTTTCCTTCAGGAACGGTCTGCGCATGCGCGAAAAATGTTATAAATAATGTTGTGACGCAGTGGGCCTTCGTCAGAAGGCCCTGGTGCGTCGGCCGGGGAGGTCGCTCCAAGGCCTTCTCCCGGCCGAGGTGGTCCGCCCATGCGCGCATCACCCGGGGCGGCACCATGCGCGCCTCGCGCTAGCGACGCACCTGTTCCTGTCCAACTTTCCGGTGCTGATGCAGCCGTGCCAATGGGGCGTGCTCTGCATCCTGTGGTGGGAGGACAGTCATAGAGGCCTCCTCAAGGTAAGGGAATGTTTATTTCCTTACCTGGGACTGCAGTGTGGCTGCACTGGTGCTGGAATATTGAATAGGATTGGGCTCGAAATCACCACTAAGCACCCATTTCATATGTTACCTATCAGGCATAGCTGTATTCTCAGGAAATGAGAAAATCACGTTGGGGGGGGGGGTCACATCCTGCACCAAGAATCTCACTCCATTGGACCATGTGGCATTAACGTGGAGGTTTCCCACGTGATCTGTTTCCCACCCTACAAGAGTACCTCAGTTCATATATTGTGAGTAGCGTGTGATGCAGCTATGAAAAGAGAAGAGCCTATAGCTCCGTGACAGAGCACTTGAATTGTGAGGTCCCATGTCCATTCTCAGCATCTCTACTTAAACCATTTCAAGTAGTAGGACTGAGAACACCCTCTCCCTGAGAGTGGCTGCCATGGTCAAAAGACTAAATGGCTCAGCTCAGCACATTTTCATATGTCCACAGCACATTGATAACCGAGCATTAGTCTAATGAGAACACAGGGTTGTGCATATCAACTCTAAGGTCGTGCTCCAGTGCCCTTTAAGATCTTTCACAAGTAGTCAATGGTAAGCATAATCCACCCCGAGTAAGTCCTCTAGGAAGCACTGTTGTTTCTCAAGGTTGTGTAAACCACTAATGAAGCAGAGCCAACAAATGTTGATTTTGGTTTGTGCTTGAATCTCAGAACTACTTCAATAAAGAGGTTGTCCTCTTGTGACAGTGCAAGGCCCCTCTTATGTATTGTATAAGCACGTCAACGGTGAAGTCCTCTCACATAGCTAGAGAAGCTCTGCGCCTTTGGCTGAAGGACCAAGGCAATTCCCACATGGTTCAATCACATCCTTATCGAGTTCAGCAGAGGTGTGGCTGAAAATTAATGACAATTTTCAAGGGAGTATGAAAATGTTAGTGAAGTACAGATGATCCTTGGCCTATGTGAAAACAGAAATAAAACAGTGTCATGCTTTTTGCTCAGCCCTGATCTGGATTTACAAGATAATGCATAAGAACCCAAATATTCTAAATATTTGTTTAATTTGAAATATTTGTTTAATTTGAATGTTTTGGTTATCACATCTTTCCGATGAAAATGTCCAGCCTGCTAGATCTACTATTTTCAGGGACTGCTTGCCTAGACCCAGAGCCAGAGGGCCTATCCAAACAAAGTTTACATTACAAGCTCTTGAAGGCTCTCAGATTCGATTCAAGAGCCACTACTGTGTTTTCCTAACATTTATTTATAGTCTCAGTTTCAGAGGAAATTGATCTTTCAGTCATATAATTTGTTGCATTATATAGTACATTACACCCATAACTTGCCCTGCCATCATCTTCTAAAAATGTCCTGGGTATTTAGCTGGTAATTATTCTGCAGCTTTTCATGAGAAAAAGCAATTGCATTCCTAAGCAGGTCCTCTTATTCCTCCCTTTGCTTCTGTAAACACATTAGGTGGCCAGAGTAATTTTAATTTGGTGACAAGCAAAGAAGAGAAATATTATTGCTAAATCCTGTGTTAATGCAGCTGCTGATTAACACTGCAGGAATACTGCATCGTGATGCTTCTATTTGCAACCATGATGGGCAAAACAGGTCTCTGGAAGCATACCCCCAAGGAGCTTCATATTTGGAGACTGGAATGTATTCATTGAAATACATTCAAACATGGGATGTTGCATTAGCTTCTTTCCAAACTTTTATTTGGTTTGCTCTTGGTTTTGGTTTTATTGGGTTGCTGTGTGTGTGTGTGTGTGTGTGTGTGTGTGTGTGTGTGTGTGTGTGTGTGCGTGCGTGCGTGCATGCTCGCACAAATACATGCTTTCATTTTTCAGCCTGAGTTTTCCATTTTCAGTCTGAAACAAGGGGTTGTGTGTTCAAATTTCTGGCCTCTGGTCGACCACAGTGAATCTCCAGATAAAAAGGCCTCATTTTGGTTCATATGCAAACACATGAAATGTGAAATGATCCACCCCAGAGGAGGGGCAGGACATAGCAAGAACAACTGCAGCTGGGTGCATCACCACTGTTTTGCTGCCTCTGCAACAGAAGCAGTGGCGCAGCATCGTCTCTTGGTATCACCACCACAGCAAGAGTGTGCACTGGGAGCAGTGAGTGAGTGCAGCATGAGCAGCTGCCAGCCGCCACTGTTGTGGCTGGGCACAGGAACACTGCCTTGCCTCTCCCACCTCAGAGGGTGCGTGTAAAGGTAAACCACACATGAAGCTCAACACTTTCCTTCTGACTCTATTTTTACTTTAAAATCAAGCATACAAAAATACCTTATTCTGAGTTAAACCACTGATCTATCTAGCCCAGTATTTTTGCCACTGACTGGCAGTGGGGCTTTCCAGAGATACAGGAATTCTCCTCCTATAGATATTAGGCATTGAACCTGGGACCTTCTGCATGCAAAACATGTGCTTTATCACTGAGCTACAGCTGCAGCGCAGCAAAGGCAGAGAGGGAGCCTCATAGATTTCAGTGAGGAAAAACTACCAGCTAAATCCACGGTAAGTATCCAGCGAGCAGCTCAGGGCTGCCCGCCGGATCCCATCCCCTGCCGTGGTCCGCCAGCTAAATAGCTGGATTTCCACCAGCTAAATAGCTGGCGGAAGTAGGAGAAGGCTGTGTAACGGCCGAGCTGGCCCGGCGGGGATGAGGATATGGCCGACACCATCCCCGCCCCCTCCCAGGCCGGCTCGCCCAATGCCCCCCTCCCTTGCCGGCCGGACCGCCCACACAGGCACCAGCGGGAGCCTTACCTGCCTCCAGCACCTGCATGGCCATCCCGGTGGCGGAGTGAGGGAGGCCGGCCTTGTGGCTGCCTCCCTTACTCTAAAGTAGGCACAAACATGCCTTACGGCACGTTTGCGACAGCTTCCGGCGCTGGAGTGCTCGCTCCGGCGCCAGAAGTTTAGGGTGGATTTTGCCCTACATGTTGTTTGAACCAACAAGGATTAACCAAGATTTATATACCAATTTCTAAGATTGTCTAGACCAGGATCTCTCTATTGATGATCCTATAAAAGTCCCAAATGGATGAAGTTGGGATTGTAGCTTATAACTGGCTCATTGTTCATACCCAGTTCATGTGCAACAACTTGTGACTTTGGATGGATCAAGCCAGATCCATGAGATATTAGATGAGCATCTTTGTGGCAAAGGTACACAACCAGCTGGCCGTGTGGGTCGTACCAAGGCTTCCATATGGGTATCTCCTTGCTGGCTCAGGGACTCTGTGGCATATTATATAATGAAAACTGAATCGCCTTATGCAGTTCTGAATTCCTGTGTATGACTACCATATTATATAAACTGTGAGAGGAAAATAGGGATGTATAACATGCATCTCCTGAAATGTTAGTCTTATCAGGTCTCTGATCGCTTCCCTCCATCTCCCTCAACTATTGTACCCGAACAGGAAGTTGCAGTATGCAATGGCAATTTAAGGAGGTATGGAAGTGGGTTTTAGGATTATTCAGTAAAACCATAACATTATTTTGCAGACTGTCAGACCACAAAAATACATGGCCTTAAATCTGTTGAATAAGCTTCTGCAGTTCTATGTTGCATTTCCAAACTCATTAAATCCTTAGTCTTTGGAGTCTAATGCATATAATGATCGTATAATTGCTCTAGTGCAACTAATTCCAATGTAGTTTGCAATTAAGATTACCAAGAGTGTAACATTATTTATCTGGACACCATGGGGGAAGTAATATGTTGGCAACAGAGGAATGACTAGATGAAAGTGGCTTGGAAAGCATATACCGTATTGGTCTGAGTATAAGGCTCACTTTTTTCTCCTAATTTAAGTTTTTAAACTAGGGGTGCGTCTTATAATCAGGCTGTTGCAATTTAATGCCAGTGATTTAATTCAATTTTTTTAATAGCACCAAACTTTAAGGGTGCATCTTATAATCAGGTGCGTCTTATACTCAGGACAATACGGTAATTTCAGAATATAGAGGGTGTCTGGCATATGGAATTATGGATAGGACCGATCAAGTTATGCACTTACAGTGCAATTTTAAGTAACATGGAACTGTACCTTATAAAGTGCATGATGAGAGATCTTTGCATAAGATGTTTCTGAGACCTGAGGCTCAGGCTTCACATTTGGAAGGTTTTTTTTTTTACTCTTTGAAGGAGAAACTCAGTGTTGATGCCAGGTTGCTGGAGGCTCTGGGACAAAGTTCTGCATTGTCCCCCCACACAAACTTCCACACAAACAGTATTAGCTCATTTACCCTCCACATATACAAATAGGGGAGTAATCTCAGGGGCAGGTGACCCAGAATACCATCTTGATGCCTCCTCAGGTCTGCTGCCTCTGTGCTACAAAACCTTGCATGCAAGGGTAGCATGCAAATATGTAAGGCTGGCCCAGGGTACTCTGCAGGACCAGCCCACCCAGCAGCCAACTGGTACTGGGGAATCCATGGGCTTGACCCAGCCAGGTAGGCCTCTTATGGGTGTGGACCTTCAGCCAATGCCCAACCTGACATCACCCCAGAGAAGCTAATTGTGGTCTGGTTTCCCTCACATCACATCTGGTTTCAAGACTTATTTGACTTTGTTAAGGAAACCTTGTGGACTTTTTGACAGGAAGGGTTGAAAATATGACCCTAGCCCCTCCCAACTCTCTTTATATCTTGTGATTTTTTTTCATCCTTTAAAAGAGTGGCTAGCAAAATTGTTTGTAGTGATGTGTTAGCTCCCCCAATTTACATCAGAATATTTTGGAATAAACAGAGCTATTTTCCCCCCAATTTGTGTCAGGATATTTCTAAGCCAAGCCAAATTTGGACTGAAGGCCCCCTGCCTTATCCTCCACTTCTATGAGCCTGCAAGCCCCCTTCCCTCAGAATACTTTGGAATAAGCAGAGCTATTTTCCCCCAATTTGGGTCAGGATATTTCTAAGCCAAGCCAAAGCCAAATTTGGACTGAAGGCCCCCTTCCCTCACCCCTAACAAAACTTGTCTGTTGAGGCAAGCATTATGAGCTCATGAAACCTTTTGAGCCTAGAAAGATTTTAGAAACATCTCTCTAGTTCTTTGGTGTCAGTCAGCTGACATCCTGATAGTTTGGAATGCCCCACGTCCTTGTAAGATGGTCACATATTTATGACGTACAAGCTCTTCTTGGGGAAAAAGTAGTCTTTAAAACATGCTGTGTATCACTTCTGAAATTGAATTCATGAGAGAGAAAAGTACAGCAAATAAATTCTTTCTATTCAAGTATGTGTTGGTAAGGAAAGTAAGCAGCTCAGCCCCCCCCCCTTTACATCATAAATAGGCTTACCATTCATCCCAGTTTGGCCGGGACTGTCCGGTATCAGAGGCTCCATCCCAGCAGCGTCCCGGCCTGGCAAACCGAGACGAATGCTGCCTTTAAAAAAAAGTGGAAAAAATGGCCACCGGGATTATTCTGAGCCTGGCTGGCTACCATTCGGCCGGCCACGTCTCCTTGTCTTCTTGTTGCGAGGCTCAAGGTTCATGCGCATGCACACAACGTGGCCTGGAAGCCCTTCTGAGTGAAGGACTTCCAGGCTGCGTTGTGCGCATGCACGAGGTTCGTGAGCCTTGAAGCTCGCGAGGAGATAAGGATGACTGGAGGAACAAGGAGACCTGGACAAGGAGAGCAGCTGGAGGAAAAATGGAGTCATAGCCACAGTAAGGGGGCAAAAAATTTTTTTACTTCACATGCAGTGCAGATTCCCCCCCCCAAAAAAAATGGTGCAAAAAATGTGTGTGTGTGTGTGTGTGTGTGTGTGTGTGTGTGTGTGTGTGTGTGTGTGTGTGTGTGTTAAGCCTAATCATAAGAGACTTCCTGAAGCAAATTTTAAAACATAAAAAGGGCTATTGGCATATAGTATTTGCATGGGTATGTAAGATGTCATTTGGCCTTGAGAGTGGTATTGCAGCGTTAACAGTTCTTGTTGTCACAGCAAAAACAAATTGAAACAAGCACAGTCCCCCATGTTCTGACTTTAATGTCAATGAATAAGTAAAGCTTATGTGTCACGACAAGGTGCAACTTGTATACTACATCAGCTCGGTAGTTAAGCACGATACTCTTTGGTAGTACAAGTGTCTCTGAAGAAATACCAGAGGAAATAAAAATCAATGTTTTAGAAAACAGAAAAATATGACAAGGAAATTTTGTTTTGTATAAATGCTGAGGAATTTAACAGATAACAATGTCAGTTTTTGTTATTTCATTTGTTCAAATCACTTTTATTGCTTTGGAGACATGATGGGAGATGCCCCACCACCAGGATCCCTGATCGAATCTCTAAGTTCATTGAGGGTGGATTAAAATGGCCACTTTAAGCAGAGCAGCTATGTGCACTGTGTCTCAGTCAATGCATAACTAGGAGGAATGTAATACACACACACACACACACACGGCATACTGGTTTGACTGAGGCTGATGGGGAAAGCTTGTCTACTCAAATTTACATAGAGCTGTGTATGCCTAGAGAGTCAGAGATATGTTCCAACTAGTTCAGGTGTCTCCAACTTTGTGGGTGCCACAGGAATTCTGAGCATGGATGGCAGGCACCTCTGGTCAGCAAGGGGTGTGGCCAAGTACAAAATGGAGGATAGGTGGCAATGGCAGCAGCAGGTGGGTGCTGCCGGACACCTTCATGAGATCCATGCATCTACAGACACTGTGTTGGCGGTGCCAACTGTGTTAGTCCATTACTGCCTACTGAGTCTGGCAAGAGATTCCTCCAAGATCTGAGGTCGATCCAGGGGTGATGTGTGCCTTCGTGCCACCTGAATACACCACCCACTGCCACCTCTGCTTGCACGTGACCATGCACACCTCTTCTATGGAGGGCAGGAGGGAAATGAGTGCCTTATCTCCTATCTTTTATTCCTGAATGACGTTCCCATGTGGCTACATATAATTTCAGGACAACAGCTGGAACTGCATGGCTGACATGGGTCACTATTTGATCATTTAGGATACAGTCCTATACCCATGTACCTGGGAGAAAGTTCCATTTGATGTAATGGTCCTTACTTTTGAGTAGGCATGCATAGGATTGTGCTGTAAATGAGGGATAAGGTGATTTCAAGTGACTCTAGTTTTGACTCAGAAAAAAATCTTTTAAAGTTAAGCTGATCTCTACTGATCTCACCAGAAAATTCCTTGCTAGCTTTAATTGATCTTCAGCTACTGAACCTACAGGTGTGCTCCAAAGGGAAATAGCAAGGAAAGTGTTGTGTATGGTAATGAACAACTAGTCATAGACATAACAGTATTGAGAACAGAGAGCATCAGCCATGTCAAGGAAAAATGTTGTTTCTCATCAACTTGAAAAAAAGAGTTATGTGGATCCAAGTAGCCTTAATGAGTGCTGAAAATGAAAGGGATTTTATGGTTGCTTGTGCATCAAAAACACTCAGCAAGGAAAGGTAACATGATCTTATAATCTATCATTTACAGCAACTGGCTAATGCTGTTACATAAATCTATTCTCTGCAATGCCAAATAGCAGAAGTACTGAAACTTAATTTAAAAAAAAAATATCAGGCATTTTTTTCTTGTATTACATCTTTAAACTAAGTTCTATTACAGTTTGTATTTATACCGGTGGGCCAGTTCACACTGTGACCCCTGGTGTTTAGGATTTACATGTGGTAGGGTGCAGAAGACAGTCTCAAGTTCATGTTACTTCCACTACACATAGAATGTTAAATGTGAACAGAAGTCCATGTGTGTGTATTCAAATGAGAATGACCTCATTTGTCTCAGGGAGCCCAATCCTACACATACACCCGATTTGGGGGGGTGCCAATTTTTTTTAAATTTTTTGTTTTGTTTTTGGGTCTGGCTTTCTTTCAATGGGTTTGGGGGGGGTTATAAAAAATTTACCCCCTTACTGTGGCCGCTGCCGCTTGCAGCCGTTGCTGCTGCTGCTGCCGATGTCGCTGCCGCCGATGTCGCTGCCACCGCCATTTTACTCCAGGATTGCCATGCTCAAGCGGCCCGGGAGCCCTTCAGAATGAAGGGCTTCCAGTCTGAGCTGCGCGTGCCGCACGCATGCGCACAAGCGCCCGGGAGCCCTTCAGAACTAGCCGCTCCCAGGCCGCATGTGCATTGCAATCCAGGAGGAAAATGGGGGGTATGATTTTTACAAGGCGGCCTTTTTTAAAACAAATTAAAACTTTTTAAAAAAAATTCTGTCAGATGGGGCTGCCAGGGGCCTTCTGGGACCCCGCCCGTAATGAACCCCCCCCC
The DNA here is from genome assembly GCA_026170595.1 of Plestiodon gilberti rubricaudatus. Classification (NCBI taxonomy): domain Eukaryota; kingdom Metazoa; phylum Chordata; class Lepidosauria; order Squamata; family Scincidae; genus Plestiodon; species Plestiodon gilberti. The sequence continues at coordinate 72,170,227 of JANXHW010000006.1, read as the reverse complement.
CAATACCAGAAATGTCCCGGCCGGACCGGGACGTTTGGTAAGTCTATGCAGGAGCCTTCCCATTCCCTGGAAGAGGATGTATAAGACCCAGAGGGAGACCAGGCAGGGAGGGTGGAACCAGGAGCAGGGAGAGGGACCAGCCAAGGCCAGGAGGATATAAGGAGAAGTGGGACAGGGATGAGAAGGGACTGGCTGAGGGCTGGAGGCTGACTGAAAGAGGGACTCCAGTGCCCTGGGAGGCTGGCAAAGGCCCTACGGCTGGAGAGTGCTGTCAACCTCCCCCCCTCCCTGCCTTTGCTCTGAGACCCAGAGGAGGAAGAGGGAGACAAGCCAGGTGGCTGTGGCCCAGGAAGCCCTACGTCAGCTGCTGAGCCTATACTTGCCTATACTGCCAGGAAAATTAGTTCCACCCAATGATTCACTATTGCTTGACGGGGAAAAAACAAAACTACTGGTGATGGAGAATGCAAATAATGATGGGGGCGGGGCAGATGCAGACAGTACTAGTATTGACAATAGCCTTCGTAACACTTTATCCTACATATGTTCCATCCTGTTTGCATGGGGGGGGAGGTAGGTGAGGAAATAGGTCATAGAAACCTAGAGTTGGAATAGAAAAGGCCATCTAGTCCAACCCTGCTTGAAACAGGAAAATAATAAAAAGGTGATCTGCACACAGAAGAAGGGTTCCATGTGCAAATCTCCTTGAACATAGGAAGCTATCTTATGCCATTGGTCTGGCTGGCAATAGCTCTCCAGGATTTCCAGGTAGGAATTTTTCCCTGCCCTACCTGGAGTTGCCAGGGATTGAAACTGGGACCTTCTGCATGAAACGCATGCACTCTACCACTATGCTATGGCCCTTGCCCTTGGTCATTATCTATGGTCTTTGGCCCTTGGTAGTTGTTAAGCCCCACCACTACTGATGACACATGCATGAAGCCCCACCCATCCTCCCTGTGATCTACAAATTTGTTGTTTGTAGCAACAAATGTTGAACATGGGGAAAGATCTTCCCTGTGTTTGCCTCCCCCCAGAATGTTTCGGGATGGCAGTCATAGGGAGGATCTCTCCTTGTGCCCCATGTTTGTTGCTGAAGATAAACGCTGATCACAGGGAGGGCAGGGGCAGGACTTCATGTGTGCATCATCAGTACGGGGCAGGGTTGTTGACAGTGTTCATCCTGCAACCACCACCCCCACAGGAACATGTGGGGGATAATGTGTGGAGATGGTTTCTGAGACTGGTCCTACAACTCGCACAAAACTAATTATAATGCTTTGGCAATATTTGGCACATGTAAAAATCATTGAATATTGGCAAGCGAAAGTCCAGTCTGCTAGTTTGTATTATGGTTTCAATAAAGAACCTACATTCATTCCTGGTAAGAATCTAAGCTCTAGAATTATCTGCAGTATTCATTTTTCATACTATTCTGCAGTGTAGGAAATGTGTAGTGACACCATTTGTTGTGTGTTTGTTTAATCAGAAAACCGAGTTTCGAATTCCGTAATCAGATATATATTTTCAGGGGAAATGCTGATACTTTATCATGACACCACCTGGCTTAGTTTTTGGCCGATGGGAGTCTGAAAAACATTATTCCTTCATGAAAGCTGCTGAGCTGCCATATCAACAAAAGACATGAAGACAGCAGTCAAGGTGCCTGCCTCTCTCTCATCCAAAATGTTTGGCTTGGGTTTTGGACCAGTTATATAAGATTGTTTTCTATCTTTTTGCTGCTAATCAGAGTGAATTTCAGGACCTCTGGGATGAAGCCTAAAATGTGAAGACCTTGGGCTCCATTAATACATGCATTTGTTAGGAATACATGGAGCAAATACAACGTTCAGAGTTGATTGCCATGTTCCATTTCCTCTGTTGTCCTAAGGAGATGGTATTCTAGTTTAGACTAATCCATCATTTACTAGCTAAGCCCATGGCAAAATCAGGGGCTATACAGTGTATTTAAAACAAAAAAGAATTATGCTGGGACCCAAGCTTGATTATTAGCCATGTCCACTGAATTGAAAGACCTGCTTTCCAAATTCCATATTTTTGTAAGTTAGCTGTTTTTATTTACGGTAGTCTTAGAGGAAATTATTTGCAATTGCATCTGTATTGTTATTTAATCCTAGAGAAATGTCCATCATTATGATGGACAGGGTGCATGGCAAAAGGGTCTGTATAGAAACAGCTGCAAATTTTCAAGGGAATGTGGCACACAGAGTGCCAATGTGGCATCTACTGCATCCCATGGGGTATTTTGTTTTGCCTCTGTAGTCCTCCTTGGGGCAAGGGAATACTCTGCTGGCCTGGTAGGTCTGCACAGACCTGTGCCAGTGATATTGCGGGCACAAGTCTGAATGGAGCCTGTCAGTGGAGAGAAGGCAACGCGCAGGGACTCTCCTGCACATTGCCTTCGATCCACAGACAGGCTCCGACAACGAGGGGGCGGGGCACCTCGTGCCGGAGAGTAATGGTGGGGCGGAACGCTGCAGAACTTAGCTTTCCGCCCCACCTAGAGTAACGCTACTGGCCCTACTATAGCCATGTACTTCTCATGCTAACATTTCTTTGTGAAATCATAAGCATGAGCACGGCTATGGATAGCCACAGGCCAGAATCAACTCTGTGACTTGTGAGAATGAACTCTAAGAATTATCATTTACCATGGCAGATTAAAAGTTCCAGTGAAAAGGCTCCAAGGTGCAAGTCCACACATTTGTCATACTTTTTTACGCCCCATTTGCAAACTTTTGTCCCCCTGAGAAAGTGGCATTCTATTTAACTTCTACGCAGGGTCCCAGATGGAGAGCAGTATTGCTGTTCAAATGTCTTTGACAATGAAGGCTAAACTTGAGGGCTTCTTATTTTCCAAATTTTCTCACACTCATAATCACTCAGTCCCCACTGCTTTGTTGTTTGGCTAGAAATCAAGGACTTTTTCCTCTGCTGATTACAACTAATAATTAAAAAAAAGTATTGATTTGAAGATAAAGAGAATCTGGCCCGAATTCTGAAGGGGCCATTTTCATGAGGAAGAAAAAAACGTATTAGAAGACACACGCTGAGATTTTAAATGTATACCATTTTTTTTCCCCTTTGGGCGCCTGCCTACCTCCCGTGTTTCAAGTCTTTATGATAATATGTAGAATCTTTCATTTGTACCACATAATCTATTGTCAGGAGTTTCCTCCATAACATGCCGACTTCAGTTTGACACAGATTATTCCAAAAGCTCCTTTGCTTGAGGGCATCAGAAAGCCCCTTTGGTAATTTGTTTCCTGCCAAGAGATATGGATGTTTATCTGAGATACAATGTTGTTTTAGTTTTATCTCCCCATTGCATCAGCTGTACTAATGTCACAAGTGGAGATGGATGAGGTGATTGAAGACTTCGACGAGTAAATGGTGTTGGTAAAATCCAACTCGCTGTGTATAATGTGCTCATTACTCAGATAATTATCAAAATAATTCAGGAAATACACTGGACAATTTCCAAAATTGTCACTCAGAATGATCCATCCAGATTTGTGACTGTTCACCTCATCTTGATAAGGTGCATCTTATCCAATCTGTTTTGGACAATGTTTCAGTGACCACGCACACATTACCCAGATGAAGTGGAAGACGTAACAGATTTTGTTTGTTTTTAACTTCAGCTCAAGCTATGTTTTCTTTTTATTAACCAATAAGGTAAAATTTAAAAAATATCCATTGATTGGACTTTATTTTGAACATATACATTCCCTAGATTGTCAGTGTTATATGATTCTGTAATAATTTTAGGTATAGTAGCATCACAACTAGTCTGAAAAAACAGAAGTAAAACTCCACGGTTGTATGTCTTACGTTGATCTTAAGCACACAGCTTAACTGGACATAATATACCTATAATGATACTTAATATTTATTTAAACAATTTTTACCCCACCTTCCCCTTGCCAGGGGCATCGCCGGGGGGGGGAGGGGAGAGGTGCGGACTGCCCTGGGTGTCACCTCAGGGAGGGGTGACACCAAAATGACTTTCTATTCTATTTGTTACTGGTGGTATGAAAATGCACCACTGGTAGAAAATGGGCTTTTCCCTATCCCTGCCGTGACTCACGCAAGGATTACATTTTCCAGGAGGCCTCCACATCGTGTGTTCTGGTATGGGAGACGGTCCATGGGGGTGATGCCTGAGATCTCGCCCTGGGTGTCATCAACCCTAGTCCCTTCCCCTTGCAATGGGGTGCCCAAGGTGGCTTACAGTAAAAGCACGATAAATGCATTGCAAACATCATAAGAACAATACCAGCAGCATAAAAAAGCAATCAAACAGCAGCATAAATACAAGGTAGCACGATAAAAGCAGCAATCAAGGCAAATAAGATGGCAGTGTTAAAGGCAGCAACATGATACCCACCCTAAATAAATAAATAAACTACTACAATGAAAAGAAATACTTTGGGTCTCAAATGCTGACCAATGACAGTTTGGTCAGTTTTCAAAAAATAAAGAGTGGGTGTGTAAGTGTTCTTGTTGTAGTCGTTCCTCTTTCATTTAGCACTCCTCAAAATTCCTATAGTTGTCTTTCCCCTTCTGTGCAGAAAACTCCACATTAATTGATTTAAGTGTAGCTCCTTATCAAAAGTACCAGTGCATAGCTACCAATACGCATTTAATGTAACCCAATGTCAAGGAGGTCACCCTTTGGCATCTGGAAGGCATCATTAAAATGATTAAAATGGAGATATTTAAGCACCTGCTGCAAATAGAGGGAAGTGTGAATTCTTCAGATGAAAAAGATTTTATTGATAATGAGACTGTCCACATAGTAAGCTCTCTACATGGGAGACTGACCACTGAATGATGACTCATCAGCATTCTTGTATAGATCTTATGTTTGTTTCTTCTGAGGTTTGTTAAGACCAGAGGGAGCTTGAATTTTTGAGATAAAGCTCGTGGCTTTTGTTATTAGTGTGTTATGTTTGATGTGGTTGTCTGCTGTCTCAAAGGAAACCACAAAGGAAATAGCTATTTTTTTTATTTTGACAATTTATTGTATTACTCCCTTTTTTTACAGTTTTCCGAGGACAAGATGAGTTTTTAATATTGCTAGACTGTTTGGGCTTTTTCAGCTGGGAGATGTCAAAAGCAGATCCAACTCTAAATGAAAGGAGCTCAGCTCTGCAAATCTGCTCTAATATGTGCAGGGCTGGCTGGGTGAGCTACTGATGGCCCGTTAATGCTTTTGTAATTTAACAGTTATGGACATTCAAGCTGCTATGTCAGTGTTGGAGGGATGAATTCTCCTCCTATTTCCTTAGCAGTTTAGCCAGTTTTTTTATGCACCCTTACACATCATACTTTCAAATCTCACTGCCAAAGAACAAAGCAGCTTTTCTTCAATAATTATGTAATTAATTAATTGGCCCAGTTAGTCAATCACAACACTCATTAGTTCTTTAAATATATATGTACCATAATACAGTATATACAGTCAATTCTCGTTATCCACAGGAGTTCTGTTTCTGGAAAACCCAGCGGATATCAAACCAGCAGATACTGAATCATTGATACTATGGGGAAAATGGGGTTAGGTTCCCACGGACCCTCTTCACTACACTATATATGTGTGTATATGAACTTTATGAACCTGAATCTTACCTTGAACTCTAGGAGCTGGATGATAGAGAGGGCAACTCAATATCTCCAACATTTTAATCTTTGTTTTTGTTGTGTATCAAGTCCAGGGGTTATTTAAAACAGATGGCAGTAGGGACAACTGAGGATGTACCGTATTTCTTCAAGTCTAAGGCGCCATCGATTCTAAGGCGCACCTTTACTTTCAGTACCACCAGCAGGGGGAAAAAAATCCATCAATTGTAAGACTCGCCTCCCTTCATTAAATCTACCTGCTCAGCACCAACTCTCCCCAGCATGTCTCCTGCAGCTGAGGATGACTGAGTGCACTGCCTTTGCATAGCATTTCTGGCCCCATCAGAAAGTGCCATTTCGTTCATTACCTGGGCTTGGGGGAGCTTCAGGGAGGCCTGCGCAACCCTCTGCAAGCCTCCCTGATATTCAGTTTGGCGAAAAACAGCGATTTTTGGGCAGTTCTGGTTTTCGCGAAAACCGGAAATGGCTGAAAATCACCGTTTTTTGCCGAACTGAAGATCAGGGAGGCCTGCAGAGAGTTGCGCAGGCCTCCCTGAAGCTCCCGCAAGCCCCAGTAAGTAAGAAGATAGCATTTTGGGGTGCTTTTTGGAGACCTTCGATTCTAAGACGCACCCCATTTTTTGAAATGCTTAATTGGGAAAAAACATGTGTCTTAGAATTGAAGAAATACAGTAGTCTCTCCCGGGATTTATCCCAAACACTCAGCAAGCAGACCACTTTTGCAAGGTGTTTTTTTAAAGACATATCCACCACAAGCATATTGCTTAACTCAGGGGTGGCCAACCTTCTACCATTAGGGCCTCTGCGTTCTTAAGAGTTCTATAGAAGATAGAATCTTGGCAGTTGCAATTGCTGATAGTGCTGCTAAAGCAGCTGCACCTGCTGAAATGCCCTCATCTATACAAGCACTAAAGGTTGCATTCATGTTGGCCACCCCTGACTTAACCCAACTCAGAATCGGCTGCTTGCAATCACAGCCCATTCCTTCCTTCTTCCCCGGGTACTGGAACACTAATCCTTAGCTGGCTTACCGAAGTGCATAGCTTCTCTTTTTCTCCATTCACTGGCTGTTCACAACCTGCAGTTAATATGTAAACTTGAACAAACAGCCGTATCAGGCAAGTCATTTAAGTGTCATTCTCGCAAAAGTTACACTTTTGTTCCTGAGAATAAGTGAATCCGTGGAAACGGAGTCTGCGTATAAGGAGGAATGGCTGTACCAGATCTGGGAACCTGATGTTTACTTTCATCTCCCTTATGCCATTTTGGATGCAACTCTGTCCAGTACTGAAGCTCTTTACAGCCACTATAGGCAGCTGGCTTTCTGGTAAACCAGTCACTTTTCACTCTTCATGTGATGAAGAAACTGTTTTCCTCATACATTTTGACACTGCAACCATCTATAAATTAAATTGGTCATAAGAGTTCCATGAGAGCAAGTTTATGAGTCATCTTTCAGGAAGCAGCCACTATGCCCCAGGAGACTGTCTCCCACTCCTCTCTGCAAACACAGTAGTACATATCATACCCACCTGATAAATGCCCCATTAAGCAGCGATAATGAACATCTCCATCACCCACTCCTGTAAAGATCACTAGTATTACTAGACACATTGGGTTATATCTAAAGTTGCAGAGTTACACAATTCTAAAGTATTTAATCAAAAAGGTATTTACTGGTAAAACACACAGAGAAGATGGCAACAACAAATATACAGTTTGTAATTTAGAAAAGAAAAGAAAAACTTAACTCTAGATTCACAATGATGATCATTTTACAGAAACAGCACTAAGTCTGAGGGTCAAATTAAAGTTACGAAGATCACACAATGCTCTTTCATTTCTGTTCCAAAGTAGCACACTACTAGAGGGAGTCCAAAATGGTGCAAAGCATGGGAGGGGGGGAGTAGGGAGGCTTTAACTCTTTGCCCCTACCAAAGTTCCCAACCTGATCATGCTCACCCCTGCATGCTATTCTGATTGGAAAAAAGAATCTATCAGCAGCCAATGGAAGTCTTCCCTCCCCCATAAAAATAGCACATGGGGGGGGGATGCAATCAGAATGAGAACTGTGGCATGAGGAAAGAGCTAAAACCCTGTCTCCCCTGCCATAGTTCCACACAGTTTTAGCTCCCTCCAGTGTGCTATTTAGAAAAACAGCAAAAAAAAAAAAAGAGAGTTGCATTACATGTTTCCAGTTGCATGTGATTTGGCCCTTAATTACTACAACAGCCAATTCACAACAGACTGGAGTTATAGTAGACAGCATTTTTCCTGCTGGGTGATTTCTGACTGACTGACTGACTGACTGACTCACACGCTATGTGGGAAAAGTTCCTTTTCTTCAAAAGGATACATTTGGTGGAAGAATTTTCCTTCCAGCGCTTTAACCAATCAGAGCCTAGTCACTTGCAGATTTAGGGCCAGCCAAAGAGTCCCTTGGACTGCTAGGAGATCAAATCAGTCAATCCTAAATGAAATCAACCCTGACTGTTCCCTGGAAGGACAGGTACTGAGGCTGAAGCTCAAATATTTTGGCCACCTAATGCGAAGAGAGGAGTCTCTGGAGAAGACTCTGATGCTGGGAAAGATTGAAGGCAAAAGGAGAAGGGAAAGGCAAAGGATGAGAGGGTTAGACAGCATCACCGATGCAACGAACATGAAAATGAGCGAACTCAGGAAGATAGTGGAGGACAGGAAGGCCTGGCGGGATGTGGTTCATGGGATCACGAAAGGTCGGATACGACTTAACGACTGAACAACAACAACAATGGTAAAGTTAGCTTTCGAACTGGTGTACTAAAAGCGTGAAAGAAATAACTATATGCTTTGCAGGGCATTCCCTTCTCAGTAATCCCTCCAAGGAGGACCTCTATTTTGGGGGAGAAATAGTTGTTAGGGATATGAAAACAGCTAAATACTTCTTTGGTATATCCTAGAGAATAAGACATAGTCAGAATCTTCAGGACTCAGTCTAAACAGGGGTGTTTAAACCCCTCAGATCAGCAGATTTGTGATAGCTCTAATGTCCTGCCAGACACTTGGTACCAGAGCCACCTTCTGCTACGTTTCTGTAGCAATGTCTACATTTCTGGAGCACTCTATCCCAGAATGGAGATCAGCAGCTGGAGGTGTTTTGGTGCCGGTTTTGTGAGTTCAATTTCTACATACTGTATTCATTTTCGGTTAGTCTGTAAAGGGGCACTGACTAGAATGTTGGGTTGGATTTCAATGTGACAATTCCAGCATCAAATCCAAATGACATGTGAAGCTCAGGGCCAAACTACACAGTATGCAGAAAATTTTCCTGACTTTTATTTTTGAAAGATAAAATGCAATCTCTAGAGGCTGCATTCAGGAGGAGGGAAAGTGAATGGGGAGGGTCCTCCGTATCTTTCAGATGGGGGACAATTTAGAAAAGAAAAAAGCTTGCCAAGGATTAACCACCCATCCCTTCCTGCTCTTCTTCCACTTCTAATTAAAACCTCAAACAGCTGTTCATTAAAAAAAAAACCCACAATTGTTGGAAAGTTACACAGAGCTCTGCCTAACGTGTCGTATGACCTTGGGCAAGTCATATTCTAGCAATCTAACCGGCCTCATAGGGTGACAGTGAGCTCCTTGGAAGAAAAATGGTATACAAATGTGAGAAATATTTTCCCTGGCAGAGGTTGATGGTGAGCTCCTAATGGTCTTCAAAATCGAGTAGCACAAAAGAATGGGGCAGGGCAAACTGCTACGTCACACTCTGGCAAAGCAGTCATTCATGTCTTCTCTCACTTGCTGTGCAATCGCATCATCTTTCACCATGTATGCCAAAGATTTTAAATCAAATGGAAATGAACAGGAGGAGGCCGATGTATCACCGTGTGGGGGTAAGTTTTCATTTTGGCACAAATTCTAGTCTGAATCCATGGCAGATCATGTTAGTTCCACTTCGTTCTATTTTTAAATGGATGGTGTTCTGTCGCAAGGGCTGGAGTGTTTTAAACATTTATATTTCACTTTAAAATAAAGGAGCCTCAGAGAATGTGAAGCCTCAAGATTGTGTCAGGTACTACTTCCTGGATTGCTCATCATATATTTGCTAAATCAGGATGAAATTCTCCCTGTTCTAACAAAATATTGATCAAAAGCCATATTCTTATCATCCCTTTCATAATCACACATTTGACAGCATGAAAATTACCCGGCAAGAGATTCTCTTGTCTAAGGTAATATCAGAGACCTCAGTGTTCTATCAGAACTATTATAAAGGCAAGGAAAGCACATTAGGGCTGTCAGCCAATTAAATTAATGTGGCAACCAAGTACTGTGTCACAACTGAGGCCCAATTGTATGTCTCCTTCATATTTCAAGGAGAAAAATCCATGTGGAAGGACTGTATCATGGCAGATTATCTGTACAGGGAGAGGAGGGGCAGGGCTGGCCCAAAACTTCTTGATGCTTGATGCAGAATGCCAAATGATGCCCTTCTTACTCGATGATGTGCCAGGCTCTGCTCCTCCCACTCTCAAAAGCTCAACACTCTCCTCCCCTCCACATTTCATCTTCCTCGTCCCCCTCTTCCTTTTCCAATCCAGGGAGTGGAAGGAGGAGTGGACAAAGATGAGTGCCCCCCACCAATTCGTTGCCTGAGGTGACCAGTTGGCCTCATGGATGGGCCGGATCTGTGGAGGAGGTTCTATGCTTTTACCCTACGAATACCCTCACTAGTCTGAACCAAGTTCTGTAGTCAAATCACCCACCCAGCAGAGCTGAGAATTATGTTGTGCCTTTGTGGACAATCATCAAATTCCTGCTAGAAAAATGCCCATGCAGTGCTTATAACCAGGAAATGTCTAAATTTCAAGCCTAAGTAAGTGTACTGAAAAACGTTGCTGGGGTTTAAAAATGCCTTAATGGAAGAAGGGAGTTGGAGTCAGTATGTCACAGACATCGGGTGGCATCAGAGACCAGCCAGGTTAGGTGCTGGCTGAGAGCTCACACCCATCAGAGGGCCCACCTGGCCAGGTTGATTCCTTAACCCTGTGTACGTCCAGTGCATCATCAGGAATGGACAGGCAGTACCATGGGGAGCCCACTGCTTACTTAGCCCCAAGACCTCCAACCACCTGCACTGCATGGCATAGAGAGGATAGGTTGTATCTTCTTCTGTTCCATGAACTTCATCAGTCCTCTGCTCACCAAACAGAACTGCACTAATTTCTGTTCCAGGTATCAGCAAATGCACATCCTGGACTATCCCCGAAGCCCAAAAGCTGCAGCCACCACATCATTGTTAAATGCCCCATGCTAATTGGTCTGATCTTGAGATAATGAAAGGGATCGGGAGGAATGTAAGATTTGTCATGATACACCCAAACAGCTGCTGAGTCACTGCAAAGAGAAACAGATCTCAATGACTCTACCGTGAGAACCTCACCATGTGGTGCGTCAAAAGCTATTTTGGTATGCTCAAAGTAATAGCAATAAAATGGTTTGCACGCAGACCTTTCAAGACTTTAGGGCAGGCTTTCTCTAGTATATCCTTCTCGGAACTGGCACCACACTAACAGTGCCATCGGAAGTCAGTCTCACTACGTTCAATTGGGCTTACTCTCTTGTAACTGTGTTTAGGATCGAAGCCTTAAGAGCATAAGAAGACACCTGCTGCTCAGGAAGAAATATCCATTTACTCCATTGACTGGATATAGCATTCTGTCTATGGCAGCTAGCCAGATTTCGGGAATCTCACTGGCAGACCATGCAGGAAGTGGCCATCTCCTGTTATTTATCCCCAGCATCTGGCATTCAGATGTATACTGCCACAGAACATGGCAGTTCATTTTTGCTCTCATTGGTGGCAGCTATTGAAAAACCTATCTTCCAATAATTTTGCATCTTCATTAACAATTGATTAACAGCCTAATCTTATCCCCCACCACTGACGATGATGCAGCCACACTGACGGAGTGCATGATGCATCCAATGGTGGGGAGGGGGTCAACCAGAAGGCCAACCAGAGGTAAGTAAAAACTTTTTTACTTATCTCTGCGTAGGCCTCCTGCCTTCCTATCGGTCTCCTGGGACCCACACCCGCTATGTAGCCGGTCTACGTCCGAGGAGAAAAGGGGATGGGGTGAAAAATGGAGGATAGGATCTGGCATGCATGCTTGCTATCAAGATCCACCCCCTCCAGCCTGCTCTCCACCCCTGCCCTCCCCCTCCCTGCCCCAGAACACCCACAAACCTCCCACTCCCCACCCCTGACCCCAACTTACTGACACCAGAGGGGCCTCTCAGAGCTGCTGACACATGCACCACACCTCTGGCCATTTATGGCAGTGGCCTGAAAGCGCACAACGGTGTCCCAGTTTTTTTTGCAGTGGCAAAGGCCTTGTGCTGCCAGAGCGAGTGTTCCAGCAGCACAAGGCCCAGATAGGATTGGACCACAAAGATTATAAACAGCCCAATCCTATCCTTCCCCCCCCCCCCCCGCCAATACAGCCATGCCGAAACGGCTTGTGCTGCATCATGCAAGGGGGCCAGTTGCGGAGGTCTCTTCTGAGTAAGGGAACGTTTGTTCCCTTACCCAGGGGTAAGTCTCCATGGTGCAGAGGGGTTTACTTGGAGGGGTCTACTTGCAGGTCTGCGTGGACCCAGGCTCCGGGATCAGGTCTGTGAAGGGGGGTTGGATTTGGCAGTCACCACTGTTACTGAACCTGCCTTCTTCCCAGGCCTAATCTGCTCCTGTTGCCTCCCTGTTCCGCCTATCTCCCACTCCTGTTCCACCTTCTTCTCACCCCGTCCCACTTCCCCCACCATCCTACCTGGGTTGCTGTCCTACCTGTGTCTGCGATGATCCTCCGGCACGTAGGGGAAAGCTCCGGCCATCCCACCGGTGCTCTGGCAGTACGCATCTCCGCGCGCTGCCAGAAAGTGTTTTACATCTGCCGTATGCTTGTTCTGCCAGCATAAAAGCCCAATAGGATTGGGCTGTAAGACAAAGGTGACCCACCCAGCCATTAACAAGGAGAAATATCTACAGCCTGTTTGACTAGTAATAGTGCTAAGGCTGGAACTACACTGCAACCATTTCTGGCGATTTCCGCAGCCGAGCACGGAGATGTAAATGCTGTCTAGTTGGAATTGCAGGAGCAAGCGGAAGCAACTGCGATCTCACAATTTCCGGCGCATGCAGAAAGTCGATTGCCCATGTTTTCAGGGGTCACTTTGCGGAGCTACTGCAGCCACCAATAGAGAGGAGAGGGGTTGCATGCCAATCAGAACTACTTCCAATCACCGTGGAGGTTTCTTCCAAGAGGATTACTTGTAACAAGAAAGAGTAGGTACAATCAGAGAGATTTGTGAGTGTGTGTGTGTGTGGGGAGGGAAACGTTTCGGTGCTTGCAAGGGAACGGTCTGTTGTGTGTGCACAGGCAGAGCAGAACAATATTTCCACTGCAGACCGATTTGATGCTTATGGATTGAAAGCAAAATATTGCTTATGACTGCTCCATGTTGAAGTTGAGCAGTACCCGAAACCCTCCCTCAACGTGTGTGTTAAAACGAAATAGAGAGAAACGCGTGAAGCTTGTGGGTGATTTTGTCTCGGCTGCCTTTGCGACTACGTGAAGATGCATAGGATAGGGTTGTTAAAAAGTAAAAACCGGCAAGGAACTTGACGAGGGCCCCGCTGTGAAGAACAGACCTGCAAGGTTTTCGGCCAATCAGAGCGCGCTTGTGTTTAGCCAATCACAGCTGCGCTTTCTTAAGAAGGCGGGACAACATTGCGGTAAGACACTCCTACAGACAAGCTCAGAGCACAAGGCAAGCGGCCAGACGCGCTGGGAATTGCTGGAAATCGGTTCAGTGTAGTTCCAGCCTAACAGTCCACACTAGTGCAGAGATGCATTTGCTCAAATTAGGAAGCAAAAAGGGTTTCTTGAGAGGAAATGAGTTTGACAAACAAACAAAAAAGGCCATTTTCAAGAAATCAACTTACTGTACTGGATAGGTTTCCGCTGTAGGTCTAATCCTTGCCTGGCGGCAAGGACAAGCACATCAGCAATGTCCCCCAGGCTAGGTATTTGTTCAAGGATGTATTGATATATGCCTTGTGCTGACACCAACCCTGCTTTCTGGTTTCCAAGACCTGCTAACCTGAGAGGAGGATATCCCCATAATGAGAAACATACAGCATACAGGCCTCAAGCCAGCAGTAGTGCCTGTGTGCTGGCACCCTTAATTGGTGTGACCTCAAGAGTTCAGCATGACGTCACCCCTTCTAGAGTGAATTCCTGGCTAGGTCCCAGGATTGCCAGCCAGAAACCAAAATGGAGTTAGGTTAGATTGCACACATGTTGGGAAAAAGAGGACGTTTATTATAACATATATACCCTGTATGGTTCTGCACATAGAGTGTCAAACTCAGCCATTTAAATCCATACGACAGATGGTACTGTGTGTCTGTATCTTGCCGTTTAAACTCGGGTCATTTGTGCAGCCAGATTCCTAAGGTAAAGTGTGAATTAGTTCTGTAATGGAAGAACCTTGGAGTGAGTCAAAGAGGTTCAAGTGGCATTCGCATATGCGCAGTGTCCCAGACTTGCCAGACAGAGATATGTGAACATGACAAGGCTGAATATTTCATGAAGGTAGTAGTTCTGCTAGCACTTAAATGCCTCTAAACCAAGTGCAAATTCATAAAGGTTCCTGAAAGTATATAGATCATCGATTGTTGTTATTTGCATATTGTTATTACTGTTATTCGTTTATTTTTATTGGAAGATTTTAAGAAACGCATACACGAGCTAGATAAGAATTAAAAAGCTAAGCAGGTCTTGTCTGGACTATCTAGTGGGGTTTGAATGATTTTGCTTTGCAGACAGACTTTCGTGGAGCTATTTTTGGCATCTCTTGAATAATTGAGCTGTAGCGATTGTGCTCCGCAGTGAGAACAGGCAGGGAAAATAGCATCTCAAAGAAACAGTGCAGCGGGGTAATAATTTAAATCAAACTGCATTATCCTGCATCCCCTCTTTTTGAAAGGTGAAACGCTGCAGCGTGCTGAGCACCTGAGGGAAATGGAAAATGGACAAGTTTGCAGAGGGTGGTACAAAGGAAATCCATCAACAGGGCACTTGCATAAGAGGGCAGAGAAGGCTCAGCTAGGCTAATTGTGATCCGGCAGTGGCAATTGGGGGGGTTCAGCTGTTGTGGCCTTCGTTTCCTTCCAAAGAAACAAATTCTGAAAGACAACTGACACATCCTGGTGCGATGAAAGAGGAACAGAAGGCAAGGGACTCGTGCTGCTGAACCTGGATTTTATCTTTCTGTGGGGGGGGGGGGAGAAAGCCACCCTCAGCTTATAGAAGTCATTTAATAAGAAAGTGAACCAATAAATTCTAAACTGGAATTCTGACTGGAACGAGTATATACGTCTCTTCAACATCTGTAGCAAGAAGGATTGCTTCTCCCCCCCCACTCGCCCCCCCATGCTAGACAATATGGCAACCTTCTCAAAAGGTCTCGCACTCTGACAGATCACAGAGCATCAAGAAACCAAGAGAGAGACTGCTTTGATATCGCAGATGATTTGGCACCAAAGTAGTTTTCACATCGCGTGGCCGTTCGAGCTCTCAACGATCGGCTGCATGGGGGAGGGCTGTTGCGCTTTGCTGCCCCATTTTATATAGGGAAAATCTTGGCAGCTATGGAACTTCGTTATAAAATGGTGATATGCCTTTAAGGAAGTTGGCAAAGGCAGCAGTTAACCTCCCAACTGTTAACATCTTGCACTAAGAAGAACTAGAGCAGACAGTGAGTTGCTGTTACTTTGATAATGCTCCTCATAGTTTAGGAGCGAAACATTAGGACAATCTCTTGTTAACTAAATAAAACGACCAGATCAACCTGGAAAATGCTTCCTTTTATTAATTCAATAATATGGCAACCTTTAATGGTGCCCAATATTGGACACTGGCAGGGGGCCTGTCTCACATTACCTCATGATAAGTCTGCCGTTGGCTTTTGCGCCCATAATTCAAATGTGTGCATGTTCAGAACAAAATCACATTTGAGTTTATGAGATCTTTTTCCTTTCAGCATCTCCCTTGGCAGAAAAGCCAAATGCACACAAGTCTTATGCCAAGCCACAAAGCCTTGCTGCAGTGACACTCTCTGTAGAATACATACATTTTGTTGTTTGTTCTTGTTATCTACAGAAGGTAGTACATGGTCATTTGGAAAAACACCTGAATGGCCTAATCCTATCTGATGACAGCACATTGGATGCAGGACCACCAGTTGTGGTCTGCTGCATCCTACATGCCGTCTCAGGCCAGCGGGTGGCGCAGTGGGTTAAACCGCTGAACCATGAGCTGTCGATCGAAAGGTCGGCAGTTTGAATCCGCGACGGGGTGAGCTCTTGTTGCCTGGCCAGCTCCTGCCAACCTAGCAGTTCCAAAGCATGTTAATGCGAGTAGATAAATAGGTACCGCTTGCGGGAAGGTAAACAGTGCTCCGTGTTCCAGCCGCATGCTACACGCTGCGGCATGGAGAGTCATGCCGGCCACATGACCATGGAGGCGTCTTCGGACAACGCTGGCTCTTCGGCTTTGAGATGGGGATGAGCACCACACCCTAGAGTCGGACACGACTGGACTTAATTGTCAGGGGTCACCTTTACCTTTTTTTTACATGCCGTCTCAGGCAAGAGGCCAGACAAGAGGAATAAGTGGGAAAGAGTCACCTTAATTTCCCAGCTGCTGCATACTCTGCTACGGGACTCCTTAGAGCTATGCCAGCTCTGTTGCTGGTGTAACTCTGAGGAGCCACGGACATGCCCCCCCCCCCGTGGCTCCTCAGAGTTACACCAGCAACAGAGCTGGCATAGCTCTAAGGAGTCCCGTAGCAGAGTATGCAGCAGCTGGGAAATTAAGGTGACTCTTTCCCACTTATTCCTCTTGTCTGGCCTCTTGCCTGAGACGGCATGTAAAAAAAGGTAAAGGTGACCCCTGACAAGGATGGGGGGTTGGAATCTGGCGGCTGCCAGTACCGCTTCATCCTGCCCCATCTCACCCCAACCCCCTCCCCTTTCCCACCTCTTTGCAGGCAGAACCCCGCTGGCAGCCTGCCGTGGTTGTGCTGGTGTACCTTACAATACACCGGCATTAAACAATAATAGGATTGGACCATTGCGAAAGTTGGACCATAAGGAAGGCTGAGCACCGAAGAATAGATGCTTTCGAACTGTGGTGCTGGAGAAGACTCCTGAGAGTCCCTTGGACTGCTAGGAGATCAAGTCAATCCTAAACGAAATCAACCCTGACTGTTCCCTGGAAGGACAGGTACTGAGGCTGAAGCTCAAATATTTTGGCCACCTAATGCGAAGAGAGGACTCTCTGGAGAAGACTCTGACGCTGGGAAAGATTGAAGTCAAAAGGAGAAGGGGAAGGCAAAGGATGAGATGGTTAGAAAGCATCACCAATGCAACGAACATGAAAATGAGCGAACTCAGGAAGATAGTGGAGGACAGGAGGGCCTGGCGGGATATGGTTCATGGGATCACGAAGGGTCGGACATGTCTTAACGACTGAACAACAACAACAATTAGATTTATTTCAGCTTTCCTTCTGGCAGCTCATCAATTCCTCAGGATCCCTGCATCTGAGTGTACAGAGGAAGAGACACTGAGTGGCAGCAGAGACCCTAAGTTGGACACTAGCATTCACAGTGCAATCCTGACTAAGGATCCGGCCGGTGGCCTAGGGCCACCCGCTAGATCCTGGCCCGAGACTGCCCACCAAGCGGCAGGCCGGAGGTCTACTTGGGGAAGCGGATGCTCGTCCCCTTCCCCGGGTGTAAACCGGGGCCAGCCCAATAGGCCTCCTCGGATTTCCACCAGCTAAATAGCTGGCGGAAGTCGGAGGAGGCTGTGTAACGGCCGAGCTGGCCCAACAGTGACAGGAATATGGCCGACGCCATCCCCCGCCCCCTCCCGGGCCGGCTAGGTCAATAACCCCCCTCCCTCACCTGCCGAACCTCCCCCACCGGATCCGGACTCACCTCCTCCGGCGACCTCCCAGGCGTTCCGGAGACGGAGTGAGGGCGGCCGGCCTCTGCGCCGGCTTTCCTTACTCCCGTGTAGTTGCAAATGTGCTTTCTGGCACGTTTGTGACTGCTTCTGGCACTGGAGTGCTCGCTCCGGTGCCAGAAGTTAGTGTGGATTGCACCAGAAATCAAGTTGGCCTAATCTTGTTTGCGAAGGTTAACGTCACCCCAAGTGGTTCGGGGTCTCAGCCACCCCAAGTGGTTCGGGGTCGCATACCGCAGATGATTAATTTCCAACATGGATATCTGATTGATATAAGAAATGGCATGGAGCTAATGTCTACAGATCATGTGTGATGAATGCAGTAGTTTCTATTTCACTACCTATTCATACAGTAGGAATGGACAGGACTATACACAAGCAAATGGAATACTTGCAGTTTGCCATATAGAACTGATATCCATACAATACATAGGTGTGAAGGGAGTGTGAAGGAGGATAGGTCTAAACTGTCATTAACGATGACGGCTAAATAAATCTACCATATGCAGAGGCAGCATATCTCTTCATATCAGTTGCTGGGGATAGATAACAGGGGAGGGCTATTTTTTCATGCCCTGCTGCAGACTTCCTGGGTGGCACCTAGCTGGCAAATAGAAAAACAGAGTGTTAAACCTAGGCTTACCAGATCTCCAACCGGGACAGAGTGCTAGACCTTTAGGAGAAGGAATGTGGGCAGGTGTAGCTTGTTAGTCCTTAGAGCGCAATCCTAGGCATGTCTACTCAGAAGCAAGTCCCACTGAACACAATGGGGCTTGCTTTTGAGTAGACATGCCTAGGATTGTGCTCTGGGACTTAACAAGCTACACCTGCCCACATTCCTTCTCCTAAAGGTCTAGCACTCTGTCCCGGTTGGAGATCTGGTAAGCCTACCTAGGCCACACAGGGCCACTAGGAGCTAAACTGCAGTGGCTCTCATTGCGAGACTGAGCTCATAGTACTTTCTCTCATTAGCTAGTGCATCTGGTTCACCTTCATCCTCAGAGGAGGAAGATGACATGGTTGCCTGGGGGGGGGCCCTTAGGGGCCTTGCCCCGCTTTTTCTGTTTGTTTTTAGATATGCCCTCTCTGTCACTGGGCTGAGAGAAAGTAACTGGCTCCAATTTGCTTCCCCCACCCCCTCTTTGCTTTTGGTTTTACATAAAGGATATGTAGGTAACCCCACACCCTTGATACAGGCCGCTCTACCTGGCCCTTCAAGGCACAAGGAGTGCAAGGACCTCCACGGCTCTTCCAATATGTTGAGCTGCCGCCGCTCCCATGACACTGGAGCTTGCTGTCGGGGGGGGGGGGGCTCCATTCAAACCGTCTGGCGCAGCACTGATGGTCCACTGCTGTGATCAAAGGCCTGCAGCCATGGCCTTGCTGAGAGGAGTGCTCCCACATGTATCCTCTCTGATCACTCTCCGGGCGGCAACTGAGGGATAGACCGAAGTCTCACGAGACTTCCCCTCAGCCCCGCCCATCACGTGACCGGCTGCACACCGGCCAAAGCTCCATGCCTCAGCCAGAGCACACCGGGGGAGCAGGGTAAGCTCCCCGAGACGCAATCCGTCTCAGGGGAATTCTATCCAGTTCTGCCCTAGAGACCTATTGCTGGTACATTGACCCCACCCACTAACTCGCCACTAAGTGTAGGGGACCAAGATTCCTTGGAAAAATGTTAGTTGCTAGAAAAGGGACTGTGTTTTCTAACATGCCACGTTCAGGGAATTTATTTTGCTTTGTCTGCTAACTTTAGTCCAAGCCACCTGCCAACGTCTCTGGTTTAATGTAGCAAAGCATTGGGGAGGGTCTGTGGGCATTGTTCTTGAACAGCATTCCAGTGCCATCTACTGGACATTAATAATCACTGCATCTGCTCAATCAAACCTTTTCTTTGTGTTCATGCCGCTGAGCTCAGGCTTTTTCCATCAGCCTGTTTGTACTTTTTTTCACCCACTTTTGTTTCCTCCATTTGTTTACGGTAATTCCTTTTTCTTTTGGACTTTTAACAGACTAGTTACATTTTGACTCTTTGCCTGTCTAGTCCATGTTCAGAGGTAATTCAGTGGGTTGTCATGTCTACTCACCCTGCAAACACTATTATGGGTTTGATTTTTTATAAGAGCCCCTGAAATTCAGTGTTTTCCCACCACTGCCTGGCCTCTGTAGCCTGGGATAGTGGCAGCGGATACTACCTACCAAGGTTTTCCCCTGTTCAGCTGCAGGTCAAGTAAATGGAAAGTGGAGAGCAGGTAGGGGTGCATGTGCGCTAACCACTGGGCACTATTGCCCTCAGCCATTCCCTCCAGGTCCCCTCTTCCCTGACAGTTCCACTATCCATTCTTCATTCACCTATTGCATCCTGTCTTGGCATTGGACTGTGGAGTATTAACCCACTGGAGCTGCATTGTCACTCCCATTCCAACCTCCATCCAAGAAACATTGTGCCAGCAGGCACCCGGAATCGGTAACATCCTGCAACACTTTCCAGGCTCACTCTCTCTGAGCATTGCCAATGCCGCTGAGCCAGTGTGGGCTGGTCAGCCAAACATGTGGGCCAATTCTTTCTCTCTCAGCACTTCCTTCCTTCCTCCCTCCCTCCCTCCCTCCCTCCCTCCCTTCCTTCCTTGTTGCAGGCTAGGGCTTGCTTTAGAGCCCTCTTTCTGTCTTTGAGCCCCCTCTTTGCCCAGGAAGATTGTCTTGGTCAGCACCTTGCCACTGCAACCGCTGAAACTCAAGCTTTGCAGAATAAGGATACATAATCTTGGTCTGCATTGTAGCTTCGCCAAAGACTCATGAACTTCCTGCTATTTTCTTTGTGTCATGTTAAGTCAAACTGATGGACTGCTTACTATTGTTGCTTTCCTTCTCTGTTTGTGAGTGCTGTGTTGTGGTGTATACGAGTGAAGCAATGTTTTTGTCTTTATACTGTTTTCTTGGAGACCCGAGACCAGCCTCAGGCTTTCATCCCAAAAGGACCCCATAACCGATATCTCAAGCCACACAAAAGCTGGGAAATATCCAAACATGGACTTTTATCTTGGAGGTTCTACATTTATCTCCCTCTGGGGACTTGAGACACCAGTTATGAGTATTTGGATGGGAGAGACTAGCTCCCCTACCACGTGGGGAAAGTGCATTCATGGCCTGTGTCTAGGCTCATCCCTTGCCTGTAGCCTCAATTAAGGCTACAGGGAACCAGAGGGGTAGCCAGGCGCCCGTGGTACTGGGGCGGAAAAGCCCGCCGCCCCATTATGCAAATTAAATAATTAATTTGCATAATGAGTTTCGGGTTTTTTAAAAGTTTTTTAAAAGGTTTTTAACGCTAACGGGGCTTCTAAAAGGGCTTCTAAAAGGGTATGTGTGCTTTGCCAAACTTATCTGTAGTTCTAGGAACCTCCAGCAATGATCAGGGGCGCAGATCGTCCCTCTGCAGCTCTGCTCCCGGTCGCGAACTCTGCAAATCGCCCAGGAGAGCGCTGCAGAGTTAACGCATGCGCAGAGCGACGATGTTTCCAATTGTCGCTCTGCGCATGCGTTAACTCTGCAGCGCGCTCCTGGGCGATTTGCAGAGTTCGCGACCGGGAGCAGAGCTGCAGAGGGACGATCTGCTCCCCTGATCATCGCTGGAGGTTCCTAGAACTACAGATAAGTTTGGCAAAGCACACATACCCTTTTAGAAGCCCTTTTAGAAGCCCCGTTAGCATTAAAAACCTTTTAAAAAACCTTTTTTAAAAAAACGAAAAAACGAAAGTTAAGGAGGCTCCCGCCCCCCACGGAGCCTTTCCGCCCCAACGCCCTGGGGCCCACCGCCCCACCGCCCCATATCAGACGACGCCACTGCAGGGAACTGCCTCCAACCATTTTTGCTGCAGCCTCATCCATCAGAACCCTTCTCCCTTCTTTCCCCCTAATCTCCCCATTCTGTTCCTTTCTCCCTCCTTCTCTGTACCCCAAAGTCTCCACTTCCTTCCCTCAGGTTCCTCTGGGACGCCTAACTAATCTCCCTATGTCCCTTCTCCCCGCCACACACGCTCAGCCCCTTCACTTTCGAGTTCCTCTCTCCTCCACTCTCCCTGTTTCTCCTCCTTCTAACTGCTATTCCCAGGATTCCATTGTGCATTAATGTTAACCATAGAATTCCCTCTGCCTAGTGTCAAGTACAAGTGAGTTAGTTAAGCCCCAGTTTAAATTCCCTTTTAAGTTTTTCAGCACTAAGTAAAATTCTGTTGCACTTTTCACCCTCACCTCCATTTTCCATTCCCCACCGAATTATACAGCTGTGCCATTGGCCACTACACAGGATCCCTGGACTGCCGGTAACACCTGATCTAGCAAGCCTGTTCTCATGCAGCAGCCCTAAAAGTGACGTGTGTGTGTGTGTGTGTGTGTGTGTGTGTGTGTGTGTGTGTGTGTGTGAGAGAGAGAGAGAGAGAGAGAGAGAGAGAGAGAGAGAGAGAGAGAGAGCTTATTAGGAGGCTGTCACTCACTCAGGAGGCTGTCATTGCTATAGAAACTGTTCCATAATGACATTGGGAACTGAGTATGGGTCTTACCCAGTGAAGAAACCACTGCCATCAATCCCCACTAGCCAAATAAAATGTAGCAGAATAGGAACAGAAGAGCAGAGGATCAGACCAATGATCCATCACATCCACCGTCCTGCTTCTCACAGAGGCCAACCACATGCCTGTGGGAAGTCCAGAAGCAGGAACGTTTTGCTATCACTTCGACTCATTTTTTCCACCTGTAAAATGGAGGCAAAATATTCCTGTGATATTATTCCCTCAAGATTGTACCTAATTGAGAATTAATTAAATGATGTTTGTCACTAGCACTGAAAATGTTGATGGGCTCTATTTTGCCAAAATGCTGTGACAGGAGTTAATGACGGTGAATATGCAGATGAAATGCATTATTAGCTTTACGAGGCAAAAGGAAACTAGTATAAATGAAGTGCTTGATCTCATTGGTAGAGCAAGACAAATTGATAAGCCTTACTCCATCATGTTGTCATAAGTCTCATTAACTTTCCTGGGGGGGGGGGGAAATGTTTATTTGAAGAATAGGAAAGACTTTTGAGAAAGTGGAAGTCTGGGGGTGGGGAGGCTTGGGCATCCATGGTAACATGGTCTATTGACTAAAATGCTTTAGAGATGAAATGCCCTGAGGCAATCGCCGCTACTACAATTCCTTCTCTGCAACAGGATTTCCATGCACAGATGTATCATTCTCTAAATATGTCAAAGCCATTTAACAAAGCTGGGCAAGTAATATTTTCTAAGGATGTGTGAAATCCCCAAAAGGACTTACTTCATTGAGTCAATTTCCTTGATGTGACAGATCTTAGCCAGATATTTTGCCCTTTGGAATATGCCTTCATTTACAGCCACAGCAGCTTTTGTGCATTATGTTTCCATTGTTCAGCTCAGAGTTGTACTGCATCGTGGATGTCATAGTCTTAACACTGCATGAACACTTCCAGGACAAATGGAGACCAGTTCCAACTAAAGCAGTGTGATTTCTGTTAAATCTGTTTTAAATTTTGGAGCATCATTCAAGCTGAATCTGAATCATCATTGGAGCTGAATCTCAATTTTTGTTCCAAATTCTGTTCTAGGTAGACCTCAGCAATAAACCTAATAGAACACAGGATCTCTAAGTGATATATTTCATTAAATGAAAATCTGCATTTGTAGCCTGTTTCAGGCCCCTGGGAATATGTATACTGAAAATTCTGAAACTTGCTGGTAAAAGGATCAGCATATGTTCCAAAAATGATTTCTTTATGTTACCATGCTATTTTTGATATCCTATTTGCCCTATTCAGGCTAACAATCCTATCCAGCATCCCATGGGCATGTGGAGCCCTTCACGACAGTGGAAAGCACTTCCAGTGTCACAAAATGGCTGCCGATGGAGCACGCAGCATTCCGTTAGTGCCATTTTAGGAGCGCTGCCGTGTGAGCGGTAATGCTCCTGAAGCACCCATGGAGCTGCCTTACGATCACTGTAGGAGGTAAGGCAGTGGCGGGGAGGGGGCAGAACGAGGGGGGGAGATGGGGAGGGGGCATGACAGGGGGCAGGGAGGCTGTGGGAGGGGGTGGATCCATCATGAAAGGCGCGCGCTGAATCCAGCAGCAGCCTCTTTGCCCCCTTTCTCTCCTTGAAAATCACTAGCGCAGGTTCAAGGAGACCCATTGCGGGTCGAGAGGCTTACGCAGGGTTAAAGGGATTTAAAATTTCAGAATTTCTTCCAGGGCAATAAACATCTGAGAAAATTCAAGGGAAGCCAAACAAGTATAAGACAAGTGAAATTTCTCAAATCCCTTTTTGTGCGTCCCTTCCATGAAAATCATAGTATTATATTGCAAGCAGTACAGTAGCGTGCATGCCCGCCCCCGCTGACGCCCCAGCGTCAGCACGTTATGCCCCCCTTGCTGCCGAATGGCTCCATTTCGGAGCCAAATGGTAGTGTGGGTGGGCTGGAGGCACTTTCACACCTCCCTTGCAGTGTTTTTGGCAACACTAAGAGGTGTGTGGAGGCTGCCCCCCTCACCTGGAATGGCCTGCACCAACCGCCGCATAAACCACATTATTGATCACAAGGTTGCAAAATAGTCGTGGCCCGTGTTTATTGTCTACTAGATGGTAATGGAGAGATATGGGTGCAGTTTGCAGTATACAGTACATTCATGATTATCCTTGCAGGCCTTTTGCAGAATGGCAGTTTTCAACTTCATTCACTTTTCTAAAGTTCTGCTGTCTGAGTCAATTGGATCCATGAAAATGAAAATTTGCTTAGATTGGTTTAAAAGAATTAGAGCTATGGAGAACATCCAAACAATGACAGAGCTGAATTTCTATACATAACCTCTGAATCCTTAGGGGCAAACTCTTTAAATGAAGTCTCCATTACCTGGTAGAGTATCAAGTGGTCCTTGAGTTTGGTTCAGATGAGACTCTTGGATTTTACATATCATGAGCCTACAGCTCAAACTTGGCTTCCCTACAGCTTTGCAGATCTTCATGAAGGTGTTGGATGGATTCCATGCCACTTAGAAAGCCAAAACATTCTTCCTATTCATCCAGTTCCTTAACAATTTCATTTTACTTCCACTTTCCATTTCACAAAAGATGTTTGGAATTTAAGACAGTCCTCTGGACTATGCACAATGGTGAATGTTCTTGACTGCTGTGGCTAATAATACAATCCTATGTATGTCTACTCAGAAGTACGTTCCACTAAGCTCAATTGAACTTGTGCTCAGGAAAGTATTTATTGGATTGCATCCTAATGGCCCAATCTTAATGAGAAGCTGCGCTGCCAGAATTCATGTTCCAGTGTGTAGCATGCTTTATGGCTGTTGCAAAAGTCGATATGCCATACAGCGTTGCCTGGCTACTGCCACAAGCAGCAAGTCGGCCAAATCCGTGCACCATCAGCTTCCCAATGAGCCCTGGTGCAGGTAAGTCAGCAGAGCAGCATATGGGAGGCGGAGGAATGGGAGAGTGCGGCAGGGTGGGGGCAAATCGAGGCTGGGAAGAGGGCGGAATTGGTGGAAGTGACACTTCTGATATCCTATCCCCCTTCCCAGCCTCAATCTGCCTTCCCAGGTCCACTCAGCTATATAGATGGCACAGGTCTAAGTAGACCCAGTAGCAGGCACGTAACTGGAGCTCCCGGCGCCTGGCTCGGGAGCTCCAGGCAGCGCCCATGTGGGACCCTGGTGTGGCCGTCAGGGCGCGCCGCGATTTGGTGTGACGCGCGTCACTCAGGAGCAGGAGAGTGGGGAGACGCGCGTCACCCCCCGCCTTCGGGCTCGGAGCCTCTGAACGGGTGACACGGGCGGGCGCTCCGAGGCCTTCTCCCGGCCTCAGGGCCAGAGAAAGCCTTGGAGCGACCACCACAAATGGCGGTCCAGGGCCTTCTGAGAAGGCCCACTGCGTCGCCGCGCTATTTATTCTTTTTTCGCGCATGCACAGAACCTTTCTGAGGGCAAGGCCACTGGACCGGCAGTCGTGGTGGTCGCTCCGAGGCTTTCTCCGGCACGTAAGGAGGCCGAGCCTGTCCGGAGGCCGAGCCTGAGAGAAGGTCTCGGGATGCTCCGAAGCCTTCTCCCGGGCTTGGAGAGCCTCCGGACGGTGACACGGGGGGGCGCGCGTGGGGCTCGGAGCCTCCGCCCCTCGCGCGCCCCCGAGTGCGCGGCGCCCGGTTTGCATGTGCCACGTGCTCCACCGTTGTTTCAGCTCTGTCCAGTAGAGCAGTGAGGACTTACCCTGGAAGGGAACAAATTTTCCCTTACTGCGAGGAGGCCTTTGCAGCTCAAAACTTCCCTGCGGGATGCAGCCTGCACCTCACTGGCACAACTGCATCGGTGTACGGGGAGTTAGGTAGGATTGAGCTGCCCATGTAACAGGTAGCTGAGCTCTCAGAAAGTGCAGTCAGGTACTCTCTCTAGGTTCAGGCCTGCCTAATGTTTCACTCCGCTAATATCTCTCATGAGCTGTCCAATGTTGTGTAACGTTATAAAAGAGCAATTCTACATTACCCCAGCTGTCTATTTGCATCGCAGTCCTCCCTGGCTGACGATACTTTCTCAAGCAGCTCTGTCTCAAACATAACTAATGGCATAATATGGCCTGGATTTGTGGAATTTTCTGTGTGATTGCTTCACATAACTAAAAGGGGGGGGGGAATCATTCCTAGTAATGTTAACCAATCTCAACTGAGGTTAAGTTTCTTCCCGGCACCTAACCAGTCGGACTCTGGGCTTGAAAGAAGAATCTTCCCCTCTGTGACTCCTGTGATGAACCAACGTAACTTACAAAGGCCTAGGAAATAGAAGGGAGTTCATGGCCCTTTATATAATTTAATTAGTCTCACCAGATTTTCCCGGTTTCAACCCCCCCCGAACATTTAAGTAATTAAATAAATAAATAAATAAAGTTTTTTTTTTAATTGTGGGCGCAAATTGCCCACCCACCGCCCGAAGGGTGTCCGAAAATTTATTTATTTAATTATTTGTGGCCATGAAAATTGCCATTTTCCCGCCACTGCCACTTGCCTGTTCTGCCACCATTGTTGCCGCCCCTTGCCGCCGCTGTCGTCTTCTCTGGAGCCTGGCCAGCTGTATCCGAGCCAGCCAGGACTCCAGCCCCAGAGGAGCCTCCCTCGCCACCGTCCCTCGCTGTCTTCTATGGAGCTTGGCTGGCTGCATCCGAGCCAGCCAGGACTCCAACCCCAGAGGAGCCGCCGCTGCCCCTCACTGCCGCGTCCCTCACCGCCACCGTCCCTAGCGGTCTTCTCTGCTCTGGAGCCTGGTCGGCTGCATCCAAGCCAGCCAGGACTCCTGCTGCACCTGAAGCCTCCACCGCCGCTGCTTTTAAAATTAAACAAACTTACCTTTTTTCCGGCGGCACGATCTTGAAAATCTGGTGAGACTAATTAAATTATATAAAGGGCTATGAACTCCCTTCTATTTCCTAGGCCTTTGTAAGTTACGTTGGTTCATCACAGGAGTCACAGAGGGGAAGATTCTTCTTTCAAGCCCAGAGTCCGACTGGTTAGGTGCTGGGAAGAAACTTAACCTCGGTTGAGATTGGTTAACATTACTAGGACTGATTCCCCCCCCCCTTTTAGTTATGTGAAGCAATCACACGAGATCCAAGATGGCAGCGCCGCGAAATCTCGCGAAATCTCACGAGATCCAAGATGGCAGCGCCAGAAAAAAGGTAAGTTTTTTTAATTTTAAAAGCAGCGGCGGAGGAGGCTTCACCAGGCCCGGAAAACCCGGGACCGACCCAGAACTGGAGCCCGTAACCCAGAACGGTCCCAGGTTTTCCGGGACGGATGGTAAGCCTAAATTTAATGCTCCACTGTAAACTTGTAACTCTGTCTAATAGCATGAAGCCAGAACTCCTAATTAGAACCTTATTGCACCATCTGAGAGCTTTGCAAGCATGCTGAAAGGCCTATATTTAGCAAAATCCTTGTTTCTTCTCTTTGTGGAGTGGTTGTTTCCAGAAACTCTTCACTCCAAGGACTGCCAGAGTCTTCCCAAAAATGACAGACCCTTTACCTATCAACACATTGCAGTACCTTGATGTACCTTTTGTCTTAATCCGTAAATTGATTCATGTTATAGTTACATGTTTCTACTTGATTCCTCTCATAAGAAGCCTTTTGTTGTGGCTTCTCTGTATGATCATTTATTGAAAATCATTGGCTTTACATTATCTTTTAGGGAAAAAATATTAATCCTCTGGCATGTTATGTATTTCTACGGTTCCCATTTCCCTGTCTGCATTATTAAAAGTGGTCTCAGTAATAACTCTGTGTGTGTGTGTGTGTGTGTGTGTGTGTGTGTGTGTGTGTGTGTGTTTCAAAGTGAATGTGTCATCAGTGACAGCTCCATCGTTCCTTTTTTTGGCTCATCTTTGAATTGTTGCATTTCTTTTGACTATGCGTCAAGAATGTGAAGTTTATTCAACATTCAGAATAGCTTCAAATTCTATATCTTTGCATCTTCAGGCCTCTGAAGCTGTTTTTGGTAGAGACATTGGTTGAGCGCCTTGACCATTTTAAGGCCATACTATTTGGCCTTACAAAGATTGTGTTTTACACACAGGATTCTACAAAAATATATTTATGCTTAAAAACCAGTTAAAAACAAAAATAAAATCACTATGTTTCGTTCAAGGCTGTGAACCTCATCAGGTGACATGAGCAACACAAGCTGCAAGGTTCATAGACTTGAACGAAATGTAGTGATTTTTTTTGGGCATGATTTTATTTTTGTTTTTAACTGGTTTTTAAACTTTTTAATATTGTTTTTAACTGGTTTTCAAGCATAAATATATTTTTGTAGTTTTTTACACGGCTTATAATCCCGTGTGTAAAATCCAATTTTTGTATGTAGTAGCCAGCTATGAGAGTTTTAGATCATTTTTATTTGGCCTTAATTTGAACTATTTGAGCCCTATTTTTGAACTATTTGAGCCCTATTTGAACTTTATTGTAGCCATGGACAGTGTCCACGATCACAGGGATAATGGGAATGCACTGGTGCGACCTGCCCCAGTGTTGAGGCACTCTGTAACCCTGCCCCATTTCCTCCAGTTACAACAGTTATCTGCAGAGGCAAACACTTTACCCAGAGAATGTGGGGGTGCCTCTACATAGTGCAGTGGTTCCAGGACAGGTCTTGCCAGCACGCACCCTCTCCCCCCCCCCCCCCGTAAAAACTGACTCTGTCCATAGTTGTAGTAATGTCCAAATAGTACTTAGATGTCACCTTAACTGTATGGCTGCTACTGGAAAAAGAAGCAATTGTGCATTTAGCTCTGTTAACATCTAACAGAAATTACCTGTATCTTGATGTCACAGAAGATCAAAGAAGATGTGACTTGCAGCCCAATCCTATTAGGCGCTTACTTTGGCAGATCTCTCCCAATCTGCCAGCATAAGTGCCAGTGTGATGCTGCAAACATCATGCCACTGTCATGCGCTGCAGGACCACTGGTATAAATGACCGGAGGCCCCGCACACACATCAACAGACTTCTGAGGCCAAACTAGAGCAGGTATGGTGGTGGAGGAGGCAGGTTGTGGGCGGTTCATGGGAGGATCTGGGAGGGATTGGGATGGAAAGTAGGGAGGGCTGGAGGGGAGGGGAGGATCTCAGTGGCAGCAGTGCATACTGGGATCCTATCCCCCTTTCCTGGCCAGACCCACCCCTTGAGACTCCTTGGACTTACATCAGCTAAATAGCTGGCGTAGGTCTGAGGAGATCCATTCGTGGCTAGGGAACCTTCCAGGAGGTAAGTAAAAAATATTTTTTGTTACCTTTCCCAGGCCGTCTGGTTGTCCCTCCACCATAGATTGCATTGTGCTGCATTGCGTAAATTGGTGGGGGATAGGATTGGGGCCTTGAACATGCGGTTTACCCTCCCATGTTTGTTCATTTGGAAACAGTAGCAGTAGGGCTTGCAATCTAAATCAGGATCACAGCATGGGGGGGGGGGGAGTTGAATCATTTCCCATTTCCATACCATGGTCCAGCAGTAGATCAAGGAGGCTTGTGGTTGCTATTTACAAGCAAACACAACCAGAGAAGGCAAAATGATAGGTTACATGTCACATCTAGTTTGGCCCAAAGTTCTGGGTTTTTTATCCCAACATCAGTCAATGATGTGTAGCATGGACAGGGAAGCTCGGAACATGATGATGCCATGACACAGTGTGCGTTCTGCCAGATCTTATGGAAGGGGAGAAGGATGCTAAACTCACTGTTGCCATTTTTGGTGACAGTTGTGCATTCACGGCGCAATCCAGTGTGAGTTACGCCAGGGGAGCACGTGCTCCCCCAGCGCAGAATGTCGTAAATGCGCCGTGAAGCGGAACTTACCCTGGCTCCTGCCCAGCCCTGCGCCCCTACCGGAGCAGGTAAGGCCTACACCAACTGGGGCAGGGGAGGGCAGACCGGGCAGTGAGGGCCACCCTGGGACTGGAGAGGGCGGGAATATCGGTGGCGAGGTATGCCAATATCCAAAGCCCTCTCCAGGCCCGGCGCGACCTTACATGGCCAGTGCGAATGTACGCGAGCTCCGGAGTTCGCGTACGTTCGAGGAGGCCTGGGCCTCCCACCGCTTACATCTGGGGAAGGGGACAATCGTCCCCTTTCCTCGAGGTGTGCCCAGGCTGCCCCGGGGCAGCCCGGGAGCTGGATAGGATACGGCAGCCGGCCCTTTAGGCCAGTCGCTGTATCATATACAGGATTGGGCTGCCTGTGAAACATCTAATTTTGCCCCTCAGTGGTTTTCCTGTACTGTTTCTAGATCCACAGTAGTCTTTCTGAAAAGAATTGTTTATGTGGCCACCCCATAGATGAATTGTAACATCAGTACAAGTGTGTGGTTTGGTCCTTACAAACCATGCATAAAGCAGAACTTTTTCACCTAACAAGTAAATGATTGTTCACAGTCCGCCATCTTCTCACAAATGTTTAGATGGATGTCAACTAAAGATGAAGTGAAAAAGCTGCTGTGGGCTGTAATGTGTTTGTTCAGTATGTTCTCTACATTATTTATTTGGATGCTGAGTTTCTACATTATTCATTTGTTCTATGTATCCTACATTAAAGGGTGTCTGAATTAATTGGCAGTGCAAGGTTATCATATTACCGAACATCTGGCTTTTGAATTCACTGCAAATGTATACTGGTGCATGTTATTGGGGGGGGGAGAGCAATTGTAGTCTATAGATTATGATACTGTTCAGCTGTTAAGGCAAATAGATGCAGAGTATTAATTAACTTTTGAGTACATTATCTGTTCAAATACAAAGAGAGAGAGCAGACTATAGAACTGGTCCATGAAGAGGAGTAACTAAGGGGGTGGACCTTTTCAGTACATGAATAATTCTAACCCAGTAGGACATTTGGGGAAGAGGAAATGAAAATGTATAATATTATAGTAACAGAAAGCTTGAAAAGGAAACAAATGTCAAGTCTGAACTGTAAACTCTTCATTTTCTGGTGCAATTTATTTCAACCTTTTAAAAATGAGAAAATTATCATGTTATCTTATATTGAGATATCGCAAAATGCAACCATGTAACCTAGAACCAAGCCAAAACAGTCTCTAAAGCTGAACCAAAACAGTGATTTCCTTTTCACTTTCATTATTGTCAAAAAGCACCTCTTATTTGTGTGCTATGTGCTACCCCCACAACATGGTATTTTTTTTTTACCCATCTTGAACTTTAGAGGCTTATGCAGAAATTACCCTCCTTGTGGTCATTGAACATGGTGGGAATATGGGAGCATGCTGACTACTCACACACACAAACTCACACACACACTCATGCCAGCATAGCTACTGGCTGTGCTCCTTTGGGGGTCCATGCATTCAAAGTTAGTCTGCATAGGGCAGCACTGAAAATGGGAAGGGTTCCAAATCATGTGAAAGAACCCTCTTCATGTTCAGCACATCCCTCTACAGACCAGGGGCAACTGAAAATTATCCATTGCCCAATGCAACCTCTACCGTGACCCCCACCCCATCCCTTCCACCGCATCCCACATGTCCTGTTTTGTTTAAAGGGACAATGTGAAGAAGGCAGTGGCATTCCTGGAAGGGTGCGGCCAGCAGCGTCACTAGCGTGCGCGGTGCCCTGTGCGAGGGCGCGCGCGCCACCCTAATGACCCCCGTGCCGCCCGACAGCTGGCCGGCGAGGATGTCTCCGGAGCCAACAGCAGCGGAGCCTCCACTGCTGCCGGCTCCGGAGACATCCTCGCCGGCCGGCTGTCTTGGGCAGGAGGAGGCCTCGGAGCGTCCGCCCTCGGAGGAGCTCCAAGGCCTTCTGAGGGAGGACCGATGCATGACGACATATTTATAAGGTTTCGCGCATGCGCAGTACGTTTCTGAGGGCAAATTTGCCCTCAAACGTTCTGCGCATGCGCTAAACCTTGTAAATATGACGTCACGCATCGGGGTTCCCTCAGAAGGCCTTGGAGCTCCGCCGAGGGCGGACGCTTCGAGGCCTCCTCCGAGGCGTCGCTGGAGCGCGGCGGGAAGGGAGGACCACCTGTGCGTGACGCGCGGGTGTACGCGCGGGACCGCACATCACCCATTGCGCGCCTCGCCCCCAGGCGGTCCGCCCTTCCCGCCACGCTCCAGCGACGCCTCTGGGTGCGGCAGTAAGTGGTGCAAGGTGCTACACTGTGCCTTGCAAACCGGTGTAATGCGGCCCCTCCCACTCACCCCCAGAACCATTCCTACGCCACAGGAATGGCTCTGGGGCCGAGTGGAAGGGGCTGCGTTACATCGGTTTGCAAGGCGCGGTGCAGCGCTTTGCACCACTTACGGTGCCGCACCCCCTCCAGGAACGCCACTGGGAGAAGGACAAAGGGCAGGAGGCAGACTCGTTGCCTTCTAATTTGCTTCACAGCTCAACATGAGTTGCAACAGTCGCCTCACTGTTCAGCTGCCACTGCTGCAGAGAGATACTGAATGGATGGAAACCCAAGGAGGGAGGCATGGCCAGCAGTTGCCTTGACATGGGAGGACATGGCTAGTCAGGACACTTCTGTTTTTTCCTCCATGTATTCAATCCACACAAGAAGAGACATTTTTGAAGAGATCTTAAAAGTGTGCAAGAATACTCAAAGTCTGGGTTTTAAGATGCAAGGGAACTGAGAAGTTCCCACTGCTCAGGGAAGGGCGCTGGCTCCATTACGAGCTAGTGCGGGTTGTCTGGCTTTCCCCCCCCCCGCACACCAGAGAAGGGTGCGTGTTTCCTGGCAGCCGATTGGTTGCCAGGTAAGCAGCTCAGGGAAGTTCCCAAGTCTCCGGAGGATTTGAGCCCACAGCCTGATTTTGATCCCCTATCTTTGGTTATGGAACTGGGAATATTATGTCCGCACCATGTGATTGTATTGAAAACAAAGAATTGCATTATTAAAACACTGGATCAGGACTGCTGGTTGCCCTGATGTCTGTGTCAATTAACATATTGTAATTTATTTACCTCCCATGGTTTTCCTGCCTTTGTCTCATGCATTGCTCTTGATATATATACAGTAAGCACACAATGCAAGAGAAAACATTGCCAGCTTTCTTGATTAGAATAATCAACCGGTAAAAAACCTTGACCAACACAGCCATGAGATTTAACAAAAACAGATGATATTTTTAATTAATTGACTAAAACTATATGCACAAAATCATCAGCAAAGAGCAATTTAAGCAGCTTATTGTAAACACCTGGATGAAGATTTATTTAAGCTGGAAGACATACTGTATATGGATAATGTACAAAGGAGACTTTTATGAGTAATAAAACCTAATGGTGTCCATCCAACATAATAGCAAAAATTATTGAATAAAATCCTGGTATCAGCAGTAATTAATTCTTTTTCTTTTCTTTATGAGTTAATGACTGAAGTCAGGTGTAATGCTTTCATTTTTTCACAATTACCCTAATCGTGATTCTTTAAAGTACAGTATTCTTCATTTAAGTGAGCAGAGATTGAGGCCCAGACCAAACGAGCAAAAACTCACATGGAAATGAGAATTTCCCTCTGAATAACTGCATGTTTGGATGCAAATCAGACTCCCAGGAAAGTGCATACTGTATTGGCTCAGCTTAGCGTAAAAGGGCTGCTGTTGGCTGACTTTGCAATCCCAATCGGAAGGGATGGAGGCTTTCCCCCACTCCCCCCCCCCATTCCAAGAGAAAGGTGCAGCACCTTTTTGCCCTGACACAATCCTACACTGCTGCTTAGGTGACCGTCCCCACATACCTGCTTTGGGACATTATCCTATGCCTGCTTGCTAGGAAGCAAGCCCCAAGGAGCGACCAGCATCTAGCTCCTACTCCCACATTAGCCAGTCAGCCCTCCATGTGCGCTCCCACCCCTTTTGGCTGGCATGTGCTGCTGGGATACATAGAGACACAGGAAGTCTGCTGAAGAATGATCAGCAGCTCTGGAGGAGGGACTAGTATGGTTTTTGTAATGAAGAAACCACCCAGACTGGAGTGAACTTGCATTTGCAAGTCCCATGTGTGTTGGTACTCACAGATGTGTCTCACAGATGCATTTTCCCACAGAATAGCTGCACACCTGGCAGGGGCCTAAGATTTTAACCCTATACCTTTAAAGGTTTTGACCTTTAAAGCTCTATACGGCTCGGGGCCAGGCTATCTGAGAGACCGCCTACTTCCGTACAATCCGGTCAGCCCCCTCAGGTCATCAGAGAAGGCCCTTCTAAAAGTGCTGTCGACTGCAGAGGTGAGAGGGACGGCGGCAAGAAATAGGGCCTTCTCAGTGGCGGCACCGACCTTATGGAATTCCCTCCCTCTAAATTTATGAGCTACTCCCTCCTTAGAAGCCTTCCGGCAGGGTCTGAAAACATTTCTCTTTACACAAGCCCCACCCAGCCTAACATTTTAGAGTCCAGCCATCTCATAAGAACTTTTTACTGTTGCTTTTATTCCTCTCTGTTTTATTCCTCTCTGTTTTTAGATTGTATTGATGTCTTTTAAAGTATTTTTATATTATATATTCACGGTTTTATGATTTCTGTGTATTAATTTGTATTTTATGATTTGTTTTTATTGTAAGCCGCTTTGAGTCCCCCCTATGGGGGAAAAGCGGGGTAAAAATAAATAAATAAATAAATAAATAAATAAATAAATAAATAAATACACACTTACTTGAGAGTAAAACCTATTACTCAGTAGAGCTTCCATCTGAGTAGACATGCATAGGATTTCACTGCCAATGTATAATCCCCTCTTTGCTTCAGTACATCAAAGGAGCCAAGTTGGCCCTTTAATTATGTAAATGAGCACTTGCTAACAGTGGGGCTTCATGCCTACAGCAAATGGCTGATGACTGCCATGATATTCTAATGGACATTTTGCAGCCCAATCCAACATGAATCCCCACGTGACGATGCTGCTGTGCCAGCGTGGGCTGTGCTGCATGCAACCCACAGGGGAGTTTTGGCTGCTAGAGGTTGTCCCCTTGCCCTGGAGTAATCCCCAGCAGCCGCAATGGGTTAACATGGACCTGTGCCAGCGATATTGGTGGTGCAAGTCTGCGTTGATCCGCGCAGCAGGCCTGGCAAGGGGATTTGATATAGCGCGTGCCAGCTCCACCAATCCCACTCCCTCCTGGGCTTGATCCGTCCTCCCCTCACCCTCTTCAACCCCCTCCCCGCCTTCACCCCTGCGCGGGACTTACAGTACCTGGTTCGGCAGGTGTCCCAGCAACCACTGGCACCAGCAAGAGCAACAGCTATTAGGCGCGTTCTGCCATTGCAAGACTAGTTCCGGCAG
Source organism: Plestiodon gilberti rubricaudatus (assembly GCA_026170595.1). NCBI lineage: Eukaryota > Metazoa > Chordata > Lepidosauria > Squamata > Scincidae > Plestiodon > Plestiodon gilberti. The sequence continues at coordinate 72,134,631 of JANXHW010000006.1, read as the reverse complement.
TGGCCCACAAGAATAAGATTGGGACATAACTGCTTGGCACATAAGATGTGTAGAACCTCCCTGAGAGAAAAAGCTAAAAACCAATGGATGCTATTTCAAATAATTTGTGCTTGGCCAAGAAAGCCAGAATGTGCAGCAGTAAGAGAGAGCTGATGTAATGTAGATGAGAGAACGTTGTACTTCAACTGGGGAGACGTAGTCAGAAGCGTCGCTCCGGTAGGGGCGGGGCTGTAAGTATCGCTGCGGTCATAGTCTCTTTACCGAGCGAGGAGGAGGCAGCCCCGCCCCCTCACTGTCCGAGCCAGTCCCCTACGGAGAAACCGGCAGGGAAGAGACCCTGCCTGCTGCTTTCTCCGTAGGGGACTGGCTCGGACAGTGAGGGGGCGGGGCTGCCTCCTCCTCGCTCGGTAAAGAGACTATGACCGCAGCGATACTTACAGCCCCGCCCCTACCGGAGCGACGCCTCTGGACGTAGTTGCTATTCAGCCCTACAGTTAACTACTGAGTGACCTACCACAAAGGGCTGTTGTGAGGATAAAAGGGAAGGAGAACTGTCTATTATGCGCTGAGCTCCTTGGAGAAGGGCAGGATAAAAATGTAACACACGCACACGCACACATTTCTTCATTACATCCATGCCACTGGAATCTTACATGGGCCGCCTTCTGGCAGGAAAGGAAGAGTACAAATGTTTTAAAATAAAACAAATTATTTGCATCCATTTCATGCCATGGTAAGGGACAGGATGACCTTTTTCTCACTTCATCATATTTTAGATAAAGTGTTGCTAATTCACCACAGCCAAATATATACATATATACTATGCAGACAGAATTTTCACTTTATCAGACTATAAACTGCACAATTCATTGTGTAGTTATGATTACACCTACCAGATTTAAAGTGTCATGTAGCAATAATTAGTTTTCACAAGACAATTTAAAGCTAGCCTAGTTTTCTCAATAGCTCTCTCTCCCCCTAGAGACAATCAACTGCGTTTATTAGCCTTCATAGTCTGTTCTCGGAGTTCACTTTCCTTTCAGACTTTTGCTTTATTTGCATGAAGGGTCAAGGAAACTCAAATGTATTATTAAAAGCCCACAAAATAAAAGAGCACAACACACATGGTTTGAGTGGTTTAGCTAGATACCAGAAGCTTGAAGTCAAGGAACTGGCTAATTATTTCAGAACAATATGAGTAATTCAGTTCTCAACCAACCAATGCTTCTTACGACCAAACTACCTCTTACGAAGAACATGTGGATTTGGGTCTTTCTTTAAAAAAATAGCACAGGGAGATGTGTGTGTGAGATGCTATAAAGTTGTGGCAGGGTAGGGGGCTTTAGCACATAACCCCTGTCACAATTCCTATATCCCAATCATGTGCCCCACATGTCTTATTTACACTGGAAAAAAAGCTTCAATTTGCTTTCATGGGGGTAGGTACTGCATTGGGGACTCAGTGTTAAAGTCTCTCTACCCCACCACAGTTTCAGCACATTTCACATGTTCTCCCATGTGATTTTTTTTTTTAGAAAAAAAATCAAGCCAACACATGCATTCTTCATAATGTATAGTTTGGCCCATAGTATTGCAATTGTTTTTCATAACACCATTCTATTGCTGCTTACTGTATGAACAGTTCAGAACATCACATTAGGTTGGGTCCAGTCCACTCAAGATTGGATGCTTCACCACCACAAGTCCAATAAAAGGTAAAGGTGACCCCTGACAATCCGCGACGGGGTGAGCTCTCGTTGCTTGGCCAGCTCCTGCCAACCTAGCAGTTTCAAAGCATGTTAATGTGAGTAGATAAATAGGTACCACTTGCGGGAAGGTAAACAGTGCTCCGTGTTCCAGCCGCATGCTACATGCTGCGGCAAGGAGAGTCATGCTGGCCACATGACCACGGAGGCGTCTTCGGACAACGCTGGCTCTTCAGCTTTGAAATGGGGATGAGCACCACACCCTAGAGTCGGACACGACATTGTGCTAAATCCAAGCTCACCAATCACTAGAATTTGTTATGGAAGGAGCATTCCCCAGAGTTGTGCTGCAGAAAAGTCAAGTAGCAAAAGAGAAGTTTCTGGAATTATTTGATAGGGAATAGCAGATAGACTGTAGCTGTAACCAAAGGTTAGATTTCTCTTTACTTCTCTTGAAGTAAGAATGGGTATTGGAACTACCACTAACTAGAGATGTGCAACCCTACTGTCCCTGAGGGTTAATGCTAATCTTTTTGAAAACCAAGCAGAGCCAAACTGCTCCTCACGTTTGGTGAACATTTTCTGCAGCACTTAAAATGCTTCCATTTTTCTGTGATTTTTCAGTACTCCTGCCAAAGTGCTTGGTTATTCATTTTCAGAGCTCTGTTTTGTCCTCATTGACATCATCTCACATAGTGAAATCTGATTGGCTGTGTAGTGTTGTGATGTATCATCTCATTCACTGCATGATCTCTGATTGGGTGGGGTCACTCATGTGGCTAATCCAAGAAGGATGAAGCAACAGCTGTCCGGGGGGGGGGGATGCCAGGGAACAATGGTATCAAACAGGATTGAGAAAAACAAATGTTCATATGATTTGGGGGGGGGGGTTCGGGGGGGATTGTACTCCTTTGAACATACTGAGTTTTAATTGAAAATCAAAGGTAAAGAATATTCAGATTTCACACTGAAAGTTCTTCAGTTTTCCTTGCCTAAGTTTTGTCTCAAATATTTTGCCTGAGTTTCTACCTTCAAATTTGTCTTGAAGTTGCTTTAAATGGGTTTTGATGGCAGTCCATGTATACAAAGATCCTACTTAAAGCAAAATTTGATGTAAATTAGGAGGTTCCTACTCAATCAATCTGAGGAATTTCATGGAAAGCTTTGCTAAAATTTTTGAAATTTCTCAGGTGGATTATGCAGATCAATGGGTCGCCACCAAATTCCACCTAAAGCAAAAGTAAGTCAGATGAAACATTTGAGGGATGTTAAGGTTTTTAATATTGTTGTCCTTTTCAAATGATTTTCAATATTGCTGTCCTTTCCTATCATTTACAAGGCTCTCTGCTTTGCCAGCTGTACGTTTATTTTGCCTCTCTGTTTCTGTTATAGAGCCTGTGTATGTAATAGCTGCATGACAGACAGAAATGCAACACATAGAGCCTTTCTTGTTATGGAGTTGCAACCATGAGATCAACTGCATTTGTTCTGCGAATCATGCAGCTCTTTGAGATGCTGTCAGGGGCGGGGATTCTAGCTGACCAGTGAGTATGGCGAACATACTGATGAGGATTTCAGCAACTAGTTGTAATAGCGGCAGTTTGTTTTGAAATGGTTGCCCATGAGTAGTTATTCGGAACACTTTATAATAAGCATTTGATGAGCAATTAAAAACTGCCAACCAAGCATTAAGAGACAGCTTTGAAACTGACAAGATCAAATAAGTATAAAGGAGATCGCGGTACCTAATTAAAAACAGACAGTATAAAATGTATGTTTGCCTAGAACAGTAGAAAAGAAACATTGTAATCTGGTCTGTCTGATGCTACCATAGGGGTTGCATTTGCTATGTGAACAGGAAGGAATCCACACAATTGACCTGAGGGTCGTTCATTGTAAGACGTGAGATACAATTGCACTTAGAGCAGCTCTTCAGCTCAGAGGAACTCAAAACTACTAATAATTAGCATTTATATAATTAAGAATAATAATGAGCATACACATACATCTGAACACTTCACATCCACTCTTGCTACAATAAGCCTCTGAGGTAGGCCAGTACTATTGTCCCCATACAGCAGATTGAGAACTCAGTGAGACTGGTTTGGTGCAAATCCAACCCCAAGCTCTTTGAGAGTTTTCAAGGCCCCTTATGGTATAAAAAGCATATTCTGCCCCAAGTTATCAACTATGTGTGACCCAACTAGGGCAATGGAACATTGGCTCAGCCACCTCAGAAATGTTGATGCCCTTTCACTCTGATATCCTTCCCTTGTAAACTGTCTTGCATCCTTTCACAAAGAAGTATGAAAAATGACCTCAACACTCTTTAAGGTCATTTTTCATACGTGTGTGTGTGTGTGTGTGTGTGTGTGTGTGTGTGTGTGAGAGAGAGAGAGAGAGAGAGAGAGAGAGAGAGAGAGAGAGAGAGAGAGAGAGAGAGAGAGAGAGAGAGAGAGGATGTAAGACTGTTTACAAGGGGATGTGTGGATGAAACCAAGGCACCTTACTCTCTGCACTGTCAGGACAATTATCAGGCTGAAAGAACTGTTGACCTGATCTTTGCTATTCTACAGCACCACCCAGGTAATGTACAGAGACCAGCTAGACCAGGTTAACTGGTGTGCCAATGGGGCCTGGCTGGCCTTATATAACTGTGACCTCCAGCTTGATTCTTCTGAGCAACTAGTCAACCAAAGCTGTGTTCTAGAGTCTCCCTCACCTTGACACTTTTAGAAAATCTGATTCCTGTCTATTTGTACCGATTTATGTCTCCTGCCTCTGGCCCTTTAGACAGTTGCTACGCTTGGGATTTGACCTGATCACACTACCTGCCTCTGGACCCTTTCAATTTCCATCCTTGAAAACAGACCTATACTTGTTTTGGATCAAGCTATTTGCCTTCTAGCTGTCTGCTTCCTAGTCTGACCTAACTGTTTTTTGACAAGTTGCAATGGACATAGAGTCACATATAAATTTGATTTCACTGTTTCACTGAAGCATGAGTTATGGCTGCTGTTGTTAGCAGAGCTGAAGGAATTAAGCAGCACCACACTCAGTGATCTGACTTTGTTAAGAGCTTTACTGGGAGAAAGAAAGAGCTGCAGCCATTGTTGGAAAGGGCGAAATAACAAGACAGGAAAAGAAGCAGCTAAACAGAAGTCGGGCTAATGTAGGAAAGAGCCCTCAAACAATAACCCACCCACCCCTACTGGTGGAGGCCAACACTAACTCAGCTGCCACCCGTATACACTGTGTGGCTCAGCTCACATGCTGTCACCTCTCCAACAATTTTTAACTTCATACCTGTGCTCCTTGTCTTTTCACCTGGGAGCAAACTTTGGGAAGTTTTAGAAAATAAAAGAAAGGAAATATCTTTCTGGCACATTCCTACTTACAATCACACTATAAAGACTTCTGATGTAGTTGGTAGTCTGCTTAGTTCAAGACATCTGGGTCACTACTTTCTCTATTTTTGATGCCAAGGCCACGTTCAATGGGGAGACACATGGGTGCTAGCAGGTCGCACCTCCGCACTTTCAGTTTTAGTAACTGAACAAAATGCTTTACATGATGTCATCAGTGTAGTATTCACCTCTGCAAGTGGCAGGCAATGATGCAGAGTAATACAATTATATCACATCATACATTTTTCATCTACATATTACCAGGAAGACATAGGGAGAGAAATGGGTTTGTTATACCCACCTGTTATCCCTGGGTGAGGGATCAGTTGCGGCCTCCTCCGTCTGATCCTATCCCCCTATGGTTACATGGCCAGCTCGAATAGCTGGCGCACATTCGAGTAGATCCATTGCGGAAGCTGGGGCTGTATTCGGGGTAAGGGGACAAATGTCCCTTTCCCCCGAGGAAAGCTCCAGCCACACCGGTGCTGGGTCCTGTTTGGATAGGATGCAGCACGGACTCTACTCCTGCACTGTAGCGTAGCTAGACAGGATTGGGCTGTAAGGCATAAGTATGTGTTATATGTACATTTGGGCTAAATATTTCATAGTACAAATGATAAGCAATTAATCTTTCTCAACCCTATGCTAAGAATGTGTAGCCTTTAGTTTCCTTACTACCAGCATCATCCATCAGAAAATGCATGAAATGCACTATTTTATTATATTGTGGGAATTGTGGAATGGGAATAGGGTAGTAACCTAAATTTATTTTTAACTTAAGTGTTTTAATTATTTTAATGTGTTTTTAAATTGTTTTAATGTGTTTATGTATTTTAATATGCTGTAAGCCGCCTTGAGTGCCCTTGGGAGAAAGGCGGGTTACAAATTCCTAAAATAAATAAATAAATAATCAATACCTATGCTTTATGTTGAGGAACAAACAATCTGCAATCAAATAGTTTAAACCACCTGTTGTGGCCTGATTCTTTACAAGTTCAGAAGAAAACAAAATGCTCTTTATTTTCAATATTTCCCTTTGGTTCAATGATTTTACAGCTCCATTTTTTCCCCGTATGCTTGACATTCCGGGATCTTATTCTTGAAGCCTCACATGGACTGGTTTGTTTACTTAGCAGGTCCAATTAATGACTTGTCATTCATCTGGAAATCTTTTCAAATAGCATGATTGATCCTACCTTGCCTTGATTAAATTATGCTATTTTTCCCAAAGAGTTGCTTTTTTTCCCTATCTATCTCAGGGGTTCTCAACCAGTGGTACTTCAGCTGACTGCTGGTGGTACTCAGACTGCTGGACCACTGGAACCCGCTCTGATGTGGCACTTTTGGTGGCGTGTTTTCTCGGGAATGCTGAGAAGGACATTCCCACCCACCCAGAGCCTCCTACCTGCGTTTTCTGGCCTCCAAAAACCTGAAAACCCAGAAGTGACTGGCGATAATGTAATCACCAGTCACTTCTGGTGGTACGCAGCAGGAGAGTGGCGCCAGAGGTAGTACTCAGCCGAGAAGGGGTTGAGAACCCCTGATCTATCTATCTTAGATATAGATTTAGATAATTTTCCCTGTTTTTATCTTATTTCATACAGCTGGGGAGATACTAAAAAAATTGTAAGTAGATAGGTATGTGGAGATTATTATATAGTCAAGAAGGAAAAAACCTATAATCTCAATCTGAAGTCATCTAGCAGTTACTAAACTGTGCTCGCTTTGACAAAGTCCCACGTGAGGGAGGAAACGTCAGCAGGATTTTTGCCTTTGGCTGGAAACCTCTTTTTTATGTGTATGTCTTGATGGTATGTGCTTTTAAAAGATTTTACTCCGGACAACCTGTGCAATTTTAAAGCATCTTTATTTCTTCGTTCTCAAAATTCACATGGCTGTTAAATCCATATTTCCTGTGTCGTTGAAAATCAATCTGAAGTCCCAATGTGTTCCTTTATATATCTACACCTGTGCACCCATCCAACAAGTGGTTGGTGTGGTCAGGTTTGGCAGTGCTATGAAACAGGACAGGTCAGCACTGGATTCTCGACACCAACAGGTAATCAGTGATGTTACATTTGGCAGCAGTGAGTGACCCTCCAGCTCTTGCACAGGGTCCCAGTCTAGTGCACAGAGTGGCGTATACAGACCCAAGTGCTAGGTAAGGGGATCCAGATATGGGAAATATACATCTAGCATCTTTTGGCACATCAAGGTTGGGAGTCAAGGGGCTGCATGTGGAACACTAGACATGCCATGGAGCTGCTTTAACCCTCCTTCTCAATGCCACCTCATGTGCCCTCTCCAAGCCCCTCTTGAAAGTCAGGTGATCCTTTGGAGTCGGATTCAATTTGATGTGAGGGGATGTAACTGGAAGGTGAACATGGGTGATCTACTAGTGTGTACATGGAAGCATTTTTCACATGTGTGGTCCTTTGAATCCCTGTCATTGCCTCCCCCCTCCTCCTGGAGGGTACGTTTGTATTCTAAGGATCCAGAAAAGACATGCCCTTAGCGGGTTTTCACAGATTTACCACCCACACTTCTGGGGATGCACCACTAAGTGTTTTATTCTGGTTCAATCCAGGTTTACAAAGCAGACACCCCTTTCCCCACCTTCATTTGGGCTCTGCACAATTCTCCTCACACAGAGGCTCTCCTCACCCTGAGTTCGTGTGTGTGTGTGTTCACTGCTTGCTGCCACCGCTGCCCTCAGGTTGTTGTCCTTTGCCCCAGTATGGTCTTGCTTCACTCCTCAATCCCTCTCCTCTTTGTCTTTTTCCTTTTCCCCCACTTCTTCTGCTGCTGTCTTCCCACTCTAGATTCCTCCCATTGTCTTCCTTTGCCCCTCTTTCCTTCCCTTTCCTCTCCCCTTCGTCCACCACTCATCCCCCCCTCGCCATCTCTATCCTTCCTTCCATCTCCCCTTTCTGGCTCCCTCAAACCTCCTTAAATCCTGCCTCACTCTCCCAAATCCTGCCTGCTGTCAGGCTTCTCCCTACAGTGGCCAAGTGGCCACTGCTACAGCCACCTTGAGTGCTCAGTGATGATGTCATTGCCAAGCTCTGGATCGCCAAGCCACATCCCCACTCAGGCTCATGCCACAGAGCTCAGGCCACCATGCCATGACAGTCCCCCATCCAGTAAGAACCACGTGTCTCAAGTTATCAAGAAAGTGCTATCAATGAGGGCTGAAGGAAAATGGTTTATTAAAAAATAACAAGTACTGTACTGTATACGCTATTAGACGAATGAAGTTAATTTCTTGGAAACAGTTCACAATCTTGAACATAGATGCCGGTGATGGAGTCTTCTTCTCATGCTGACTCAAAAAAGAATGGAGAAGACAATGCTGGAGATGTTCATGACTCCTGGAGCATCTGGGGACCAAATACACTCATGCACAAAAAAGCTTGCTAACCTAAAACATATACTGTACATGACCTAGATAGACAAAATGTCATCACCCTCTGGACTTTCTTCCAGTGATAGTTATCTACAGTATTAGTCTTACTGGAAAGTTAAATTTCAGAACATGTTTCCTAATTTGAGTAGGGTCCAATTACGAAAGCTATGGAATGTAGTAGGATTACTATACAGTCCCACTTTAACATGTTTGTGGTTTTAGAGGCTTAGTACAGGAGTCATCTCCTCATGTCATGGAAAGCAAGTTCATTATCTCACTGGCAATTAATTAAATTAGAGATGCCCCAAATGAAAGCAACATTTTCTTGTGATTGCTTTGTGCAGTTATTTTGCTCAGGAAACCCACAGGGAACATAGGCAGCGCACATACAGCTGCCTTGCCACCAAATGCAAGCATTACCTCTTAATCTGGGTGTGCTAAGGGAGATTTACTCACCTGGATTCTAATGTGCATCTCTCGCACACAAGATTATTGCAAAAAGTCACAGCTTGGAAACAGACATATGAACCATCTTAAAGAAGAAACTGGGAGCAAAAGAACATTATTTGATGCCTCTGGGGATAATTTGAGAAGTTACCTCGCCTAAAATCTAGTACAAAGACCAGAAGCAAAGTTTGGTCTTTCTCTAAAAGCTTGTGGGACCCAATGCTTGCTTGCCATCAACCCAAGCAAAATGCCACAAGACTGGTCTGGGTCACATTCACCACCGCAACATTACTCATTAACATTACTTGTTGATTTCAATTTTACCCTCCAGAGTAGCTGCAACCTCTTGTAACTCTATGAGGGGTATATGTGAGTTTGGATATGCAAGTTTGGTGATTATCTCATATGTATATTGTAGCAGTAGATACCATTATATGTCAAAAATAACATTGTGTAGCTATTCAGATTAATGCATGGCCTAATTAGGATCCATCTGCCTACCTCCCTGTTGACTATGTTGTAATCAAGCCCAATCCTATGTAACTCCCCGCATGGTGATGCAGCACCAATCCATTGTATCCTGCAGGGGAGTTTGGGCATGTTAAGGCATCCTCGGGAACATTTGTTCCCTTGCCCCGGGGCACTGGCGTCACTACGGGGGGGCGGAGCTGTAAGTTCTTCCATGATCGGAGCCTCCGTTACACGGAAAAACGAAGTGCCCCGCCCCCGCGCCTTCCGACCCATTCAAAGCAGTGAAAACAACGCGCAGGGAGGCTCCGATCACGGAAGAACTTACAGCTCCCCCCCCCCCCGTAGTGACGCCAGTGCCCCGGGGTAAGTCTAAGCAGTTGCCATGTGTCAACAAAGACCTGTGCCAACTCTATAGCTGGCGCAAGTCTATGTTGACCCATGAAAGTGGATCGGACCTGAGAAGGGGTTAGGATTCAGCGGGCTCCACTGCCGCTGAACCTGCCTCCTTCCTGGGCCCAATCTGCCCTCCCCTGCCCCATCTCCTCCCCGTTCCCCCCACCCTGTTCCACCCCTCCCAGACCCTTAGCTGCAGTGGCAGGCTTCCGCTGTCCATCATCACATGGACCCAGCTGCTTGCCACTTGCGGCAGCAGCCAGACTGCGCACACTGATGCTGTCAGCACTTGTTGACACTTGTTCTTGTGGCGTAAAGGCCCCTTAGGATTGGGCCAAAAGTTTGCCAATGAATCGGCAAACTTTTGCAGATTACAGATTAATCTGTATCTTTTGCCATCTTTTTTTGATGTGTGGATTGCGATGCAATATTGGTTTTGATTAATAAAGTTTTTTAGTCTGCCATATTAAAAAGAACCCCACTATAAAGCACCTCTGGGGAGGATTGGCTTCACCCCTTATCTAATGAGATAAAATCAAATTCAGAGGTCAGTAGAGTTGACTGGAGTTGAGGTTGGATTCTTGGTTTTCAAAACAGTACCCAGCATTAAGTCCTATGAGAGATTCCTTCAATGTAGCACCTCGTAGTATGGAATATATGCAAATCATTCCACTGATGCATCTAAGTATGCTTAAACCCAGGCTTACCATATCGCCGACCGGGACACTCCGTTTTCCCTTCCCCCCGCCCCGCCCCTTAAGGGCAAAACGGAGCGTCCCGGTCGGCGATATGGTAAGCCTGCTTAAACCCAAATAGCCTGGTCTGCTTGTGTGTACTTATGGAGCATCGTTTTGGAAAAGGAACTGGGTAGCATTACTAATTGGCAAAGATTATTGACCTTTTGGTGGAAGAGAGGAATAAAAAGCTCGTACATTATGAGAGAGAAATTGTTCACCATTATTAAAAGCAATCTTATACAAACGAGCATTCTCTTTTTCATCCACACCTGGATATATGCAAATCATGTCTTCATTTGCAAATCCCTGATGTTTCTTCTGTCTTTTCACTCCCCCCCTCCTTTTTTCTCCCTCTCTCTCTTAAGCAGGCCAGCAGTAACATCTGTTAGCATTAAGATATACTGCCATAGATTCCTCAGTATGAAGCCCTGTAGCATATTAGTTACTCAGTAGCAAGGAGACAGGCTCTTCTGTCTACATGATCTATAACACTCTTCTCTTAATTTAAGATGAAAGAACTATTTTCAGGCATTACCAATGACTCAGAATGTAGAAGAAGCAATTGTGTAACAGATGCATAAATGAAATCAAGCATTTAGAATCTCTGAGAGATACGTATTGTTTAGATTACCAAACACCTTGAATAAAATGAGTATAATTCTGTTCAGCTGGTGGAAGATTCCTCTATTAGCCTCCTTGAAATCAGTTCAGATTGTATACTTGCAGAATCTTTCTTTCACTGAGCTCTAAGAAATGGTAAGCAGTATATATGAATTTTACAAGGAAAGAATTATTGCGGTGTTTGAAGTGTAGTCTGCATTATAGCTGAAATTTTTATTTCAAACTGCTTGTGGTGTACTTGGCTTAATCTATAGCCCAAATAAGATTAGCATCTCAGTAGTGGAAATGCCACCATGATGATAGTAACCAGATTTACAGATTTATTGCCCAGATTTGGAGTTATAATATACCGCAATATTAAGCAACCCCTCCTGGTTCAGAATCCATATATCTGTGTACAGGTGATAGTTGTATACATGTATTTTCAAGGAGGGTTGTGTGCGCGCATGCCTTTATGCATGTCATGGTAATGAAACGCACACTGCTTCTTTCACAGACCAGTAGAGAATGCAAGCCACTGCTCTTAGAACCGCTGTTAAGCCTGTTATCAATTAGAACAGGGGCTCTCAACCAGTGATACTTGTACCACCAGTGGTACTTCGCCCAACTGCTGGTGGTACATGGACTACTGGCAGAGGCGTCACTCTGGTAGGGGCGGGGCTGTAAGTTTTGCTCGGTCGGAGTCCCGTTTACCGAACGAGCAGGAGGCGGCCCCGCCCCCTCACTGTCAGAGCCATTCCCCTGCAGAGAAAGCAGCAGGCAAGAGACCCTGCCTGCTGCTTTCTCCGCAGGGGAATGGCTCTGACAGTGAGGGGGCGGGGCCGCCTCCTGCTCGTTCGGTAAACGGGACTCCGACCGAGCAAAACTTACAGCCCCGCCCCTACCGGAGCGACGCCTCTGACTACTGGACCGCCAGAACCCTTCCTGACACAGTGCTTTCAGTGCCGTGTTTTTGAGCCCTGTGAGCCCTGTGTTTTTGAGCCCGTGTTTTTGAGTCCTGCCTTTGGCTGAGCCTCTTGGGAATGCTAGAAGGGCCCTTCCACCTGCCCAAAGCCTCCAACCTGTGTCTTCTGGCCTCCCCAAACCTGGAAGTAACTGGTGATGATGTCATCGTCAGTCACTTCTGGTGGTACTCACTTCTGGTGGTACTTTATTATAAAGCAAGTATGCAGGTCTTGCTTGTGTGCATGGGTCATGCTCCTGCACATTTGCTCCATATCTTTTACTCTCTTTGGTACATAGATCTCAAATAGGTATCAACCCTCCAAAATTATCCATTTAATCAACATCAGACTTTCCACAAAATATGTTTGCATTTGTACAATGGCCTCATATGCAGAGCTGGGTCACTATTGGATGATAAAATATATTTCTATAGATAGCTACAGCATCAAAACATGAATAACGATAATAGGGGTAATGGGTTCTGCTTAAAGGCAGTGGTACGGACTAAATTATCATCCTATGTATGAATGGCCTCACTTGACTTCAAGTGGAGCTATTCATCCATAGATGTATGTACATGAGTGTAGCCATTTCCAATGAATCTCGCTGAAATCCTACTTGTAATAAAAATGAATGTTTAGGAATACAAAATTCAATATTTTAATGTTACAGTTAAATGCACACTTTTATAATTGGAATTTTGTTCATGTCATCCATTGTGGAATAAAGGATAGCTGGTATGCTGCAGAATATTAGATTTTGAGGAAAAAAGCTTTTTATTTGAAAGCGCTAACATTTTCTTCATAGAAGTATAACAACTGAGAGACGAGGAGAAGAGAAGAGTCGCTGCATTTTGAGTATTGCTCATCCAATAATTATAATATGAAAAATGCAGGGTTTGTGCCAGTCGAAATTAACATCCTAGAATGTATGTAATAGGATTTCTCCTTTTGTCTCTACAATTTCATGGTTTTCTGAAAAGAAATCATAATATTAATACAAATGTTTTTTAGTCATCCTCCAAGGATTAGAAAGTTTCATTCTGCAATTTTATTTTATTTTTTGCCCAGACACTGTGCAAATGAGCATTTTGTATATCTTAGAAGACAGCTATTCTCAAAGGAGAGAAAGTCTAGGAAGGAGAGCATGATTTCTCACCTTTTCTAGAACAATGTTCTGCTGGGCAGCTCGATCCTGCCTAAGATGCGGTGACTGGCCGCAATGTCCAGCCGCTGCATCCCAGGCAGGATGTGGCCCATGACAGCGCAACCAGGGCTCACCTCAAGGGAAGGGGACTTTCGTCCCCTTCCCCTGGTGTAAGCCCTGGAGGCCCCAATGGGCCTCCTCAGATGGGTGCCAACTCTTTAGCTGCCGCACGTCCGAGGAAGCCGTGTAATTCCGGCCCAGCCCAGGAAGGGGACAGGGATATGGCGGAGCACGCTGCCGATATTCCCGCCCCCTCCTGGCTTGGTCTGCCAATAGCCCCTTCCCCTGCCACCCCGGCCTGCCCTCCCCATGCCCTCCCGCCGACTGGTGCAGGACCTACCTGTTTCCAGCAGCGCTGGAAGTGAAGGGTGGCCTAGTAAGAGGTGCCAGCCTCCACGCTGGCACCACTTACTCTTTCGCCCTGTTGGCACAGCTGCATCAGCCCTGGAAAGTTGGTTAGGATTGGGCTGATTAGGATTGAGCCGTGGCTATGGAAGTGTGGTCATGATGACAAGCTCTTGCATGTCAAAATTTACCACTATGCCATTGACCAGGAGTTTTGGATAATACAAGATCTAAAAATCAGGGATTCTTCTGTTCATGTATTCAGTTTTAATGCCTGAAGTCTTGGCATATGCATATGTTTCAGAATAATATGAATTGTAATTGTATAACCAATATTAGGAAACAATATTTTTATCCAAATAGCACATGCATTCATGCATGCATGCACTTACGCACACACACATGTATGTTGTGGATCAGTGGAGATCAATGACAATTACGGATTGTAATGATTACCATGCCAGTCGCAAATAAATACTGTATACCAGATTTCACACTTGCAAGAAATGCAGTAAATAGCATCTTGAATAGCCAGTGTAGATCCGGCCTGCACAACTGGTGACCTTCTATGCTGAATCCAGTCTATCAGCCATTGGTGCAGCCTGCCAGGTGCTACACAACCTCCTGTGTTCGCTGTAAAAATGCAACAAAAGGCCACCATGCATGGCTGGACTGCCACAGGTGGCGGTGGGTCATGGGTGATACGCTGGGTTTTGCTGCCTTAGTCACTAGTTATGTCAACCTGGGGTTGATTCTCTGCTCTGCTATTGATAAATACAAATTGATAAATATAACTAAAATTGGTGGGTGTGTTCCTTCACTGCAGTGGATCCACCACCAATATGAATCTTCATTGAACAATAATTGGTAGATAACCTGCATGAACATATGAAGCTGATGCTTACTGAGTCCATCTAGTTTAGTACTAGATGGGACTCAGTTTAGAGTTTAGTTTAGACCATCTAGTTTAGTACTATCTACACTGACTGGCAGCACCTCTCCAGGGTTGTAGTCAAGGGTCTTTTCCAATCCTGTTTGGAGATGCCAGGTATTGAATCTTGAACTTTTGACATTCCTGTTACGGATAAATGCCTTACTATTTATTTTTTACCTTTTGATTATTTTCTTGATTATTGTATTTTTTTTGAACACCATGAAGGATCCTTGAAAGCTCCCAGATACATACATACATACATACATACATACATACATACATACATACATACATACATACATAACTTTTAAAGCACACTTTAAATTCAAACAAAATCGAGTAGCTTTTAACATCCTTTGCCATATTTCAGATTTTTTTAGGGGAAGGGAATATCTGTTTTTCATGTGCCTCCATAATACATGTTGCTGCTAACGATACACATTGCTGTGAGTCCTAAATCATTAGTGAAGAAAGAGAAAAATTCATTTGTTTAATCAAAAGGTTGCAGAAGCAGCTCATTTCCCTGACACCGGGGCAGCTCTGCACTGGTAAATTAGTGTCCAAAATACTTAAGGGCAGGGTGCAATCTGAGCATGTGGGTGCAGTGCACACATGGAATATTCTCACAGGTTTCATGGAGTCCTGTTTCCTCCCTCTCCCCTCACTCTGCCTGACCACCCATACAGATAGCACTGAAGGGAAGGAGAGATCTGTGGGTGTCCCTCACCACATATTTCCATCCAGCTCTGAAGCACATGTAACTTACATGATACATGGAGGGGCCTGAAGAAGGATATGGGGATGCATATAGGCCTCCATTCCCTGCAGTGGATCCTCATGCTGCCTGTGGGTGTGCCCAGACAAGGAAAGGGCATGAAGAAACAAATCTCCATCAAGGTCTGTGGAAATTCTCCATGTATGGGTCATGTGCCCATGCTTGGACTGGATCAGGACCCTTCAATGATCTCCCCCCCAAAAAAAAAAATGGTTTTAGCAATTACTTATGAAACAGGGACCAGGTTTCTTTGAAAGCTTTGTTGCTTTCTCAGAACAGGAATTGTCCTTACTTTTATGATCCAATACGTCTTATACATTTTTTTCTTCATTAAGCGTTCTCACAGGGCTCAATTATAATTGAATGAAACCACCTTTGGGGACATATTTTCAGAAGAACAAATAGTCTGCGGTGTAGAGTTTCACAACAAAATGTAAATAATGCAACATAGCAAAATATGCCTGAAAACAAGCAATATTATATAGAAAAGTAATGAAGCTTGCATTCTGCTAGCATCCTCTGTGTTTCTCTGGCGAGTACTGGAAGTTCCTCATCCCTCGAATACAAGTCTAAAGTGACATCCAAATCCCACACACTCCAATGTGCCATCCCATGTGCAGCTTGGCAACTGAATGCTAGTCTTTGTTATGAGAGAAACCTAAAGTTAGAAGAGCAATGTCCCCATTTCAAACTTTGTATACGATCAGTGAGTCAAACTAGAGCCTATTGTGTAATTGGAACCTAAGTGTAGTGGGGGGGGGGGCAGGGGCACTGGAATCAGAACATGGTAGGGACAAAGATTTAAAGTCCCGCAGACATGCTTCAAATTTGGATTGTACCCCCCCCCCTGTGCTATTCATGGAAAAATCAAATCTGCAGGGTCCAATCATGCAACATGAATATAGCCTACTCAGCCCCTTAGGCTTGGGTACCAAATTCCAGGTTATTGGGTGACTTAAACCAATGGGAGGTATGCATCTCTTGCCCTAATGTAGGGCAGTTCCTTACAGTGAATTGTGCTGCCCGTATAAGGCAGCTTCTGACGTTTCTATGCAGAGGTAGAATTCAAGCTCAAGAGGAAGGTAGGCAATTTGGAAACCTGTAAAACATTTGGGGCTAGGGGATGTAACATGTGCATGCACACAAGTCCCACAATATATGTACAAGAGTTCTCATGAAAAACTGCTTGATGTTCATAAATGATCACTCCTACGCCATTAATTCCTATACCAGTGTTAAGCAACCAGGCAAAGCAAACAAACATATCGCCACAAAAAGTATTTGAATTGGGGAAAAAACCCTGAAATTATTATTTTTACATATTTCTGTTGCTTTCTGTTAACGTAAACATACAGTACAATGAATATAAATACTGTATTTCTTCAATTCTAAGACGCATGTTTTTTTCCCAATTAAGCATTACAAAAAATGGGGTGCATCTTAGAATCGAAGGTCTCCAAAAAGCACCCCAAAATGCTATCTTCTTACTGGGGCTTGCGGGAGCTTCAGGGAGGCCTGCACAACCCTCTGCAGGCCTCCCTGATCTTCAGTTCGGCAAAAAACGGTCATTTTCAGCCATTTCCGGTTTTCGCGAAAACCAGAAATGCCCCAAAATCGCTGTTTTTCGCCAAACTGAAGATCAGGGAGGCCTGCAGAGGGTTGCGCAGGCCTCCCTGAAGCTCCCCCAAGCCCAGGTAACAAAGGAAATGGCACTTTCTGATGGGGCCAGAAATGCTATGCAAAGGCAGTGCACTCAGTCATCCTCAGCTGCAGGAGACATGCTGGGGAGAGTTGGTGCTGAGCAGGTAGATTTAATGAAGGGAGGCGAGTCTTACAATTGATGGATTTTTTTTCCCCTGCTGGTGGTACTGAAAGTAAAGGTGCGCCTTAGAATCGATGGCGCCTTAGACTCGAAGAAATACGGTATATGGTGAAATACTGAGACCCCAGGATAGTAACAACTGAATAGGCTATGCCCACCTTTTGAAATAGCTCAGTAGGCAAGCCTACCAAGGCCCACCCTAAACTGCACCATGTTTCTATGGGCCTAACAGCCCAATCCTAACCAACTTTCCACCACAGAATTCAGCACAGGCCCCGTTGCCTTGCCACAGCTGCATCAGCACTGGAAAGTTCGTTTGGACTGGGCTGTAAATGCCTGTCGTGGTGAAAAGCAGACTTATTCAATTACCCCTGGTGTATGTGTGCATACACAGAGTGGGGGCTTCTTTCAGTGAGGCACAGGCATAAGTAGAGGAGGTCATGTTTTGCCCGCACTGCAACCATCTCCCCCAGCTTTTCCTCACAGAAATGAATGGCAACCATTCTTAAGGAAACTGTTAGAGAAAAATTAAAAGTGATAACAACAGACATTATTGCCCTATGTGTTACTAATTTAGAAATCCCAGCTTCTCCTGGAGAGCTTTGATATACTGTATGTCTGTTTTCAATTAAATTTGCATATATATGGCTTTAAAAAGATTTGATTTATTTCTATATTTCTGGATGTTTTTTTCCTTGAGGAAATATGTACCCACATCTCCCTCTCCCCTCCCTTCATTTACAACCCTGTGAGGGGCTCACATTGGGTGTGCATTATAAAGAGGTGTTAATGTCTGTGAATTCATCAGGAGCTTTTACGCAACAGAAAGCTACATCTGGGTTAATGTTTGGAGAGAGAGAGAGAGAGAGAGAGAGAGAGAGAGAGAGAGAGAGCATGTTATGAGTGAGATGCAGAACCTTATAATTAAGAAAGCATGTAAATAATAATAGAAATCATTAGTGCTATTCAGTTTGGAAAAAAGGTTACAAGTATAATTGGAGCATAAAAATGAAAATCCATTATGGCAAAGCATTCTCAATACAAAAGAAAAATAATGTATTTCTTTTAATTTGATAAATGTCAGTTCTTCATCCTCCATGGTACCAGTAGTGACGAAGAAAAATGCCCTAAACATTCAATATATATTTTTGGGATGCATGTGATTTAAGAATTTCTTTGATACACATGAAGGAGTTTGTCACTTGTGAATCACTTTTGGATCCAGAGAGTTTAAGATTTATTGAATGGAAGAGTAGACCTGAAAACTTCTCAAACAGAGGGAAGATTATTTTATGGCTCTGTGATGAATCAGTGGCATACTGCAACACCAGGCATGGCCATCTCAGCTTTATTAAATCTCCTGTCTCTTTTAGCTATGCTTCCTTGGATGTTTCTTCCTTAAAAGAAAAAAAAAACCCAAGAGGGGTGGGAGAAGAGGAAGAAAATGATTTAGCAATTATGGAGGAAATTATATGATGCTAAAATTGCACCATGCTCTGCTATTTGAATGGAGGGACTTGCGCCTTGAAAGGGCTGTAATTTTAGGTTGCGAAAAAATGTAGATTACAAAACAAAGGGAAAATTTAAATATGTCTAATGGATAAGGCAAAGTGGGGGGAGGCGGCAGCTGGATGGAGCAAATTTTGAGGCGATTAGGGAGAAAGGAAATGTGTTATTGTGAGGGCACTGAGTGATAAATAAGGTTGCTTGGCAATAAAGTTTGAGGCTCCAATAGCATCAGAAGCTAAATATCACTCCCTCTGTGCACTGTGTTTAACATCCAGTGCTGTGCTTTTATGCCAGTGTCACTTGGTGTTCAGCAGATCCAATTTTGGGATTAGCAATGGTTCATTCTTTATGGGAACTTCTCTACAATAGATGAACATCAACATGAGTCTTGTGCCAAATTGTGTAAGAGAAACAGTGTGAATTGCTGAACTGATACCAATCAAATTCATCTTTGTGTTGGGCTCTTTGGAATCCAGCTGTCAGGGGAACTCAGGCATGCAGAATCTCTTGTATAGCCACAGAAAGAGGAAGACAGCTTAATTTCCTTCCAGAGAAGTGGAGACAATTCTGAAAAATGAAAATATTACAAGAACTTGAGCAAAAGATGGTAGGTTTGAAAGCAAACTTCTTACTAGTAAAAGTGGTAATTTTAGGGCTCCTTTAGGCTGTGATATCCCTGAGGCCTTTGGGAGAACCCTTACCCCTCTCTTTACTTGGCACAGGTATGCTGAATTAGATGGGCATCTCATTGCTCTAGCTCAGGGGTGGCCAACCTTCCACCATTAGGGCCTCTGCGTTCTTAAGAGTTCTGTAGAAGACAGAATCTTGGCAGCTGCCAGTGCAGATGGTGCTGCTAAAGCAGCTGCACCTGCTGAAATTCCCTCATTCATATTGAAAGGTTGGCCACCCCTGCTCTAGCTTGACCAATGCGACTCAAATACCCAAAGAACCAATAACTACCACCACCTATTGAGTTAAACAACAGTAAGGTAAAGGTAAAGGTGACCCCTGACAATTAGGTCCAGTCGTGTCCGACTCTAGGGTGTGGTGCTCATCCCCATTTCAAAGCCGAAGAGCCAGCGTTGTCTGAAGACGCCTCTGTGGTCATGTGGCCAGCATGACTCTCCTTGCTGCAGCGCGTAGCATGCGGCTGGAACATGGAGCGCTGTTTACCTTCCCGCAAGTGGTACCTATTTATCTACTCGCATTAACATGCTTTGGAACTGCTAGGTTGGCAGGAGCTGGCCAAACAACGAGAGCTCACCCCGTCGCGGATTCGAACTGCCGACCTTTCGATCGACAGCTCATGGTTCAGCGGTTTAACCCACTGCACCACCTATTGAGTTAAACAACAGTAATAATCTTAAATATGTTGTGAACACAACAGAATGTCTTGTAGAACCTTAAAGACTAACCAAATTATTTCATCATTTGAAAATAGGGATGGGGTGAAACAAAGGTCTACACCCATGTTTGTCCCTTAAGGTTGAGCATCTCAATGAAACAAAGTTCAGGTACAGATTTACAAATTAGTTACCCTTTAACCTGTTGTCCATAGAGACCTTTTCCCCAGGCTTGGCATCCAGTGTTCCAGATCACAGGGAGAAAGTCTCCCCAGATACAGCATTTGTTATGCAGAAGACAGCAACTCTCTACCGATTTAACAGCAACTCTGGAAAATGTTTTATTTTTGTGCGTCTTCAAGTAGCATCTAAGAATGTGAATCCTTCGTTAATATGAGACCTTTTCTGTTGCCTTGTGTTCTGCCTATTGCTTTGTGTTCTTGTCTCTGCTATGATAGCATAACTAGAAACACACACCTGGAACCTCATGGAGAGGAAAACAACATGAGGAAATAATTCTAAGTAGAAAAACAACCAGCAGGAAAAGTGTTAAGGAGTCTTGCACTCCTCTGCTCCTCTGTTAAAAATTGTGGTCTCTTCCTTTGCATGTAATGAGTCCTGTACACCTAAATCTGCCTAACAATAGATTTCATTATGTTCCAACAGAATAAGAAAAAAATGGACGGTATGCTTTTATTAATTAACAGAAAATTAGGGCAAAAAAAAAATTGTAATCAGTCAGTGCAATTAGTCCATGGACGATTTAATGACAATTAATAATGCCTCCTGCATTACTAATTGAAGCTGACAACAACAAAAGATCCTAGGACTCAAGATTCTTGGAGTGCCATTATTACGGAAACAATACAAACGTTGAGAGAATCTCCCCCTTCCTCCTCCCCCCCATATTTGCCTCGCTTTGAATCCAGTGCTTGGAGATAATTTGACATTAAGCGTAAATTTTCTATGGTTTTGGTTTTAACGGTAAGAGCCAGAGGAAATTCAAAGTCAATATGCCTCTTATTATACCTAGATTTTCCATGACACTGGTAGGTACTGAACTTGACTGTGGTGTGTTTTGGCTAATAGCATTTTAGCCATTAGACCAAAACAAAAACATAATAACAGGGGAGACTATCCAGCCAAAATTGCACACTTTTATCTCTCATGACATCAATAAGAGTGTTAAGCACATGCTTAAATCAATCTGGTTGGAATCAATAGGGCTTAGAAGTGCCTGACTTTTAGCTGGATCATGCCCAGGGTTATTTTCAGTTGTCTTATCTTAGTTCACATCACGGCAGACCTGCTACTGAAAGAATGTATATTACTTTTCACTGAGACGTTACAAAAAGTAGAATGGATACATTAGGATTAAATATATCTTTAGAGCTCCCTTCCCTAAAATATCGACTAAGTTTGGTAATGGAATTGGCTGATCAATGCTGTGCTTACTTGTTTATACAAACCTCACAGTCTTTGATATCCAGGTCCCCGCAGTGTTAATCTCTGCCTGTGACTAGCATAGTGCTAGTGGTCCTATTGGTGGAAGGGGTTGTAACTCAGGGGAAGAGCACCTACTTTGTATATTGAAGGTTCCATCTGCAGGTACGGCAGAAGAAAAAATCCTGCCTGAAATCTTGGTCAGTTAATGTCAACAATATTGAGTTAGATGAATGGAAGCTGGCTCAGTACATTTTCTTTTCCTATTTTCTTTTTCACATATAAAACTCAAGAGATTAATCCCACAGATCTTTATTTTTTCATGAAAAACAAAAACCAGGCATGTAGCTGTGTTTGTCTTTTGCAGCAAAAACTGCAGAGTCTTGTGACACCTTCAAGACTGGCAGCTTAATCCTATGCATGTTAGAAGTAAGTCTTATGTTGGGCTTACTCCCAGGCAAGCATGCATAATAAGATTGCAATTGGGCAGCCCGATCCTGTGTAAAGATATGTGGCCGTCCCCTAGGGCTGGCCACAGTATCCTGTGCCCTTCCCGAGCCATGTCGGCACGGCCCAGGAACACCTCGGGAGAAGGGGATGTTCGTCCCTTTCCCCGGGTGTAGGGCTGCCTGGCCCTAATGGGTCTCCTTGAATGTACATCGGCTCTGGAGCCGATGTACATCCGCAGCGACAGGGTAAGGACGACCCAGGCCAGGAATGGGCGCAGGATATCAGCGGAGCTTGCCGCCAATATTACCACCCCCTCCTGGCCCAGGTCGGCCAACAGCCGCCCTACCTCGCCACTCAGCCCAACCTCCCCCCACCCATGCACCGACCGGTGCAGGACTTACCTGCACCAGTGACCACAGGGTCCGGGGGGGAGTTGGAGTAAGAGCAAGAGCAACTGAACTCTGCGCCTGCGGCCCTTACTCTCCGGGTGTTGGAAACGTGCTTTAAAGCGTGTTTATGACACCCGCCGCCTGCGGAGCACACGCGCCGCAGGTGGTTTTTAAAGTAGGATTGGGCCATTAGGCTGCAATCCTATACATCAGGGTACCCCCAGTGGTACTTCGGCCAACTGCTGGTGGTACTTGGGCCACTGGACTGCCAGAACCCAGCTCCAACGCAGTGCTTTTGGCGGTGCATTTTCGCTCCCGAGAAGGGCCCTCTCACGTCCTAACTGCATTTTCTGGCCTCCAAAAACTTGGAAACCCAGAAGTAACTGGTGATGATGTCATGGCCACTTCCGGTGGTACGCAGCAGGAGAGTTGTGCCAGAGGTGTTACTCGGCTGGGAAGGGGTTGAGAACCCCTGCTATACATCTTACCTAGGACCAGTCGCGTCGCTACGACGCGCGACACCCCAGAGCGGGGGCGCACGTCGCCCTTAAGGGAGAGGCCCCGCCCCCGCGCGTGACGTCACGCGCAGGAGCAGAGCAGCCTCCCCGCTCCGTTTTCGGCTCATTTTGGAGCCAAACGGACACAGGGGAGGGAGGGCGGGCCCACCTCCAACGAAAAACTGTAAGTGGGGGGGTCGCGCATCGCCCCTATACGCGTGATGCCCCCCGGCGGCCCGCCCCCCGCGCTTCCCCCTGTCGACGCCCGTGCCTAGGACTAGGAGTATGTCCCATTGAATTCAATGGAACTTCTGAGTAAACATGCATAGGACTGTAACAAATTTATTGTAGCTTTCAGAGCCAGGAACCTGCTACATCAGATGCAAAAAATCATGTTTTGAATTTGTGATATGCAAATTGTTTATTGTGCTTGCTGGCAACAACTCTGACACTGACTCCTTTCCCCTGTCCAAACCTGAACATTTCCCCAAAACTCTGTAAGGCCTCATTTGAGTTTTGTTTTGTTTTGTTTTTTAAGGAGGCAACAATTGGAGTGTTTTATGGGCAATGCATTTATAGGTTGATTAGATGGCTGGTTAAGTTTCGGTACCCACATCAAGCCTTTAAAATAGAGTAGAGAAATGTTACTAAGAACAACATTTTGTGGGATAGGTTGCTAATACTGTATTTCCATTTTGCATATGGAATACTGAGACTGATGAGCCCTGTGTCACATAGCAAGATCAAGGCAAATGGGAACCTGCCATGTTTCCCAAATCTCCAAATGACCTTGTCTTCAATAATATATCAGTAGTATACATTAAGGAAGAGCACAGGATGCTTGAAAACAAAGGCTGCATCATGCACTGCTAGGGGTACTCTGAGGCCACAGACTATTTCGGAATGGGATTAGAGACTACTAAATTATGGCTCTTCAAGCCACAAATTGTCTGTTTCAGAACTCCAGGATGTCAGCATAGATTACCTCGCATCACTGATACATACATGCACAGCATGCATAATGAACATATTAACACACAAGCAAAAAGACATATATTTAATTCCTGATCTAAATGACAAAGATATACCACTTCACAATGCAATTGTCATGATGAACCCCATGTTCCTCTCAGCATTGCTATTGAATAATCAGTTGTCCTGTCTAGTCTATCCTGTAATTGTGCCTTTAAGTCTCCCTTCCTGCCTTAAGGTCCTGCATACCATTATAGTTCTTTGATTGCATTTTCCTGCTCCTGGACCAGCTGTCAATGCATCACCAATATTTTGGATTTTCAGCTGATCCATGAAGGTTTTTCAGTTCTTCTCAGTTTTGTATCCTTTGCAGATCTCAGCAATGTACTGTCCACTCTTTCATCTAGGTCACAGGTTCTCAACCTGTGGTACGGGTACCCCTAGGGGTACATGGACCTCTTGCTGGGAGTACGCCAAGCCCTACCCCTTATCTGCTCCATCAGCAGCTAATTAAGTGTTAATTAACATGGATTTTAAATTGTAATTATTTTCAGAGCCCTTCTGTCTCTCTGATTTTGGTTTTGGACTTATTTTTGTACTTTGGAAAATGTACTTTGGTGGGATGGAGGAGGGAGGAGCTGATTTTGGGAAGTGTGACAGAGAAAAAAGAGATCCTTGCATGTTTGTCTGTCTGTCTGTCTGTCTGTCTGTCACACACACACACACACACACACACACACACACACACACACACACACACACACACAGTTAAATAAAACATTTTTTCACATTTAAAATAGTTTTAGTACTTTTTTATTTAATGATTAATTACCTAATTGATTAATTGATTAATCCAATTAATTAGCAGTATATTAGCAGGGGGTACTTCTGAAAATTGGACCGTGATAGGGGGTACCCGGGCCTCCAAAGGTTGAGAACCCCTGATCTAGGTTATTTGTACAGATGTTGAACTGCATAGCCCAGGCCCGATTCTTGCAATACTGTTCTTATTTTGAATTAGATCTGTTAGGTGGTGGTGGGCAAAGGCTGGCCAGGTGGGGCACTGGCCAAAGTCAGGGGAGAGAGAGGGAGGGAGGGAGAGGTGCCCCAGTAGCAGTTTGCCAGCCCAGGAAGGGATGAGGAGGAGGACTCCACTCACTTGGCCAAGCCAACTCCTGAACCCTCAGTCTCAGTGGCAGCAACTAATGCTCCATCATCAGAGATCACAGAGACCCAAAAATTTGCTGCCAGCACTGCTAGTAATTATCGTATCTGGAATGGGGCCAAATTACAGGCTAGTTCTCATATATAGTACACCCAAGGTAAACCTGTTTCTAGACCAGTGGTTTTCAGAGTTCTCCCCATGAGGCGGGGAGAACCCTGACCCATATCACTGCAAAATATTGTTGGCGTTACACAAGACTAAAATCTGCATGTGCACACAAAATTCATGCATATAGAAAACTAGATATCAAGGGAAAGTGTTTGAGCCTAACTTTCTGCCTGATATGCCATTTATATGCCTCCTCCTCCTTAATATTAATGGAAGATCAGTCTGGAGTGGTACAGTTCAGAAGTAAGTCACTCATATGGTTTGTGAGAGCTAAATCCAAAACGCTTTGCTGAAGTCAAGGTATATTATACAGACAGTCTCTCTCACTTTGGTCTACTAATTGATTTACTTCATTGGGGCTGCAAGAGGGAATTTACTTTGACATAACTTGTGGTTTCCACACACAAGTTTGGTTTGCACTAATAAATGCATTCTCTTCTAGGTGCTTGCAAAATGACTGTTTAGCTATATGCTCTTCTAACGTCTTCCGAGGTGTTGACATCAGGTTAATTGACATGTAATTCATTGGCTTTTCCCTTGTTAAACTAGGTACTATATTCACTTTTCATTAGCCTTTTGATACACCACCAGTTATTTGGGAATTCTCAAATATAATAGTTGCCATTCTTTTTGAGATTTTCCTGTTTTGGGATTCTCTGATGGATTTTATCAGGGTCTGCAGACCTGAATTAATTTCTGTTATCCAGGTACCTGTACCACTACTTGCTAAGCTTAATGGCTTCCAAATGGTGAGCCTGAACCAACCAAATACACAGGAATTTTGTAAGCTTGTGGTTAGGTGCCAAATGACATATTATGCAAGGAGATCCATGATTAATTAGCTGACTTTTGGGGGGAGGGGTTACTAAGTACAGCAGTGAGGGTCAGGCCTGCTAATCTGAATGGAGAAACAATACAGGGGTTGGGGTAATTCCCCTGAGCTGTTTCATGGATCTATTTTCTCCATGAAAAATATGATACAGAGGCATAATACAGGCACCTGTTTTATTTTCACAAACAGCAACTTCAGGGGGGTGCTACTTCCCAGAGCAAATAAGCAGCCCCATTCCATGGCTACATTAAGTAAGGGGGAGGGGAGGAGTCCAGAGATAAATCATGTGTATCTCAGTGTAAGTGGCCATAAACTGCTGGCAACGTGTGCGAGAAACAATGTTCTGCAATGTTCTGCAAAGCAAACATCTGAGCACAGGTGGAAAATAAAGGACAGGTCACTGCCAGTCTACATTTATTCTTGTGAAAGTATCTGGAAATGAACTGGCAGGTATCCCACTTCAAGAGTTTGGCAAGCTAGTGTCAGCATGATGGAACAATCTTTCACACAGTTGATTCTAAGATCACTTGAAAATGCAAGCTCTGTGCTCAACACTTAATTCCCAAAATGAGAAGTGCCAATGCCAAGCCTGCCTGGAAGTCATGTCCTCCCTCTTGGAAGCTTTTACCATGAATGTGTGGCATTAGTCGGAGCCACAATTGGTGACAGAAAGGCACTCTGCATACATTTGAAAAATCTCTCAGCTTTAGCATGATTTTCATGCTCTACAAACAGAGCCAGCACACACCCTTGTCCTCCACTGCTCCCTCCCCCCGACTTCCTGGATTTGAAAAGGAAATGGGATGCTCTAGCCCAGGGGTTCCCAACGTTCAGAAGCCCGCATACCCCCTACATGGGTCTCTGACCCACTGCGTACCCCTTGAGCGGCTCCCCCCATGTACCCCCTCTGGGTTGCAGCGCGAGCGGGAGGACCTGCCCGTCCACGCCACAAGCTGAAAATGAAGGCTACAGGCCTACACTGTCCCCTGCAGTACAGACCTGCATCCTACCCTTTCTCGGCGCCACCATCTTGGATCTCGTGAGCCGCACTGCATCCAAAAGGGAAAGGCTGCGGCCCTGCCGAATCTACTGAGCTGTAGCCTTCTTTTCCGGGTTGAGGCATGGGCGGGAGGACCCGCCCGCCCGCAACCCAGAAAAAATTAGCTGTCCCTTATCAGCTGCTGATCGCAGCAGCTAATAAGGAACAGCATCTCACATACCCCCGGTCTGCGGCCTGTGTACCCCTACCACAGGTTGGGAATGCCTGCTCTAGCCCACCACTCTTCTCTCCTCCACATTTCCTCTTCCACTCTGTTCCCCTCTTTTCACATTCAGTAAGTGGAAGGAGTGGTGGAGGCAGGTGTGGCATTAGACGTGGTGCCTGAGACACCAGGAGGTCTTGGGCTGGCCTTGTCCATGGATGACTTATGACACTGAAGGTTCAGGTTCAGTAGCTAAACCCTGAAGTAAATGAATCCCTGTAATTTAACTAAGGGGACAACTCTCCATCTAATAAAGGTTTCTTTCCCCCCCCAGTACAGTACTATAATAGAGAAAATTAAACATGAGAAAAAGATTGTTTATGACCGCTTCTGGTTTATGATTGTTTATGACACAAAAGATTGTGTGTGACCTTTTCTACCATGAACTATTTCCCCTTCACTCCATATAAAGATATGTTGGATAACAAAATATAAAATGGAAGGTGCCATATGTGAACGGGAACAATCATGAGGTACGTTAGTCCTGGCTGCTTTTGGTGCAGTTAGCTTTACTTCCAAGAACTGCACAGAGAGAGTGTCCAAGGAAAAAAATGCTTTATATATTTTCTTCATTCAGTCTGCCTACGTAGTTTGGTGTGTGTGTGTGTGTGTGTGTGTGTGTGTGTGTGTGTGTGTGTGTGTGTGTGTGTTTTCTTGGCTTGCCAGTTTGGTTCTCCTACATCTTTCTTAGGTTGAAAAATTGTGACACCCCCCCAACTTCACAAACACACATTTTCCCAATTTATTTTAGCAATTCTTCAGATTTTAGCCATCTTTCGTTGATGTACACTTCCTTCATATTACTCTGAGTGCAAAAGGATGACGATGTTTTCATGCTTTCATGTATGCAATGCGCTGGTTTCCTGTTTACCATTCCTGTGATAGAATTAATAACTGCAGTAAGTGGTTCAAAATATTTCTCTCTCCTTTCAGATTATTCTAGTGGGGTGTGTTGGTGTGACAAGGCATTCACTAAAACATGTGTTTTCCCAGCAGCTGGCTTGCTGGGTCTGCTGTAAATGATCTATGGCAATTAGATCTGGGGCTGCAACAGCTATAATTTTGTTACATATTAATATCCACCTAGCAAAAAGAGGTGAATGCCCTTTCCCTGGCTGGGCACAGAACAAGCAACCTGGATTTATTCAGCTGGGCAAATGAGTGTTGCATAGAAAGATGAACACCAATTACCACTTTCCCCATATTGTTTGGTTTGTTATTTTTGTACACAGCAAAACTCTTAAAGAAACAGAATTGAAACAAGGTGATGGAAAGTGAAGGGACTGATTAGAGTGCAAGAGTAAAACTTCAGAAACAAGGAAACACTGCAGAGCTGCACTCATTTTTTTCCAGTGGGAGGTATATATAGAGCTGGGGTGTTCTGAAATAAGGGGTGCCCTGTTCTTTTCTGTTCTATGGCAGGTGGTATGTTCTGGGTAAGGACCAGTTCATAAAGGGACATGCTATATATGGAACAGGATTTCACATCTCTAGGGTGGTCTGGTGATTTCCTCTCCCCCCCCCCCATAAGTAATACTGTGGAGTCGAGCTGCAGTGTTTTAATCTGTAGGTCGCTATGCACCCAGGAGGTTGCCAACATAAAAGGATAACCATAATAAACACCATGATTCTGAATTTTTCCCAGAATAAGGGGCAAGTCTTTCAGTAAAGTGCAGCTTGAAAATAACGAGGATATAGAAATGTAAATTCCTCTCCATCAAATGGATTGGGAGGAAGAAAACAAAACTTCATTGCGGGTGGCTTTATCATGTTCCTTAAAAGTGAAGTAAAATCCTGCCAAATGTTACGTGAGCAAAAAACAAAAACGGATAAAAAGACAACATCTCTATACTTCTCAATGTTTTGGTTTATGAAAAGCTTATATTTGGGGGGTGGGGAGGAGAAAGAAAGGGCGAGGGAGCCCCGGAAAAAGAAATTGCCAGAGATTAATGAATCTTCTCCTTATTAGTACTGTTCATGTGCTTTGTGTCTCACAGCTTCAGGCTGAGGATGGGCGGGCGCGTGTGCGGGGGGTGCACGGCGAATGGATGACACAACGTGCAGGCAAAAAAAAAACCCTCACACACACACACACGCACACACACATTTATGAGGCGAGCGGGCAGGCAGGCGCGAGCCGTGTGTGCCTCCGCGCGTGGAGTAGGGAGCAAGAGGGGAGGCCGGCTGGCCACGCGGTCAGTGTTTGAGGCGACGGCTGCAGAGTCGGCAGCTCTGCGCTGCTGCCGCGGCTGCCCAAGGTCTGAGCAGAATGAGCGGGAGCGGAAGAGGCGCTGAGAGCAGAGAGCGCGGAGCCGGCGAGGAGGGAGAGCAACTCGCACGCTGTTTCTGGTCGGCTGTGTGGGCGGGGAGAGGCGAGGCTGAGGGAGAAGAAGAAGAGGCAGACGCGCGGCTCGTAGGCAGACAGTAGTAAATTGAGGGGACAGGGCGGAAGAAGGGAAACACAGCCAGCCAGCCCCGCACACCGCCAAAGGGTTGGGTCAGGGACAGAGAGAGAACGAGACAGTGAGCGCAAGAAGGTGGGAGACGGACAGAAATAGAGGCAAAGCGAGACGAGAGAGGAATCCGACTGGAGACTGCAGAACAGGCATTCCGTGAGGGGACAGGCGGCAACTGGCAACGCAAGGAAGGCTTTAGGGGGGACGGAAGAACGGCGGTGCGGCGGGGAGGGAGTAGGAAGACGGGCGAAAAGAGACAATAAACGCGGCACAGAGAGAGAGAGAGAGAGAGAAAGAAGTTCGGAGGAAGGCACAGGAAAAAGCCATGCTGCAGAGGAAGTGAGAGGGGGAAAGAGAACGAGGGAGACTCGCGGGCGGGAGAGGTGCCCCAGTAGCAGTTCGCCAGCCCAGGAAGGGAAGAGGACTAGAAGACCATGCCTTCCAGGAAAACAGGCGTTGTGTTGTAACAGCACCCTCATCTGCAGCCAGATCAGCCCCAAACTACATCAAGAAGCTGGGGGGCCATATCCAGTGTGTTCATTCAAGGTAAAAAAAAAAAAAACCTCTCCCCCTCCAAAACCCCCCAGAAACACCCAACAGCCAATATATTCATGTATATGATGCGTGTTGCATTTTTGTACCATTTGCATCAGCATATGTTTTCTTGTCTTGTCTTTGAAGCCATTTGTTGTGTCTATGGGCGTTGAGAATTGATCAGCTCAGGGTGGGTCTGCACATGGGGGGGGGAAGATTGTGGATTAAGTCAGAGGGGTGTGTGTGTATAGGCAGTCCTTAGAGATTCGTTTTATTTCGAAGTAGTTTGATATCTTAGTAAACGGTTGTTGCATTGACATAACTACTAGAGTAATAATTGTTTGCCATAGTTTCTCCACAAATGTTGACATGATGTTCTGAAAGGTTGCATTTGCCATTAAGAAGACATATTCCTTTTTTGTGTCTGTTGGAACTGTAAGTAGAGTTCTTCAAGGAAAAAATAAATGCAGACAGACGTGTAGAAAGTTTTCACAGTTTTGCCACCATTTTTCTCCTAGCTAGATATACATGCCTTGCACACAATATCTCTTGCATGTCATAATTAAGGTGCGTGCTTGATGTTTCTCCTCCCATTGCACAGTAAATAACAGATGGTGGATAACTTAGGAGTAGCATTGGAGTGACAGGCAGAATTGCAGGTGTTGTGGAAATAATGCAAGTTTGGGGAGGTGATTTAAATCTTTAAAACATTGTTTTGTTAAGATTCAGAATGTATTTATAATAGAAATATGTGATATGTAAGCTAAAAATAAATCTGATGCTCCTATGAAAATTAGATTTAATTTGGTAGGAAAACTTGAATAGATGTGTTGAAAATTAAATAAAATAAGGGCACAGTCATTTTAACAGCTCTTTCTAGGTGCTATATAAAATGGAAGGGAAAAAAGCATGAAACTTTATTAAAATTGCCTGAGGCACAGTAAAATATCTCATGCTGTTTGTTTGTCAGGTATTCTTAGCAGTAAGTAGCTGTGTTTTGAT
This sequence comes from Plestiodon gilberti rubricaudatus, assembly GCA_026170595.1. Lineage (NCBI taxonomy): Eukaryota > Metazoa > Chordata > Lepidosauria > Squamata > Scincidae > Plestiodon > Plestiodon gilberti. The sequence continues at coordinate 72,103,394 of JANXHW010000006.1, read as the reverse complement.
TTGGTAAGAAGTGGTACATTTGGGTTAGCATCCTTATGATGTAATGGAAGAAAAAGCCTGAAAGCTATGAAGCTAATGTATCTCATTTAAGTATCTGAAATTGTAAGTCAGTTGTCTGCAGTGTTCATCATTTGCTATCAACTATTTCATTGCTGTCATGCTATGCATTTTATCTTAGAATCCATGCTCGTCAGATGCTTTGGTTTTAGGGATAAACAAAGCATGAGTTCATCTGTCATTCTCATTCTGTACAACCATCTTCATGCAGCAAACTTTTTGGAAAAGTACCATCTCATCAAAACCCTCAACCAGTTAGCTGCATTTTTCTGAACTGTGTGCTTTCCTCTGGTGTGCAGTGTTTACTTCCATCAGTATTACTACAGTCCATTTTGTGTAAGGCAGCAAGAGAACTATATTGTTATAGAGGCTACTTGCAGCTTGTCTCTTGTGCAGTATGTTGTTTCTGTGTATGCATGTGTGTGCGTGCGTGTTAAAAATTACGAATCCTTTTAAATATGATAACATTAGGGTTTTTTCTCAGTTTAGCTCATGTTTTAACTCTTATTTAAAATGTAACTGCACATCTTTTGAAGAGTGTTCATCATGGATTGAGGCAAGTTTGTATGCGCAATTAGGCTTGCAAATTACTAACCTTACATTGACTTTGCTCTCAGTTTCCAACTGAGTCTGGTTACCTTGAGAACTGTAGCATTAGCGCTGTTAGAGCATGCTCCACTTGGGAGTTCGGGTGTGTTCTATTTGTAATGCTGCTTAATGAAGAAGCATCTCACTCTGCCATAAAGAAGCATAATGGAAGAGGAGAGCGGTGATTGGCTATGGATACTGAAAAAAAGAAAAAAATGCAAAGGTAAATGCTGATTATGCAATGTGATGAATCATTATTCAAATTCATTACATGATATCCAGATAGATGTTCTTGGTAAATCTTTGTAGAGTTTGGGGAAAGTGGTGTGGAAGAATTAAAAGGAAAAATCTTTTAAAGTTGTAAGAAAATGTAAACCATGAATGGAAGGTTGTCTCCATAGGGATATTGGAAGGTGTGTGTTCTTGATGTTATATAAAACATATTAAAATATTAAACATATTAAAATGTTGAAAATAATACTTGATTTTAAAAATTGCTGACTAATAAACCATTTTTAAATAGTATTGTTACAAGACATATATTTAGAATATCCATGTGAATTATGTGCTGATTGCCATTTAACTATACAGTGTATGTTTCATTTAGCAATATGTGTGATGCATAAACACTCGGTTTTATTTAAAAATTAGTGTTGTGTTTTGATATTGTGCCTGCTCAGTAACTGGCTAAGGTTTATTCAGCTTATGCCACAAATAATCACTTTTTATGGCAATTTGCAGTAAGTAGAGTGCTGACAACTTCTGATGATATTTAGGGGTAAAATAAAAAGCTAACAGATTTATAACAGCAAATTCTTTGTGCAAAGAAGATTGAGATACTTTGTTGAGGAATATTCTATAAATTGGAAGCACACAACTATTCACTGGCTATTTGCAGCAGTTTGTCTATCCAGTTTGTTCACAAATACATAGCTTACAATTAAATCTGTACCATATAAAATATTTTTATTCTGCTTCTCTCTGTATCCTCAGTGTTTCTTCTACAGTACATAATTCTTTTAATGTCTCAGTACTGCATACCAGTGATAATATGTATCTTGATTTGGGTGTGTGCTAACCTTGTTCACTAAATCTGGCCTAAGGACATAAATGATTACTTGCATAAGCAAAAGTTTGCAGATTCTATGGATGTTTTTCTTGAAAATGTATCTTATTTAATTCAGTGGGCTTTCTCCCAAATATGTGTGCATAGACTTGCAGCCTTAGGCAATTAAATAACACACGTGTGCGTGCACTACAAACTAGTTGTAAACTTTTGTGACTTGACTGAGGAATCCTAGAATAGCTTACTAAGACATAAGCACACATAATAAATAGTAGGCGCCAAGCTTCCCAACTCCAAAACAATGGGTGAATCCTGTGAAATAGTGTTGAATGGAGTTTTGGCAGTTCTTAATGGATCTAGAGCTTAACTTTCGGGGACTTGGCTAATTGAGTCAAACCCTTGGATATCACAAGACAATTTCAATGATATAACATTGCAATATATTAAATTGTTTTAGGTTAGAACTATCAGTGTAAGAGGAACACTATTTGCAATTGCTTTTCAGATGGAGAGCACAGTTCAAAATGTTGACATGCTGCTATGCGGGTTTATGTGCCAAAGGAATGGATAATCTGGAACAAAGGTTGTATTTCCACGATATAAGAATTGCCTTATTTGATCAGATCAAGGTCCATCTAGTCCAGTATTCTGTTTCTAACTATGACCAGTCAGTGTTTCCCAAAGGAAAGGGCCATGTCTTGTTTGCACGTAGCATCTGGTCTGATGAGGTGCATTGCCTCTCAACATGGAGACTCCGATTTGCTTTCATGGCTAATGTAGACTCTATTTATGTAAACTGCTGTAAGATCCCAGGACCATGGGATTTAACTATACAGTTCTGTCGGCTACTTCTATTGCATGCTTTTATGAAAAAAAACATAGTAGTAAACGTATACATAAAATAGTAATGTGGCAAATGTGTATTTCTGGCTGTGTCTATCATGCAAGTACATGCATCAGGAAACTAGGATTGGCTGTAGCTTCCTACCACATTTATGTGCAGTGACAAATGAGCAAACAGACAGGTCTGTTCCACTGTTTATAATTGCTTGGAGTCTACTATCCACACTTGTATTGTTTAGTGGGCAGAATGGCCCCAGTAAAATTGGTGGGAGCATTTGTGGTGTAAGAGATAATGCATTGAGATCAAAGGTGATATAATATGGCATAACAACTTCCTGAGGAAGTTAAATTAAATTAAATTGTTGAAGTGAGAACTTTTCTAGCTAACTTTGTTGGTTTAAAATATAATCTTATTCAGTTTAAAATGTTGATTTGTTTTAGCATTGTTGGAATTCATTAGCTTCTTGATCGCATTAATGTGAAGAAATCTAGACAAAAATACCAATTGATAAATATAGTGCTTAGAATATTATGAACTTGCAAAAATAATTTCTATTCCGGTAATCCACTGGTTGGTTGAGTAGGATGTTTAATGCCAAGATTCTGTGACATAGTAATTTAAAGAATGATTGTATACCAAGGCTGCAGTTCCATACACATTTACCTGGGAGAGTAAACCTTACTGAGTATAGTGAGACTTCCTTCTGAGTAAACATGCCTGGGATTGAACTATAAATAACTTCAATAGAAACTATGATGCAAAATATTTGCACATTCTTGCATTAGAAAATGTTGCATTTCTCTCATAAAAGTATAAAAAAACACAGCTAAGGTGGGTTTTTTTTAACATTGATTAATTACTCATGGTCAAGATGCAAGTACAAATTGGCCCATATTTTATGGATGGGAAATTTGAGTCACTGTTAGTAAAAAGAGTCTGTTACGAGGATTTTATATATGGATGATTGAAGATGTATTTTGTATGCAGCATGGTGAAATCAACATGATACATAATTGTGTGTTTAGACCCCATCGAATATGACAACTTCTTTTTTCTTAATTGTGTTATGAGAGTTTTTTAATTAGAAAACCTCAAATGTCAGTGAAATAGTTATGTGAACAAATTTGAGATACTCTATTTTCGATAGCTGGCCTCAAACCACTTCCTATGGCATAAACGTATTGGCGGTGGAACTGTTTAAGAGTATATGTTTCGATGACTGCATCTTTAATTTGTGAACTTACTAGTTTACATTTATCCATCAGTTAGACTAGGAATCACTACTTTTTAATCTGTGCTTGATAGTTGTTAATAATATTTGCATACAGTGGTTTTGTTTTTCTGAAGTGTTGGCAGTGGGCTATTTAAATATTCTATGAATGCACTAGATGAAAATAGCATTTTCACAAATCTCTTTTCTTTAGTTTTCATATGGTTTCTGATTTTTGATCTATAGTATAAAGTAATTAGAATATTTGATCTTCAGGATTTTTTTCTCCTTACCAGTATAACTTCCATTTTTTACTTACAGCACAATCCTACCCAGCTCCTCCACTGGCGCAGCAGTGTTGGAGGGCAGAATGGGAGACTTTGGGAGAGAAAGGGGATTGAAATTCCCTTTTTAAAGGTGGATGTAAATCCCCTTTCCTTTCCAAAGCCTCCCGTTCTGCCCTTACACCACTGCTGCACCAGTGGAGGAGCTGGGTAGGATTGCACTGTTTGAACTGAACAGAGCATGTTACCTATACTAACATGAAGTTTACAATATATACTCATTAAAGTACAATGTAATCTTTAAGTATACAAGAACTAGGAAGTTCGCATCCTTAGTAACATGAAAACAATGTGTTGTCTCATGAACTATGCACAGGTGTTCATAGGAAATCTCTGCACCTCATCTCATTTCTCAGGAATTTCTCAGAGTTCTGTTTTTTATTTTTCAAAAAAGGAGGCCATTAAAAAAAACACCTTTACATTATTGCTTGTTGGTATGCTTTCAGCCTAGTCTGCTGTCCACAAATTGGGGACATTGTAACCATTTCATAAATATTATATCTCTGTTGCAGCATAGACATTTTTCTTGGGTCACACAGCTTTTTTCCTGAAACCAAGGCCTTTGGAGTATGGGAGCCTAATGAGTGAACTTAAAAGGTCATTTGGGAGAGCTTCCAAAATACAAAAAGACCATTTAAAGCTGCACTACTGTATTACATAGCTTTTGGTGTCTCCATCCTGCTCTCTCTCATTTTAAGGAAATGCTTACAACTACAAAAACACCAAAATATCCAAATTACGTTCTACTTTACAGTTTGCAAGAGACCTGTGAACAGCAGTGACTTTCATTAAAATGTTGAAGTTAATGATGCCAAGTGTTTGTACCGAACATTAATTTCCAAACCAGGTGACTATTCCTAGGCTGCAATTCTGTACATGCTTACTTGAGAGTAGGCCCCATTGAACTTGGTGGGATTTACTTCTGAGTAGACAAGCATAGGATTGGGCTGCAAGTCTGCTAAGCCACTAATGCAGTCTTTCAGGCAACCTACAAAATTCCATCACATGGCAAACAATTTTAGTGCCTGATCCACATCCTCTCTATTTGGCTTTATTTTTCTCAGCCTCCATTGATTTTTCCCTTTTTTTAAAAAAAAATTTTTTTGGGGGGGGGGGCACTTTCCTGTTCCTAGGTTACACTATCACTAGATTGGAATAATGAAGAGATATCAGTTCATATGTGGAAACAGTTTTCCTTGAAATAATCTGCACCCTGGGCTCTAGCAATTGCAAGAATACAACCCAAGCCAAGTCCATTCCATATTTATACCAGATTAGCTGTATAGAGAAGGCTTCTATAGATGCTGGAGTGCTACAATGCACATGGTTTTGTAGACTGACAGCCTAATCCTAACCAACTTTCCAGTGCTGATAATGTGCAGGCTGTGTGCCAATAATGTGCAGGCTGCATTCTGCGCGTGGGGGTGGGGCAGTTACAGAGCCCTAGGCTACCAGATCTCCAACCGGGACAGAGTGCTAGACCTTTAGTAGAAGGATTGTGGGCAGGTGTAGCTTGTTAAACCTTAAGCACAATCCTAGGCATGTCTACTCAGAAGCAAGCCTTACCTTGGGGCTGCATTGTGGCTGCATTGGTGCTGGAAAGTTGGTTAGGATTGGGTTGTGAGCCTGTACCATCTTTTAGTCCTTCTCTGACCACCTAGAGATCTTAGATGATCATTGCAGATGATCATTGCATCTGAAATCTTTCGGGCAGCAAATACTACAGCTTTTACACTTTTAAAGGATATGGCTGGGATTTGTCATTTATTTTTCTCAGCATAGACTATTTTTCCCCTCCTCACCTCAAAGAAATGATCACTTTCTACACAGTTGTTTGACTTCTGAGAATGAGTTGGCTGGTAACCTCAGTGCTGGTTGAATCATTCGCAAGACTGGGACAGATGTAGATATTAAGAGTCATGTATGGTGTTTACAAAATGCTACCTCTCAGCTTAAAAAAATATTCATCTTTCCTGAAATTCTCAGGTATGTTAGGTATTCTTAGGTATTCTCAGGTATCATTAATATGAGTTATATAACATTCAGTTTTAATAAGAAAGGTTTAGTACATTTGCCACTTTAGCTCACAGTAAAAATACTTAGATTAATCTTATAGTTTCTGATTCGTTAGAATAGCATGTACATTCTGCTCACATCATATGTGAGGGTTACATTCCAAGATTGGAGTATAAAGCCAAAATTGGATATGCCGGTACGCAAAATTGCCTTGAAAATACCCGGTATCTGGAAAATGTGTACTGTCTCTTTAAAAATGGCAAGACACGGGCAGGAACAGCAGCTTTATTTTCTGATCCCAGGCTCCCTCCAGGGCATGTATTTAGTAAGCAGAATGGCAGGTGGAATCACCTGCAATATTTAACCTCCTGGTTTTTGGTTTGCCATCTTCAACTGCATGAAGTTGAATTTCCACAAGTCTATCACATGCAAGGTGTGGGCTGACTGTATGTGCACCTAGGCGTGTATATTTTTTCTTAACTGTCACCTAAAATTCAGAAAGTGCACATGCGCAGTTCAGATGTGGGATGGATGCCGCTGCAACTGCACCGGTGCAGGGGGCATTCCAGGGGATTCAGACACCCCCGGAATGCCCCCTGCGCTGGCTGAGTTGCGCTGGAGTCTGTCCTGCGTCCGAACTGCGCATGCGCAGCATCCAAGGGGGGGTTTACACTGGTGTCAGTCCTGCGTACAGCAAGTTACACTGGCATAAGTGCACTTACACCAGTGGATCTACTGTTACACCGATGCAAGAGTTACACAGGATTGCGCTGATGATTTGATTCCAATTTTCAGCCCTGTTGTGAAAGTCTCTTTTAAACTGTAGTTTGCTGGTTCAGATGTAACAGCAAGCTATGGTTTGATTAAGCCAGGAAATGTTCTATTAAACCATGTTCGGGGGGGGGGGAAGAGGGTTCATGAGCAGTAGGGAGCACTGGAAGTTCCATTTCACTCATATCCAGTCAAGACTGTGATATCAGAATGCAACCATAGATTGTTGTGTATTTGGTTAGTATGAAGAAGCATACAATCTGATTCTATGCATGCTTAATTTGGAAGAAAGTTCCATGGCATTCATACAACTATGTGCATGTAGGATTGTAGCTTTAATTGGAGATAGCTTTCTCTCATTTGCAGATAAATAAACTGATATGTCTTCACCCCCTTTTCATGTTCTTTGGCTCATGATTTATTTTACTGTATTTATCTTCTAAACGATCCCTTACTGTATATGATACTCTCTAAATATATTGTCATAAGAGCAACATTAAAGATTATTTGAAGCAGCTTGATAAGATTATGATAAATATTTGTCATTGAACCAGAAATGTTTATGATGTCATCAACACTATAAGGGACATTTAACACAAACAGGTCTACTATAAAGGGTGAACAGAAATGTTAATATAAATCCTAACACTGTCAGGGTTATCGTTTATAGTCTATGAAATTTAAAAGCAAGAGTTTAGCTTTCTTGCTTCCATCATATATTTGTGAAAAATGTGATCTTCATTTCCTTTTATGAGGAAGGAGAAGAAAACGGAGAGAAAAAGATGTCACTACAAACCGGATAGCATTGAAAAGCAAAATTTTAACATTAAGTATGCTGGAATATATACTTTCATTTAATTTTAATTGTGTCAATTTCAAGCTGAGGGAAGGGAGGAAATGTTTGTAGAAAGTTTTAAATAAGTAAATGAATAAAAAGGTTATGGAGAGCAGAAATGTTTATCTGGCACTATTGTTGCAGTTAGTGGAGATAATCCATTCCAGAACTTCTAAGATAAAAGACTCACAGCGAAACCCAGAGCGAAACAAACAGCGGCCCAGAGGTCTACTCGTCCCCTTCCCCAGGTATAAACCAGGGCAGGCCCTATTGGCCTCCTCTGATTTCTGCCAGATAAATAGCTGGTGGAAGTAGGAGGAGGCCTTGTAACGACCGAGCTGGCCTGGCGGGGACAGGGATATGGCATACGTCATCCCAGCCCCCTCCTGGGCCGGCTCGCCCAATGAACCCCTTCCCTCGCCGCCCAAACTGCCCATGCGGCCGCTGGTGGAAACCTTACTTGTCTCCGGTGGCCACATGCTAGTCCTGGTGGCAGAGTGAGGGAGGCCAGCCTCCCTTACTCACAAGTCATCACAAATGTGCCTTCAGGCATGTTTGCCGTGGCTTCTGGTGCCGGAGCACTTGCTTCCACTTGCTCCGGCACCGGATATTTAGATTGGATCTCGCCGTCATTCACACATGCCCGTTTATCTTGATAACTACAGCGTCAAGTGGTGGCTTTTCCACACATGCAAGTCATCAAGAATCAAACACCTTGAGTAGATATTTTATAATTATTTTCACACTTAAATTTATTTGCTGCCTTTCTACCAAAAATGGTCATTAAGTTCACTTAAAACAACGAATTAATTGTAACAACAGTAACATGAATGTACCGTATTTATCGGCGTATAAAACGCACCAGCGTATAAGACGCACCTTCCTTTTGGCCCTGGGTTTCAAGAAAAAAATTTAAAGCATTTTTGGGCCACTTGGCCACTTACTGCTTGGCTGCTTAATTAGCTAATTTACATAAATTGCACAAAAATACCAGGATCTCTTTTAAAACACACAGCAATAAGACACATGAACAAAATGCACCAGAATTTAAATCCCAAGTACAAAAAAAAACCCAGACTCAACTCTTTTTCCCCCAACCCACCCAATGCACAGTTTCCAAAGTAAAAAAACATTTACCCCAAGTACAAAACCCCCCAGACTCAACTCTTTTTCCCCCCAACCCACCCATGCACAGTTTCCAAAGTAAACATAAATCCCAAATACAAAACCCCCAGACTCAACTCTTTTTCCCCCACCCCACCCCTGCAGCTTCCACAGTAAAAAACATAAAAGTACAAAAAAAACCCAGCCTCAAAAAAAACCCAGCCTCAACTCTTACCACCTTACCACCCCCAGACTCAACTCTTACCAACTCTTAAACAACATAAATCCCAAATACAAAACCCCCAGACTCAACTCTTTTCCCCCACCCCACCTATGCAGTTTTCAAAGCCTCCCAAATAGGCCCAGTTCAGAAGCTTACCCATGCTGCATTCAAGAGCAGGCCCTCGGCAGCTCAGCTGAACTGAACTGAGCACAGCACCCTCTGCTGGCTGCTGAGAAGCTCAACTCATGCACGTGCATAAATTAAACCCGACGAACAGCTGTAGCTCGGATAGATTAGTTAGGGAAGAAAGCACAAGGGAGCTCTCAGGCTCCGGAAAAACGCGGTAAGCCCGAAAATGCTTTAAAACGGGCAAGGGGGGAAAAGGGATTTTTTAGTATTGGCGTATAAAACGCACCCTACTATTTTGGGTCACAAATGTAGACAAAAAAGTGCGTCTTATACGCCAATAAATACGGTAATTAAAATTACAATCCGATTACAGTTAAGAACTACTAGCAGCAACACGGAGATGAACGGCACAATCCTGCGTAAATGTCCACCTCCGGAGTGCGCACTCCGCAGGTGGAAGGTGCCGTAAATGTGCTGTAAAGCGCATTTACGCCACCCGGAAAGTAAGGCCTGCTGGCGCACACGCCGGCAGACTTGTCTCCGCCGCAGAACCGACCCAGCCACTGGCGGAGGAAGGTAAGGCTCCTAACGGTGGGAGCAGGCTAAGAGACAATCTATTCTTCAGGGAGCAGGTAGGAGGAGAGGTTGAGTGCAATTTACCAAGAGGCTTTCTTTCACTACCAAAGGCAAAATTTTGTATTGCCATCCACTTCACTACCAAAGACAACTTTTTATATTGCTGTCCACTTGTGGTATTATGTAGTCTTAATACCGTATTGTCCCGAGTATAAGACGCACCCTTAAAGTTTGGTGCTATTAAAAAAATCTAATTAAATCACTGGCATTAAATTGCAACAGCCTGATTATAAGACACATCCCTAGTTTAAAAACTTAAATTAGGAGAAAAAAGTGAGTCTTATACTCAGACCAATACGGTATATACTGTACTATTTTCTAAAATTGAACAAGTTTTGGAAAGTGGTTTGGGCATGATGAGGCTACCATGCAATGCAGACCTTTTTGTAGACCTTTGCCCATAACTGTTACCTTATTACTAGTGCTGAAATTATATTTTATACAAATTTGTTTCATTCAGATGCATCACTTTCAAACAAGTATTTCATGGACAGATTCTAATGCTGTGAACATTGGCTTTTCAAATTTTCAGCATGGTTGTTTGGTAACTTGCTTCATTGCAATTTTATGCAATTTTACGCATTTCTAAAGGTATCTGCTCAAAGTTGCAAAATTCATGTCTGTTTGTACAGGTTCATTACAATTCTGTAAAGCAGGAGAGAAACTGTTTCAGTTTCATCTCTCTCAAAGTCCCATATTTTATGATACATCTGTTACCTGCTGTGCCTTGAAATGCAGAAATAAAAGCAAAGGAACTACAGTACATTGTACACCTTTGACCATGATGTGGCCACTGTATTCGTTTCCTAGATGAAATCAGAATTTTCTTCAACAGTATTATATGAAACTGTACTAATGTATGTTCTAATGTGATATTGGGGTTTGTTGAGATAAAGGTTAACACTTGGGAAAGATATAGCAAGTATTGGGTCACTTCACACAAAACTGGCCATCTCTAATTGTAATTCATATTGACAGAGATTTTAATAGCCCAGGGAGGAGAGCTGGAGAATGACCGACTTCATTGACACAGGAATTTAACAAGGGCAAATTGAAAAGAAATCTTCACATTTAATTTCTGATTTAAAATAGTAGGAGGTATTTTCTAATTACAGGAACTTTAGACTTCAGTCTATAACTATAAACTTCAATTATAGTAAACACATCTAGAAATCTAAAAAAAAAAAAAAACCCTAAGAAGTTTCTTGTTGTGTTTATAGGAATTGTGTTGCCTTGTGCTATAGGAATTGTGCAAGATAATTTCTGTTCAGATAAACATAGATAACAGGAACAGAAATGTTTCTACAGTAGGGGTGGTACTGTAAGTTGCGCCCCGTCCTAGTCCCCATTTACAACACGGCACGAGATGGCCCCACCCCATCGCCATCGGAGCCATTCTGTGCGGCGAAGGCAACGGGCAGGGAGTCTCCTGCCCGTCGCCTTCGCCGCACAGAATGGCTCCGACGGTGAGGGGGTGGGGCCGCCTCGTGCCAGGATGTAAACGGGGACTAGGATCGCACGCAACTTACAGTACCGCCCCTACTGTAGAAACGCCTCTGAACAGGAAAGAATAAGAAATACAAAAGATACCTTCTGAGACACAATACAGGACATGACAGAACATTGAACTGTGTTCTCGCGTGTGTGGAGCAGGGTTGTGTTTCAACATCATGAGCCTCCTTCCAGAGGCGTCGTCTGATATGGGGCGGTGGGCCCCAGGGCGTAGGGCGCTGAGGCCTCCTGGGGGGGGCGCGGACCTCCTTAGGTTTCGTTTTTGAAACTTTTTTTTACCTTTTTACGTTTTCCCGGGGGTTTTAACTGGTTTTTAGTGGTTACGGGGCATCTGTGAGTGTAGTGTGTGCTTTCTCCCCACTTATCTGTTATCTCTGAGCCGTTCGGAAGTGCCCCGAACTTCCTCCGGCAAGCGCCCTTCGACTCCGGCAAGCGCCCAGAACTTCTTTGTTCTGCGCTTACGCAAGTCCTGTGCAGTTCTGCGCCTGCGCTAACTGCACCAGGCACCATCTTCCTTTAGCGCAGGTGCAGAACGTCGAAGTTCTGGGCGCTTGCCGGAGGAAGTTCGGCCCCAGGCGCCCGAACTTCGGGGCGCTTCTGATCGGCTTAGAGATAACAAGTAAGTGGGGAGAAAGCACACACTACACACACAGATGCCCCTTTAACACTACTCCCCCCCCTGGAAAACAATAAAAAACAGAAAAAAGAAGCGCAAATTTTAGGTTTCGAAATCGAAACCTAAAATTTTTGACAGTATTATTGGGGGGCGCCGGGGGGGCGCCCCAACCTGCTCCGGCCATAGCGACGCCTCTGCCTCCTTCAACATTCTTTACCCTTCTTTTGCATTGCCTGAAGAAAGTTATCTTATCAGGATGCAAAAACAAAAGCCAACTACAAACTGGGAGGAGAGTTTGAGCCTATCCTACCAACTGTCTTGCTTTTATTAAGCACAGAGTGTTTTAATTGAGTGTTTTCCATTTTGTCTAAACAGTTCAATGTGCTACAAATTTTAGGCATTCTCACAAGCTCTTCTGATTTGGGTAGGATGTGAAAGTTTCATGGCCAGCAACTATAGAGAATGATTTAATAAATACGGGATAAAAAGCCATGTGCAAAAAAGAGCAAAGAATTTTCTGTTAAAACCAAATTTAAAAGCTAAAAAAGCATTAAAACAGCTTAAAAATAAGAAAAAACGTAAAACACTAAGAATTCACAACATTTCTTTCATTCCTACGAATATCATCAGGTGAGTGAGCACCCTGAATTTTGTTTGTCATCACTGAAATATTAGTCCAAGAATCTGCTCACAAAGGATGCACAGAGAAGCAATTGAAATTTAAGTATAAATAATTTTATTAAACCAGCAGCAAGAATTGTCTTTTATTGATAAAGCATGGACTCCCACTTTAAGAAAGAGTGTGCTGTAAATGGACTACTGTCAATCAGGCCAGCTTTAACAAGGCTTTCTGCAGCAGCCGGGTGATTACTTGTGGTTGATTCAGCACATGCTTGCAATTAACACCTAATTGCTTTCTTTTGTGGAGCCCAATCTTCTCCATTCCTTTATAACTTGAGCTGCAGCCCTCCTGGCTTCACCATCTTGTGCAGCTTGTGCTCACTCACCTGATGACATTCATACGAATGAAAGAAATGTTGTGAATTGTTAGTGTGTGTTAAGTTTTTTCTTGTTTTTAAGCTGTTTTAATGCTTTTTTAGCTTTTAAATTTGGTTTTAACAGAAAATTCTTTGCTTTTTGTTTTTTTTGCACATGGCTTTTTATCCTGTATTTATTAAATCATTGTCTTCTGATTTGATCTGGGTGTGGATTAGTTTTCTCTCTGACTGATCTAGTTCCTTTATTAGTCTACAATGATTTCAAACTTCTCAATCTGAAGGAGCCTTTTGCAATCCTAAAATGAGTCTTGGGAAGCCCCGCCAGCACATGCACAGAGTTTCAGGGAGCCCCAGAGTGCCAGTGCATGCCCGGAGTGGCACAGAACCAATCCCAATGCTGAATGCCGGCGAAGAGCCAGAACAGGAGTGGAATAAGGAAGGGGATCCATGAACAGGAGAGGCGGGAGGGACAGATGAGCAAACCAGGCAAGGGTCAGGTGGCAGCCACTTATGGTGTGCTTGTGGACCCCTTGAAGGAGAGCCCCAGGGAGTCCTTGTCTCAGGGAGCCCCAGGGAGCACACTGTGATAAATGCTGGTTTAGTATAAATTGTGCTCAGAGGTATAGACAGGTGGGGTTAGGGGGTACATTGCCCCACTGAGAGTACTGCATCACTCCCTCTTGGCTCTTTTTGTGGATCTCCTGGGAAGATGCTTTAGGGCCGATTCACACTAGTTTTCCCGGCGGGGATGGCCCTGCCCTTGCCTCTGCCCCTGCGTATGCGTTTGTCTATGCAGTTGGAGCTGGGGGAGTGTCTTGCTGCCTGTTGTCCCTCCTTCTGTCCCGCCTTCTTAAGAAAGCGCAGCTGTAATTTGGTGAACAGAAGTGCGCTCTTCCAATTGGTGGGCTGCTGTAGCTCCGTGAACATCCCCAGCTCCGCAAGCACAACCGCCTCAAAAGTTGAGGGGAAACCAACTTTCCTGCCTCTGCGTTTCTGCTCCGCAAGCTGCTACGCAAGCATAAAAACAGCTCTGTGCTACCCTCCGCAGATCTGCAACGAGCCGGGAAAACTGTAGTGTGAATCGGCCCTTAGGCTACCTCTCTCATCTCTTCCACACAGTTTATCTTCCACTCCCCTTTATTATTTTAAAAACATGGGAGTGGGAAGAGCAGCAGGAGGAGGAGGAGGAGGAGGAATTGTTACAGCTGGCACAGTGCAGGGCTGGGCAAGATGAAGTTGTGGGAGGGGTGGCCAGCAGAGGCGGTCAGTGAGGGCAGAGAAATTCCCTCTAATATCTCTTGCCAATCTGTTGCCTGAGGTGGCTGTCCCACTACACCTTAGTAGTGGGCTTGCTGTGATCCAACCTAGAAACATGGCTGCCCCACTTAGTAAGGAAGGCTGACTGCAGCCTTGATGGTACTTCCTGATAATTTTACTTGGATTTTTGCTGGATAGAAATTTACCCCTATTGCTTTCAATGGAGCTAAGTTGGAAATGGCCTGGCTTCCATTACTTTTTTCTACAGAGATTTTTAGGCAATTTTACCAACATTACATGGTATGTTGGGTGCAACTCTTGAGGGTGTGTGTGAAGCAGTTGACAGAAGATTAAGAACTTCTCAGTTCTCCTGACATAGGGTGCAATCCAAACCTACTTAGGCCGCCGTTATAACCAGCGGCCCAGTGAAAACGGGAGGCCCCAGAACAGAAAGGGAATTCAAATCCCCTCCAAAAGGGGAATTCAAAGAGGATTTGAATCCCCTTTCCGTTCTAGGGCCTCCCTTTTTGCTGGCTGCTGGTTACAACGGCAACCTAAGTAGGTTTGGATTGCGCCCATAGTTCCATACAAACCTGGGAGTACATGCTGAGTGGTAAGGAAGGGCCCTGCGGTTGACAAACTCCAGACACACGTAAAGCATATGTGAACAGAGACCTTAAAAAAGAGTATCTTCATTGGGGTGTTCTGACACTTAGATGAGCAGAGATGATTAATTTGATCTTGGTTGCAGTCTCAAATCTCAGTCGAATAATGGATTAAATCAGTGGTTCCTAAACCTTTTAGAGCCACAGCCCACTTCTTAAAATGACAGTCTATCAGGATCCACCTAATACCTAGACCAGAAGTGATATCACTAAGCAGGAAGTGAAATCATTAAGCTGGTGATGATCAGAAATAAGCACTTTGTTCTCATTCAGGTATGCATTCATTTTGGCACAAATAAAAAATTAAACTGAATTGGGACCATTCAGTTCAATTTTTTTATTCATTTCTAAATGAAGGTTTCTATGAGAGTCAAATTATACAGCATATGAATCATTCAGTTTGTTCATTATCCTATTCGTTCTTGTAATTGGTAGATGTATCCCAGTATCAGGAGGAGGGAAGATACAGACTTAAATGACACATGAAGGCTAGGAGCTAGTGAGTGAGGAAGATGGTCCCCCATAGCTTCCTCAAAAGTAAAACACGCACACATACATAC
Source organism: Plestiodon gilberti rubricaudatus (assembly GCA_026170595.1). Classification (NCBI taxonomy): domain Eukaryota; kingdom Metazoa; phylum Chordata; class Lepidosauria; order Squamata; family Scincidae; genus Plestiodon; species Plestiodon gilberti. The sequence continues at coordinate 72,087,963 of JANXHW010000006.1, read as the reverse complement.
ACTTTTTTTACTGCAACGTTTAAAGGAGAAAGCTGTTGAGGCTCATCTGGCACAGGAGCACCATTTTCCTACCTTCCACCCCCATTCCTTGTTCACTACCCCTATTTATTTGGAATGTGTGTGTGTGGGGGGGGGGGCTTACCTTGAAGCACAGCAGAGCTTGGGGCTCTTTTCTTAATGGAGCTATTTTTATTTCTTCTCCAGACAGGAAGAAAGGTGAAGGAGCTTACGGGATTTGTTTGTAGGCTTTGTGAGGGCTACTGCTATGGAAGTACTCCTCACAAAGCTTACAACTCCTATAAGCTCCTTCACCTTCCTTCCTGTTCGGAGAAGAAAGAAAAATAGCTTCTTGTGCTGAGGTAGCTCTTCTGGGTTTGCGACCCACCAGAAATTAGCTAGTGACCCACTGGTGGGTCACAACCCACAGTTTGGAAACTACTGGATTAAATTATACTACGTATATTACTTTCTCTTGAATGGTATTTGTTAGACCAGCAGTTCTCAAACTGGTGGGTCGTGACCCACCAGGAGAACTGGATGCAGCCGCCAGCCTTTTAAGGGGTGTGGCGACCGCAGCCATGGTGACGGCGTGCCCAGGATCGAGGCGGTGCTCCCAGGTTCGCGCTGCCGCTGGTGACTAAAGGAGCTATTTTTAACATTTGTTGCACTGGCCCTCTGGAAGATGCGGGGAGGCCCGCAGCCCTCTCTGTGGGCCTCCCTGTGCTGCCAATTGGCTCTCAGTGGTGATTGCGACCCACTTCCGGCTTTGGGAGAACCTAGCATCTAGACCCATAACCAATAGTTTGCATTGACTCTTGCTACATTGTCATGTATGTAGGTCCATGCCATTACTCTGGTATGTCTTGAGCTGCTACAATTCATTCATTTGACCAAATCCTGCAACACCTCTGCCCAACTTTTTAATTTTTTTTCTTTTTTTAATAGACACCCTAGAATCAAATCTACCATCAGATATGTATCCAGCATCAATTAGAACAATCCTCAAAAAGTTTCTTATTAAAGTTTCACAGGCGTTGAACCTTTTGTTAGCTGAGATGTGTTTTCAGCTACGTCCAAATCATTTTTCTCATTATTTTTAGAGGAAGTAAAGAATGTTTTTAGAAAAATTCAAAAGGATTTTTTTCTCCAGTATCTCCTGTTCCTGTTTTTTAAAGGTATCAGTTATACCAAAAGATAGATGGCAATTGCTTATTTTGAAGTAGAAAAATGTGATTGATATGTACTGAACCCAGTCCTATCCCCGCCATGCTATAGCAAGCAGCCATGCCAAAAAGGTATGCTGTGGTGGTGGGTGACCTGACGGCAAACAGGAGGTAAATAGAACAATTTTTACTTACCTCCATGTGAGTCCTCATGACTCTTATGGGTCTCCTTAGACAGACACCCACCATTTTGGTGGCATATGTCTGAGGAGAGAAAAGGGGCAGGGAGGGTTTAAAAAGAAGGGATAAGATCCAGTGTGCATGACTGCTGCTGGGTCCACACCCTCCCTGACCCATGGTTCCTCCCTTAAAATGCCTCATTCCTCCTCTCCCCATGGCCCACCCCTGCCACCGACTTACTGACACTGGGGGATCCAGGAGGGTTGTTGCCGTGTGTCCAGCGTCTCTTGCTGTTTCTGGCAGCAGCTGGGTAGTGCACAACAATGTATCATATTTTTTGATGCCGTAAGTCGGGCTGATGATAGGATTGGGGCAAAAGTGTGTGAAGGTCCAATAACTATGTAAACTTCTCATTCAGAATGCCACAACATCTGAACGAGGGTGTTACTAGCATGTACTGTTCAACAGAAAAAAAGGAGAACATATACTTACAGCGCAATCCTAACCAACTTTCCAGTGCTGGTGTAGCCATACCAACAGGGCGCACACTGCATTTTGCATTGCAGGGCAGTCACAGAGGCCTCTTCAAGGTGAGGGAATATTTGTTCCCTTACCTCAGGGCTGCATTGCAGCTGCACCAGCCCTGGAATGTTGGTTAGGATTGCGTTGCAAAGCTGGGAATGTGTTGGTCAGTAGTACAATACTATAGACATAAGCTGAAGTCAGTTCAAAGCATGATTTATAATGTGACAACTCATGTACTCAAGAGAATATGAAAAGGAGAGTGTGACCATTAATTAAAATGGTTTGCTGTCTCTAGGTTGGATTCCTGTACTGAAGAGGGGAGGAACTTTTGAGATGGGACCTACTGCTGAGTTCTAAAATTTACAATTGGCTTTATTCAATAAATGTGGCTCAATTTATATTTCAAATGACTTGTCTCATGTGTTTGTTGGGGGTGTGTGTGTATGGACTAAAAAAGAACACATAGTAAAGCTGGGAACATGTTGATAATACTATAGACATATGCTGCCTAATAAGCTGAAGTCAGTTCAAAGCAGACATTTAAAAATGTGATAACTCATGTAGTTAATAGAATATGAAAAGGAGAGCCTGACCGCTTAATTGACATAACGATCTTGACAAGTGTTTGTTATTCTTTTGCCAGCTTGCTCACTCTGTTAACTTGCTGCTGACTTGAGTGCGTAGTGCCATAACACACTTTTTTAATCCACTTGTTTGTTCCTAAATAAAATATAATAGCTATCAGCAGGAGTAATTGGTTAGGAAGTTGTTGTCTGCGTCTTACCCTGTAAGATTTAGAATATTCTTTAAAATACAGCAACATTTGGTATGGGAATGATCAAGAATTTTCTGTTAGAATTCAAGAAACCACTATGTTCTGGCACCCTTTGTACTTAAAAGTAGATAGATGGTGTTAAAGAAAAGCAAAAGTAGATGGATGGTGTTAAAGAAAAGCAAAAGTATTTCCAATGAGAAATGCTCCCCAGTGCTTTCAGAAATTGGGTGATTAAAAGTGCTTCCTCTCCCTGGGATGCCTATCATTAGAGGGGACAATATGTAGTGAGGAGAAAGGTTATCAGTATGTATGCCTACAAGGAGAGAGACCTTGAGCTATAGGAAAACCTTAAAAGCTATGGTCAGAGCTTCCTTGTAGCACCTTAATACCTTCAAAGCAGGTGTGTTTCTTTAGAGGTCAAGGGTTCAGCAACTGAGACCATCGCTACTAAGGATAATTCTCTCAAGCAGGCACCCCACTAAACAATTTTAAAAAGAGAGAGTCTTATAAGGGGAAGAACATAAGATAAAAGAGATCTCAACAATGTATCCTCAGTGTTCCATTTTCTTTCCATTATAAAGAACATCTTTCTTCCCTGAATTCTTTTCTCCCCATGGAAACTTTTGGAGGCTTGGTCACACACAAGCAATTAGAGTAGCAATACTTCCACTTTTGTGCAATGTGAAGTGTCTAGGCAAAAGTGAATATAGCAATAGCTAAGATACTCTCATTTCAAAACAGAAATGTATCACTGGTATCACCTGTACTTCACAGACAAAAATGGAGAATTGTTTCCATAATATATAGGCATTTCTACATCAGTAGACAAGGAGGACAAACTCAAGTGTATAGGTGATAATTTCCCCTGACGTTGGGGAATGAAATAGTCTGAGTGCCAAGAGGATGAAATGAAATTCACATAATTTGCTCTCCTAGTTCAGTTATTATCATGCTGAGACTGAATTGAAATGTTGCACGCTATTGCACTGCAGTAGAAACATGGTAAAGTACACAAAATATTTCAGGGGAAACTTCTTAAATGCCTGTAGTTCAAGGAACTACCGTAGCAAAGAAGCTTTGAGAATGTCATGCTTTCATTTTGGAACAAAGCAAGAAGCTAGGTGAATAAATAGATGCGGCATGATACAAAATCTTGCCAGTTGCCTTAGATGGTCTATGTATTAAAATAAAATTAAAATACCTTACTGTGGCATCTGTGAAATTACTGTAATTGTCTGTTGCATAATAAAGTGCTCGAAATGTTCCCTATTAGCCTCTGACATACACCGCTGACATAGTTGATGGGCAGCTCAGTCCGCCTGGATCCTGATCTCTGCTGCGGTCAGTCTGCAGCAGGCACCCTGCGGCAGAAAGTCTACTCGGGGAAGGGGACGCTTGTCCCCTTCCCCGAGTGTAACAGCGGCTGGGTCCAATTGGCCTCCTCGGATTTGGGTCCCTTCGGGGAGAAAGGCGGGATAAAATGTAAGTAAATAAAATTTCCACCAGTTATTTTGCTGGCGGAAGTCTGAGGAGGCTGTGTAACAGCCCAGCCAATCGGCGGGGGTCAGGATATGGCTGAGGCCGATCCCCGCCCACTCCCCGATCGGTTGGGCCTATCTGCCCCCGCCGTTCCCGACCAGCAGTGCTGGATCCTTAGTCCGGTGGCAGGCTGGTGAGTCCTCGGCCGGTGGAGCGGGGAAGGCCGGCCTTCCCTGCTCTCGAGTTGTCGCAAATGTGCCTTACAGCACGCTTGCGACATCTTCGGCCAGCAGAATGCTCGTTCCGCCTGCAAAGTTACAGTAGGATTACACTGTAAGGGATCTGCAGACATCTAAAATTCTACAATATTTTCTGAAATTAACAAAGCATGACAGATATTTGCTCATTAGAAAATCACTGAAAAAAAATATTGGGCTGTAATCCTGTACACTTCTTGGGAGTGAGAGCGCAATCCTGACTAAAGGGCTGCCCGCTGGATCCTATCTCCATTCTGAGCTGATCGTGAGCAGGCCGGAGGTCTCCTCGAGGCAAGGGGACATTTGTCCCCTTCCCCTGGTGTAGCGCGGGGAGGCCCCAATAGGCCTCTTCGGATTTACGCCAGCTATGAAGCTGGCGTACGTCCAAGGAGGCTGTGTAATGGCCACGCCACCCCGGAACGGGACGAGGATATAACGGCTGCCATCCCCGCCCCCTCCTGGGCTGGCTCGGCCAACGGTCATTCTCCATCACAGCCCGACCGCCCCTGCCGGTGCACCCCTTACCTGTCTCCGGCGGCCGCAGGGACAATCTGGCACCGGAGTGAGGGCTGTCAGCCTTGTGCCAGTGGCCCTTACTCAAAAGTAGTCACAAACATGCTTTACTGCACGTTTGCAAAACTTTCGAACGGTGGAGCATGTGCTCCACCGTTTGAAAATTACGGTGGATTGCACGGTAAGTCTTGTTGAATATAGTGAGACTTAGTAAAAGATAAAGGTATCCCTTGACAATTAAGTCCAGTCGTGTCCGACTCTAGAGAGCGGTGCTCATCTCTGTTTCAAAGCCGAAGAGCCAGCGCTGTCCAAAGACGTTTCCATGGTCATGTGGCCAGCATGACTCAACACCGAGGCGCATGGAACACTGTTACCATCCCGCTGACGCGGTACCTATTAATCTACTTGCAATTTCTTGCTTTCCAACTGCTAGGTTGGCAGGCGCTGTCGCACGGATTCGAACTGCCGACCTTTCGATCAACAGCTCATGGTTCATTGGTTTAACCCACTGCGTCGCTCAGCAAATCTGCATAGGATTGAAGGGAGTGACAACAGGAAACAGGTTATCTTGTTGGCTGTGTGCTCCCTGAGGCATCTGGTGGGGCCACTGTGAGATACAGGAAGCTGGACTAGATGGGCCTTTGGCCTGATCCAGCAGGGCTCTTCTTACGTTATGCCATGTTTACTTTGAGTCAAACAACATGTGATGCTAATATGCCATTTAGGCTTTTGGCTGCAATCCTATACACACTTTCCTGGGAGTAAGCCAGTGGTTTACTCCCACAATGGGACTTTCTTCTAAGTAAGCATGTATAGGCTTGTATTATTTGTTTTGTTAATTAAAATAGTAGCCAGTGCGGAGGGTGGTGGTGTTATGGTTAGGACCTCAGTGTAAGGAGAGGGGGTGTTGAACCCTTTCCCCTCATGCCATGGTCATGACACACATCCTGCTTCCCAAAACTGCTATTGGCACTGCCAGTGTAATGTCTGGTCATCTGTTTAGGTATCGCTGGTCTGTTGTTGTAAAACACCTTTTGCCATGCATGTACTAGAAAAAAACATTCAGGAAAATTGTTGTGCCTCTTTTCTCCAGTGTGACTGACAACTTTGTGAAGCAATTTTTTGATCCAAAAAATAGTTTAGGAAAAATGGGTTGAACCTTCCCTGTCCAAGCACAGCTGCACTACTCAAAATCAGCATCCCTGCTGCCAACTTAAAATTAAAGAAAGGGAACTCCAAGTCAGGGTCTTCTGTATTGTCTGATTTGGCCCCCCCTTTTTTTGTACATTATGGTAGACTCTATATATTTATGCTGTAGTTAGAATCTCTTTTACACAATGTCTTCTGTCTAGAATCTGTTTTATACAATGTCTTCTATTGTATCACTGCTATCTACCACTCAACACCAAATATTTTATAACCTTATAATTTTAGTTCTGCAGCGTATTGAGAGTATGGGAGAAGCTTGAAACCAGCTAGAAGAGTGCGTCATGCTAATATTGATGATGTGGAAAGTTAGTGACTTTCACAAAACATTAAAAAAAACAGCCCCTTCAAGCACCCTGTGACTATTGTATCATTGAGAAGATCCCTGTGACTATTGTATCATTGTAAAAAAGTAATTGCCATCAATTTTGAAGAACTGAGCATCTATACACCTCTCACATAAAAGACTGTACTGTCAAGAAAATAGTACAAGTCCTGAATGCTGAATGGAAACCAGGTTCTTAATATCCATACCGTGTGAACAAACCCTAATGGATGAAAAGTAGCAAGTCTGCATCACTAAAAATATGTGCTGTTAAATGTTAATACTATTGCAGCGCAATCTTTTGCATGGTTTTTCAGAAGCAAGTCCCATTATGTTCAGTGAGCTTACTCTAAGGAAAGTGTGTACAGGATTGCATGTTAACATTGTGGAATACTGTATTTTCACTGGGTTCTGAAGTAACAATTGATTTCACTTTTACCTCTTTTTGTCAGAGTTCTTTTCCTAAGATCTTTGTCTTTAAGTAGCCTGAGCCTGACTCTTAAGTAGCATTCTTTTGAAGTAAATGGTGGCATTTAGAACATGTCATTATGGAAACCTCTTGTATTGCTGCCTCTGTGCTCTAGAACAGGAGTGGTCAACCTTTCAACATGAATGCTCCTGAACTTTTAATGGTTGTATAGGTGAGCTGCTTTAGCAGCACCATCCGCAATTGCAGTTGCCAAGATTCTGTCTTCTACACAACTCTTAAGAATGCAGAGTTCCTAATGGTGGAAGGTTGGCCACCCCTGCTCTAGAACTAAACGAGACTTGCAATCAGCTGTTAGGGGAAAAATAAATATAGTTTGTGGAGCTTGGCTCCAACTTTATTTGTTCGTGTTATAAAATTAGATATTATCTCTCTGAAATGAGAACCAATATTGTTTACAAAATTGATAAAAGCAACAAGACATACAGCATGCAATCACTGGTAGTAATAATCTTTGGACGACTTTGCCCTTTCTCCCTTGCTCTTCCATATGCTAGGAACGGTGGAACCTTCAGGTTACTTCCTTATTTCTGTAAAAATCTCTCCTTAAAATCCACTTTTTCTGTGAAGCCTTAGTCCAGGGGTGGCCAACCTTCCACCATTAGGGCCTCTGCATTCTTAAGAGTTGTGTAGAAGACAATCTTGGCATCTGCAATTGCTGATGGTGCTGCTAAAGCAGCTGCACCTGCTGAAATGTCCTCACCTATACAACCATAAAGGTTCAGGAGCATTCATGTTGAAAGGTTGGCCACCCCTGCAGTAGAATATTGGGACTTGTGCTCAAGGTTACATGAAAATGATAGATTTTAAGGTGGGAAGTAAGTAAGAGATGTGACATCACAGAGACATTCTGGGAGCGGTTCCAAGCATAAGGGTAGCAAGTGAGGAGGAGTGGGGTCTTTTGAGGGAGCGCAAGACCTTCAGACAGCTGAGGGTACTCAGAGCTGGACAAACAAATGCCACTAGCAAAAATGTGTTGAGATATAACAGAGTTACTTTTATACTGCCCTTCTGCCAATTCCTATTCAAGGTGGTTTATAATTTAAAATGGTTTACAATTCAATAGACATGATAGAAAAGGAAAAAGAGATGAAGATTTTGAACACACATTTGCCACATTCAGAGTCATTTGCTTCTAGGGCAAACCACTTCTTCCACACTTAGAATGCATATATGGCTTCAACTAAATCCCCATTGAAAGTAATTGAAGATGTTAATCATCATGAGTAATTTAAATCCCATTGCTTTCAATGGGACCTAGTCTCGACTACATTGCTACCATCACGTTTACAGTGATCAGCGGTGTGTCAGAGAGCACCTATTCCCCTACAGTTCACATGTTCAGGGTAATCAGTCCTGTGCTGATTGGTACTGATTGCACTGACTAGCAGGATCAGTACAGGTTGTGCAGGTACTGTTGCGCTAGAACAGTCATAGTCCCTCTAAAACCCTACAACTTGAATTCTGTTTGTTCCTTTTTTGCTTCTTTTTATGCTTTTTTCACTGCTGGGAATGATATTTATGATTACCTTGGGAGATACATTTGATCTACTTTATTGTTCTAGAAGCACCTGAACCCAGAGCCTCCCACAGTAACAGTAAACAACCTAGTTAACTGTTTTTCTTGATCTTCATGTTAGTATTGTTCTTCTAGGAAAAAAGGATGCTCATTGTGGGGAAAAAAGGACCCTATAATGATTCTGTAGTTTCATTCTGGCAGTGCTAATTTTTGCCATATCACCATCTTTATCAGCCCATCTTGTTGTATTTTTATGTCTCTTTCAGCCACTTTCTATTTTCTGAAAGACGTGCTATTAGTCTGCTGGATGTCCAATGTTCTTTTTGAGGTTCTACATCTCCTAGAGGTATGGTACTCAGTTTAACAAATGTTATGTGAAGCATCTCCCCAAGGTTTTAAGTAAATGTGATGGAAGAGAACAGCCTCTTATTGCAGAGCACTACTTAAGCCTGCAAGGCACTACTCCAGTATATTGATTGCTTGTAAAGTGAAATACAAATTAATTTCAGTAGAATGGAAAATTAGTATTTACTTGGACATTCTAGGTTAGTAAGCTGGTCTCATGTAAGGAAGAATGTGAATTGCATTCTGTATGAAGCAAGTGTGGCTGAGGTAATCCCTTGGCCTTCTTTTTACTATGAAGGACAGGTGTTTCTACAATATAGCTGAATGAGTTTTATCCTGTCTTCCTGATATATTGTATTTTGTGCTGTTCAGGCAACTTCTGTTACCTCTGAGGGTCAAGATCGTTTTAGTATAAGCCCATGCTGCAACTATTGCCACCATCTGTCAAAGGGGATGACTTTCTTTGCAAATGAACTGTTCAAATAAAGCCATGGGATTTCCTGCAAAGGTCTACTTGCATTATTGAACTTAAAATGGTAATGAAATCCTGTACTATGTAGTCGTGACAGCCAATAGCAGAATGGAGCAGAGGGATTGTGTCATGTTGCAATGGCTAGAGGACCTGTAAATAACACTTTTTTAGAATAAGATGGCTCAAAGGAATAAGTGACACAGTCCCCTTGGTAAGGGGGAAATAATCTGTATTCCAGGCCCACACAAGTTCTGACCAACCAAGCTGCTTGAAGCCCATAAGTTATTTATTGGACTGCCAGATGTTTTACAGTCTTCCTTCTTTTGCAGTGTCAGGCAGGCAGCAAAGAGAGAAAAAAGGGATAATCGACCACTAAGTGTACCGCCATACTAGACTGGTGTGTAGGTTTGCTCTATTCACCTGTATCCTCCTCTCTTTCTACACACATGCACACACATTATCCTAATTCTAGTATATCAGAGAGAAAATATTAACAAGTTGCCCCATGAAACACACTGCTCACTATGTTAAAAGAGTAGCTTGGGGACAGTTAAAACAACCAAGCAGCACTTATTTTCTTTATATGTTCTTGTACTTGAGTAAACAGCAGTATGAAGCAGTGCCACGTGAACTGGCCACATATGTGGAGGTAGTTGGGCCCCTTGTACTTTCCTAAATATAGAAGGACTGAAAATATATATTGCTTGTATGTATGTTTGTGATTATAGATTTTTAAGGATGAACAAGTGGAGTTAAATATATTCTGACTTGCTTCTTTGTGACATTAGACAAGCAAGAGGATATTCTCCAATTCTATTTTACTACCCAGAAAAAAATAAGCTGTTTGTATGCACGTTAAATGTATGATAAAGGACAAAAAAGGCAGGGACCTAACAGAAGCAGAAGAGATTAAGAAGAGATGGCAAGAATACACAGAAGAACTATACAAGAAAGATCTTAATGTTCCTGATGACCACGCTGGTGTGGTCACTGACCCAGAGCCGGACATCCTAGAGAGTGAAGTCAAGTGGGCATTAGGTAGCATTACTAACAACAAAGCTAGCGGATAATATCCCAGCTGAGCTACTTAAAATCCTAAATGATGATGCTGTTAAAGTGCTGCACTCAACATGCCAACAAATATGGAAAACTCAGCAGTGGCCAAAGGATTGGAAAAGGTCAGTTTATGTTCCAATTCCAAAGAAGGGCAATGCCAAAGAGTGTTCAAACTACCGCACAATTGCACTCATTTCACATGCTAGCAAGGTTATGCTCAAAATCCTACAAGCTAGGCTTCAGCAGTACGTGAACCGAGAACTACCGGAAGTACAAGCTGGGTTTCGAAGAGGCAGAGGAACTAGAGATCAAATTGCCAACATGCGGTGGATCATGGAGAAAGCACGAGAGTTCCAAAAAAAAACCCCCTACTTCTGCTTCATTGACTGTGCAAAAGCCTTTGATTGTGTGGATCACAACAAACTGGCAAATGAGAAACCTGTATGCGGGTCAAGAAGCAACAGTTTGAACCGACCATGGAACAGCTGATTGGTTCAGAATTGGGAAGGGAGTACAGCAAGGCTGTATATTGTCACCCTGCTTATTTAACTTATATGCAGAGTACATTATGAGAAATGCAGGGCTGAATAAATCGCAAGCCGGAATCAAGATTGCCGGGAGAAATATCAACAACCTCAGATATGCAGACGATACCACCCTAATGGCAGAAAGTAAAGAAGAACTAAAGAGCCTCTTGATGAGAGTGAAAGAGGAGAGTGCAAAAGTTGGCTTGAAACTCAACGTTAATAAAACTAAGATCATGGCATCTGGTCCCATCAATTCCTGGCAAATAGAAGGGGCAGAAATAGAAGCAGTAACAGATTTTACTTTTTGGGGTTCCAAGATCACTGCAGACAGAGACAGCAGCCATGAAATTAAAAGACGCTTACTCCTTGGAAGGAAAGCTATGGCAAACTTAGATAGCATAATAAAAAGCAGAAATATCACCATGCCAACAAAAGTTCGTATAGTCAGGGCAATGGTGTTCCCAGTAGCAATGTATGGTTGCGAGAGTTGGACCATAAGGAAGGCTGAGCCCCGAAGAATAGATGCTTTCGAACTGTGGTGCTGGAGAAGATTCCTGAGAGTCCCTTGGACTGCTAGGAGATCAAATCAGTCAATCCTAAATGAAATCAACCCTGACTGTTCCCTGACTGTACCTGGATGGACAGGTACTGAGGCTGAAACTCAAATATTTTGGCCACCTAATGCGAAGAGAGGACTCTCTGGAGAAGACTCTGATGCTGGGAAAGATTGAAGGCAAAAGGAGAAGGGGAAGGCAAAGGATGAGATGGTTAGACAGCATCACCGATGCAACGAACATGAAAATGAGCGAACTCAGGAAGATAGTGGAGGACAGGAAGGCCTGGCGGGATATGGTTCATGGGATCACGAAGGGTCGGACACGACTTAACGACTGAACAACAACAACATGCACGTTAGCATCATAGTAGGCAGCCTTAGTTCCTGTTACAGAAGCTTATGCTGCAGTTGTATTCAGGGTGAAACTACACATTGGTAGTATGGTTTTTGTAGTTTTAAAACCAAATTGCTGCTGTTTAAATAGCAGCTGTGATTACCAGTCAGAATTAGGACAACAGTGTGGCAGAATGTTTCTAACTCTTTCCAAATGGACGGCAGTTGGTGCTAATCAAAGCTTGGTGCTTCTAAAAATAAAGTGAAAGCTTGTTGAGAGTGAGACAGCTATTCACAGGGACTTCACTGTGCTGGTACCAGGGGGATAGGGCCGGATGGGTAGGATCTCAGCGGCAAACATGCACATCAGATCCTATCTCTCATTTTTCAGCCCACCCACCCCCCTTTCTCTCCGATTTACTCCAGCTATATAGCTGGTGTCGGTCCAAGGAGACCCATAGGCCACCAGGGGAGGGCTATGCAGAGGTAAATAATAAATATTGTTACCTCTGGCAAGTCTTCTGATTGCCCCCCCCCCCATTGGATGCAGCATGTGTCCTGTCATTGTGGTTGCATTGGTGCCAATAGTGGGAGATAGGATTGGGCAGTTTGTCCCTTTTTAAATTTGGAATTCTGCTCACTTTTCAGGGTGAGTTAACAAGCCTGATACTTAGCAGCCTGCATGCTGTTAGGCCTTCCTCTGCTCTCAGTAGCAAAGGAAGTTTGAAAGTGGAAGTGAATGCATCTCTAGCCACCTCATCTGTTGTTCTATTGTCACTGACCAGTTCCCCCAGATTGCTCAGGAGCCTCTCTTGCTGCTCCTGAGAATACCTGAAGGTGTGCCATCATCCTGACTGGGCTGAGTGAAGCCAAGAAGTGATGTAAGCAGATGCTTTCCTTGCTTTCTTGTAGAGGTCCAAGCTGCACAGCTGCTACTTGTTGGTGGCCTGTACCTGCCTCTGCTGTTCCAATGTCCTGCTGAGTTGGGCAGAATGGGCAGCACTGTCTGGGTCTCCTGGCAACCAAGGAGACCCATAGGCCACCAGGAGGGCTATGCAGAGCTAAGTACCGTATTTTTCAATCCATAGGACGCATTGGACCATAGGACGCATGCATCCTATGGAGCAAAAAAATAGGAAAAAAGGTTTTCCACTTACCTGGCTTGTGGGGGCTTCTGGGAGGCCTGTGGGGGCTTCGGGGAGGCCTGCAGATGCTCGCGCAGGCCTCCCCGATCTTCAGTTCGGCGATAAATGGCTCTTTTCAGCCATTTCTGGTTTTCACGAAAACCGGAAATGTCCGAAAAGAGCCATTTATCGCCGAACTGAAGATCGGGGAGGCCTGCAGAGGCTCGTGCCTCCCCGAAGCCCCGGTAAGTATTTTATTTACATTTTTAACCTTTGCTCCATAAGATGCATACTTTTTTCCCCTTATTTTTTTTGGGGGGGAAGTGCGTTTTTTGGGGGGGGAAGAGCGAAAAATACGGTAATAAATATTGACAAAATCAAATATTGACAAAATCAAACAACAGTATTGCATGGACATTTTTGGAAATAAAACATCAACAAACATTTTTGGTATGCATCCATTTGTGCAACTGCATTAAAAAAAAAAAGAATTACAGTACTTGCTCAGAAGTTGTTTAGAAGTACCCAGGCTTTTCTTACAACACATTCCTATACATGTTTACTCAGAAGTAAGTCCCAGTGTGACCTGTAGGGCTTACTCTCAGGTAAGTGTGTGTAGGATTGCAGCCTCGGATATCCAAGAACATATGTGGCAATGTAGAAAACCCAATGACAATAAATAGGCTGGTTTCATGCATCCCTAGGGAATGAAACTCAAACTTTTATTTTTTTTTCGGTCAAAGGTATAACTCCCCTTACCTTTTTAACATAAGAAACAATGCTACCAACTCCTAGGGGGATACATGCACATCTGTATCAATTGCTTAGAGGGGAAACTATTATTTTGCCATCCCAACAGCCAAGCTGTCTCGACCTAGATAATGTCTTAGGAAATAAGACGAAACGTTGGTTCCTGTAAACATCGGACTTCTCCGCACTCATTGTTTTGCTGTTTGTTTTGAGTGGCGCTTTTTGAAGATTTTATACGTGTGTGCCTGGAGTTCTTTGTATTTTATATTTAATTACATGGCTACTTCACCCATAAAACTTGTGTCTTGTATTCTAGTAGCTGGCCATGAAAGCTTTCGTTCTGTGAACTATTTTGTTCTTTGTTATCTTCACATAAAGTAAAAAAAAAACTACTAAAATTGTTACCCCCACAAAAAGACATCAGCAGCAACAACAAAATGTTTTGTGGCACCTTAAAGACTAATACATTTATTGTAGCAATAGTTTTTGTTGAGTACAGTCCACTTCATCAGATGTGTGAAGTGTACTCCTCAGAAAACAGATGTATATGTAGATGAACACACATGGGTATAGAGAGAAAATGGAAAGCAGGAGTGTCAGGTGACAGGAAATGCAAGTGGTGTAGTCTTGTGATAAGCTTGAAAATATGACCGTTAAGCATGGTGGCAGCGGCCACCTGCAAAAACCACAGGTGTTTCACCTGTGAAATGGAGTGCACAGACCGCAAAGTAGTGGTTATCATATTTTTACCTCTACTACCTAATTTAAAGGACGATACAGAATTGTTAGCTATGAATTAGACTTTTGAACAAGCATAGAGTGGTGTTTCTTTGTCAAGGAACTGCTTATTTGGCTGGGCAGATACTTTTTTCTGTTAGGACTGTTTGCACATTAAACTATACGCAGGTACATCTGTTAGTCTGTACTTAGGTACAGTTATTCACATGTTCCGTTCAGTGCAGATACAGTTGGAGTACAGTGTTTATAGTGTTGATCGATGGAAATGAACCCTGGTACAATCATTCACATGGACATTTGTTTATTTAAATATTTCTATCCCATCTTTCCCTTCTAGTAAGGGGTGTCTAAGGCAGGGACAGGTGTTCTGTATCCAAGAACAGCATAAGAGTAGTACTTGTTGGGGGTACTGCTGCTGTAGGCAAGCAGGATCACGATACAAGTTCTGAGGCACACATGAGGCCTTGATGGAAAAGCAGGATGTCATTATTAAAATGTAGAATTTTTGGCTTTGAAACTTCCAATTCTGGCAACAAAGAAAATAAAAGTGTTGTAAGCCACGCTTGAGGTGCAGGACACGAGGGTAGGAAACAAGAAAAAAACACCCTAATTTTGTAGTTCTGCCTTTTTTCTTCCCCGTTTCTGACCTTTTCATGTTTTTGCAGTTGCGGTTTCGAACATCTGGAATCTTGAAGACTGGTAACTTTAAACCAGATGTTCTCTAAATGTTGACAACAGGCTGGATATGCACATGTAGTTTATTGTTGTGTTCTTCTCTATTCAGTAAACAAACTCGGGGCAATTCCAGACTTACAATAATTTCCTGGCAACTGAGCAACATTTCATACTGGTGTCTGGCTACCATTCATTACAATTTATGGTGGTGTTGCTTGGAATGGTTCATACTCTGGACTAGGTTCTTAACTTGTCTGTATGTAGATTTTAATTGTCAATGAAAGAAGCAGAATTGTGTAAAACTGGTATAATTTTTTTCCTGTGAGTTAGCTGAGCATACTAGCGTGCCAGAAAAACTAGTAATTGCCAAAATTATTAAAGGCTTCTGTGAGTACAAAGCATTTATTTACGGAGGAAGATGCTTGAAATGATTCTGCATGATACACTGTTCTGACATTGTCTCTGTCTACTCTAGCTGGCAACCTGTCAGGGATGCCATAGCAGTTGCTTGCCTGAGCAGGGAGTTGGTCTGGATGACCTTCAAGGTCCCTTACAATTCTAAAAGTCTATGATTCAGTCAACCTCCATTGAAAGCAGAGAGAGAGAGAGAGAGAGAGAGAGAGAGAGAGAGAGAGAGAGAGAGAGAGAGAATTCTGTTGCTTCTTTGTCTCAGTAGAGATAATTGTAGATATGTGGCAAAGCTATCCACCCTCAAGGAAGCCACCTATTGCTGTTTTTACTCTAAAAGCAAATATTGTGGGTGTAAGAGTGAATTCTGGCTCCAGTTTTAATTGATAAAAATGTGTGCCTCGGCAATCAGAAATTTGGAAAACACTGATGACTCAAATCCTATTGAGCCTCTGTGCTGACCTAGTACGTGCTAGGCAGGCACAGGCTGTTGCAAATGCTGCGACAGCGCATCACAGGTCTGGGCTGGTGCATAGGCCTGCAGTGGCCCTGGTGCACTAGTGCACCTCGGGACGCGCACCAGCCTAGGTAAGCCTGTGTGGCGGGGGTGTAATGAGGAGGAGATGTAACGGGGTGGGCAGATCGGCCAGGGAGGGGGCGGGATTGGTGGCACTGGTGCACGCCAGATCCTATCTCCCTTCCTTGGCCATTTTTTCTTACACAGGCCTCCCAGACTTGTGCCAGCAAAACAGCTGGTGCTGATCCAAGGAGACCCATTGAGGAGGCTGGGGCTTTACCCAGGGAAAGGGAACAAAAGTTCCCTTACCCCAAGGAGACTTCCCACCTCCCCATTTCTGTGCAGGATGCAGCGTCACAGAAAGTTAGTTAGAATTGGGCTGTGAGTTTAAGCCTTTTTGTGAGCCATTTGGATTGTTGCAATCCATAATTTGGGATTATTTTTCATCAGAAAGGAGAACTGGGAGCCCATTCATTTCTTTCTGATTTTTTATACTACTGTGAATGCAATTTGTACATACGTCTCATCATATGTACTTCTGTACTTGGATCCCTGTTGTGTTGTACATACATATACAGTAACAGTATATTCCACTGTAAGAGGAAGTAAGTCTGCAACTCATTTGTTGCCTTATGGAAAGTCAACTTCTGAAGCTAACCAAGTTGTCTTTTAAGACAAAACCATAATTATATCATTGCTGTATGTAGAACTGGTCTTCAGCCACCATTCAGAAACAATGTGTGAGTATTGCAGGGGAGGTATCCTCACCAACAGCCTTGTTCAGTGCAAGAAGGCTTCCATTTCACTGCAGCATTCTTCGTAACATCGCAAAAGACCCAACGTTATTATGTAGGTTTTGTATTTTGAACAGTGCCGATGCTTTAAAAAAATGTGTTAAACATTTTCAGCTTTTTGCTTGCTATTGCAAAAACTCTGTCACTGAACGTCCTGGCTCTGCTTTGTGAAGCTAAAATGTAATAATTCTCTACTGTCAACTTTATCACTCATTCCTGGAACATTTAAAACAAAAAATCTGTTAAAATTAGATAAGGGTTCAATGCCAAATTCAAATATTCCTTCCATCTAGAGGTGTCATTTCAAAGTCATACGTTATTAAAGCTCAGTGACTCTCTGAGTTGGAAGTGCGTGATTACTTTTGTGTATCCTTGATAAATTAGAATAACTGAGGTTGTTTGTACTTGGCATATGCAATAATTACCAAATCGCTAGGCAGATTGTAGTTAGAATATTCTAAAAAGGAATCACCCTTAACTACCATATTTCTTCTAATATTTGGACACTAAATAGGCTTACCAGATCTCCAACTGGGACAGAGTGCTAGACCTTTAGGAGAAGGAATGTGGGCAGGTGTAGCTTGTTAAGTCCTAGAGCACAATCCTAGGCATGTCTACTCAGAAGCAAGCCCCATTGAACACAATGGGGCTTGCTTCTGAGTAGACATGCCTAGGATTGTGCTGTAAGGTTTAACAAGCTACACCTGCCCACATTCCTTTTCCTAAAGGTCTAGCACTCTGTCCCGGTTGGAGATCTGGTAAGCCTACCTTTAGGAGAAGGAATGTGGGCAGGTGTTTGAAGCCCCATTGGGGCTTGCTTCTGAGTAACCATGCCTAGGATTGTGCTCTAAGAGGGTTTAACAATAGGCTTACCATATCCAAAGGGGGACAGGGTGCCTACACCTTTAACCATTGTAAAAAGAGGGAATTTGGGCAGGTGCAGCTTGTTGCACCCTTCCATTATGAGCTGCACCTGCCCAAATTCCCTCTTTTTACAATGGTTAAAGGTGTAGGCACCCTGTCCCCCTTTGGATATGGTAAGCCTATTTAACAAGCTACACCTGCCCACATTCCTTTTCCTAAAGGTCTAGCTCTCTGTCCCAGTATGGATCTGGTAAGCATCTTGATGCCCTCAAATCTGCCATCGTCTTAGGCAATCCGTTTCATTCTGCCTAATGTAGCCCTCTAAGCGCTAGATAAATCTTCTAGTTTGCTGCTGCCTTGGACAGTTCTGAAACAACTGGTAAGCCAGAATACATGACTGAGGGGCTGTGTTCAGCTTTGTGGGTAGTACGTTGTTCAGACTTTGTATAAATGCTTTCTAATATGTTCTGATGATGAGTGGGAGGGTGCATCACAGAACGCTTCATGTCATGGCACCCCACCTCTGGAATTCCATTAGGTTTGCTGGTGTTCCATTGGATAACAACATTTTTGTTTTGCAAAATATTTAACATTAGATAACTCCTCTCCTTATGTATGTGCTTTTTTTTGCTGTCCTGGTTCAGTGTTGTGGAATTAATTTTATTTTGTTGTCTTTAACATGATTTACATTTTTGCCTGTTTGTAAGACACCTTGGCAGCCTAGACCAAGCCATTTGAGTGCCTGGCACCAGGCCTGAGGTGTCACCCCAACATGCAAAATGTGCTGAGGCTCTTCCAAGTGCTTCCCCCTCATGCTCCCTTCCAAATTTTCCTTTAGTCCTAGGTGCACCATGATGAAGAGCCCCCATGCTTCTTTCCCCCCACATGGCTTTCCTGTTCCTCCTTCTCTCCCCCATACCAGTGGCAGCAGGGCCTGTGTGAGATATCCAGCCCATGGCATAGGGGGAGATGTAATGTGAATAGAAATGGAAGAGTAAGGAATGGGGGGGGGGGAAGGAAGGTCAGTAGTGGCCTTCTTCCAGCGGTTTCTCTCAGCCATTCCTCGGCAATTCAGTTTCCATGTTGGGCAATCCGTGCCCCATTGGTAATCTCCTCTCATGAGGCTTCTGTCTGTGAGAGTCCCAACCCCAATGCTCCCATTGTCATGGCATCGAGGCCTCCAGAGCACCTGATCTCACAAGTTGAGAGATAATCAGTGGAAACCCTGAATGTCAGCTGCTCACCCTCAGCTTCCCTGCTCTACGCTAAGGGGGTTAGAAATGGTTCCTGGCTTTCTAGGTAGCAAAGATCCTTCAGTTACTCTATAGTGTTTCTGGTGGTGGTGACAATGGCTGCTCTAGCAACACCAGTGGTGGTGAAGGATGCTGCCAGTCTGCCAGTAGTTGTGGTGGTGATCGCTTCAGCTTCTCCCCAGCCTGCCTTTCATGCTGCTTTTTCAAAAGGCAGTATGTTGGCTGGAGATCAGTAAGTGGGGAGTTCTCTCCCTCCTTTTTTTCCTGATTGGGGACAGTGGCGAGCTGCAAGTCAAGCCCTGCCATTCTCCCAACATGCCCCACCAACATGTCACCCTGGTGATCCCACCAGTTCCAACTGGCAGACAGGCCCTGCACCTGAATAAATATATAACAATAAAGAAATAAAATGTTGAACAATAGAAAGTCTCTATATGCATGTGTAACATAGTATTGGTTTGGATGAGTCAGCTTTGATAGCTTCTTCAGCTACATGTCCATAGGAAGCTAACTAACAATAGAAATGTCCATACAAATGGCCAGAAGGAAAACACTGGCATCCCACCAGGTACAGGAAACGTCTGATAGTCATTTCTTGGGAATGACTTTGGAGGGAGTCATGGGAGGGACCTTTGAGTGATGTTAGATTGTCAGATATGCTGGACTATCGGGAGTTATTGTGGTCTGGCAAGGAAATTATATGTGCATATAACTACGTGTGGTCTGTGACACCATCTGGCTGGGATTTCTTTTCATGCTGCCTTCCACATGGGCACTAGGTGATGCTGGAGGTATGGGAGGGACCCTGCTATGTAGTAATGGTGCTGGTGTGGCCCTTGGCTGTGAACGCGGGTGGCTCCTCTTGCCCCTCCCAGCATGGCCATGGTGGAAATGAGAGAGAAGTGGAGGGAATCGAGGTCTGTACCAGACTTGGGTGCTGCTGATGTTGTTCAGGTGGCTACAACAGCTCAAAGTGATCGTTTTGATGCTGGACTGTCAGGAGTGCTGTACTGTTGGAATCTGGACAATTGGAGTTTACTGTAGATAGTTTTATTGTTTTCATTTACCAGACCTTATTTTCTCTAAATTTGAGACCTGTTTTTGTCTAATTCCAGTCTCACATATTTGACCCTTGCCCGTTTCTGTTTTGGTTTTGACATTTTGACCAGAGAAGAGAGATCTATCACCCCTTACTTTCTGAAGAATCACTTGGGGCTAAAGCTACATAGGGCAAGCAGATTTCCCTCTAAGGGAATATATTTTATTTTGTCTGTTTTAATACTCCCTCCACTCAATTTGAGTGGATGTCCCCTAGTTCTAGTGTTGTGTGAGAGGGAAAATAACTTCTCTCTATCCACTCTGTAGCCTTTCCTCATAAGGGAGATGCCCCAGCCCACTAATCATTTTGGTCGCTCACTTCTGCACCTTTTCCAGTTCCACTATATCCTTTTTGAGATGCGGCGACCAGAACTGGACGCAATACTCCAGATGTGACCTTACCATCGATTTGTACAACGGCATAATAATATTGGCCGTTTTATTCTCAATCCCTTTTTTAATGATCCCAAGCATGGAATTGGCCTTCTTCACAGCTGTCGCACACTGGGTTGACACTTTCATCGACTTGTCCACCAGTACCCCAAGATCTGTCTCCTAATCCGTCACAGACAGCTCAGAACCCATGAGTGTGTATGTGAAGTTTTGATTTCTTGCCCCAATGTGCATCACTTTATACTTACTTACATTGAAGCGTATCTGCCATTTTGCTGCCCATTCTCCCAGTCTGGAGAGATCCTTCTGGAGCTCTTCACAATCCCTGCTGGTATTCACCACCTGGAAAAGTTTAGTATCGTCCGCAAACTTGGCCACCTCGCTGCTTATCCCCAACTCCAGGTCATTTATGAACAAGTTGAAAAGCACCGGTCCTAAGACCTATCCTTGGGGCACACCGCTTTTCACCTCTCGCTATTGTGAAAATTGCCCATTGACACCCACTCTCTGTTTCCTAGTCTTCAACCAGTTCCTTATCCATAGGAGGACCTGCCCCCTTATTCCCTGACTATGGAGTTTTTTCAGGAGCCTTTGATGAGGGACCGTGTCAAACGCCTTCTGAAAATCCAGTCCTGGGCTAAACAATTACAGTGACCATAGCATTCATGTTCAGTCACATTTGAGAAGGCAGGGGGCACATGCTCCCTTCGGTGTGCTGTTCAAGAGTGTGTGGCTGCACATGCACAGTATGGCCTTTTTCTAGTATGGCTGTCTTTCAGCCATACTTTTTAACCAAAAGTACTTCTCACCCAAGTTCTTATCAAGAGTCCTGTTCAAAAGCTCTGTAACCTTCAAGAGTCTACATGGTTATAGTATGGCTGTAAGCGTGCCAGCAAGTCATGCCCCCAACACGGTCATGCTTTTAGTTCTGGCCACCTACTCTCCACTCTGGGGTTCCAGTGTTCTAAATCATGAGGACATTCTCTCCACAGGGAGAGCATTTGGCTCTTCAGACACATCCTTTACTTTTGGAGGGTTTTCTTAATTTTTATAAAATACATGCAAGTGGGAGCCCAATCCTTTCCAGTGCATCACTTATGCATATTTTAAACATCCTTAACTGACATGACACATGTGTGCTTAGTACTTGGATACCTGTTGCAAATATAAAGTAAATTATTAAGAAGTGGCCCTCGGATTACAGCACAATATTTAATTTGAGAGTTAAAGCAGCTTACTGTAATTCAGACAGCAATTATAACAATGTATACAGATCCTTTCAGCAATGTAATATGAATCTGCTTGAAATGCCATATTAAATATTTTACTGGCAAGACTTTTCCATGAAGTTTAACATAACAATACTGTAACTTTATTCTAAGACTTTTTGTAGAGGCACAGTTTGTAATTGGATTGATGGATTATCTGATGTACTTATGGCCCAATTCTATTGGGTCCTTTCACCAGTGGACTCCATGTTCCACTGGCACCAATTGCTGCAAAGCAGGTGTAAAGGGTGCTCCGCAAGTGCACATAGTAGCGTGCTGCCCGAGCACTGGCAGGAAGGCCGGAGCCTTGTCACACACATCGGGGGATCACTGGCCCACCTACCAGAGCAGTTAAAACAGCAGAGAAGGCAAGATGGGGTGGGCGAGGGCGGAACGGGGGCGAAACTGGGAGGGAAAGGGGATGGAAAAAGGGGGCAAGAAGGCTGCGGGAGGAGGTGGATCCTATCCCCCTCCATGGGCAGCCTCCCCTTCCCCTTTCTCCTCGAACTTGCACCAGTGAAATCTCTGGCACAGGTCCAAAGAGACCCATCGTGGAATGGGAGGCTTACTGAGGTATAAGGGGATTTTAATCTTCTTTCCCTTCTGAAGTCTCCCAATCCTCCTCCTCCCCCCCCCCCACACACACTGGATATAGTGTGTCCTTTTTTTGGAGCGGCTGCAGCAGGTGGGGGGGGAGAATAGGATTGGGCTGTTAGAACAGCAATAAAAAATGGTGATGATATGGTCATTTAAAATAGAAATGGAATGTTAGGGATTATCTAACTTTATTTCCATCCATTTTTTAACACTTTAAGCCTTAGTGTTTTGGGAATGCCAATGTAGTTACCAGGTTTCAAACAAGACAGATTGCTTTACAGAAAGTAAACAAAAATTTGTGTATTATGAAATCTCTTTATTTTGAAGCCATATCTGAAGCTTTAACAGTTTCTGTCCAGGTAATAAGATTTAAAATCTCTTTAAAATGTTTTTCTCCCTTGTCTTTAAACTAGGCTGTATTTCTGTATGTTAAATTTGCAGTGGCCTAGATAGAACCAATGCTTTATGGGATTTTGATTTGATTTTTTTTGTGCATTCTCTGATGTTATATCCAAGTTAAGAGGCTCTCTGAGAAGTTTAATTTTTTGTTGTTGTTGAAGGTTAGGACTTCCAGTATTACGTATGTTTGTCCAAGTTTTATTGGGATAAACTATGGGAAATTTCAACACTGTTTAACCATTAAGAAGCTCAATAGTTTTGTCACGCAAACTGTAGCAAAATATTAATAAAGTGAAATGCCTAAAGAAACTTAAACGTAATTAAATCTGGCATGATCTGGCATAATAGTGTATCAAAATTGCCATTTTGATAAATATATCATAGTTAGAATAACAAACACTTGATGATACAAGTGTGTTGTGAGCTGTGAAAAGAACTAGACACAAGTTGCATTATGGCCCAGTCCTAAGCAGGGTGTACAGCAATGGAAAAGATGCGTCTCTGTAGTGTGTTCTGAAGCCACCAGTGCAAATGGCTGGAGGCTCTGCGTGCCCACCAGCAGATCCCAGACACCCACTGGAGCAGCTACAGTGGCGGCAGGGAGTGGTTTGGCGGTGGATCGGGGCAGGGATTGAGTCAGGCAGGGGGTGACTCAGGGTGGGAGGGGGAGGATCTCAGTGACAGCAGCACCCGCTGAGATCCTATGCCCAGACCCTCTCCCTGACCCTCCTTGAGGGTCTTTTCTGATTGTCTTTTCTGAATGTAAATGGGCAAAATAAAAAAGTATAAAATGTTGGTATTACTAGTCAATGTCATTCTGAGAGATGTTAAGAAAATTCAACGTGATGTGAGAGTATTCAACACTTAACAAGGCTCAATTGTCTATGAATCATGTCCCCAGTCGTTATCCTTTTTCAGCAATGACATCATTATTGTAACTTGGTTATATTTTTTTCTTCATATTCTAATTTCTGAATTGTTGTGGGTGGTCAGTGATCAAGGCATCTGTAGGTTTGTGATATTTTCCACTGGTTGCACTGTCAACAAAAGACAGCAAAATCGAAAAGATCTGAATGTGTAATGCCCTTCCAGATCTGACTAATAGAGTTTTCTGAATATTGAGGAGTAGAATGCCATATGCATGGCAGTTTATGACAGAAGACAGGTCTCTGCCTGAAGGACTCACAACTAAAACAGACAGAAGAAAAACAGAGAAGGTGGAAGGGAAGATGGTGCAGTACCCAAGCAAGTACCCAATCAGTAATACTGTACAGAGAAGTGGAATTAAATGGAGGTAGAAAATTCTGGAGTAGAGTTTTGCTTGTTGTTTGTTGTATTTTGGTTATTAGTACAATTATATTTTGCTGGTGTCAGTTGCAGCTTGGCAACCGTAGTTAAAGAGAATATGCCATTGAAACTGTATGTGTGAAAAACCAGAATATGGACTTGGTCAGTACAGTCTTGAGCTGTTTGCTTGAGTCACCTAGATCTATTTGCTCTAGTGTGCCTGCTGTCTGATTGTGACACATATTGGTGTAGATTGTGTAGATTGATCTCTTGGGCCTTGATGGGGGAATGGTCCTGTTATTGGACAAGGAATTGGACTTCATTCTCATTTATTGTTCTCCAGCTCTGTGATTATACAGAGCTATACTATGGCATGACGGGGCACTATCACATGGCACACCATCATGCCAGATATCACCACTGAGAACTATGGATGTACGCAGGGTCACATCTTGCATCCTTTGGGAGGAGTGTAGAAGCTGATGGTAATCTGGGCTGCATCATATGGAAGGGCCATAGATTGTGTGAACTAGTCCTCAGAAATCATGGTGTATGTGGTTAGATTAGGTTAGGAAACCACTTCCTGCTTATCACTTGCATCCATGTCCAAGAATGAATAGGCATGGATGACTTTTTCTAAGGGACGTTCCAGCTTTACTGGTTCCAGCTCTACTGGGGAATACTGGTTAGTCCAAATGATGCATGCTCAATAAGAAGTAGGGACCCTGAGACCTACTGTAATCCCATCCTCCTTTAGGCTCTAGGGCCATTCTATCTGTCAGGAAATTTTTGTTAAAAAACATGGGCTTCCTTGGTCTTGGTTTGGGCTTATTTCTTCTCACATTGCCAGTTCCTGAAAGATAACATTCTGGCAACTGGATAGATCTAGGCACGTCAGAGGTGAGTCTGAGGAGATGAGCTGGGAGTGACAAGGAATAATAGTATGGAGCCCACAGAAACTGTCAATCATTGTATGTACTTGCAAGTCTCTGTCACTCAGCAGCACATCCACATAATATCAGACAAGTGCATTCCAAACTAAAACTGTGTCATAAGCACAGAGCAAGAATTACAGCTGCCTAAACGGCAGTTATCTCAAGCAGGCAAACCCATCTGCAGAACAGGTGAAAAGCCACAAGTAGTCAAGTCAAGTCAAAACCTTTAATGGCATAGAAGAACTGTACAGAAAAGATATTGAGGCCCCACCAACCCAGCAAATACAACTTCCAAACAGATACTTTAAAAACAATGGATAAAATGCACACATAAAAACAATATTGATAAAATGTCTATAACCCTTGTCACTCGCTTACACAAAGGAAAAGTTACAGTCAGAGGTGCGTCTGGTCCAAATTAGATGAAGATATTTGGCTACTAACCGAGTATGATTCTTATTTTTCCCTAGTATCAATATCCGACCCAAAAGAGTGTCAAAATTGGCAACAGAAACTGTTGACGTAGATCAGTATAATGGGGGGCAATGAAAAATCATATGGGGTAACGACTTGGATGTAAGCAAATCACATGAACAGGCCTGGGAACACTCCGCTGATCTACCAAATCTGGCTCGTATAACATTAGAAGGGAAAGCATTAAACCTTGCCAAGGTAAAAACTTGATGCACCGAAGAGGTAAATAAAACAGCAAGATAGCTGGGGGTCGAGCTCAAAGGCCACGCAAGACCGAAGTGTAAGGGTGAGCAAGATTTAAGGGCCGCCGCATGCAAATCCTGATTTTCAGTGTCAAATAGGCGGGTACAAATTTTAAGAGCAGCTGAAAAAGGTAAACCCCCTATAGTGTCAGGAGATAAGCCAATAGAGAGCAGTTTTTTGTAGAACAATGCAAGTCTCCGGGAGAGGGAAGAGTCAGATAATATAATTCTGAGCAGAATATTCTTCTCCGCAGCATAACAAGCCCCTAACCAGAATTTCAGAAACCTTGGCCTGGCTCAGATTTTTATCTTGTGCAGGCCTGCTTCAAGGCACAACACTGCGTAAGGTACACAGTGCAGAACCGCAAAGATCTTATATAAGAAGCAGGATTGAACACATTCAACAACAATGGAAAGGGCAGAAATCCAGATAGGAATGCCAAGCAAAAGTTGTGCTAGGACTTTAGACCTGAAGATCTGGACGGCCGCGGGGATGTAGGAATTACCCCAGGTGTAAAAGCAGTGCAAGATGGCCTGTGCCGAAATGTTGGTCGAAGAAATGGCAGCCTGTCGATTGAGTGGTCCAATGGTGCCTATGATGGAACAATATGCCAAGATACCTAAATTCTTTGACTTGTTGAATTGCTCTCCCCCCAAAATCCAGGGAGTTGGTTTCCACTGGTTACCAAATACCAAGATTTTAGATTTATCATAATTCAAAACCAATTTGTTAGTGGATAAATAATCTATACAGGAGGCAATTAAGCACTTCAACTCAATCCTTGTATGTGACATAAGCAACATATCGTCAGCGTACAACAAAAGGGGAAGTGACAAATTGCCTAATTTGGGGGGATGGGCATCAATCAAAGACAAACAGTATGCTAAATCATTAAAAAATAGATTGAACAAGGTGGGGGCTAGAACACAACCCTGCTTGACCCCTCAATTTGTTGGAATGGGTGCTGAGAACACCCCCTGTGATGACAGTTTGACACGGCAGCTGGTTCCCGAATGAAGCTTCCGGATCAGAAGAAGTAGACACTTGTCTACCCCAAGACTGACTAATTTCTGCCATAGTAGTTCCCTATTGACCATATCAAATGCTCCCTTCAGGTCCAGAAAGGCAACGTAAATATAGGTATTGCTAGACTTAACATACTTGGAGACACATGAGACAGGGCCACACAGTTATCCAAAACAGACTTTCCAGCTCAAAAGCCGGCTTGTTCCGGACCCCAAACATTGTTTTCCGACAACCAGGTTGACAATTTGTCTAAAAGGTATTTGGCATATAACTTGGCTAAGATAGATAATAGACTTATAGGGTGATAACTCCCACGTAGCTTCTTGCCTCCCTTCTTATAAATGGGGATTATGAAAGATTGTATTCAGGAACGGGGCATGGTTCCAGAATTATTCACAATCGTGAACAGATCAGCCAGAAGTGGAGCCCATCAATCAGGATCAGCCTTAAAGATATCAGGTGGTAAGGCATCCGGGCCAGCCGCCTTCCCAGCTTTCAGTTGTAGAATAAATTGCTTGACCTCAAGTTGTGTAATAGGTTGCCAATCCTGGAGCTCTAAAGTCACAAGTATATAACACACACATGTTCTGTAGATGGCCTCACTGGCTTGAGTTAGCTGCATTCTAGAAGACAATGGTGATGGTAACTGACTGAGTAAAGGTAAGTGAATGCAATGCCTCCTTGCCACCCATTTTCTACTGCTGCTCAAGCACAGAGCTTCAAAGTTTCTGAAGAAATACAATACTTGCTGCTGCCACCACTGTACATATGGAGGCCTTTCCCACTTCTCCCAGAAGACTCCACAGAGATTTAATTTATTTCACATAGCCTACCAAGCACATGCACTTTTGGATGTCTCTTTCCCTATGACATGAGCATATGCGCAAAATAAAACAACTGAAACAAAAAAATAAATAAACTGAAATACACGGTCAGCAATAGGAGGACCTCAATGTGGGGCTGGGCAGGGGGCAGTATTCTGGTCAGTTGGCAACCCAAGTTGCCAATAAATCATGATAAAGGGAAAAGGGAATGTGGAACTAGGAACTTCCACAAAGTGGGCCTAGAGTCAAATAAAACCAAAGTGGGCCTAGTGGGCCAAAGTGGGCAATCCAAGGCTTGCCCAGTTAGATGAAAATTGAAGCAATAAGAGGTTTGCTGAAGCAGCTGTGGCTGGCCCAGTTGGCGAAGTTTCAGTCCAGTGGTTCATAATGGCACACTTCTGCCACATTACAGGGTCATATATCTCCATCATTGCTCACGTTTTCTGTGAACAATAATGGCAAGGTGTACCTCACTATGTCCGAAATGGTTCTGCAGTCAACAGCTCTTGCCTTGGTGCTTCTGTCTACCCAGCTTCACCTTTCTTCCATTTAGAAAAATAGATTTATGTATTATTTAGATTCAACCAAAAGACTGAGAGGATGAATAAAAGAAATCAAATTAAAATACCAAAAAACTAGTCCAAACATCTAGATCATTCAAACTTTATTTAATGTATGCTACCTTGGACTTTAGGGAATATGCAGGGGAAATGGTTCTCAATGGGATGGGTAAGAATAATACCCAGAGCACCTTTCAGTGTACCCTTGCACTTGAAACTAGGCATACAGATGGTATCATTAAGACAGAGGCTCTGAATCTCAGTAAAGGTGGGCCCCCATATCCACTGATTCGCTGTCCACGGTTTCAGTTATCCACGGATCGTGCCCCCCCCCCCCCAGGCTTTTACTTTTTTCCCAGTAAGCTTCGTTTCTTCCTTAAAGAAACCGGAGAAGCAGCCTCTGGCTGCTTATTACAGGCAAGTAGAATGAGACTAAGTCCTAGAGAGGCTCTGCAAGGTTAACAGAAACCTTGCAGAGCCTCTCTAGGACTTAGTCTCGTTCTACTTGCCTGCAATGGAGGCTGCTTCTCTGTTTGTTTTAAAGAAGAAACAAAGCTTGCTGAAAGAAAAATAAGAGCTGGGGGGGCAAGCATGCCTGCCTTCAGGGGAAGCAGGGTGGGGGGGCCCTCGGGAAACCATGGAGGGGGTGTTGGCTCTTATCCACGGTTTCAAGTATCCACAGAGGGGCCTGGAACATATCCCCAGCGGATATGGGGACCCACCTGTAATTGCAATAGGGCACAAGATGAATGTTAGGTCTCCAAATGTAATACACACAGCATGTTGCATACAGCAGCCAGAATTGTGTCCAAAACACAAGGTATTAGTGCAACTATGGAGCACTGATTTAGTGTATTCCTGGTGACCTATTTCTCATTAGGAGGCAGATAACTGCATTTTTCAACAGCTGAATTTTCTGAATAGCTTAACAGGTGGCCACCTGCACAATGCATTGCAGCAGTGTAGAGGTGATGAAGTAATGAGTGTCAGTTGCCAGGTCCCCATTTGACAGAAAAGGGTGCAACCCATCTCATCAAATAAAATTGATAAAAGACAGCCTTGGCACCTGTGCCCAACTTGGACTTGAGGGTGGAGCTATAGATCTTGAAGCGTCTTGACTGTGGGCCTGAATGACAAAAGGAAGGGCACACACTTATAGCTTGCTATACCATAGCTTGTTAGCCATTGTAAGTTCTGACTTTGGAATACTTGCTGTTGTAAGAATTACTTGAAATGAACTTGTCAGTTCAGGCTAATTTAAAATGAACTAAAGGTTATATGGATTAAGAGTTGAGCTGAAATGATTATACACCATGATCTTCAATTTCAACCTTTTTCTCAGCTATATTTGATGTGAATACAGATTAAAATATTAAAGCAACGTGTTTCTTGTTTCAGCTACAGTAATCATTTTACACTGTTACCTTCATTAGGATTTGATTTGTATTGGATAAAAATGTGATTCGTGTACTGTATTTTGTCTGTGTTTCAAGCATGCAGTTCCAGAACTGTTGTTGACTATTTCCAAGGTTTGATTATCACAGGTAAAGTTACTGTAGGATTCTGGTTGTGGCTGAAAGTCACATAAAACTAATGGAGTACAGTCAGGCCAGAAGTGTTGGGCAGGTTTTTACCAAGGAATCTATCCAACTGAGTCAAAGTACTAATACAGAGTCTGGGCACCAGTCCAAGGTCCAATTCAAGAGAGCAAGAAATGGAATCTCGAGGAGAAAAATAATCATGCAAGGCTAGGTCTGGAGGGATGTAAGGCATTGGCTAGCAAAGATAGATTAGAACTGAATTTGCTCCCAAACTCTTCCTCAAAATTATGTTGGATATTTGCCACATATTCTTTGAACAGTCAAACGTTTGCTGATTATTCACCAAATGTTGAATATATATTTGACATCTCATGAGACCAGTAGAGCCTCAGATCAAAGCTTTCAGAAGTCTTGTGTATTTTCTTGCCTACATATCTTTAAACCAAGACACTTCTTCACATTCCACTTGACTAAGGCATACCTTTAATTGTATCTTAAGTTGATTGTTGCTGCTAACATTTAAGGCATTTTTTAAAATATATTTTGTGTTATACACTTATCACATCATTTTCTAGTCATACATTGGTGGACCTTTTTATTCCTAAAGTGACTCCAGCATTTTAAAACATTGCTCCTATTAATTAGTAAGGGCCAAACTACATTACATGTGTAGTTTTGCCTGTAGTTAGGTTGTGTGTGTGTGTGTGTGTGTGTGTGTGTGTGAGAGAGAGAGAGAGAGAGAGAGAGAGAGAGAGAGAGAGAGAGAGAGCGCACATAACTGTTAACCAGAGAGGCTGATGAGGGTTGCAATGCATGGGGAGGTGGTATTTTTTTTTTAACTTTTGTGCTATAGTACTGATGACAATCCTGCCTCCAAAGCTTTTAGTCGCAGTAAGGAGGGTTTCATCAGCAAAATTGGCAGCTTCCATTCCATTGGAAGCTTCCCCTCTGGGGCTTATAGCACCATCAGGAACATGATTGTCATTGGAGCTAGATACCCCCTCCTCATGTACTCTGGCCCCAATGTTGGTTGAACAACCTGTGGCTGCTATGTTAAGAGTTTTGTTTTCCAGTTTGATAAATTGCATATTTACCATGTAACATGTAGTTTGGCCTTAAGTTGCTTTTTTAAAAACTCTTCTCATTCTACCTGGGGACAAAATAACACTCTCTTTCACATTACTATTAGTTAAGAGACAGAACAAATATAATTTATAGGCTAAATATTTATTTATTTATTTAAAGAATTTATACCCCGCCTTTCTCCCGAGGGCACTCAAGGCGGCTTACAACACAATATTAAAATACATATATACACATTAAAATAATTAATTAAAACAATTTAAAATAGTCATGCTTATGTTCCAAAGCCCAATACCATCAAGCTTGATAACAGTACACTTTGCTAATGGGATTGCCATATTAAATATTAAAAATAAAGGGCAGTACAATTTTATCTGAAGTAAGGGATGTGTACTGCATTTATAGATAGATATAGATTCAAACTGTTGAAATAGGCAGTACCACTTAGGGAGCACTCCGCCATTCCAAGATGTCGCAAACGTGCCGTAAAGCACGTTCGCGATGCCTTGGGAGTAAGGTAGGCTGGCGCAAGGCCGGCCTCCCTCACTCCATCACCAGACCGAGGATGCGGCCGCCAGAGGAAGGTAAGTGCTCCCCCCCGTGGCCACATGGGCGGTCCGACAGGTGAGGGAGGGGGCCATTGGTCTCGCTGGCCCAGGAGGGGGCGCAGAATGGCTCCCGCCATATCCCTGTCCCCACCAGGCCAGCTAGGCTGTTACACGGCCTCCTCCGACTTCTTCCAGCTATTTAGCTGGTGGAAATCCGAGGAGGCCTATTGGGCTGGCCCTGGTTTACACCCGGGGAAGAGGACGAGCATCCCCTTCCCTGAGTAGACCTCTGGCCCGTCATCTGACAGGCAGCCTCGGGCTCAGGATCCGGTGTGTGGCCCTGGGCCGCCAGCCGGATCCGGGCCGCTGGCCGGATCCTTACACAGGACTACGCTGCCCAAGTAAGGGATGGCAGAACATGCAGTACAATTAACAGAATATGCCAAACTTGTACTATGGATGGATTATAAATTGAGATTCACTTTCTACCACAGTCTTCCTCAGATATATCAAGATCTGACACAAACTAGAGATGGGATGTTGAATGGGCTTGTGTTCATTTGGGCTACATTGGTAGATAAGTTTTCTTTCACATGTATAACAGACTTACATGGAATCACCCACCCACCCCAAACGGAGGATAGCGTTAGTGATGAGGAGACATTTTTAATGTTTTTTTTAAATAGTGTACACTACAGTATTTGGCTCATTTCTTGATTCGTCTGTTGGGCAAGAACCTTTATGTGCACGTAACCATTCTTAGGCTGCAATCCTATAACACTTATCTGGGAGTAAGTCCCATTGGATTGAGTGATACTTCTGAGCAAACATGCATAGGATTGTGCTGCTAGTTTCTGGTTGGGGACCCCTGTTTCCTGGAAGTTATGGAGTAGAATATGGAAGATTCCGCCTCAGATCAGGGCTCTTGACTTCACAATCATCTAGTTCACTCCCGGACCAACAGTTCTTTGAGCATAGCCCTGGGAATATCCAGCGTTGAGATAAATTTGGGAATTATTTATAGGCGCACATGATTTTGAATTCACAATTGTAAGGGTTCAAAGACAGATGGAAGTGATGATGCTGAGCTGGGAAAACAGATTGGATCTCAATTTTACAGAGTGAAGCAGATGGCAGTTTACATATATTTGAGCCATAAATTCAGGTTCATAAAACGTATATTCATATTCTTTCTAAATAAATAAATCTGAAACGGGACTCAGGTTCACAAAGCCAGTTCATCATTGCAAAGAGTCAGCTTTACTTACATAACCACCACATAAAAGCTGGTTGTGTGCATTGATTTCAATGCTAAATTAGCTCAAAGTGCAACAGTTTTCATTGGTGCAGGTTTACCTTATGTAGTTTTTAGATCACAGCTTAATATTCTAGTCCTAAATGCATTACTTGGAAGTAAGTCCTGTTAATTTGACTGCAATTTATTTCCAAGAGGCTTCAGTCGAAAGCACACTTAAGAGTAACCACCATCATGCTCAGTGAGACTTACTTCCAAAGAAGCATAGGTATGATCAGTCTGCATGTGTCCTCAAATTTATGGAAAGCTTAATCTTATCTCTGGTTTTAGCTATTGTGATGCATGCAGAGGCAAACAGCTAGCTAAGGAAAGAATGGCATTTTCCCAGGAACAAATATAACAGCATGCACATGGGAAAACGTGATATCCCTAAAACAGAAGGCCAAACTACATGCAATGGTGAATGCATCAGTGGCCTTGATGTGCTTGGTAATGAGCAACTGGATCGATACAACCCATTTCCGCTTCCAGGATTCAGATTGCAATGTGGGGTAGGGGGCTTTAACACTGTTTTCTGCCACAATCCCAATCTGCATATCCGCTGACAGCTGCTATTTGTCAAGTAAAATATCTCATTGGTGCCAATTGATGCTTTTTTTCCTTTGGAAGATTTGAGATAGCAGCTGTGGAGGCCCAATCCAGTGGCGCAGTGGGTTAAACCGCTGAACCATGAGCTGTCGATCGAAAGGTCGGCAGTTCGAATCCGCGACGGGGTGAGCTCTCGTTGCTTGGCCAGCTCCTGCCATCCTAGCAGTTCCAAAGCATGTAATGCGAGTAGATAAATAGGTACCGCTTGTGGGAAGGTAAACAGCGCTCCGTGTTCCAGCCGCATGCTACGCGCTGCGGCAAGGAGAGTCATGCTGGCCACATGACCACGGAGGCATCTTCGAACAACGCTGGCTCTTCGGCTTTGAAATGGGGATGAGCACCACACCCTAGAGTCGGACACGACTGGACTTAATTGTCAGGGGTCACCTTTACCTTTTAACCTGCCATACTCCTGATCCATGAGGGGTGATCGAGGTGCTAATTTACTGAAAGATCAAAACATGTCTCAACCAGTGACCTATTTAATACCACAGCTCAGGATTCCTTTGACAGAAGACACCTAGATCCCATACCTATAAAGTGGAGGTCAGCTGTACATTTGTTGCCCAACAGCCAAATTACCTGGAAAAGGTCTCTATGATTAGGCTTCTACTTTCTATGAGGATCAAAAAGATACCGGTAGTTCTCTCAGGATATGTTTAAAAACCAATTTCTGAATGTATATTGCATGTATGAATATTATATATGACACTCATTACATGTACAGTGTTTTTTTTTTTCTCTTCAATGAATGAAATGTTTGTTTTGGGAAAACATAAGGAAAGGAGTGTGAATCAAGAGACTGTTTATTGTTCTCATGGCTAAGGAAATAATTGTGAATGTTGAAAAGCCCATCCAAATAAGATGTAATTTCCATGTGAAACTGCTTTAATATGCATGTATATGTGTCTATATATTTATTGAAATCGCATTGAGAAACCTGTTTCTTATGCAGAGTACCAAGATATAGGCTGAAATATAATGTTCTGTTTCCTTTTTGTAAAAACTGTTGCCAGCAATGCAGTTCTGCAAAGTTTATGATGGAATCTAGAAATTAGTTTGATCATGAAATGTGTGAGCATGTGTGTGTGCTTGTTTTAGTTAACACGTTTCATTGTGTTTTGAAAATCTGGTCCTGAATGACCGATTGAATTTGGAGAATGTAATGTAGAAGAATGTCTAGGACTTTGTTAAAATATTTACCTGGCACACTGATTCCACATATTTGCACTGGCATAGATACCTGGATAGTGTACTTGCAATCCAACACCATCTTAGTGTCAAATTAGATGTTCAAAATAGTTCTGTCCCACACTTTTTTTTTCTTTAAAAATACCTGCTGTGGGGTCCCCAGTCCAGCTCAGAACTGCAGTGCATGTACATTGTAGTATCTGAACCTTCTCCCTCATGTTTCCCACCAAAAATCACACTCCAGAAGTTATTTGCCTCTGATGGTGCTTTTGGAGCAAATGATACCTTTTGTAGGCAAATAGTTGTGGAACAGGTCATTTTTGGTGGGAAAATGATGCAGGATAGAACAGGTCCTATGGTCCTGACCTGCAACAGCTATTTCTAGATAGATGATTACATGTGTAATTTATTGTGTAATTTGATGCTGAACTATCAAGCATTTCATTTGCTGTTGAACAAGTCCTGGCATTAAACCGTAGATAGAAGCGAGTTTATATAGTCAATGTTTTCCTCAGGAGAATGATTTACGGTGTGGTGGTGCCCCAAGAGTGTTCTGGTCCTGTGAGTGGTTCAACACATATTCAGACCTAAAATGAATTTGAGTATCCTGCTTTTTATTAGATTTTTTTCAAGCTAAAGCCGCTGTTCCCAAACTGTGGACCAGGGTGCAGCAGCAAACTCCAAGGGGTGCTGCGGTGCCACGGAATAGTTTAAAGGCGCCACAGGATATTGAAAATTACAATTGGCCTAGTGGCGCCATGAAAAAAGAGCTGTGAGCTAAAAGAGTATATCTTTTCTGTGACAAAGGATCTACAACTTTATCTGAATTTGTGCAGCATCTTGTTGAGTTTTCAAGAGCTGTAAGCAGGGCCAGCCCGACACCTGAGGTGGCATGCCAAATGCTGCCTCCTTACCTGAAGATGTGCCAGCTTCTGCTCCATCTACCCTCCAAAGTTCTAGCTCAGCACTTTCTTCCCCTCCCCATTTCCTCTTCTTCTCTGTCCCCCCTTTTCTTTTCCAATCCAGGAAATGGAAGGAGAAGGAGGAGCAGTGAGGGCAAGTAGGCAAACAGAGATGGGCACCCACACATCAATTTGCTATCTGAGGCTAGCTGCTGCATCCAAGTCTGGCTGCGCCGGCACGGTTGAGGCTCACCTTAGGGGAAGTAGACATTCATACCCTTCCCCTGTTGTAAGCCCCGGAAGCCCCAATGGGCCTTCCCGGATGTGCGCCAGCTCTGCCAATATCGCCTCCCCCCCTCCCGGGCCTGGCCAACCAATGACCCCATCCCCTGCCAACTTGGCCCGCCCTCCTGCCTCCTTCGTCGGCCGGCGTGGGTCCGGGTAGGCCGTGGAGTGAGTGGTGCTGGCCTCTGCGCCAGCCCCGCTTAATCCCAGGGTGTTGAAAACGTGCCTTATGGCACGTTTTCAACACCCTGGGCCGGAGGAGCCCTTGTTGCGCTGGCAGAACTTTGCACTGGATTGCGCTGTGGGTCAGGTTGGTGGTCTTTTGATTGTAGTTTTCACAATGATTTTTCTCTGCTCATTGTCTCTTGTGATAGATAAGGTGTGATAAAGGGTTTATTTCATTTTCTTTGAAGCTTGAAAGTTATTCATTTCCTTGCTGTTTGGTTGGCTTTGCTTTAAGAATGGATAGTCTGTGTTGAGTTATTCTGCTAGTAACTGATTTGTTCTCAAGGCACTTTGACCACTCCCATTGCTTGTGCTAGAGCTCCATTAAGCATATTTTCTCAAAGGACAATTACAATGTTGCTGCTAATAAGTTTCTGCTAATATTAAACTCCAAGGGGAAGATAACATTTATAGTGTTGCTGCATATAAAACAGTAGAGCATGAGAAAAACATATTTACCTCCAGGTAATTGTGTACTAAAATATGCTGTGCCTGATTAGCTCTGAATATAGTAAGAGATGAGAATACGTGGTTGTGAGCTTTGTGTGTGACTGTGAGTGTGTGTTGAAAAACACTGTTATTTATAACATTACCATTGAAATAAATTGTTTGCTAGTTTCTGCGTAGAATATAATGTGCCTTACGATGGTTGCCGCTGTCCCCAATGCACGTTAGAATCTGTTGTATGTTAGAATTTGCTAATACATGGGCATCTAAAGATTTAATGAAGATTTTGGTGGTTGAGTTTTCAGATTATCGGGCAACTGCCAAGCCCAGATCTGCAAAAGGCAGTCATGATATTTTAGTACTTTGTAAATGTTTCTATTTTCCTTTTAACCTCTCACTTTTCATTTTAACCCAATGCCCATCTGGTAGCAACATTCGCTACAAACATAGTGTAATGTGTTTTTGAAGCAATCATTCCTTCTGTCTCTCTCCCTAAGCAATCTTTTTTCTTCACATCCCATGTTATTCTAAGTTCTTCCTAATTTCCACTGCTCAGAATTGTTAACTCCCTTTTAGCCATTTTAATGGCTCTACCTTATTAAATCAGCTCATTTATACCTGCTATTGGGGTCACTTAAAAAAAAAAAAAAACACCACCCAGCATTAATCCTCAAAATTGAGATTGAAGCTTTGGTTGCAGAGCAGACATCCCCCCCCCCTTCACGACAATATTGATTTTCATTGAAGCAAACAGATGAGCCTTTTTTAATGCAAAGTGCTAGAATTCACTAAAAAGGTTAAAATTGAAGTGAGTAATCTTCGGCACATAATATGCAATTGTTAATTTTAGCTCAGTGCGTAGGAGCTGTTATGACTTGAACAGCCGGCTCTAGCCTTCATTAGAGAAGAAGCACACAGTTTTTGAGACAGGTGGAGCTGGATCAAGCTGTGAAACTGATTTGCTTGAAGCTTGTCATTAGTGTTAGAAATCTGGTCTCTATTTATTTTATCTTTTAACCCTACCATGATTATAACTATTATTATCGGTATTTACTTTTTGTCTTTTTTCCCTCCCCGCCAGGTTGATGACGATGATCTGTCAAACTCTGTAAAGGAACAGCATGGAGATTGGCACTCTGAACTGTTAATGGGGTCATGGGACTCACGTTGTCATTGATCACTTGTGTGGATTTAACCAGTGAGGAGCAACAGAAACTGATAGAAAAGCATCAAGAATTAACGCAGCACTGAAGGTAAATTGCTTCTTTGTTACATACCTACTGGCAGAAGAAGGCTTAGTTTTTGTGACTTGTACCATGCGCATAAATCCACACCAGGTTTGTGAGGGTGCTATATGTGTAAATGTCACTTGAGTATTTGCCAAACAATAGTGTTAAGGGTTAAAATAAATTCATACTACGGAATTAATGTCCATAATGTTTCGGTTTGTGAGAAAGAATGGCATAATTTCAGTAACAAATGTGCTTCACCCAAAAGCATAAATTTGGAAGAAAAAGGTAATATTGTAGAAGGGGGAAAGGAATCATCTTGACAGTGTTCAGAATATCCCAGGTGAATAAGTGGTGTGTTTGATTGTATTCAGTTTAGCCATTAAACCATCCAACTTGTTCCCTCAGTGTTCACATACAAAGAAATACAAACTCTGCAAGTTTTAAAAGAACCTCACTGTTCTGAGTTCTTGGCAAAAGCAGGTTCCATTTGAAAATTTAATTATGGAACAGCTCCCTTTGTGATCTTTCCATTAAATCGCCAAAGCAAATACTACAAGAAAAAAGTACACTCATCTTTCTGATATTAAAAAATGCACTTTGTATTTTCCTTTGTAATAAACAAAGAAAGGAAGCATTAAAAAGATCTGTGCTGTGTTAATTGCAACCTGTAAAAAAGAAACACGAACATGTGAAGATTTATCTAATAACCATTATTACATTCTGAGAAGAGTGAAATACTAAAATCTGTTTTGAAATAACTCTTCTTCTCTACCGCACTTATTTTTCTTTTAAGATGATTCTTTTAAAAACGGCAAAAGGGGGGGGGGAGAACAAAAAGTGCTAAATTATTCATGAGATACATTTGACAACTGATCAGTGGGGAGGTGTCAGCGAGGTTTTTATGGGTAGAGAGAAGGAAAAAAATAATAATAGGCTTGTAACTTTGAAAAGCCATTTTGAGCTCCTGTACAACAGACTATTGTGAACTGAGAGCAATGCCGTGCAGTTAAGATATCTTCATCAGAGCCACCCTGCTAAAGGCTTCCAGGAGGATTTCCACTTTGCTGGAGAGTGACATGGGGTTTGGAAGAGGCTTATGATTTTTATAATGGAGCTGTCAGTTTGATGCCTAGAAATGTTGACCAGGAGGGCTTTATTGCCAAATTTAGAATTAATGTTTATATTGAATTATTACCTCTTCAACCAAATTTAATTTTTCCTTTCTTGTAGAGAATGCTATAACCTTTTTATGTGTACACAGAGGAATGACTGACTGATAGGAGTGTGCAGCTTTTTTTTTTTTTTTAAGAGAGATTGACATTCTGGTGGAGGATCTAGTCTACTTGATGTGCCTTCAGCCTAGAAGCATGAATAGGTTACCATTCATTTGGTTCATCAAATTCTTGGAAAAATAATTCTTCTCTATCCCAACTTTTGCAGCTGTGGGATGAAAAGAGAAGGGTGAGGAATTGCAATGACACCTTTGCATCTTTATTCTCCACCATAATGATCACTTGGGACCTTGCTTTTCTGCTTATTTGCAATTACGCAGTTCAACTTTACCTAAAGTACTTCATTCCGTTACTTTCTGTTGAATTGTCCTGCCCCCAATTCTTGAGCTTCTTATTGTGCTTTGTTAGTTCATCAGGAAGGAAATAAAAATATTTTTCATGGGAATAAAGCATCAAATCTCACCCACTATTCTGTTTTTTAATGTCTTGACCTTCCAGGTCATCAAATCTGGTTCTTTTAATTTCTACCTGGGAGAATGTCTGAGCAAGGTAAAGCAGGGGAATCTGGAAACGAGCTAGACTCAGCCATCTCCCAGCAAGAGAACTGCTCAGAGGCAGATGACAAAGAGGAGAATGGCCAGGTAAGAAGTAACTCTTTTGTTAAAATCGTGTGTAGACTTTTCTACTATTTTTCTCATACGTTTATTTTGTTAGACCTTCCTCTTCCCTTCTCTTCTCATATTTGAAGTATTTTCTCTTCCATTTTGAAAGATTTTAATTTCTATAAAATTACATTCATATTGCATCTCCATTAGTATTGATATGTTGAAAGGCCATGAAGTACCGGTATGTCTCGATATACAAATGCACCTAAATGCATATCAGATCAGTTTGGAACTGCCCAAGAAGGAAAACACTTGTGAAGAGAGGAGGAGAGAGTTCTCTCATCAGAACGGTGTATAGAACTTTTATAGCAATGTAATCTTGTAATATATTTTTTCCAAATCACTGAAATGTTAGGCTGCTTTGAAATTTTTTCTTACATGCATATTACAAAAAGGAGCGAAGGATTTTTGAAAAGTGAAGAATTTGTATGGGGAAAAAAGGCTAGACTTTTTTTTTTAAAAAAATTCATGTATATATAAAAATGCAAATTATTTTTTATCATGGCTTGTTACCACTGGAGAGATGAATGCAAAGGTGTCTTAAGGAGTCATTCTTAGGTCCAATAGGTGGCAAGTTTATCACCACATGAAACTGGTGCTTAATGATTTAATAAAATGCTGTTATTCCTATTATTCCTAAAAGCTGCTGTTCTGCATATTTTTCAGTTGTAACGCATAATTTGTCACTTGCTATTCACAGAAGCGAGGTGCTAACCAGAACCAGCAGAAAAAGAGATCCAAGGTACAGTTTTCAACTGCTTCCTCAGAGTTGTGATGAATGACTTGAGATGAAAAGTTGCATGCGTATGGCTGATTATGACAGCTTATTCCGGTCAATGGGCTTTCATGAGTTTGAGTAGCTACTCCCCCTCATACAGTGACTCTTCTCTCACAGTTCAAGCTGCTGGTCTTTTCATGCATTTGTGTTTTATTTGCTCTACCATTCTAGAGCTATACCATTGGAGAGAGAAAATCTGTTGGTTTTATTTTTGTTCTGGATAAACTTTACCTATATGAACAGATAGTCCCCAAAGCTCAGAGTTGTTTAGGAACTCAAAGATGGAAGGAGATCGTCAAGCAACAATGATTTTATCTTAGTATATTTAATTATTCAATGCCAATGATAAACAAATTGCTTAAAATTAAATTATGGTTTAAAAATTGTTTTTAATGAATATTTACGTTTTGGTGGCCATTTTTAAGTCTGCATTCAATTCTGCATAGGAAATAAACCATACTCAATATTCCCTGTATATTCTCATCCATTATCCTCGTCTCCTCCCAGCAACAAATACTCAGACTTTTTTTGCTATTGTTAAGTCTCTATTTACTTATATGAAACGTTGTGTAGCCGGCTAATGCTTGTACATATCAGTTGCTGTTCTGAAGTGATTTCTTATTTTTCTTCTACATTTCAGTCAGGAGGGAAGGGAAAACTGGTACGGAGTCTTGCTGTATGTGAAGAATCATGCCAATCAGAGAATGACAATCAGGTATCTAAAATTGTTACCATTAGCTGCATGGTTAACTTCCCTCTCACTTGCATGACTACATGGAATATCTGGGCTTTAAAAACATTTCTTGGTTTGGGGAAGCCAAAATCCCCTTACATGAGAGTGCACTTGATTTTTTTTTTTTTAGAAGTTGTCTGGTTTCTAGCGTGTAATTATTTTGAAATAAATGAGTAGCTGTACAGTATGTTACAGGGTGTTATTTGCTCTCTTTTTTTCCAGACCCCCTGAAAAATTCAACAAATGGAAAAGAATTCAAAAGAATTCAGATTAATTATTTTTTAAAAAATTCAAACAAAAAAGATAGAATTGTTATTTTCTCTAAGGCTATCTCTTTTAAGACCACACCAGGCATAGTACTGAGTCCACTCTGGCTTCTAAGTCATGCAAGGTTCATCATGTATCCATTCCCTTTAACCTGTTTCATAGTAATAACCAAATTCTTTACCCTTTCCAAGGCATCGTAATCTTAAAAAAAAACAGTGCATTGTATTCCATATCATTCATTTTTCTGGGTTTTGGTGCCAATTTTCCAATATTGCAAAGCATGTATTTGGATTAGTCTGTATCGGTGTTGTATGCCATTTATTCCAAAGAAATATATATTTGGATCAATTCAGGAAAAATTGATCCAACAGATTTCAGAATTTTGCAAGACCTTTCTTTAACACTTATTGCAAAAAGTTCACGTTTTTATTCCATTGCTTATCATAGCAAATTTAATAAGAACACAAACCAAAAAAAAAAAAGCTTCCTGCCAGTATTTCTTACTTGAAGACTCAGATGTATTATTGAAGAATGAGATCAGCCATAGAGAGGGAAAGGAGATAGAGAATGAAAGATTAACTTTTGTTAGCACAAAACAAATATCACATTTAAGTGTACTTTCTAAGACTTTATTAACTTGAAATTAAACAATCTAACTGTCCTCTTTGGACTCTTTATCATGGAGAGTTTTATTTTTTTGAAAGACCAAAAAACCCACCACCCCATATCATATTGAGCTGTGGGGTTTTTGTACTTTCTCGCTGCTCTACAATGACAATTATGCAGTAGGACAATAAACAGGTTATTTTATCAGTTGTGGGTAGATATTTTGAGGGGGAGAAACCTACGCTTTGACTCAACTTGCATTATTAGAAATTTGTGGCTTTTGTTTGGCATTTTTTTTGTGTTTTCTATTTTAACTGGAGACTGAAGAGGAGAATAATATAAATATGTAAGACTGTATTAAATGTTGCATGGTAGTTTCTAATATACTCTCTGCAAAGGAGAAAGGAATGTTATATTCCACTAGCAGGTTTGGGGGTAAATACCTCTTCTAAACTACCCCCATTCCACACTGCGGAGGGTTGGGATCCACATTTCTTCTGGTTTCTGCCACTGTTTGGTCCAGTACTGAGGAGAATTTGTTGACCATGTTGTCAAGAGTGCAGGGGCTGATACATTCTGTGCCATCATAGTCTGCCTCTTAAGGATGATTGGCGTCACATAATAAATTAAATAGGAAGTGTACTTGATTTAAATGCTGATTAACTTTGCACTGGGAAAACTAGACCTGTGCTTTCCTCCTTGAAGGATATTGGAAACATTGTGCCAATGGAAACTGTTTACTTTTTTGAGTTAATTTGGAATTTTCTTTATTAGTTTCTCTTAACTGTTTACAAAGCACAGGGTCTAAATTATCAGAATGTATAGTACATTGCCAGTACTACAAAGTATGGATTGTACTACAAACCTAATGTTTGTATTATATTTAAAAATTTGCCTTGATTTTCCTGTGTAGGAAAAATCTTGTTACCTGTATTACTTGACCTTGAAAGCTTACCTGATCGCACACTCTGTCCTTACTTTTGAAAAAAAATGTTGCCTCTAATGTTATAATATTGGTTTACCCGTGTATTATTGCAAATGGAACATCTCCTGTTTTCCGCTACGTTTATCCTGTACGAATGTATTTATCAACGTTGTAATTTTATTATTGAGAAAAAAATCAATAAAAATGAATATAAGAAACAAACAATAGATTGTTTTTACGACTCTGCAGCACTTCTGTGTGTGTTTATTTCAAATGCAATGAATATGTAGAAATGGTATGTTATATGTATGGCACAAAGTATATGCTGTATGCTTATATGTCTGTTTTAGACTGTATGTAAAGTCTGTCTTTCATCTCTTATAAAATATGCAAGTGCACTATAATAGCGACTTTGACTTCAAGGTAAAAAATACTGAAAATGGCAGAGCCAATTAGAATTCTTCTCCTTTTTTTAAGAATTAATAATACAATTGGACTTCATCAGCTAGACAGATTATTTGGAGAGAATTTGCTACAGTGATTTAAGCATAGCTTTTAATTATAAATAGGCCAGCGGGTGGCGCAGTGGGTTTAACCGCTGAACCATGAGCTGTCGATCGAAAGGTCGGCAGTTCGAATCCGCGACGGGGTGAGCTCTCGTTGTTTGGCCAACTCCTGCCAACCTAGCAGTTCCAAAGCATGTTAATGTGAGTAAATAAATAGGTACCGCTTGCGGGAAGGTAAACAGCGCTCTCTGTTCCAGCCGCATGCTACGCGCTGCGGCAAGGAGAGTCATGCCGGCCACATGACCACGGAGGCGTCTTCGGACAACGTTGGCTCTTCGGCTTTGAAATGGGGATGAGCACCACACCCTAGAGTCAAACACGACTGGACTTAATTGTCAGGGGTCACCTTTACCTTTAATTATAAATAGCATTATTGCAGAATATTTTCTTTTCCGCAATAACCCTTTAGTTCATTGACTACAACTTCAGATTCATGATCTGCAATCAAACCTAAGTTATGCGCACTTAATTGATTTCAAGGAGACTCAAGTATGCATAACTGTGTACAGACTGTGTTTATGAGCAGTAGAGAAGTACACTTAAAA
This sequence comes from Plestiodon gilberti rubricaudatus, assembly GCA_026170595.1. Classification (NCBI taxonomy): domain Eukaryota; kingdom Metazoa; phylum Chordata; class Lepidosauria; order Squamata; family Scincidae; genus Plestiodon; species Plestiodon gilberti. The sequence goes on along the minus strand of JANXHW010000006.1, from coordinate 72,044,344 downwards.
GCTTTTGTCCTTGACATTTACATTTCATAAAATCTCCAAGATTTTAATGTGTTCATTGATGAACCTTGTAATTTGAAATATAAGTTACTAGACCCCTTCAATAATATACATATGTATTAATAGTGTGGACATTTGAAATATTCACTTGTTAATATTTCTTAAATCAAGTTTTCAAGCATGGTTAATAAGGAAATATAATTAGCACAATACTTTTAAAGCTTTGCTCCTCAACGTGTGAAACAAAGCAAACATCTGAGAAATATGTTTGGGATCAGTATACAAGTAAGCATGATATATTTTAGGTTTTTAATCTAAAATAATATTTTAGGTCAATATTTAAAATTTTAGGTTTAATTTTTAATTAAAGAAATTAGTCATGTGCCTGTTCGCGCATATCTGACATCTGTTTTTAAGTATAAAATGGCTATTAAGAGCTATATTTCTGATACTATAATATAAAAATACTATACAGTTAACTAAAACTGAACTGCATCATGTCCTAATTTCCTATTGCTAAACACACTTCAATGGAAGTAAGTTCCATAAGTTTCCTTACAGCGCAATCCGACTTAACTTTTGTGCCGCTGTAACCAGCGGTGCAGCGAAAACGGGAGGCCCCAGAATGGAAAAGGGATTCAAATCCCCTTTGAATTCCTCTTTTGGAGGGGATTTGAATCCCTTTTCTGTTCTGGGGCCTCCCGTTTTCGCTGCGCCACTGGTTAAACAGGCACAAAAGTTAAGTCTGATTGCGCTGTTAGTTCAATTGAGCTTACTTCAAGCCAAGTGAGCATAGACTGAAGCGCTTCTGTGCTCAGTAGATTTATGTTGAAAAACACCGTGTTAATTTCAGCGATATTTATTTGGAAGGTTAGAATTCCATCCTTAGGATGACAACTGTAGCCCCATAACATTTATTTTACTAAGCTCTTTGAACCCAGGAAATTAATTACTTTGAAGCAAACCTTAAAATTAAGATATTTATCAGTTCAGGAAAAAAATATTCTGATTCTCACAAGTATCATCCAAAATATTTATCAGTTAGCAAAAAATTGCCCCTAAGAGTACACTATCCTTTTCCTAAGAATAAGTTTACCAAATAATGTTTGGCTTCAGCTTTTCATCATGCAGTTTGAAGCCATGCCACGTTTCCTGAATCTGGCCCTAAATTATTATTATTTTTTTCAACAGGAACCAATACAACTACAGCTTTCAAGTTTCCCCAGCCTACAAGAAGAGGATAAATCTAGTAAAGATGACTCTGAGAAAGAAAAAGAAAAGGATAAAAACAAAGAAAAAGATAGAAACAGTGAAAAACCCAAGATAAGAATGTTATCAAAAGGTGAACAAAAACATTTAAGTCATTATTTAGTCATTTATCATAGTCGCATATTATGACAGTTTTCATGTGAGTGTATACGCTTGTAAGTGTATTTGAGTGAATTTGTACATATATTTGATATTATCTATATGTTTGTGAGGTTGCAGTATGTGTCTTTGTTTACACATTGTTTGGAGAACACGTACAATAGTATATACCATTGGTTCTCAAAGTTCTCCCTGCGAGGTGGGGAGAACTCTGAGTCTTTGCGGGGCGGGGATCGTGCCACCGCCGGCAGGAAAAGTCATAGTCCTTACCTCACCGGGGGTCCTGACGGCTTCTGGGGGGTGTGGGGAGACCTGCGGACCCCTCCACAGGCCTCCCCGAGCTTCAGATTGCCGCTCTGTGGCAATTTAAGACCATTTCAAACTGGAAGTGGTCGTAAATCGCCACAGAGCAGTGATCTAAAGCTTGAGGAGTCCTGCGGAGGGGTCCACCGATCTCCCCGCACCCCCTGAAAACTGTCAGGTGAGGTAAGGATGGCCACTTTTCCCCCCTGCAGTGGCTCAATTCCTGGGATCGTTGCCGCCACTTGTCCCACTGTTCCTGTTCCTTAAGGGGCCAACGGGAACCAGCGGTTCTCCTGGTGGGTTATGACCCATCAATTTGAGAACCATTGATATATATCAAACATGTAGTATTTGTGACCCACAGACTCAAACAGAGCTTGCCCAACCATGTATAGCAGACTCCCAGGGACTCAAATAACCTGTTTCATCTTACAGCCTAATAACTGTAAAAACAGGTGAAGTGGCAGACCATGATATGTGGCTGGTTCAGCCTGATGGCTCACAAATAGTGCTGACCTGGTAAATACATAGACATTGGAATAATAAATTATATGAAGGAGGAGCATTTATTGTTCTTTGGAGAACATGATGTACCAGTTCACTAGTTACTTGGTTCCTGGTGACCTAAAGTGAAATAAGCTGTGAAATAAGGTTTGTACAATTCCTGCTCTAATAAGTGAATTGAAACATCTCACATTTAAGCTAACACAATATGTCCTGGTTTTCCAGAAAGGCACAGGAGAGAGAAGCAAGGGAAAGTGTGCCTGACCCAGAGATCTGTTACAGATTTTATCCTAGATACAGGGGGGCTGCCATATCTGCGGGGGATACGTTCCAGCCCCCACTGTGGATACTTGAAACCGCGGAAAGGGGCGAACGCCTCCCCGCGGTTTTCAGAGCCCCCCGCGACCCCCGCACCCTCCACAACCCCCCCCCAGGCACTTGCTTTTACAGGAGAAACCTCAGTTTTTTCTTCAAAAGGCCGAGTGAGCAGCTTCCTTGCAGGCCTCCTCACCAACAAGACTTTGGTGCTAGAGTCTCAGCAACCTTGCTGAGAGGTTGCTGAGACCCTCTAGCACCGAAGTCTTGTTGGTGAGGCCTGCAAGGAAGCTGCTCACTCGGCCTTTTGAAGAAAAAACAGAGGTTTCTCCTGTAAAAGTGCCTGGGGGGGGTCATGCGGGGGGGATCCACTATCCGTGGATAACTGAATCCGTGGATAACGGATCCGCGGATGTGGGGGGCCCTGTACAATTCTGAGAGTCAAGTAATGAGTGAATAGGACTGAACCATTAAGCCAGCTTCTGTATTTGGGGCCCCTCCCCTACTGTCCCACACAGGGAGAAGTCTTGTATGGGATGTGTTTGCATGCACACGTGAATGTGCACAATGCACAGATATGTACCTACATGATTTTAAACAGCTCACTTAAAATATGGTATTGTCATACTTTTTCATGCAGTATCATAGAACAGTTGCTAGAGGCGCAGTATTCTCTAAAACAGTGATTCCCAACCTTTTGCCCTTTTAAAGGGGGTTGGGTTTAGAAACCTTCAGAGGACCCGTAGTTGACTGAACCTGACACTTCAGAGTTCTTGCCCCCATTGCCGAAGACACGGAAGGGCAAACCCCGGTAACTCCTTTTTTCTTACCGGTCTTCTGCGGCGGCTGCAAGAACCTGGAAGTGACAGGTTCAGTCAACTACAGGTCCTCCAAAGGTTCCCACACACACCCATTAAAGGGTCCGATTTTTTTAAACACTTTACGGGGAGGGGGTGCAACCTCCAAGTTAAGAACCACTGCTCTAAAAACTACTTCCATATTTTCATCTTGAATCATATTTGTAAGTACTAATGATGATCAGCACATGGTTAGAAGGAAGGGTGCCTAGAATAGGTTACTTATCCCCAAATGGAAAAGGGGATATGTGGGAGTTTCTGCATATGAGGAGTTTTGAATCCGTACACACAACCAGAGTTACTGGACAAGGGACTATATTCTCTGCTCTTGCAGCCTCTTCCACATGTAGGGTTAGATCCAAGATCAGAAACATGTTGCCACAGTCATAAACCTATTGCCATACATAGATCATTTAATTGAGCCAGTGTATCTTTATATTTTGTTGGAAAATAAGCCCTTGGACTTTAGCCTTTGCTTATACTTGTCTTTAATATGCAATTGAAATGACTGTCACACATTATAAGTGACCCGCACAGAATGTGTAAAGAGACTGTCAACAGATGGTTGATATTTTTGTAATTATACAGACCTGGCAAACATCCTTATAATATCATGAAAATAGGTTTGCTTTATGATATTTTGGGCTAATAACTATGGGAAGCCAATTCTGAATAAAACTGTGTGTCATTGCTGCCTACACATTCTTGCACCTGGGATTTAGATTCTTAGTACTTAGCTTGGATCATTTTTTCAGTATCATTTGATGACTGAACCTGGAGTCCAATCTGCAAAGATCTTTGTCAGTGTGCAAATTCTCACTCATAATGCATCATGTGACCTGGGGTAAATATTTATGGATTGACTAAAGGATATGTTTGTCATGGTTGAATCCAGGAAAATGGATGAATCTGGTTGCATATACTTAGAATTAAAAAGTACTACCGTTTTTTAGTGTGATAGCCTATCAAAACTCTTTTTCCCAAAAAATTTCCCATACGTTTCTCTTGAGCAGAAGAAGTTCACCTTGATAAATTTGCTTTAGGCAAAATTTAGTGATAACTCTGGAAGTAATGCATTTCTGAACTAGTCAAGAAGAAAAATATATTGTGTCCAGCAAAATACCAAAAATACAGGTGGGCCCATATCCACTGATTCGCTATCCACGGTTTCAGTTATCCACGGATCGTGGGGACCCCCCCAGGCTTTTACTTTTTTCCCCAGTAAGCTTCGTTTCTTCCTTTAAAGAAACAAGAGAAGCAGCCTCTGGCTGCTTATTACAGGCAAGTAGAATGAGACTAAGTCCTAGAGAGGCTCTGCAAGGTTAACAGAAACCTTGCAGAGCCTCTTTAGGACTTAGTCTCGTTCTACTTGCCTGCAATGGAGGCTGCTTCTCTGTTTTAAGGAAGAAACAAAGCTTGCTGAAAGAAAAATAAGAGCGGGGGGGGCAAGCATGCCTGCCTTCAGGGGAGGCAGGGTGGGGGGGGCCTCAGGAAACCATGGAGGAGGTGTTCGCTCTTATCCACGGTTTCAAGTATCCACGAAGGGGCCTGGAACATATCCCCAGCGGATATGGGGGCCCACCTGTAGTCCCGAGAACCACTTTACTTTTTGCATTTGCTTGTATTTTTAATTTCTTCTCTTATTTGCCCAGGCAAATCCAGATTTTTCCAAATTTTAGGAGTCACCTGTAACTTAACACAGCACTGTAATTGTACAGCACTTGTCTTGAGCAGTTGAAAGAGTTTGGACATTAGGTGGATCTAAACACCCCTTGTATTGTTACAAAGCACAGCACTTTGTATTAGTATCCTTTTATACTTGATGCTTGTAGCTGTTGGTTGTGTATATTGGTAGAATGGATACCCTCCCACTGTTCTATGGTGTAGTTTTGTTAATGTAAGTCACAGCCTGCAGGTACCAGGCACTCTATCAGACAGCTGGAGAGGGGAAAAACTTTACTTCACACAATAGCTTTCATATTTTAACCTTTTTAGAAATGAAACTACTAGTAATGTGTGTTTTTCAGATTGCAGCCAAGAATATACAGACTCAACAGGCATAGATTTGCACGAATTTCTGGTTAACACATTAAAGAATAATCCCAGGTAAGAATCCCTCTTTTGTGTGGCTTGGGATCTTAGCAACTGGGAGCAATGTAGTGTTAGCTCTAGAAAAAGTGGTGGTCATGGTGTGGGAAATAATAACTAAGATGCTATGAAAGCATATTGATTTTAGCAAGAACCCCTAGAAAAAGCAGCATGCACTCTATAGGCTTTCCATTTCCCATAGCTTAATTACTTGCTCTGAGAGTTAGCTATCCACACACACACACATCCACCCACCCTCTCCAGCTTTGCAAGACAGCATCTAAAAACTCAAAAACAAAGTACATTTCAAATGAAGCCAGTCTGCAGTGTGTGATACATGTGCAGTCATAGCAGCTTCTGAATGCAGCACCATTGGCTACCCTAAATTTCTACCTCAGAATTGTCAGCATTGACTGGCAGTAGATTTCCATACTTTCAAGCAGAACTCTTTCTCTGTCCTACCTGGAGATGCCAGGCAGTGAGCCTGTAACCTTATGCATGCAAAACATGTACTCTACCACTGAGCTATAGCCTGTCCCCAGAGTTATCCAAGGGTTATCCGAGGTGCTGTGTTGCAAATTGTGATTTATGATTTCTAGTTTGTGTTTGTTTTTAGATTACAAAGGCTTGTTGAAGGTATCCTGCTACCTATTGCTTAACCATGATAAAGCAGTTGGGAGCAAGCCATCTTAAAACAGTGATTCCAGCTCCTGGGTTTACCAATTAGCCCTATCTTGCTGCTGGTTAATCATTAGGATTTTGCAATGAATGCATCCCCAAACCGGAAATTTCTGAGATGATGATGTCACAGGAATGCCATCCCTTGAAAAATGCTGAAAAATATGTTACCATGGCATAGCTCATTCAATAAAAGGACGGAGCGCAGCTGCTGCTTTGCTGCCCACCCACCTGAGAAAAAAAGGGAAAGGCCTGCAGAAATTGGATCACTTGGAAAACTGGCCATTGTTAAGATGGTTAATGGTTAAGACTAGTGGTAGGAAACCCACCCTTAAAGCCAAAATTGTGCTCCCTGGGTGAAACTTAGTGTGGATCTCAGAACAGGTCAAGTTGAAAGCTAGGGGGTGTGAAACTAGTGTTTTTTTTTAGCACATCTGAAGCAGCAATTTTGGTGGGCCTGAATATAGAATCCAGCAACTTTTACCAGGTCTAGGAGTAGAGCCCCATGCAGCAGATGCTTATTCATCTCACATGGACATTATAAAAAAGGGCCTTTTCTTTGCTTTTAAGGCAATTGACTTGAAAACAAAACAACAACTGGAAAGACCAAGGTGGGGGTGTGTGTGTTCTGGTTGGTTGGCAAGCTGCCAGGTGGGGAAAATTTGTACTACAGAGGGAGATGGGGAGGGAAGCACATGCACCTGCTTCCAATTACTTCACCATGGTTAAGGATTTGGTTTTAGTCATAACAATTGCATTTGTTTTCCAAAGTGCTTCACACTCATTATCTTAATATTGCATATAAGACCAGTAAAGCAGGCAACTGGGGCAGAACTGAGATCTAATTTGAGACTTTTCAACACACTGCCTATGCTCTTAACCAGTATTACCCCAGTCGTTTTGGTTGCATACCATAGTTTGATGGAGTAGTGTCATTCGGATGTACAGTAAGTACATCCTTTATTTTTGAGGAGTAAACCTTTTATTCCAGAATATTCCAATTCCATGGAAAATCAGATAGTAGGAAATCTCATATCAGAAGATTCTAAAGCCACACTGAAGTTATCTGAGCTGCCACTACGATGTCATGTACTTTTAAAAAATCAGCTTTTTAATGGTTTTGTATTGTCAAGTGTTTTTCAATCTGTAGACTGTTTTATAAATAGTACTTCTTTAAAGTTTTTCATCAACACTTTAGTACAGTGGATCCCAAACTGGGAGGCGTGGCTCCCAGGGGAGCCATGGAAACCAGCCAGGGAATGCCACATAATCCTCTTGGAAAACAGTGCAATGCCAACTGGCAGGCATCAACATAATGTAATAGGGAGCCGCAGCCAATGGTCACCGATGGTCAAGGGAGCTGCAGGTTGAAAAAGTTTGGGAAACACTGCTTTAGTGAATAAATTAGTATTTCGATAGCTTTTAATTTGACCAGAACTTGGGTAAAAATGATAATCAGTTCTCCTTTTCTGACATATCAAAATATGTATCACTAAAGTATATCTTGCTTTTATTATCTCATAAAACACTTTGAAAATGAAAGGAGTCACTAGGCTATCTGATTAGCTTTAGTCTAACCTTAAAGAACAAGCAGCAGCTGGTTGTGCGACAGAACGAACTGCTACAACAAAGTGTCTTAATTTATCTGTATTCTGTTGCACTTGTGATACCGAAGCCTCTGACACTGACTAGCAGCCCAATCCTATCCTATCCCCCCTCTGCTGTGCAGCCACGCCAAAAACCGGCACGCTGTATCCAGCGGAAGGGGGGAGATCGGGAGGCTTCAGCAGGGAAAGGGGATTTAAAATTAGAAATTAGTGCCTGGGGCAAGGAAAAAACAAGCACACCCATTCCCGTAATTGGCAAAATTAAAATACCTTTAAAATGTGATGCCCTCTCTCCTTTTCATTTAAAGCAGTACACACTTTCAAATTTAGTTATTGAATCACGTATTTAGAATACGTTTGATATTCCAAATTTTTATAGCAATAGTTGTCATTTGCTATTTTGCATTGGGGAAATAATCTTTTAAAGATCATTTCATTTATTGCAGTGATATCTAATATGTGTGCAGGGCTTTTCCAATACATGTGATCAGTTCAGTGCCTTCAAATGACTCTCAATGCAATGAAAGCTGAAACCCGCCACTTTCTCTCAGTCTCAAGAGGTGGGCAGGGCTTAACATATCTGGTTCTGAACTGCCTCGTTTAGATATGAATTTGGGCAGTTAGGTGCAACTGATCGAGTGCAAAAAAAAAAACCTTTAAAATAATTTGAAGCAATTGTAAAAAATGCAGGAATTGACTCTCTGGGTCTCGGTCAACCACCCCGCCCCATCCTTTTAACATTTTTTAATCCCCGTGATTTTTGCTCCCAGCGCACATGCCCCACTCGCCCCACCCTAATTATGCTTCTGGTGAGAAATTCAAGGGAAGGAAAAAGTTGCTTGAGGAGAAGAACAGATGAGGCAAAAAAAACTGGATCAAGAAGGGGCTAAGAGGAGAGTGGAGAATGCATTTTACACAATGACAGTATAAAGAATTTACTTCATACGTAGGATTCCAGTAATTTTATACCCGATTGCCAGTACCTGTATTGCGCAATTATGTCTATTGCCAGTGTCTAAGTAGACCATTCTGCTTACCTGTGGTGTATGCTGTCCATATTAGATAACCTATTGTTGGTGGGTTTCGATGTGGGAATATCTTATTTAATTCTCCATCAGCAATGAAGCCTATTTCGTGTCCTTGGGCAAGTCACTTTCTCTAGTTGTATCTGTTTGACAGGCTTGATAATGAAGATAAGATAAGATAACCCACATGGGATGCTTTAAGCTATTTGGAGGTGTATTACAACATAATATAGTGTCTATTGAAATAAACCCCACTAGCTACAACTCAGCAACATTCCTATTTCCACGTGATCATGATAAAATTAAGCCTGAATTCCTCTCTCTCTCTCTCTCTCTCTCTCTCTCTCTGAGTAAAAGAATGAGCTTAGGTTTTTATTCCCCCATCAGTAGGTGGATTAAAATATATATGAGCTACTCATAAACAGAACCAAATGTTTGTGTGGAGAGATGGGCAGTCAGATGCCATCAAAATTATTTCAATGTTTATAGCCTAAAATAATTTTTTCCAAACTTGTTTATTGAATTATTGTATTTCTACCAACAGGGACAGAATGATACTGTTAAAAATGGAGCAGGAAATTATTGATTTTATTAGTGACAACAGGTAAGATTATTTCCAGTGTTGGTTTCTTTGTTTGGTGACTGTTGTCCATGCTAGACACTCTTTAGTATGTTAGAAATGGATGCCGACAGCCTTTAGTCTTGTGCAGTATTTGCACAGCTTGCACTTGAGAAGACCTAACAATATGAAATGCTTCATATTTCATAGCAATATGAAAATTCCAAACTTTTAGCAAAATTACTCTACTAAAAATCATTTGTCAGTGTACAATGTAAAATGCTAAGTAAATATTTTTAGTTTTGCTCTTCTCTGTCAAATACTACCAAACATCCCTATTCTTTGTTTTAGCTGATAGCGTAGAGATTAATCCCTAAACCCTCTAGATTTATGGAAGACATAGATTGTTCTGGTGAGTCAAGGTATAAACCCTTGTACGCTTCCATGAACGTCCTAGAAGATGGACAGGATACCAATATAGTAAGTAAATAAGCACAAATAAATAAGCTTTTCTCTAGGCCCTTGAAATGAACTCGCACACTGATATTGTCAGGTGGCAACCACCTGTATAGTTGGGAAAATACAATCAAGTATTTCAGTCATCTACAATTTGATTTATCTTCAGCGCTTGTAGTATTGTCAAATAGATATCTTCTTGCTTGCCTCCATAACTCAATACAATTGTATAATATAAACAGTTAAATCAAGGACCAGAGATGTGTAGAATGTCAGTATGATAGGAGAAGCTTTAAAAGGAAAGAAAATAATAAAAAACAACCACAAGATGCTCCATATTTGGCATACTAGATTAGACAATTGAGTTAACCTCTGTTTAAAATGTTTTTAAAAGTGGACTTGCTATTGTTCCGTTATGTCAGAGGTTGCATTATATTGAGCCCTTTGACATTTTGTTCCAGTAATCATTATAAAAAGTTCCCCCAGATGTCGTCATATCAGCGAATGCTAGTGCACAGAGTGGCTGCTTACTTTGGCATGGATCACAATGTGGATCAGACTGGGAAATCTGTAATTATTAACAAGACCAGCAATATGAGAATGTAAGTATTCTCACTGCTCCTTTTCTATTCCCCTTTCCTAAGAATCATTTGGTATCATGACCACATTCTGTATGTCTTTGTTCTTTTGTTCTGTCTTTTCCTATGCTGATTATATTCTTTTTAAAAACCATTTATTCTGATATGGAGTGTCATTATCCCTGTCCTTGGAAGAACACTGAGGATGTGAAACACGTTGAAGTAAATCAGTCTAACTGTTGTTTGTTGATAAGAAAGCTAAACAATGCCTCTAGAATGGAATGTTACTTTTTCTTTGCTTTTATTATCATAAAGTTGAGGAAAATATTAAATTATTGCCCATTATCTTTACCTGAAGCAGTACAAACTGTGATGTGTAATGGTACTTTTAACTCAGAAGGATGCATCATAGCATTCTCCTCCCTATTTCTTTTTTACAGGACTCTCCTTCTGAACAATGAGTTGCTTATCTGGGATCCATCTTGTTGCCAACACTGGCGCGCACATGCATACACGCACACTTCTGCTACCACACGTGCAAATCCGCTACCTCGGGTCTGGGTTTGTCTAGCCCAGAATTAAGACCAAGTTGGGGAAAATTTATGACCCAATCCTATCCAACTTTCCATTGCTGATGCAGCCGCAATGCAGCCCCGAAATAAGAGAACAAACATTCCCTTACATTGAGGAGGCCTCCATGACTGCCCCCACCACAGAATGCAGTGCACACCTCATTTGGCACTGCTGCATCAGCCCTGGAATGTTGGATAGGATTGTGCTCTCAGCCTCAGTAATCAGAGATGATGCAATGGGAAGGGAAAATAAAACTGGTGGGGGGTTTAAAGCAGGCACTGGGGGTGAGCAGGAAAGACAAAGGTTTTAGGATGCAGAGTGGGTTTTAGTGACAAAGGATAATTATATAAGTTTTAATGGAATTTTAGGAGGGACAGAAAGGTTTTTTTAGAAGTTTTAGGAAGGAGAGGGGAGGGAAGTTTCCTTAGTCTGCTAGGTAGATAAGTATGCTGTCCTTCTACAAATCAAAGCCAGGCTGCATGGCTTCAGGTCCTGGGGGAAAATGAGAAAAAAAAACCAGCCAAAAAGATGCCCCTTGGCATGCAGGGAAGGCAGTTCCTCTGGATATTAGATAAACTGTGGCTGGAGGCTTTTCAGGTGGGGAGAAACCTACCTGAAATGGACAGAGTGGAAGTGTCTATTGGAGAAGGACTACCAAAATGGACAATATGGGTGTTATAAGTGAGGAAAAACGAAAACAACAAAGTTCTGCTTCCAGAGCTGGTCTAGTTATAGGGATCTAAATGAAGAATACAAAATGTTCTTGGACAAATAATGGTACCTGGAACTTCTCCAGGGTGCACAGCCAGGAGTTTCCTGGGCTTGAGTGAGTTAAGGTGTATCCTTCCAGAATGTCACAAAAGGCTAATTGATTGAGGAGGTTCTTGAAGGTACAAAAGGTATGGCAGGGTGTGGGCAGCAGCATCCATGCTTGGGTCATTGTTAGGAGAGTCATTCTGGAGAAGGAGCTTGAAAAGACTGTCCAGGTGCTCTGGCAACTGGGCAGTTAAGCTTAATTTATTATTCAGGAGGAAATGGAATTATGCCAAGGTGGGGAGCCTGAATTTGCAAGATCTTAGAGAAGGTGGCACACAGATGCCCCACAGTGCTTTAGCCTTCTGTTCTGATCAATGGCCCTTAGTTATTGTGATCTTGATTAGGAGCAGACATGCCTCACCCCCTCCAGGGAGAAATCTTGGCTGACCTTCTGGAATAGCTGCCAAGGAATCCAAGATGGAGTTAGAGGAGAGTGTGCACATTTGGAAAAGGAAGTAATTGCTAACAATCTTTGTTCTTTTGGTGCAAGGTTTCTCCATATGTATTGTACAATATATCCTTTTCCATTTATCTCTCTCTTTCTGTATGTATGTATTGTATAGATGCAATATATCTCATCTGTTTCTGAATTATTCACTTTGCATTATAAATGAGTTATGGGCATTTGGTGTAAAGAAAATATTTACAAGAAAATGTAAAGAGTTTTATCTTTTTATATCATTAAATAGGTAAAATGTATTCATGTTTATATGTATGATATATGTTCCATCTAAGGTGGCCTTCAATGAAACGAAAATACATAGGAAACTATTAAAAATAAGACAATGCCCATTAATGCATAAGACCTAATCATGCAGCCTTAGAGTACAGTATACTCTTTTTATACCAGATTTTATACCAGTTTTAGTAATAGACTTATTAATTATAATAAGATTTATACGGACATATTAGCCTGATCCAAAGATTTGCATTTACTCGCAGACCATGGAACACGTCTGGCTACAGGTCTAATTAATTTCATTGTAGGTGCCAGGTCTGTACATGTTGATTTGTTGCTTCCTTTCAAATGAATGAGATATCCTATGCAGCCAAGGAAACTCTGTGTATGCAAGAACTTGCAGGAAAGAAGAAAATATTGGAAACGGTTTTGTCTTATATGAAGCCTGTACCCACATTCACATCAGTGCATGCAATTCAGCCCCCTTATGTTAACCACTTCTTGGTCCAGTTTCCTGAAGCTCTACTCCTGCACTTTTCCTTGGGCATTCCCTTGTAGATGGATCGTATTTTTAAAGTTTTTATTGTTGTGGCTATTTGTTAGCCATTTTGGATGCCTCCAAGGGGAAGAAGCAGGGTAGAAATCTTAATGATAAATACATACATTGATACAATTTTATTATTGCAATATGAAAAAATAGCAGGAAAGCATGTGCTTAAGACTTCCAATGAAACCTCTTGAACCTAGTATGTTTAACATTGGATGCATCATGACCATTGATGCATTAACCAAAATTAATGAAGAAATTCTTTATTACTATTATAATAGGAATAGCCCTGAGGATAGATCTTTAAATTGAAGTTGTAACAAATAGTGTTGTTGTTTTACATTGAAATCTTACATAATGTTCCTTTTCTGTAAATACTTGACTTTCACATTGAACTCTCTGAAAATTTCAACTTTTAAGATTTATTTATAGAATTTTATTTATTTATTTATTTATAGAATTTAAGATTCTGCCTTGCACAGTTTGTCTGACAGCACAATCCTACCCAGCTCCTCCACTGGCGCTGCAGTGGTGTAAGGGCAGAATGGGAGACTTTGGGAGGGAAAGGGGATTGAAATCCCCTTTAAAGGAGAATGTAAAGGGGATGTAAATCCCCTTTCCCTTCCAAAGCCTCCCATTCTGCCCTTATACCACTGCTCCGCCAGCGGAGGAGCTGGGTAGGATTGCGCTGTAATTGAAATAGATACTTTAGTTTCACTACACACATCTGATACAATGAAGAAGAAACCCAGCACAAATTTCATGGACTCTGCATTCATGAGATGCAGCACGTTATAACAACTTCAAAAATACTACATCAGGACTGATGAATTCATATATTCTTCCAACATGAAGGTATATTTTAGCCATAGATGCACCATTCCAAAAATCCATAGATACTCATACGTGGATCCTTTTATCGGTAATGCTCTCTTCTTCTTCTGAATATTTATATACCACTTTAAAACAAAACAGTTCACAAAGCGGTTTACAGAGAATCAAACAAGTAAATGGTTTTCTTAGAGTGATCTGATTTGCATTCATAAATGAATCTGTAATTGGTCACATCCTTCCAGTAAAATGAAATTAGAAAGTCAGTTTGGAGAGGAAAGAACTTCATTTATGTGATTTGAACCTTGAACACAGGCTGGTAACTAAAGGGTTGTTTTCAGTGTTCCCTTTCCAGTGGCAACCCCAAACATCCCAAAAACCTAACCTGTAGCTTGTAACCTGTAAGTCTGTAAAACCTCCAGAACAGCATACTATGAGCCACAAGAGGTTATTGCCAGAAGGGAATTTTTCACACCTTGCTATCCATGCAAGACTCATGCTTTGTACAAATGCACAAACCTCTATGTACACATGCACACAGGTTTCCTTGAATTCTGATATTTCTGTGACTTGCAGCCCAATCCTATGGAAGTGATTTCCACTGTTGTAAAATGGCCGCCAATGGTGTGTGCAGCACTCCATTGGCGGCCATTCTGTAAGTACTGCTGCAAGAGGCGGCAGCATCACAGCTCCACCACTGAACCCCACTGTGCTTGCTGGATCCGGTAAGTAAGTGGTGGGGGCGGGAGGTGGGCGGGGATAGGAGTGGGGAGGAGGTGGGAGGCGGTGGATCTGGCAGCAATGATCAGATCCTATCCCTTCTTTTCGAAGCTCCCTGCCCCTTTGTTCTCTTCAGACATACATCATATGTGGTGGTGTATGTCCAAGGAGACCTATAGGCAGCCCCAGGGTTTACCAGGAGATAAGTATAGATGTTTTATACTTACCTTTCATTTGCTTTTGGGAGCCCCCCCCCCCACTGGATGCAGTGCATACTTGGCGGGGGATAACATTGGGGCCTAAATGGTGTATAGTCAGAAACTCTGGCAATCTTTGTTGTTCTAGCACACTACATAAAATTTTAACACATGGAATTATGTCAACAGAATGATACATATTCTGTTCTGCCAGATATGTCATAGCTAAAATATACTGTAGGTAGTACTTCCCACACTGAATCTGTTGTCCCTTGTGTCAGCAACAGTGTAACTATTCACTAGTAACAATTTGTACCAATTTCAGGGAAAACGAGAGCCGTCCATTAGATCCACACAAATATATCCATTTAAAGAATTTCTTAGGAATTTCGGCAACAAACAATATTGGTTCGCAAACTATTGATAGTGTACGTTTCTCATATATTTTCTATAGGAGCTACATCTGGATAATTTGATCCATTTTTTACCATTCTACAGTAGTTTGATACATGGATGCATTTATGCTAAGTTACAGTACAGATAAAACTCATTTTGGATTTGCCAACACAACAAACCTACTCAGAAAAACTGAGTAAATTAAATGTTGTTTAGTTTAACATAGACAATTCAACATAGACAAATTGGATCAGCAGCCCAATCCTATCCCCCACCAGTCCACAACATGCAGCACAGCATGCTCAGGTGAGATCTGGGTGGGCCATTGGCAGGTGCGTGGTCCCTTCCACCATAACTGAACTTATGGCAGCGGATTGTGACATCCACTGCACTAGGCCCAGGATAGGACTGGTTTACTGCTCATTCTATGTGCGTTTATTATAAGTAATGCTCACTTACCTAACAGAGCTTACTCCCAAGTTTATTTAATTAGCCATGAAAACCGCTTTGTGAACGACCTTTTGTTGGAAAAGCAGTAGATAAATATACTTAGTAATAATAATAGACTGCATCCCAATGCAACCTTAACAGCCCAATCCTGTCTAGCAGGCCATGGCGGTGCAGGATTGGGCCTGCCCTGGCACAGTTGGCAGTCTTCTCGGGGTAAATTCAGGATGAATGAAATAACTTTACATAGGGGTATCGAGATATAATGGTAAACTATGGTTTGGCATATGTGAATAAAACTTTAAGGACCCTTGGGGCTCTACATCTAAGGGGGCTCCTGGAAGGAGGAGGATGCCTTTAAACTAAGGGTTGGGGGCTGGGCTGGCCTCCCTTGACACCTGTGGGAGGGGGAGCAGAGCAAGTAATCTGGGGGCAAGGAAAGTTTGTCTCTGTGTTTGGCTAGGCTGAAGAGGGGCAATGGCAATGGAAAGGTGGGTGGCTCCATCCCTCCCTTGCTCCATCCCTCCTTCTGTGGTGCTGGTTCCAGGTCAGGCGAGCAAGCCAGAGATCTTGCTCATCATTGTCAGGCTGGCTCCATTATTTAATATGTATTCTAGGGGAAAGCTCCAGCATACATCAAGATGAGTGGTGGTGGGGGCGGGGAGGAGGGTGGCACAAACAGGGGCACCTTTTCTAATTTGCATAAAGGCACCATATGGGCTAGGGGTGGCCCTGCTTGGGGCTTCCTTCCTCCTCTTAGGTGTTGCAATTCCTTTCCTCCTTACATGGTTAGAGACAAATCATAGTTTGCCATTTCATCCAAACCAGCAAACTATATGTTGTGTTTGCATTGTAAAACAGGGCTTGAAACCATGCTTTCATCCACATGGTCCTTAAGCACTTGGTTAAACAGTGCCAAAATATACTTTGGTATTGCATCTATATGTGAGAATCTGCCCACAGTTAAAAGGTTGTCATAAAAAAGAGAACAGTTGAAATGTCGTCCACCACTACTGAATGTGGGATGAAATGTAGTGGAGTTAAGTCTCAATAAGGTTGTCGAGGAATTCAGTACTGCAAGAATTATCCCTAACTATAATAATAATATACTATACTACTTCCATACTAGTATACTATACTACTTCTATAATATAGTAATATAAAAATTTAATCAAATGCCTTCTTCCATCCTGCCAAGACTACTTTCTTCTACCACATGTAGTCCAAGTCCTATGAAACGGTTCTTTCACAGAAGCAGCATGGTTTAGCAACTTTACTACTGCAACAGCTTGTCCCCTTGTAATTGGAATTTTCATATGTATTCCATGACGTCATAGAAACTCAGGTGCTGGTGTAGAGTAGTGACTGAGGTGTGAATCAGAACTTTCCTCATTCAAATCTCTCCTCTGCAATGAGTTCTTGTTAGGTAACCTCCAAGGACAGTATTTAGCTTGTAAGTGAGAAATTATAAGAAATGAACCACTTCAGTTGTCGTATTAATTTTTCTGTGTGGTATAATATATCTAAACTAATTCGTTTGGAATTAAGGTGGCCGTGTACTTCATAGATGTTACATTGTAAACATTGTTTTCTGTAGATATGATTACAAATAAGTAGAATCTCCATTTTCAACTGTTCAGAGTGTATTTGTGCCTCAAATTAAATATTAATGTCTTGCATAATAACTGTGCTGTTAAATTCAAAAGTATGCTAGATAACTTTGGAATGCGTGATGCAAAGGACCTCAGTGGAACAGAAATCCCAAATGTTAAGTACTAAGTTTCATATCTGAGGTTAAATAAACTGGGCTAGGTGATTGTGAATATCATGGCGTATAGTAATGAACATGCTTGCTGTGCAGTATTTTGTCAGGCAAGGTGTGTCCTGACCAGCAGCCTTTTGCACAGTCTCTTGTTGTTCATACTGCATGCAGGATCTGTCACTGGTTGAACTCCCCTTAGGTGTTTATGAAAAGCCTTTTACTTACTTTTACTCTTACTTCAGAGCTATATGTTTTGGAATGATGGCCCCAGACAGAAGCCTCATGCTGTCTGTCTTCAAAGGCATCTTTCCTATTCTCCTTTGTCTCCCACAGCAGTCTTCTTTTTGTTCTTCTGCACATTCACTACTGACACCTTTGATCCAAATTGAAAATAATGGAATGCAAATAGTCAATATTCATGTTTGCAATCAATATATGCCATGGCTCTGGATCTAGCAAGTTAAATGCATTTGGAAGCCTATACACAGGTGGTGGTAATGGGAGGGAACATGGCTGTTGTATTTGCTTAACATTTAGAATTCCAGGGTTCAATCTTAGGCTCTCAATTCAAAGGATCTCGGGTACCAAGGCTAGAAAGACCTTTTGCTTGTGACCCTGACAGCATGGTTGCTGCGTAAAATGCACCCACTGTTGCAATGCAGTACTTCATGAAATGCTAATGAGCATTAACATTTTAAAAGGATGAAATCTCTTTGTGCACAATGTATAAAAGTATGGTCCTTGAGCACAAAACAATGAAAGAAAAGAAGCTATACTGTGCCATACTAGTCCTTTAAAATGGAAGATGATATGATGTTATAGTAAAAGCCAACTTGCATTAAAGACAAAAAGAAATGATGAACATGGGCAGGGAGGAAGAGACAAATGCAGCAAAATCAGTGGAAAACCTGCATAACAGTGCTCTAAATCTGTTCAGCTCATTTGAATTCTCTTTGTAGCGGCACTTTTGCTATCTCCTGGGGGAGGAACACATATCAACTACATTAGTCTCCTGATGGTGTATGTTTATAATTAGGTTTCTAATTGCATGGGTGTGTGTGATTTATCCTGCATTCACTACAGGCAGTCATTGTCCTTTCAGCATTGTTGCTTCTGTTTTCCTCTATTCTGCAAACCAATTCATTGAAAACATATAAATGCTCTACAACGTCA
Source organism: Plestiodon gilberti rubricaudatus (assembly GCA_026170595.1). Taxonomy (NCBI): domain Eukaryota; kingdom Metazoa; phylum Chordata; class Lepidosauria; order Squamata; family Scincidae; genus Plestiodon; species Plestiodon gilberti. Next base: position 72,025,868 of record JANXHW010000006.1, on the reverse strand, counting down.
AGTGTCATTCGTGAACATGAAGTTATATACTAACTAGAATTCTGAGGCGTCTTATAAGTGTGTTACAGTCCCTAATATTTGTGAATAATGTACTCTTAACTTTGTCCAGTGGCACTGCTGCCCAAGCATTTTGCAAATTGTTCTACATTTCTGTGCTCCAGTCTTTTCTCTCTACCCTCCTAGCACAGGTTCTACGTTTATCTTGTGTAGCACTGCAGTTCAAAGCGTACATTAGAGCAAGACCTTTGCAACTGTGAAGTATGCCTCCCCGATGAGAGTCCATGTTCTTCGTTAACCCTTCTATCCTCAATAACATTTATTTCCCACCCCCAATCTGTTCCAGGCTAACCTAGAAACAGGTGACAGCTTAGCAGCTTCAAATCATTGTATAGTAGCTCTATTTACATGGAAGAGTGATGTGATGACATGTAACTTCCAGCTATATCATAAGCAAACATCACCATTGTTCTGCATCTGCTTGAACATCCGGGCAATGTAGAATGGAGACAGTGTAAATCATGTTCAGCAGCATGACCAGGGGCTCTCCTCATAGTTTTCCTTGAGAACTGCCACATGGTACATCTTAAAAGTGGTTACCACATGAATAATGGTTGTCTGGTTCTACTCTCAGGTTGATAATGCTGCCCTTCCTAATAATTATGACACATACAGTAATTCTCTGTGGTGTGGTGTTGCTCTATAACAGGGGTGGCCAACACAATAAGGGTCTCTGTGTTCTTAAGAATTGTGTAGAAGACTGAATCTTGGCAGCTGCAATTGCTGATGGTGCTGTTAAAGCAGCTGCAACCTGCTGAAATGCCCTCACCTATACAACCTTTAAAGGGCCAGGAGCATTCGTGTTGAAAGGTTGAATTCTGTAGGAATTCAAAGGGAAAAAAACTTCTGGGTTGGTACTTACTAGGTTTCTCCATCCATAGGACCCCTTTCCTAGGGCCCCAATCCCATCCCCCGCCACCAGCACCAATGCAGTTGTGCCAAAAGACACGCACTGCATCCAGTGATGGTGGGGGCACCCTGAGGGCAACAGGAGGTAAGTAAAAGTTATTACTCCATGTAAGTCTTGGGGCCACCTATGGGTTTCCTAGGACATATGCCAGCACTTTTGGAGGTATGTATCCGAGGAGAGAAAAGGGGCAGGGAGGTTTAAAACAGAGGGGATAAGTTCCAGAGTGCGCCATTGCTGCTGGACCCACCTCTCCCCATCATTGGTTCCTCCCTGTCCCCGCCCAGTTATGCCCACACTCATCCCACTCCCCATCTTGCCCAAAGTCTGCCCCCACTGCTAGCTTACTGGTGCCAGGGGCTCCAGGTGGGCCGCTGCTGCATGGCCGGCATCACTTGCTGTTTCTGGCACCAGCCCAATTGCTCGCTGTATGGCCTTGTGTTTTGCGACGCTGTAGGTGGAGCTGTGCTGCTGGAACGCTAGTTCTGGCAGTGCAGTCTGTTCAGATTGGGCTGTAGGAATTTTAAAACGGGCTGGGGAAAATGTGGCTTGCCTACTTCCCTTTTTCTGGGAACTGCTTGTCTTCAAACACTGCTGAAGAACAGTCTTCTCTTAATTTTTCTTAAGAAGAGGTTCATCCCTTGATTATAGCAAGCGATATCTTACATGAGTTATAGAGCAGTCATCACAGACAGAGTTTTCATGTCCTTTTGAAAACATTTGAGATGCAGTACTTTTCAGTAGGCACATGCATTTGTTTTTAAAACAAATAGAAATAAATGTGCCACATTTATTTTCATTCATTTTTCCACTGAAATAAATGAAAATTGAAAATAGATGGTCTCGGAAAAAAATTCATTAGGTTGTTTTTCATTCATGTGCATTTGTTTACCTTCGTTTTTGTAGAAGTCCTTAGGAACCTTGAAATAGCCTGTATTTTGTAAATAGAAAGTTCATGAGAGGTAAACAGAAAGCAGTGAAATTGACACACAATGCCATTTGTTCTACCTGCTTGAAATTTGGCAGGTCTGTTCTCTTTGAGTGATAGAATACTTGAAACTTTTTTGCCAATAGGATGAAAAACGGCAAAGTTAGACTCGGGAACAGATGGAACTCCTATTGAAAGCAATGTAAATCTTATAATATAAGCACCGTTTCCGTTCCATCTGCAACAAAGAGTCAATGTCCTGTGGAAATAGTGGAATGTTGAAAAGCCATTTGAAAAGCCATTCTTGCCATTTGGATGTGAAGCAGCAAAGTTAGAGGCAGCAGAAGACTAGTCAGGTCTTCCATTAAAATCAATGGCAAATGAAAATGAACAGGAAAAACAATCAACGAATAACAACATTAATCAAAACAAATAGAAAATAAGACAAATGAAAATGAATAGCAATTAGGGGAAATGCTTGTGCATGCTGGCTTTTAGACCGGCTTTTTATCATTCAACTTCAAATCATGAAGTGTGTAGTAATTAAGTGGAAAACTTACATCTGTGAACTCATAGTTTGTTACAGACAGCAAGATAATTGTAACTGTTGTTTCAATTTAAGAAAATAAGTAAGACCAAGTTTGTGCTTATGGCGCAATCCGGTCTAGAAATAAGACTGGTGGAGCGCTGCTCTGCTGGTCTAGGGTGTTGCAAACGTGCTGTAAAGTATGTTTGCATCATCCCGTGAGTAGGCAGCACCAGCGTCGAGGCTGGCACCGCTCCACCCAGGCCAAATCTGTGTGTCTGCCAGGGGAAGGTAGGTTCCCCGCCAGGTTCCCCGGAGGGCAAAATGGAGTGTTCTGGGAGGGGGGATTGGTTGGCGGAACCCAGGAAGGGGGAGTGATTGGCTGTGTTGGATATGCTGATATCCTATCCCCAGCGTCGAGGCTGGCACCGCTCCACCCAGGCCAAATCTGTGTGTCTGCCAGGGGAAGGTAGGTTCCCCGCCAGGTTCCCCGGAGGGCAAAATGGAGTGTTCTGGGAGGGGGGATTGGTTGGCGGAACCCAGGAAGGGGGAGTGATTGGCTGTGTTGGATATGCTGATATCCTATCCCCGTTCCCGAGTCTGGCCGCCGTTACACTGGCCGCTTGGACTTGCACCAGCAAAATAGTTGGTGCACATCCGAGTAGCCCCATTGGGGCGGCTGGGGCTTTACCCGGGGAAGGGAGCAAATGTTCCCTTCCTCCAAGGTGATCTCCCGGCTGCCTGTTTTGCGCCCTGGATGCAGTGGAGACTGCACTGGCCTTTCTGAATTGCAGTGCCCAGAGTTAGACAGGATTGGTCTGTTAGTTTTTTTACATACTACATTTTTTTTAGTTGCATTACTTTAGTTGCATTGCATGCTACATTTTTAAGAACAGCAATTTAATACTTTCCCAAGCACTGCGTTCCTACAGAACATCTTTTCTTTTTAAGGTTAGACTTACCTATCTCTTAGAGTGGAAATGATTTTTTTGTTTACATGCTGTAATAGATAGAGTTGAAGGTCAAGCAGCTAAAAATAAAGGCTATCTTTTGTGCAGCAGAGAGAATCAGTATTGCTTTTTTACTCTAGAGGAATTGGAGGAGAATTTTAGTCAATCTACACATTACAGTACTTAGAATGAGATGGTAGACTGAGGTGGTCAGATTCTGTACTGTACTGTACCATTTCACACTGCAGATAAGGTGTTATGTTTTTGAATGCTCCCCCTATATTCTTCATATATAAAAATCATATGCCTGAGATATAACAGCCAACTTTGCTTTTTAAAGTGATATGGCACAGAATTCCACACTTCATTCTTCACAATGTATAAAAAGGTAAAGGTATCCCCTGACAATTAAGTCCAGTCGTGTCAACTCTAAATTTTTCCTCTCTGCTTAAATTTGTATTGGTTTCATACAAGCTTCTGTTTTACATGAAAACAGAGTAATGTATCTAATATGCAAAATAGCACGAGTGACAGTGCAGTATTGCTACTGTAGATATGATGGATCATAACTAAATATCTGGCTTTGAAATATACATGACATTTTACTGAGTTTTCCAAAACAAAGTGAGTTCAGAATATTTATATGTGAATGTTATCTTCTACTGGATACATTTTTTCATATTGAACATCAGCTGCAACTCAAATCAAAAAGCCAAACAGATAGTTCAACATGTAAATTATAAACTTTGGGCAAGGAGCTTCTGAAGTTTCAGTGAATATATTGTGCTAGGTATAGTGTCTTGTGCTATTTTATACATTTGTCTCATATATTCAGTTCAACCAAAAATTTTTAAAGTGTTGCAGCCAACGTTAGAGATTCTTTTTTATAAAAACATATGCTGTAAACTGTTAGTATGACATGGTTGAGTGCTTTATTAAGGTCAACCTGTTGATTGTTTTTAATGTATTGATGATTATGTTGCTTATGATTCTCTTCATTCTGTTGCAATGGTGACTTCTAATCAGCAATAAACAATTCTGAACATCTTAAAGTCGCACACAAGATTCTGATGACTGTGGAAGTATGCAGCATTAATAACTTATGATAGTTGATTCATCTCCATAGAGTTCTCATTGGATTTCATAGATAGCTCCCCTTTAACAAGACAGAAAGGACTCTGCTTTGGCGCCATATCATGCCTCTTTAGCTTTTAATTTCTTTCCAATATGAAACAATTTAACTTATGTAATGTCTAGAAACCTGGGGTTAGAGACATCAAGTGGAAGGAGGAACTTGGTGTTTGGGAGCACAAATAATAGCATATAGATTTATCTTATAGGAATAAAGTGAAAAATATATCCACTTTTGGAATAAAGTTCTAAAATTGTTACAACTTATACCAATAAAGAGGCCTGCTTTTCTGCTGAAATTCAACTTCACTTTAATAGATCACCTCCATCTATGTCATATAGGGCCAAACTAGTTTCCGTTATTCCAAGTGTCAATCCAAAAAATCTTTTGGTTATTTTCTTTCTCTTTTATGTATTGTATGGTCTGTCCATTGAACTCATTGACATCAATCCTTTCCCCACTATAGCATGCAGCCACACCAAAACGGGCTGCACTGTATACTGGGGGGGGGGACAGATTGGGAAGCTTGGGAGGGGAAAGGGAAAATATTTTTTCTTACCTCTCCATAAGCCTCCCAATTGCCAGTGGGTCTCATCTGACCTGCACCAGCTCTTTAGCTTGTGCAAGTCTGAGGAGACAAAGGGGGCATCATATTGGCTGCTCTTGGAGGGGATAGCATCTGGCGCAAGTCACCAGTGCTGGGTGCCATCCTTTCCCACTTCTGTCACACCTTCCACCCTCCCCCTGTTCCTCCTTGTTCTGCCCTCCCTCCACCCCGTTCCACCCTCCTTGCCAACTCAACCTTCATCGGCGGGCACTCACCCTTGATGGTGGCCACATGTGGGGCTGCTCAGGTGGCATTCCAGAAGCGCTTCTGCACTGCCAGAGTGCCATTTGCAATAGCCGTAAAGCACCTAGTGCTGCCAAAACACTAGTTCCAGAAGCGGTAGAGCCCAATCCTTGGGCTGCAAGGTTGGTAGTGTATGCTTGGCTAGAGTGGTGTAGAATTCAGGGACGTGCAGTGCAGGGGTGGCAGGTGAGGCAGAACTGCCTCATTGTAGTCATTGGGGGGAAAAGCCGCAGTCTAACCCTGTGACTCTATCAGGGAGTCCCTAGTAGAGGTTTTGACTGGTATGTCTTCACTAGGTATGTGTATCTGGTTTGAATACAAATCCAAACTTTATTTTGAAAGAATTCTTCTTTACTTCTAATTTCTTTCCCCTTGAAATTACAGCTTGGCAAGTTACCTTGCTGTAGATTTTGTTTGGCAATCTTTGAAATTTGCTTAGAAAAGAACACAGTAATTGCTGCTGTTAAAAAATCTATATGCATTTCCACATTGCATATACCACATAGGGTTGTGTTTTTGTTATGTCCACTATGAAGTTTCATCTTTCAAAATGGAATGAAACGATCTTGAGATCAACATCTTCCTTCTCAATTCTCCTTTTTATTCTTCCTCTTCTGTTAGAACATAGCATGATAATTAGTTAGGTTTTTCGTCACTCACCTGGAAGTTCAACTCTTATCTGCTGCTTTGAATTTGGCCACAACATCACCAAACTTCCCATTTTGTCTAGGGAGGGAACGTTATATATATGAAAATCATAGGGTGTTGAATCAATTTGACTCTGTGCTTCTGGTAGGGCAGTTTCTGTCACAATAATGTTCAGTCAGTACATGGATTGAAGTGTTCTTTTAAGGTTTGTTTTAACAATTGGAATTCTTCACTTAAGAGTCAGTATCTGAAAATCCATTCTTTCTTGGACAGGTTGTGTACTATATCCATTCAGGAGAACTGAGCCAGGATATTTTAATTATTTCTAAAATGCATACTCCATTTTCCTAACCATTGACTCGCAACCAAGCCTTGAAAAAAACTCTTTCCATATACTTCTGTATTTGTGAACTAAATGTGCAGTGGAAAGTGGTTCACCCTCTCAGTCCATGGTGCCAGCTCACCTCCATGCATTGGGTATAATAGGCAGTGGTGTTTTGCATGTAGAGTGTAATATGTGTACACCTAATAACCTACAATCCTGACATACACAACCAATGTTACCAAGTAAGGATTATAGGGTATTAGTCATATTGTGTTCGACTTTGCTTGTGTACACACCCAAAAGCACTTGTCATGAGTGATCATCTTCTTGGACTATATATGGATTGAGCTCAACTTAAAGCTGTTTTCTAAACAAAGAACTGGAAAATAAGTCTTTTTCTTTCTTTGAGCCCAATTTTGGAACACAGCCCTTGTCATGCTCCCAGTGACATGATATAGTTTCCAGAATGCTCAGGCACACTAGAGAACTACATTTTCTAAGATCTTCTGTGCCTGGAACACTGTGCGCAGTGTAACATTCTGAGCACCAGTGAGGAAAAGGCCTCATGAAGAAGCCTCCAGTGAGACTTCCCTGCCAGGTAAGTGGGGAAGCAAATGGAACTTCTGCAATGGTGGGGAACTGTGATGGCATCAGTGAACTCAATTGGGGGGGGGAGGCAAACTCATAAGTTTGACATTATAGTTCCCCCTTCTGAACCTTGGCATCATCATTGCAAGGTACGTCCAATGCATATATGTGAGCCCATCTCAGAGGTGAGAAGACTGTACAAATGGATATGTGGTATTGTACCTGACACATGTATTCTAAAAATACATTTCTTTATTTGAGACTAGCTTTAATTAGAATTAAATAGTTTGAGCTGCCATTAAAGGGTTGGGAGATTATTTATTGTCTCTGAAGTTGGCTATTGGTATGTTAAATGCTATGCAATTTAACATCCCTGGAACAATAAGAAAAATGTGATTGAATACTGATCATAAGAATATGATCTTATAAGAATCATCATCATCATCATCAGAAGAGTTCTGCTGGATCAGGCGAAAGGCCCATTGCACTGAGAGTAGATAAAAATGGATGGCAGAAATGCTAACTATTCTTTGACTACTAAATCAAGTATTCTTTAGGTAAAGGTGACCCCTGACAATTAAGTCCAGTTGTGTCCGACTCTAGGGTGTGGTGCTCATCCCCATTTCAAAGCCGAAGAGCCAGCGTTGTCCAAAGACGCGTCCATGGTCATGTGGCCGGCATGATTCTCCTTGCTGCAGCGCGTAGCATGCAGCTGGAACACGGAGCGCTGTTTACCTTCCCGCAAGCGGTACCTATTTATCTACTCACATTAACATGCTTTGGAACTGCTAGGTTGGCAGGAGCTGGCCAAGCAATGAGAGCTCACCCCGTCGCAGATTCGAACTGCCAACCTTTTGATCGACAGCTCATGGTTCAGCAGTTTAACCCACTGCGCCACCCGCTGGCATATTCTTTAGGTACTGTAATGTAATAAATTGTTATGATCAGTAATTGGGTGGGTTGGGAAGTGTGTTAGATTTCATGTCAGGATTTGGCTACTGTAAAGGCAGCCTGATCCTGCCTAAATATAGGCCGGCGGAGCGAGCGCTCTGCTGGCCTAGGGTGTCATAAATGTGCCGTAAGGCACGTTTTCGGCACCCTGGGAGTAAGTGGCGCCAGCACGGAGGCTGGCACCATTTATTCCACTGCCATCCCGGACCCGTGCTGGACAAGGTAGGTGAGTGCTGCACCAGTCGGTGCAAGGGCTTGGGGGGGCGGGGCAGGGGGGGCAAGGGAAGGGGCCAGTAACTGGCCCGGGCTGGGAGGGAGTGGGGATATCAACACTGAGTTGCGCTGATATCTCGAGCCCCGTTGCAGCCCAGGCCGGCCTTACACGGCCTCCCTGGAAACACATCAGCTTCAAAGCTGGCATGCATCCGAGGAGGCCCATTTTGATCCGTGTCGCTTACACCGGGGGAAGGGGATGAATGTCCCCTTCTTCTGAGGTGAGCCTGGTGCTGCCTGTAATCTGCGCAGGATTGCGCTGTATGTAATGAGCTAATTAAGTGCACAGTCAAAATTGTAGCAGGTGTACATTTATATATTGAATTTTTCATGTGTATCTAATATAGATCCTAAGAAATAAGGTATAGGGAGATTATTTATTAATATGGTGCCCTACAGAATTTCATGAACGAAAGATCAACAGGGCACTGCCACCAAAGAACTTGCAATCTAAAATAGTGTTGGGAAGTGAAGGAAGGAATACAGAGGGAATCGAGTGAAAGACAAGGGTAGGGAGGGCTATTCTTACACCTTTGTCAGGTTTTGCACTCTAAAATCACCTTTAGAATATAACAAAGGAAGGAAAGGAAACACTTCTTTGAAAGTTGTGTAGATCTGAATTTTTAAATTTTGGTAAAGAAATATTTCAGTAAGTCTACTCCAGTTTTCACTTTTCTCATGCTATCCATGTTGACAGAATATTTGCACATAGATTGAATGCATTACTGTGTTCCATAGGATCCTCAGATTCTCAGTTCCTTTCTTCATAATCCTGTTTGTCTCCTGTGAATGCTTGTGGAAGTAACACATGTGCACTGAGTAGAGAAAAAACCCTTCTGTTCACACATCTGCCAATTTATAAATGCTCTTGAATTAACAAAACACATATTATGTGACAATATATGATTCTGTACTTTTTGAGCCAACTTAGTGCTTAATGAAGCTTTGGCAAGAAATGTAAAATCCTAGATATTAATAACAGACCAAGATGCACAGTGTCCTAGAGATTAAAACTTTCCCGAAGCCTGCAATTATGTCAATTGTTAACTTGATGTAAAGAGACACTTCTCTCCATATCCTTTTCAAACAAGGTCATAGAAGATCACACAGCAATTTATCTCAGCCTCTGAACCTAAAAATGTAAAGTTGTCAGCCGGCGATGTCTGGCAATTTAATAACCATCTGGATGGGTTATAAATCAATTTGCAAATCAATACTATGTGACAATTCTGAAATAATTGTTTCCCAGTTCACCATCCACTGGATAATTATTTACTTAAAGAAAATACCACTGGAGCATTTCAAACCCCCCCCCCAGTTTACCATATTATGAGTGAAAAGTTATGTAAATGATGTAACCAAGTTTGTCTTTGTTCATCAATCTGTATAAGTTTTGCCAAATTGCAGCATTGCTGGAGGTCATGATGACTGGAAAAACAAATTAACATATTGTTACGTCCTTCAGTCACTACAAAAAGAGACTGAATGTCGCAATGGCTGATAATTCAAATTCAACTTGCCACCTACACAAGAAAAGATATTTATAGCAATAACAGCAGCATTAGAACAGATTTGTACCAACATCAGCAACCACAACTGTGGTCTAATTTTGTACTGAATGCCTCCATAAAAAGAGTGCTGACAAATTTTAAAACAAAAAACAAGTAGATTTTTATTGATATGTTTTACTTTGCTGGCAGACCAGAGCAAAGGTTTTCTGAACATTTAAAAGATGAAAAAGGTGAAGAGTCCCAGAAGCGATTTATCTTGAAGCGAGATAACTCTAGTATTGATAAAGAAGACAATCAGGTTGGTTCTCGGTTCGAGAGTTGCTGAAATTTGTTTTGCTATTTTTTTGGAAGTGGGCTGACTGATGTTCTTGATGTTCTTTTGTTGTTGTTGCTGCTGCTGCTGCTGCTGCTGCTTCCGCTTCCCTTCCTGCTCCTATCTCCCTCTCCTCCTCTCCAGTTTTTGGTGCATAGTGGAATAGCATCAAACCATAAGTGTGTTTGTTTCAGCAGTTATAGTTTGCATGGGCGATTTTGCTTGGCGCAGAAAATGGTGCATGTTGAAGGACTGTTTGAAATGTTCAAAAGGACCTCAAGCTGTTGGGGAAACCTTTGTCAGCTATGTTTTTGCAAATGTCGTTGTGACTATGGCATTCCAGTTCCTATAGGCACACCAAACTGGTTGGAGATTGATGCAGACTAATAATAGCCATAAAGGAGGAAAATATGACAAGACCAGACTGATTTTGCAACCATCCACAAATGATTTTTTTTTACTTGGGGGTGGGGGAATGTTTTCATTTCCTCTACCACCATATTTATTGTACATGTAATTTATTTGCTCGTTTTTGCATGCATGTTATAGAACCCTTTCCCCTCTGTGTGCTGCTTGTCATGTAACTCTGCATTATTAAAGATACCAAATATAGTACATGCCAATATGCAAATGTGTCAAGAGCTGATTAGTTTAAAAAAACTGTAAAAAGCAAAAAGTTATGCTCAGAAGAGAATTTTAAGTCTGATAGAAATACATATACGAAAGAAATACAAAACGAAAGAGAGAATTGAAAAAGGGGTTTTGATTCTGGAAGAGCTTTTATAAGAAATTTCCCAAAGGTAAGATCATGTGTGCGTTCTTCTCATTTGGGTTTATGTCACTGTGATAAATTCTAATGAGTCACTCAGCACCCGAGTGCACCAAGGTACACTTTTCTCTTCCATTTTCTTCAACAGTACATACTGTTTTTTTAGGCACATGGCATCACAGTCAACTTTAAGAGAAAAGGAGGGTTTAAGGAGCTGGGTTTGTAACAAAAGACACAGATAAGCAGTGTGAACAAATACGTGTGGTTAAAGAAGCAAGAGCATTACAGCTGGATGCGGGATGGTTTTTCCTCTTGAGCACCTGATCATTTTGCTATTTTCTGGATTATAGAGTGTTTGAACATCTGTAGTTTCTCTTTTGGTTGTAGTAAAGGCCTACTTGAGGAGTAAAACTCTTGTGCAGAATATTCTCAACAGCATTTTTCCACATCATCGGTGGAATCTTTCAGGCTTGTTTTCAGCCTTTAAAAGCACCCTGTTTCCCATGTTCTTTTAGTTCACTTCATTCATCAATCCCATCTTTCCACAATGTCACATGAAAGTTGAACAAAACTGCCCCTCCCCTGAGCAGTTAGGAGCTAAATGCCCTGATGGTGAGGGACAAACTGGATTCTAGATCCACAAAGAACAAATTGCTTCCTCCCCCACAAACCCTTCTTTACCCATTCCTTCCTACAGGAACTACAGACTATACGTTCAGTGGTAGCACACATGATTTTCCTACCGAAGTGGTCTTGGGTTTCATTGCTGGCAGCTACAATGACAGAGTCTCATAGAACAGGGTTGGGAAAGAACTCTGCTGGAGAGCTTCTGCCAACCTGAAGTCTTATTTTATATTATTATTATTATTATTATTATTATTATTATTATTATTATTATTATTATTATTATTATTATTATTATACCACTTTTCAACAAAAAGTTCACAAAGCGGTTTACAGACAAAATCAAATGATTAAATGGCTCCCTGTCCCAAAAGGGCTCACAATCTAAAAAGATGCTGAACACCACCAGCAAACAGCCACCAGAAAAGACTGTGCTGGGGTGAAAGGGGGGCAGTTATTCTCCCCCTGCTAAATATAAGAGAAGCACCAATTGAAAAAGTGCCTCTTGCCCAGTTAGCAAGGATTAGACAGTTTACACCTACTGTCAGTAGGTTAGAGGTCTGTCAGTCTTGCCCAGTTAGCAAATAGACAGTAGATCAGTCAAAGGATTGGCCCAGTAAAAGCAGCTTCCTATGATAAGAGAGAGCCAGAAAAAAGTAAATTTAAAACTAGAAGCATTTATGTATCATGCAGCTCGGTGCTGTGGGATACATGGCATAATACCATAATTTACATGCCACCTTAGGAATGAGAAGACACTACCATTCTCATGCCTCATTTGTTTAAGTGAACATTTATTATTCTCAGCTGACAGTTACTTAACTGCAGTTTTTAGCAGCTCAACTTATATAATCCTCCTGGTTTTTTTTATGCTCAGCAAAACAGAATTCATCCATTTAGAGATGACAGACGAAGTAAATCAATTGAAGAGAGAGAAGAGGAGTATCAGAGGGTGAGGGAGAGAATATTTGCACAAGATGTGAGTAGTTGTTTTAATTGCCTCTTTAGCGCCATATCTTAATCTGTAGTCAGACAGTATCCTTCCCCTCTGAGGACCAAACATTACATTATGTTACATACATAGTTTGGCACTTGCATGCTTGGGTGTGTCTTTTTGTTAAAAAATCAGCCATAGAGGGGCCTAATCTTGTTGGGACTGCAGAAGGCTGGAGGGAGACTTCAACCTTTGCTACAGTCCTGATCCATATTGGGACCCCTTGCAGCTACTGTTTTACTCAGGCAACTCACCTGGTTGCCAATTGACACACACACACACACACACATGAGAGAGAGAGAGAGAGAGATGATTTTTAACCAAAGCATACACAGACAAGTATGCAAGGGTCAAACTATGAATTTTATGTAACATTTTGGCCTTGGAACTGTGGCAAGATTGCACGTTATGGCATGAGACAGTGGAAGAATGTGGTTTGAACCAGAGGGAATACTTTTTACTTGATTTGTTTTTGGAGAAGGCTGAGATTGAGAGTTATGATGAGATGTATGAGACAAGATTAGTTCTATTAGGGTAGGTGTGCTGGATTTTGTTGACCTTTTCTTGTTCTTGCAAGTCTTTGTGTGTTGATGGTGTAGGTTTCATTCCGTAACATCCTTTCTCAGAACATTGATTTAAATGGACACTCTCTTCTATCATATTACATTTAATTAAGTTCAAAGTTAGAATTTCAAAGTTAGAAATATTTATATATTTTCCAGTTCTTCTTAAATATCTAAGTTAAAAAAATGTAGTCAGGTAGTCAATTTTCTGAAAAGTTTAATTTGCAACAAGTGGGAAATATTTTAGGCATTTTTTACCCAAGGGTGTATATACGCAACAGGAGTTAAATGCATACACCTGTGGGCTGGGAGATATTAATTTATGTCCCAGTGTACCTAAAAACGAGGAACACTATACTCTGAAAGTGTTCTCATCCCATTGTTGTCAGATGTATATATTATCTTCCAGGGCTAAGCTCAAAGAAAACCAGTTCTATAGTTTGAAAGCAAGCAAAAGCTGGCTGTGCAAATATTGATTGGCTGGTGACTTTGATGTCATGATTCTTTCCCCCCTCCCATTCTTTGGAGCAGTCTTGCAACTCAAAAAAATTGAAATTGAGATTTTTCTTTTTTAATAGTGTGCGATAAACGTAGACTTATAAGCATATAACTGTACAAGCAGCTCTTAATCCTTTTATTTTATTGGGAATAAAAGCAGACGGTTCACCTGAAGCACAGGACAGATGCAATTAATAGTACAGTATTCAAAACAGAGGCAAGGAGGACTATCAATTGCAGCATGAAGGGAAGGGAGTTGGGCTCTCTCTACCAGATGGACAGCGCAATCCTGCCTAAGGATACGGGCCGCCCGCTGGATCCTGTACTCCGCCGTGGGAAGGCTCCTGCCCGGCGGAACGTCTCCTCGGGGAAGGGGATGAGCATCCCCTTCCCCGAGTGTAAATGGCGCTGGGGCCGATTGGCTTCCTCGGATTTCCGCCAGCGATTTCGCTGGTGGAAGTTGGAGGAGGCCGTGTAATGGCCCAGCCACGCGGCGAGGGTCAGGATTCGGCCGAGGCTGTCCCCCGCCCCGTCTTGTGCCGGCTGGGCCTGTGGTCACCCTCCCTCCCTTGCCGAACCGCCCCCCCAGTTGGCTGGATCCTTACCTGGGTCCTCCGGTGGGCGGGCAGCGGCTCTGTTGGCGGAGCAGAGGAGGCCGGCCTTGCGCCGGCCTTCCCTGTTCGCAGTCTTACGGCACTTTTTCGACAACTTAGGGCGATGGAACGCTCATTCCACCGCCCTGGACTTGCGCAGAATTGCGCCGGAAAACAGTTTTTCAAAATTCTGTTTAAGTACTGTATATCTGTATGCAGCTGCTTAGATTATGGCACTGCTGAGGATGCTGGAAGATCAGCTGCAGAAGTAATCTCAGAGGAACAGCTATTTGCTGGAAGTAGATGGGAGTGTTTTAGTGGGAATGTGTGTGTGTGTGTGCAGTAATATATTTTTTGAGGGAATTTTGGACTGAATATAGTATTCAAAGCTGTTTTCACCCTGTAAATAAGCCCTGCATCAGCCTAACATGGAACCAAATCTTTATGTAGTTTAGTAAATGCACAGCAAATACTGAACAATGTACACTTTTATATTATCAGGGGAGGCACTCAAAACAGGCTATCTAAGTAAAGAGCTCACCTCTCTCTAGTTCAGTGAGGGCTCTGCTGATTGCTTTTAGAAGATCGGTATGTATGCATTATTGCTCCATAAAAATCTACAGCTAGATCACCTAGTGCCACATTTGCTACTTGGTTACATAAAGCACAAAGAATGGCTTTCAGAGTGGTCCAACAACGTGAGCTGGATATAATTTTGTTCATAAAAAGGATCCCCACATGTTGACTCTGTGGGGTTCTATTCCTTTCCTCTACATACACCAGGAAAGCTAATTCATTATATGTTGTTGTTAGATACAGTGTGGGATAGTATGGTGAATACCTTTATATAGTATATCTTATATATAATTATTCATCTTTATTTGTTCAAATATTAACAGCAGCAGCACCCATCATATGATAAGCCCATGTTAAGAGGGTGTGGGCCACTTCTCATGTGACCTATTTCCATCATGGGTTATACGTCCACACTGGGACGTCTGAGCAAATATGCCTTCAAATATGTGTATAGCTGGAGGCACTCAGGCAGTTTTCACACATCATGGTGAATCGGGATGTGCCTTTTTTATATATATGTATGAAGCAACTCTTGTGAGTTCTGCTTCTTTTTGTCTGCAGGCAAATTTGTGCACTGATTTGTAAATTGGTACCTTTCTTATTGAGTCCAGCTGAGGAATTAAATAGATACCCAACAAATTGTATTTGACAGTGTCTTTTTAAATTAAAGCTCTTTAATGGACTATGATTACTTCTTTTTGCTCCTTTTTGTGGTCTCTCCTTTTGTGAGTTTCTGACCTCTGCTTGACCTTGGGCTTACAGTGTAAAATGAACAATAAATATTAGAATTGTATGTTGCCTCTTGTTTGTTTCTGATGTCCCAGTGTCACATGAAGTAACAGATATTCGTCACTTGCATTTTGAGGAAGCTGCTTATGAGGATTCATAATTCAGAGGATTGTGGATTCATGGCATCTCAGTAAGGCAACACAGTGAGGGCAAACTAGATGTTACACAAGAGACGCATAAACGTTTCTCAATGCCATTTTTAAGGAAAAGAAGCCATGGGAGGAACATAAGGAAAAACTACTGCTTCACCCCTTACCATTCTCTCATTATCTGGTCAATGTTGTCCTTCTCAAGCTTTTTTTTTTTTTGCGATGCAGTAGATACTACCAAGAAAGCAACACCCCCATACACTAGATGTTGTTCTGATGCTAGTGTGTTACTTTCTGTAACTATGTCTTCCTTTTCCTTTATTTACAAATACAGACTTTAGGACCCAATCCTATTCAACTTTCCAGTGTCGATGCAGCCATGCCAACTGGGCATGTGTTGCATCCTGCGGGGGAAGGAGGCAATCATGGAGGCCTCCTCAAAGTAAGGAAACATTTATTCCCTTTTCTCGGGGCTGCATTGCGGCTGTACCGGCACTAGAAAGTTGAATAGGATTGGGCCCTTAGAAAGGTAATCTCCCTCACTACGGTCTAAGAATTCCAGGCACAATGGTAAGTTTCCCAGCACAATGGAAGTTTTAAAATCTAAGAATTGCTAACATAGCAACATAGTCGTGCATCAGAAGATATTGTAAGAGGCAAAGGTTAGTGCTTCCTGCAGATATGTTTGTTTGAATGAGTTTTGCTAGTAGAGTTTAGGCCCAGGTTTGTCTGGATTCCTGAAACATCATTTATTGATTCTAACATGAATTGTTAGATTCATGAATTGCTGTATTGATGATCTAATCCAATTTTCATATTTTTGGAGAAAGACATGCACTGGGTATTTCAGTTGCAGTAGCTAGGCAAAGATGAAAGTTAATAGGCACTTAAGATTCCTCAATAAGTAGAATGGCAAGAAAAGCTAGGTCTGTTTTGGTCTGTGTGGAAAGGATCCCACTATATGTTGTGTGAATAGATACTTTTCAAGATTAGAAGTGGAGTATCTTCTTCCCCCTCACTCACACTCACAGCTTTTAACCTATTAAGCGAATTACCGGTAATCCTGTTTCAATAAAATATACCATTAACTTGGCTCAGTGCAACAAACAAATCAATCACAACTCTTACTTGAGGAAAATCGGCATTTTGTTATTTCCTGCTGCATGAGAATAAAATGAGAGGCATAGAAAAAGCTCAATGAATATTATAGTTATACCCTTCCCTCTGCTCTTGTCAAGGTATTCTCTTCCCCCCCATCTTCCCCCCCCCCATATGACTTCCATGAATAACCAAGTGCGTCCCACAAAGTGTCACCTCCTACGAACTGGAGGAGATCTCAGCATCATAGCCAGATTTGCCATATCTAGAATCTCAAATTAGGTACTAGAATGTGAATATTATGCAAATCAAATGTGCAGCTGAGATTGATTATGAGGACTTTGTAAAAATTTCCTGCAAGTGCTTCTGCCTATGTTCATTCTATGCACCAGAGGCAGTGAGGGAAAGAAAGGTCTTATCATATCAAATTGCACTAAGAAGTAGTGTTTTTCCTCATCACTTGAGGATAGAGATAGGTACCTTCTGTGTCAGTTAATTTGAAAGTAAGGCTGAAGACCTCATAGAGAAAAGTACATGAATCGCAGCTCTGTGCTGTCAGTTCTCTTTTTATGTCTATCTCTAGTATACCAGCAAATCAAGAGCTGATGAGTCATTCTTGCCCTTCTCCACCTTCACCTGCCCAGTCACTACTCTTTCCTTCCACTTCTATGGCTGGGGAACAACGCACCCTGCAATGTGAATATATATATTCTAAAAATGTTCTTTCCATAGGACTTGTTCTTTCCATTAATTGTTCTTTCCATTCATGAAGGAAAAGTACATCACAGGTTACAAGCCATAAGCAACCTCCTGGTTTTAGAAGTAGGTTTTCTCTGTAGCAGGTGCAAGGGAGTGACAACAGGAAACGGGTATCTTGTCTGTGTGCTCCCTGAGGCATCTGGTGGGGCCGCTGTGAGATACAGGAAGCTGGATTAGATGGGCCTTTGGCCTGATCCAGTAGAGCTTAGGTTGACTAGAAATGTTTTTGTATGGAATTAGATATTCTTAATAAACTTCTACAATTTGTGATATAATTGCAGCAATAAGATAAACTGTCCATGTTTTCATATTTTAATCCACAGTTTACTTAAACTTGCTTTAAGTAAAAGGAAGCGTCTGGGCCAGTTTCACTGACCAGTTATCAGAAAGAGTGCCTAGAATCTAGTCCTGGATTTCCATCAATACGGTTACAGAAGTTCACACTAAGGATGCACATACATTATGCAGCTCCTACTCAAGCTCCACCCCACTGTCGGAGTGGGACTGGACAGTGTAGTGGTGAATAACCAGGAGAGATTTCATGCTATAGTGTCTATATTCACTAGGAATATGACCCTGAAATATTTTTCTTCAAGATGGAGAAACTGGCAGCAGATATTTTTATTAAAAAAATAATTGTGTTTATGCTGTCCCCACGCTTCTGGCATGTCTCAAATACCAGCTTTGGCATAACTACAAGCAGATGCTGTCACGAGAAAATTGATCAGGTTGGCAGCTGTGTAAGCAGAGAGGTTTTGGTTACTTAACAGATGATACAGGGGTGGATGATATAATGCTGTAGAACAAATACATCAGGTAACATTCTTTTGCCAAAATAGGAATCAATAAAACCGTTAACTATCCTTATCACATGCAGCAAGTTAACTGATGAAAGCCTGAATTTCAAGTTGTCCATATAAAATCCAAATTGTGCTTTCACAAGTAACTTTCACAATGTGCTTTTCTCATGTAGTTGGTAAAGCAATGAACTCAAATTACATATTGACTGCTTTTAGCATTTTAAAAGCAAATCAACACTGTGAATATAATGGGCAGCCCAATCCTGTCTACAATTTAGACCAGTGGAATGCTGCTCCGCTGGTCTAGGGTGTCGCGAACATGTTGTAAAGCACGTTTGCGGCAACTGGTGAGTAGGCAGCGCTGGCACTGTTCTACTTACCCCAGATCCGAAACTGCGCCCGCCAGAGCAGGTACGGTCTCCGCTGGGGTGCGGAGAGGTGTGGGGAGGGCAGAATGGGGTGTTCTGGGGGCAGGACTGGTCAGCCGGGACCAGGTTGGGGGAGCGATTGGCGTTGGCATGCTCTGCCAAATCCTATTCCCCTTCCTAGACCTGGCTGCCGTTACACAGACCCCCCGGATTTGCGCCAGCAAAATAGCTGGTGCTCATTCAAGGAGACCCATTTGGTCAGCTGGGGCTTACACTGGGGGAAGGGAACAAACATTC
This sequence comes from Plestiodon gilberti rubricaudatus, assembly GCA_026170595.1. Taxonomy (NCBI): domain Eukaryota; kingdom Metazoa; phylum Chordata; class Lepidosauria; order Squamata; family Scincidae; genus Plestiodon; species Plestiodon gilberti. The sequence continues at coordinate 72,007,092 of JANXHW010000006.1, read as the reverse complement.
TTTCAAGGTGACCTTCCAGCTGTCTACTCTGTGCCTTGATGCAGCGGAGGCTACACCAGCTCAGCTGCATCGCAGGGCACAGAGTTAGAAAGGATTGCGCTGTGAAAGTCTAACAGCAAAGACTAGACACACCATTCTATAAGTGATTACGCTGGAACATACCAAGTGTTACCCCTATGCAACATCACTGCATGATAATACATTTGTGTTGCAATTATATTATTACAACATTGCAGGCCCACAAATAGATTTCAGCACAAATAGATTTATCATAAAAGTAGCCAACCGTAGACTGTGGGAGCTCAGTGACCTGTCTTCCATGATTATTATTTTTTTACTATATTAGTGGATCATCAGATGTTGTGATAATGAATTCCATAAGCTCATTATGACTTTTGTGGAGAAGCACTTCGTGTTTTACTCCCGGATCTCCACACAATAAGTAGTGATTTGTAGTGATCACTACACACTGGGGTGAATTCTCAGTAAACTGATTACAAAAAGACATGCAATCAGCTTCTGAAGGAACAAGCATGCTTTCAAGTAGTACAAAACTGTGACTTGTTCCAAAGAACAAGTTGTACACCCTGTGCTGTGAAGAGTGGCCTTATCCGCCTCCAAAACTCTTATTCCTATGAATTTGCACCCTAGCAATTTTGATATAGTACTACTAATGCTGTGATGTTGTTTTATGTATACCTATCATCGGCATTTCCCCAATGCTGATGAAGCAGAGGAGAAAATAATCTTCCAGAGTGCAATATAGACAGACAGCCTAATTCTACCTAACTTCCCCCACACCGATGCAGCGGCGCCAACGCGAGGAACACTGCATCCTGCAGGGGAAGTAGGAGGTCTCCTTGAGGTAAGGGGACATTCGCCCCCTTGTCCCGGGGAAAGCCCCAGCTCCTGCAACAGGTCTACTCGCCATTTGACTGGCACAAGTCCGCGTTGATTTGTGTCTGCAGATCAGGCCTGGGAAGGATATTAAGATACGGTGTGCGCCAGTGCCGCCAATCCTACCCCATTCCGGGCCCAATCCGCCCCTCCCCCACCCTTCAGGCCTTCCTGCCGGTGTTGGTTTCTGGTGCACCGTCAAACTGCTTTTCAACAGTTTTGCAACAGTCTGTTCCAGCGGAACACATGCTACACAAGCGCAGAGGCGCAATAGGATTGTGCCAAAAATAAATTAGATATTACTTCCAGCCTGCTTTAGAATTTGACAAGCCAGAGATACATTTTTTGGCATTCCCCTAGAATTTCCCAATCTCAGTGGCGTAGCTAAGCGGGGGCGGGTGGTGCTGTGCCCTGAGCACCGTGCCTGGGGGGAGGGTAGCACGTGCCCCAAAAAGAAATTTTAAAAAGGCCTGATGGTGGCAACAGCAAGGGTGACTGGGAGGGGGGCTGAGTGGGGGAGGGTTAGGGGAATGAGTGGGGGGACAGGCTGGACAGGGGCAGCAGGCAGGCGGGGTGGCGGTAAGCGACCTGCCTTTTTTGCCGCCACCTGAGTCTCCAGTGGAAAAAAGCAGCCTTTTGCTGGAGACTGGCGGCAGCAAAAAAAGACAGCGGCAAGGGTGAGTGGGGGGGATAAGCTGGATTGGGGGGGCAACCTCCCTTTTTAACAGCCACCCCCTTGCTCCTCGCTTTTAATTTTTTAAAGAACTGCAAGGGGGGTTGATGTCACGCCACATCACTTCTTGGGCTGACGTTTGTAAATTTCCCTCGGGTACCAGAGTGGCTGGCTATGCCACTGTCCTATCTGGAATAGACCAGGCTGAGAATACTCTTTGCAGAATAATATAGAGGATTAGCTTGGGTTAGCATAGGGTCTGCAGGAGTGGACAATCCAGTTCAATATCAAGGGCAACTCATCTATAGTGGTAGTAGTATTAAAAAGTTGGAGTTCCTTAGTTAGATATGAGTGAATGGAGTCCCTAGGATGGTTCAAGTAAACAGAAAAAAGGAAGTTGGAGTTCCTTAGTTAGATATGAGTGAATGGAGTCCCTAGGATGGTTCAAGTAAACAGAAAAAAGGAAATGAAGAGCAAACTAAAACCGAGGAGGAGGAGTGGAGGCACCTACTTATTGTCTGGGGTCATCTATTTAGGAAGGGGCATCTGATTGTGAGTTGATATGTCCAGTCCTTTCTGACCTCATCCCAATTTTTTTAATATCTCTATGTTCAGTTTTTGAAATTATTATTCTTAAATTTGATGTTTGCAAGTTGGCAGTTTTCATTTTAGAATATATTTACTCACTTGCATGACAGTTCAGAGCTGACCAATAAGTCTGTAACTTGACCCCCTGGTGCAAATGAAGCACTTTATCTTTCAAATCACACTGCCTTCTATATAGACCTAGATATTTTTCCCTAGGCTCCCCCAATGCTATTTGCATAGTTGATAAGATTATATTTTAAGTTAGTTTTAAGAAAGCAGTGGATTTTGGATAGAATAATTTAAATTTTACACATACATCCAAAATAATGTTGCTTTGGGTCTGAGAAAGACATTAGTGCCACCAGAAAAAGCTACTCATGGCAGATTGTAGGAAGTTTTGAACATGTAGGAATTGTACAGTAGACCCTTGAGGAAATGCATTTATGCATAAATATATTCAGCTTTTTGTCCTACATTCCCTTAAATTTGTGACTGGCGGGCAAGTGAGAAATTTAAAGGTAGTGTTAGCAATTGCTATGCTATGATACCATGAGCATTAAGCAAATGGAGCGTTGCATATAAAAGAGCAAAGTGAATCTCAACATAATAGCTAACTTGCTTCCCCTAAAGCTTCTTGGCTCTTTCCTTTTTTTTTTTTAATAATAAGGGTAATATAATAAAATGTGTCTGTCTTCTGTGCCATGGAGACCTACATCAGCACTGAGAAATGGATATTCCAGGAGATGGCATGGCCTTGTGCCAGCTTCTGCAGCATGAAGATGAACGGAGCTATTATTGAGTCTATCCATAAGGCTGTAGTGCTGATTGCACTGATACCCTTCAAGATACTGAAGAGGTAACAGACATCTCACGCTTTTTAATAAGATATAACTTCTTAGTGCTTATGTACCCTTATGCCTGACATAAAATTCTCATAAGCTATGTTTTGTTTTTGGTTTTTTCCCCCTCAAAACTCGGCCTTTATATACACATCTAAATTTTTGTAGTCATCTCTCACACAGATCTGCAAACCTGTGTTTACAAAACCCCATTTACACATCCAACATGTATCACAGAAAAAAAGAAACAAACCTCGGTACATTTACACAACTAGGAAGAAGAATATGGCCTCTCTGAAAGTAATTGCCATTCACTTTGGAGAATATATACTATATCTCAAACAAGCTGAAGTATTGAAGGTTGTGTGTTTCATCACAGAAAAATACAAATTAATTAAATGGAATGAGCTGCTTATAAAATATACAAAAATTGACGTACGGTAATAATGAAAAGAGGAAAATATTCATAGAATTCCCCACTAGGAATATACTTGTGATTCCATTCATGTTGTTAGGCCATGTATCCTTGGTTTCAGGGACAATACATTATCCCATGAATTGACATGGCTAGTTCTAGCATGGTATGCTGCAGTAACTCCCACCTAGAATCCATATCATCAATACTAAAACAGAACGAAAGTTTGAGATGCTGGCACACTCTATATATTTGTTATAGAACACTCTACATTGGAATATTACTATTACACTTTACAAATCAAGCTATCTGTTAGTGCAAATTGACTTCAGCCAAGCGGTATGTTTCAGCCATATGTGTTTTGCAAGAGACCGCTAGAAGTGGACATGGATACGTTCTGTAGTTTATCAGCACTCTTTCAGGAGGTCTCTTTCTATTCATCCTGCCAAAAATTGGAATGCACACTGCAAATGCACTTCTATAGCACTAGAGTTTTAAATGCCTGGTGATGCTATTCTATTATTCTATGGTTCCACAGTAAGGGAGGCAGTGGACCAGATTGTTTTCTTGCTTCTCCCTCTCTTCCTGCACCCTGCTTCCCTTTTGTTTAAATTCAGTGGAATGTTAGCTGAGAGGGTTTTTTTTTCCTTCCAAAAGCATCTACTGTACTCTTTATGAACAAGAAATAGGAGGAAAATGAAAAGTCAAAAGGCAATAAGAATTATTTATGGAATAATGAGCATAGACTCATTTCTCTATATAAAAATTAAACAGTGTTAAAGCGATATATTCTTGCCAATGGAACTTGTTTTTTTATCTTTTAATTTTTGTCAAAGTCTTATTCATCGAGGAGGAATTTCTTTTTCCCAATTTAAAACTGCTGTTTTAATTAGAATTAGTTTTCTAATTCAGTCGTGAAGCATTTAAACTTTTCTTCTTGTTTCAGCTTCACTCTCTCCACATTTTCCAACTCTGCATTTTTTTCCCATTTGTCCTCACTTGTCCACTACTTTGTGAATGTCCCATTGAAATCAGTGGAAACTAAGTTAGTTGACATTTTTATGTTGAAATGGAAAATCCCGTCTTTCAATGGGTTTACAACCCAATCCTATGGTGCCCTAATGCTGATGGATCTCACAAATTGTCAGCATAAGGGCTTGGCTGTGGTTGCGCAATCTGCTCCGACAGCAGGTGGCTTGCCAATGATGGTGTGGGAGCAGGGAAGCCTTGCACTAGCAGTAGTGGTCTGCCAAACTCATGCAGTGGGACAGTTCAGGGAGGTCATGGGTGGTTCAGGAACAGAGACCTGTCTGGGTGGAAGGGGGAGGATCTTGGTGACAGTGGTGCACGCTGAGATCTAATCCCCCTTTTCCAAGCCCTGCATGCCCCTGACTCTCCTCAGACTTAATAGCTGGCATGGGTCCAAGGGAAACCCATTGGAGGACATGTGGCATATGGGGAGGTAAGTAAAAAAATATTTTTATTTACCTCTCCTGGACCATCTGGTTGCTCCTCCACCATAGCATGCATTATGCACTCCATCAGCAGCACTGTGTGCTATGGGCTGGTGGGAGATAGGATTGGGCTGCCCATATCATTTACCATAAGTCAAAACTGATTTCAGTGGGATTTAATCACAGTTACCATTTCCTAGTTTAGGGCCTTAGCTAGCAGATCTGACAATTCCACAACATCTTCTCATTTTCTTTTAAAAAATAAGTAGTTTGCTTGTTCATCTGACCTCTTCTGGAAAAAAACACACATTTTGATTCATGGTAATCCATGAATACTGTTATCATTTTTTTTGTTAACAAACATCTCAATGTTCTTGTCATAGTGATGCATGAATGGCGAGCTTTTAGCCTGAATGTGGAATGTGATTCTGTTTTAGACCATTGGAATTGGTGAGTGTTACCTAGAGCATCTAATACATTTTTTTTGTTTTTTTCCAGTCAGTTTGCTCCCAAGAAAACCTTTTTGTGGATAACAGGTAAAAAAAACCTCCTCATTTATTTATATAGACTTACTGTTTAATAGTCATGATTCATTTTATACTCTTGTTTGGGAAAATTAGTTAGGGATAGACTTGAACTGATAATATCTCAACTTAAAATAGTTAACATGAAGTACAAAAAAGACTTAAGAGTTATAATACCGTATTTCTTCGAGTCTAAGGCACCATCAATTCTAAGGCGCACCTTTACTTTCAGTACCACCAGCAGGGGAAAAAAAATCCATCGATTGTAAGACTCATCTCCCTTCATTGAATCTACCTGCTCAGCACCAACTCTCCCCAGCATGTCTCCTGCAGCTGAGGATGACTGAGTGCACTGCCTTTGCATAGCATTTCTGGCCCCGTCAGAAAGTGCCATTTCCTTCGTTACCTGGGCTTGGGGGAGCTTCAGGGAGGCCTGCGCAACCCTCTGCAGGCCTCCCTGATCTTCAGTTCGGCGAAAAACAGTGATTTTTGGGCATTTCTGGTTTTCACAAAAACCGGAAATGGCTGAAAATCACCGTTTTTTGCCGAACTGAATATCAGGGAGGCCTGCAGAGGGTTGCGCAGGCCTCCCTAAAGTCCCCCCAAGCCCCAGTAAGTAAGAAGATAGCATTTTGGGGTGCTTTTTGGAGACGTTCGATTCTAAGACGCAACCCATTTTTTGAAATGCTTAATTGGGGAAAAAACATGCATCTTAGAATTGAAGAAATACAGTAGTGCAAAAAGGCATTTTGCAAAGGATGCAGCCCAAATGTGGCTAATCTGCACTTTATTTGGCTAAGCTGCAAGTGTTAACTCTGCTTCCTCATTAAGAATTTTGTTCTAACTTGCTTAAGGTAGATGGGAGGAATCTTCTTATTTTAGATGTTCTCTTGGCCAGTCACTATGAATATTTCAATGTTAGGAACTATTTCTATTCTAGGTGTGAAAGCTGGTTGATTGTTTTGTTATGTGTCTTTCCTTACCTAACACAATAGTTGTATTATTCTGTTGTACAAGGAATAATTTATGGAATTCAGCTGTAGATTAGGATGTTCAGATGTATATTTTGTATATTCATAAACCTCCAGACTTGTACACTCGGTGTATTTGTAGATTAAATTTTAACAGTTTATTAAAATACAGTGTAATATTAAAGTAATTAGATTTTTTAACACTTGTGATTTTTTTAAAAAAATATTGGAGAAATGTGTCTGCTTGATTATTGCAGAATATCTAAGACTGGTCCAAAACATTGCAGTGCCTGGTATAGAAAGACCAAATGTCACCTCTCTCTTTCCAACAATTAACATGTGGAACAATTCACCACTAAGTTATGTGTCAACCGTATTAAAATAAATGGGAGCTGTACAAAAAGATAAACTTCAGGGAACATTTCTTCCTCTCTCCTACTCTGCTGCTCTTACAGCGCAATCCTGCACAAGTTGTGCTGGCTGGCCTAAATGGCTGGCCGCTGCATCCTGCGCAGGATGTAGGCTGCACCAGTGCGGCCCAGACTCACCTCGGGGGAAGGGGATGTTTGTCCCCTTCCCCCAGGGTAAGGGCTGGAAGCCCCAATGGGCCTCCTTGGATGTGTGCCAGCTCTTTAACTGGAGCACGTCCGGGGAGGCCGTGTAAGTCTGGCCCAGCCTGGGACGGTTGCATTGGATATTGATATCCCAGCCCCCTCCCAGGCCAGGCTGGCCAATGACCCCCTCCCTTGCCACCCCTGCCCACCCTCCCCATGCCCTCCCAACGCCTGGTGCAGATCTTACCTGTGTCAGCCAGTGCAGCGACTGTAGGGTGGCGGAGTAAGCAGTGCCGGCCTCCACGCCAGCACTGCTTACTCCCAGGGTGTCGAAAATGTGCCTTATGGCACATTTACAACACACTAGGCCAGCGGTGCTATTGCTCCGCTAGCCTAAAGTTGGGCAGGATTGGACTGCCTGAGGCACAACATCTGTCACTTGTGGTGGCCACCTCCCATTACTTCATAGTAGGGCAGCCCCTATGGACTTCCTAAATTTCAAAGTTTAACACCTGTGCTATCTCTTCTCAGTTCTGTGTTTGCTGTTTTGTTTCAGATAAAAGAATTGTTCTTGCTGTAATTACGGAAATTAATGGGTGTCATTAGAGCCTACCCTTATGTCACCTTTCTGGTTGATGTCTCCCATAAAAGATTTTTATAGCAAAAAAATGTTCTACTAATGAAAAAATAATTAATTTTACTATGGAATTAAAAAAAAATGGGTATAGACTTCCATCCAATTCCCAAAAATCAAAATCAGAGAAGGGCAAATTAGAACTAAACTTTATAATCACTGTATTAATAAAAATACAGTGTCTCCTATAGAACCCTGTTGACAAATGAAAGATGGTAATAAAAATGTGATTGTTAGCAGCTGAAGTATGAAGTTACTTTTTAATTTTGTGTGTGTGTGTGTGTTAATTTTTGTTGCTTTTCTTTTTTCACTAGGCTCTTAGAGGACAGCATATGCAATGAAACCCTTAAGAAAAGACAGCTCTTCAGGTTTGCATCATATGTATCACTAAACATATATTTGTATTAAAAATATAAAGATAAAATAATGTACCACAGAGAATATCAAGATAAACTTCAGAGGATCACAGATTAACCTGTCCCCCACCCCCTGTGACACGAACAAAACCTTGCCACTAAAGTGTGGCAGAGTTTCTAGAAGAGGCTCAATCAGGTCTCCCCTTCCCAAAAGGGAACAGAGTCACAGTTTCAGTCTTCTTGGTGCACCCAAGTTGTATAAAGCTACTACATAGATAGGGTACTTGGGTACTTTATAGTTGACCTTAGAGTTCAAGGCATGACAGTGGGAAGGGAGTGGTATAGTTCTGAATGTAACCATAGACGTAGAGCCTGACATGTTTTGTAACCATGACCATAGAAATAGAGAAGGACCAGAGTCACTTCATCATGATGGCATGAAAGTTTTAACACCTTTTGTTGAGACCACTAAAATGAAAACTTGACCTCAGTTTATGTTGGCATGATTTTTCTCTCCTCCCTGATATTCATTTTTTTTTTGAAATATTTAGAAATTGCTTCTCCAAAAATTGTCTTAAGGAATTTATAACTACAATAAAATACAGATAATCAAATTGTAAAATTACATATCAGATTTATCTATCAGATATTACATATCTATCAGATTTATGGAGGAAAAGTCCATCACAGCTTACAAGCCATGATGGGGATAAGCAACCTCCTGGTTGTAGGAGTATGTTTTCTTTGTGCCAGGTGCAAGGAAGTGATGACAGGATACAAGTATCTTGTTGTCTTGTGTGCTCCCTGAGGCATCTGGTGGGGCCACTGTGTGATACAGGAAGCTGGACTAGATGGGCCTTTGGCCTGATCCTGCAGGGCTCTTCTTATGTTCTTATGTCTTTCATTCAAGAGAGAGAGGGGGAGGGTCAGAGAGGGGTCAAGTGTGAGTGAGAAGAGAAACATATTAGTCTACTGATGCACCAATCACTGCATATCACAATGCACGATAGCAGTGGGCTTATCTTTTACTTCTATGCAAAAGAGTGCCTGAACAATAGAGATTTGCACATTGAACCACATACAACAATCTACAACTGTCACAGACTACAAAACTTAATGGAAAAACTTTTATGTGTACAGGAACTTTGTGTGCACTCTGGAGCTTCCATATGTGCAGGAGGGTCTCTGGGGGTTTGTGTGTTTAAACAATACACAAAAGAAAACTACTGTCACGCTTTGCAATTTAAGTAACAAATATATTTATGCACTGAATTTTACTCTGCTTCTGCCTGTTTGGCTGAGTTTTGAATGCCAATTTCTGAAGACATTTTTTAAAAAAATTCTATGTTGCTATAGTTTTTTAAATGTGTCACATCAACTTTAGCAATAATAAGTATGAGATTTAGAAAAAATGAAATGCAGGATATGTGTGCAGGATATTCCATTCTAAGTTAATGGAATCATATATACTGTATGTATATATGCTACGCATGCTACGCGCTGCGGCAAGGAGAGTCATGCCGGCCACATGACCACGGAGGCGTCTTCGGACAACGCTGTCTCTTTGGCTTTGAAATGGAGTTGAGCACCACACCCTAGAGTCGGACACGACTGGACTTAATTGTCAGGGGATACCTTTACCTTTATATAACATTCAGGCTCCTATTCTGTGCTTCTTGAAAAAGAGAAAAAGCTTTCAAAATGCGTAGGCATTCACTACATGCTATGAAGTACTGTATAGTATTTACTGGAGATGTCTATTACAAGGTAAACGGTATAGTTTTAGTTATGTAAGGAAGAAAGTTTTGAATAATACCTTAGGAAACAACACAATCTCCATTTTTAGAAGTGAGGCATTTATCTAATACTATATAGTTTGTGTTACAATTAGTATTCACCCAGTATGTCTGATTGTTTGTGGATTGCTTTGCAACTATTCAAGAAAATAACCTCTATATTAAGGGGCTCTGAGTAATAATAAATAGATGCCTGAGTGCCAGCTACTTTGGCACAAGTGTTACTCTGGAAAGGCACAAGTATTAATAAAAAGGGAATGTTCCAAGTTGTATTGAGCACAGAGGCCTTGTGGAAGAAAAGGCAGGTAATTATGTGAGAAGTGGATAAATAGGCAGGTAACAGATGAGGGCAAGAGCAGAAGGCAACCCAAAGTTTAATAAGAAAGGTTAATTATAGCAGAGCAAAATTAAGAGGTTTAAAATTACAGCAGAAAATCTTATTTGATGGGTGATATAGGAGTAGAGAGAGCTGATGAATGAGTCTGCTGAAGTGTTCAAAATGGTGTGGAAGAAGGAGCTGAAAGGATCAAGATATATAAGAAAGATTCCAGTTTGATCTGTGTGGTAGTTCTTGACAGCTAAGATGAAGGGGGAAAGATTCGCATTATATAGTGACATGTACCATTTACCTACAAAGATAGAAACTTATTGCTACTGGTTTCCCCCCCCAAAATAAATAAATAAATAAATAAATAAATAAATAAATATTTTAATTATACCTAGAATGTAAATTACAAATTTAAGGTTTCTTAGCTGAAAATGCCTTTGAATGTTTCCTGGTAGATGGATTGAAATGTGGTGAAAGTATTAAAAATACAAACTAGTAGATTATCTGTTTGCATGTTTGGGTTCCTATCTGCTGGCTTAATGGGTATTGAATGGAGCATGCTGTGTTGTTGGTTAAATTGCAACAGCATTTTAAAAAAAAGGTGACGAAGATGCCAACATTATTTAAATATGTAATGGTTGCTCCAATAATTTCCTCTCCTGCATTGCAAATTCTTATTTTTAAAGTTTTTATTACAGACCCGACACAAAAAGCTTGTGTTGGTTCTGTAATAAAATCACACAGTCCAGCTTGCTTAGGATGATTGTTTTCTGACCTGCTATTCATATAGAGTAGGCCTTTACAACTTAAGACTCATCAGATTGGACACAGTCTACCTGCCATTTGTGGAAGCCACACATCAGGGGCTTTACAATATCTGTTTTTTGCTGCCTGATTGCTGGGGACAGGGAAAGGGGTGTGTTCAAGAACCTGGCAAGTCACAACACGTAGCTGATGGGCTATGTTTGGGTTGTTGTTCAAGCCTGCTGTACAGGAACACAGTGTTGTAAATGGAATTCAAACCCATTTACTTCATGGGGATTCACTCACTGACATACCAACTTCAACTGATCAATTCAGACTTACAGCAGTATCAGCAAGACTGAATGTTGGACTTACAGGTTTTTGTATGTTTTTGTTTCTTTGATGGTGCTGTAGGGGTAACAGAGATAGCACAGGGAAGGCATCCGGCAGTCGGCAAAGCAGTACAGATAACGAATTGAAATGGACAGATCACCAGAGGCCATGGAGCAGCACAGACTCGGACAGCTCCAATCGCAATTTGAAACCAGCCATAACAAAGACAGCAAGTTTTGGTGGAATAACTGTTCTGACAAGAGGAGATAGCTCATCAAGTAACAGGAGTACCGGCAAACTGTCTAAAACAGGTAGCTAGTACTGTATTGTGTTTATCACTGTTTCTTTGCTTAGTATGAGTGTTCCGCTTGCCAGCCTGGTTGCAGTCAACAGGCTGTAATGAATCCCACCTGTGCTGTGTGCCTCATATTCATGCATGACTATAATGATGTTACAGCTTTCTCCAGGAATGTTGTATTTAATTCATGCAGTAGAATCATAAAATCTGGCCAAGGTGGCATCATGCATATAGCTTCCATATATTATCTCCTTGTACTTGGCAGCAGCAAAATAGCTAGCACAGGTCCAAGGAGACCCATTGAGGAGTGGGAGTCTTATGGAGGGGTAAGGAGATTTAAATTTCCTTTCCCTTTTGAAGCCTTCTAATCCGCCCCCACACTGGATACAGCATGCTTGTTTTCGGTGTGGCTGCACCAGTAGAGGAGGGCGGGGGAAAGGATAGGATTGGCTCCAAAGCATCTTTAGGAAGCATGGTAAGCTCAATCTCTTAGAGTTGGCTTTGGATAGATAGCGCCGATGCAGCAGTGCCAAAAATGTGCTGCATCCGGGGGGGGGGGCACTTGGAGGTAAATAAAAGTAATTTACAAGTAGACGAGGAGGAATAAGCAAAGTCCATCAGTCTCTTACTTCCAGCCCCTCCCACTCTCTCAGAACTCACCCTTCACGTTTTGGCTTCCCAGCCTCCATCCTCTCCTCCATGCATGAAAGGGGCGAATCATAGGCACAGCTTTTAAATTAAAACTTGCATAACATTTTTTTTGTGCTAAAGCCAAGTATCACAAAATACACATTAATTAAAAAAAAATCTCTGAAGAGCTCCAGTAATTCAAGTTTATCTACCCTATATATTCACCTAATCTCCAATCACCTCCAAATGAAATCTCTTATGACACATTTAAAGCTACTTCAGTTATATTTAAATATCATGTTAGCTGCAGAGTGATTAGAAATGTTGAGTGCTTTGGGTGGTGTTTTTTTTTTTTAATCTGTCTAATTTTGAAAGCTTGTCAAGGCCCAAGAAAGGAAAAAGGCCACAGACACTCACTAAAAGGGTGCGTGGGGGGGGGAGGGGGAGCGCAAGACTGGTTGTCAAAACAAACTCATACTTTCCAATACCAGGACATAAAGTGAAACTGTCAGTCAGCCTGAGGAAATCAGGCTGTGGGGGAAAGATTCAGAAGTGATTACTGACTGAGAAGAATGATTATTCAAAGTAATAAAAAAAATATGTGGCTTTCCCAAATTGTATTTTGTGATTCCCTACAGTAACTTAATAGCAGCGGGTGGCGCAGTGGGTTAAACTGCTGAACCATGAGCTGTCAATCGAAAGGTCAGCAGTTCGAATCCGCGACGGGGTGAGCTCTCGTTGCTTGGCCAGCTCCTGCCAACCTAGCAGTTCCAAAGCATGTTAATGCGAGTAGATAAATAGGTACCGCTTGCGGGAAGGTAAACAGTGCTCCGTGTTCCAGCTGCATGCTACGCGCTGCGGCAAGGAGAGTCATGTCGGCCACATGACCACAGAGGCGTCTTCGGACAACGTTGGCTCTTCGGCTTTGAAATGGGGATGAGCACCACACCCTAGAGTCGGACACGACTAGACTTAATTGTCAGGGGTCACCTTTACCTTTTTACAGTAACTTAAGCCATGTCTGTAGGTGAGACATATGTGGTGGTGGTTTTGTTTTCTTCCAGGTTATACTGTATAGGGGCACTGTTCAGAGCTTTGATTTTGTTTACTAAAAGTATTGAATTTACTAAAAAAAAAAACAAACTTAGACAAATTCACAGAGGATAGGTCTGTCAAGCAGTACTAGCCATGACAGCAAAATAGAATGTATTATGTTTAAGGAAACCACACCTCTGAATGCCAGAAGCTGGAGGCAGACAATGACTGTTGCTTTCATGCTCTGCTTATGAGCAACCTTGAGGTATCAACTTAGGTTGTTAGAAACAGGATGGGGTACTATATGAAGTTTTGATCCGATATAACTAGAAAATTAGATGTTCTTTATATGAGGGAGCAGACAAACATCACTCCTCCACCTCACCTGCAGTCTTAAGTGATGCAGCCCAGCAACCAACAAATTATATGAGTCTGCTGATAATAAAGCTTGGCTCCTAGTGACCATTTATAGATGCTTTTACTTGATGTGACCTGGTTATTCTGTCATACTCAGGAGAAGCAATTAAGGCTGCAAACCTAAACACACTTACCTGGAAGTCCCATTGACCCCAGTGGAACTTATTTCTGAATAGATATGCATAGGATTGTGCTGTAAGTCTACTACTACCATGTTAGTTATTAAAAAGTCAGGCATAATCACAAAAGCAATCAGATAGAAAACTACTGTATTGTTCCGAGTATAGGCCGCTCCTGATTATAAGCCGCATCCTTAAAGTTTGGTGCTATTAAAAAAAAAATCCAGGTCTTTGGAGTGAACTAGTTGGAGCATGGGCGAAGTGGCTGCTGGGGGGGGGGGGGTTGCGTCTCCTCTCCTCTCCTTCATGAATACTGCTCTTCCCGCCCCCCCTCCATGGCATTCCTACCGGGCGGCTGCTGCTCTCCTTCAAACAGCAGTTTGACCAACTGCTCTACTCTCCAAGTGCGTGCGGCGTTTGGGATCAGCAGCTTAATCTAACCGGAGGCTTCACATGGTAGGAAGGTGAAGAGCGCCTTGACCCAGCGGCACTTTTTCCGGCTCCACGTATGCTGCAGTGATTGCCAGATTGCTCACCTCCCTACCATGTGAAGCCTCCGGTTAGATTAAGCTGCCGATCCCGAACACCGCACGCACTTGCAGAGCAGAGCAGTCGGCCAAACTGCTCTGTTTGAAGGAGAGCAGCAGTTGCCCAGTAGGAACGGTGCACGGGGGGGGGGGGGAGAGCAGGCTTCATAAAGGAGAGGAGACGAGACGCAATACCCACCCAGCAGCCGCTTCGCCCACGCTCCAACTTGCTCACTCAAACAGCTGCTTCTCCCACCCTCGGGGGACACTGATTGTAGGCTGCACCCCTAGTTTAAAGATTTACATTAGGGGAAAAAAGTGTGGCCTTATCGGAACAATACGGTATATGAGTAATGCAATTGTAGTGGAGTTTATTATGAACTAAGGATTGTATCCAAAGAAAGTTAGTCATTAACATCAATGACACGTCACAGCTAGCTTCCCTTCTTGATTTCAATGGTGCTTAATCATGCCTAACCTTCTTTCGCTACAATTCTATGTTTCTGAAAGGGACAGCCCAATCTTACTTAACTCTCTACATGGTGATGCAGCTGTGCCAACGTGGTGCCTGCTGAATCTCATGGGGGAGTTTCGGTCTCTGGAGGCCCCCTCAGGGTAAAGGAACATTTGCTCCTCTGGAGGCCTCCTTCCCACCCCATCTCCTCCCTATTCCTCACCTCCCCACTCTGTTCCACCCCCTCCCTGTGCTAACTTACCGGCTTGCGTCCCTAGTCTGCTGATGCGAGGACCCAGCCGTTCACTGCTTGCAGCAGCGGCCAGACTGTGCCAAATGGCTTGTCAGCTTTTGTGATATCCAGAAAGGGCTTTACACTGCCAAAGTGAGTGTTCCAGCAGCGCAAGGCCCAATTAGGATTGGGCGATTAGTCTCATGCACACCCACTACCTGTAAAAAAAAAACACTATTTTGACTTATTTAGTAGACTATGATGAATTTAGAAAGAAGACTGTTGGTGTTCACTCAATAAGTGAGTTACTATTGTATCCTCCTATGTTAAGATCAACGATGCTATGGTATCCCGCAGTAAAACCATAATTCTCAGGTTCTAGTACATTCAAACATACATTTCCTCAACTGCAGTCTAAAGTAGTACAAGTCCAAAAATAGATATTTCACATGAATCTGTTCAGCATGTACCTTGTCTGTGTGAGGGTGGGAAACTAATTAGAGAAATCAGTTGCTTAGCAAAACATAACCATGGCCGCTCTCTTCTGCATCTTTCCCGGTACTCCAGATGTGGCCTTACCATCAATTTGTACAATTGCATAATAATATTGGCTGTTTTATTCTCAATCCCTTTTTAATTATCCCGAGCATGGAACTGGCCTTTTTCACAGTCACTGCACACTGGATCGACACTTTCATCAAGCTGTCTACCACCACCCCAAGATCTCTCTCCTGATCTGTCATAGACCGCTCAGAACCCATTACTATATATCTGAAATTTTGATTTCTTACCCCATGTCCGTTACTTTACACTTACTTACATTAAAGCATATCTGCCATTTTGCTGCCCATTCCCCCAGTTTAGAGAGATTCTTGTGGAGCTCTTCACAGTCCTTTCTGGACTTCACCACCTGGAAGAGTTTGGTATCATCCACAAATTTGGACACCTGAGGAGGCCTTTGGACACCTCACTGCTAATGCTCAACTCTAGATCATTTATACATCAATTGATTTTGATGGAGTTCCCTGTATGCTCATTAAAATCTTATTATCAAATAATAATAAATAATAAAATAATAATAATAAAACCCCATAATACATCACCTAGAATCTTTTGTTTTAATCCACATGTTCATTTTCCAAAACGCTGCTCTTCAAAAACAATTGGGCAACCCAATCCTATCAGTCCCCCTAAGGTAGAGGATTCACGATCCTCCATCATAAGTGCTACTGTGCTGTGCTTTACTTACCTCTCCAGGGCCATCTGGTCCCCGTCCCCTCAAGCATAGCATTCAGCTCGTGCTCCAGCAGCGTGACTGCATGGTATAGGATGAGGGGGGTAGGATTGGGGCAAAAGTCACTGGAATTAGCAGAAGAGCTCTAAACATATTACTCTTAGCTATTTTTCCACTTTACTATTTATTGCATATTATGGTCCATATTATGACAAAGAAAGAAAGAAAGATCCGCAAAGATTTCGGGTTCCATTTTAATTTAAAAGCATAGATTGTCTCTTGCCAGTAATATACTACCTGTTGTTCATGTATTATGAGCTATAATGGATATAGAAAGCTGCATTATTAAAGCTATAAATCAATACTAAGGCTGGAGGGGGAAGTTAATAATTTAACAAATCACTAGAGCTACACTTCTGTGTTTATGACATCATCAAAATATTCAATTAGACTTGTGTAATGCAGTACATCTATAGAATTGCAGTGTTTGCATCATTTTCAGGAGGCTTAATGGTCTCTGAAAATATTTGGCTTTTCCCTCTCCTCTTTTTAAACAATGGTTTACTCTATTAGATTATCTAACTTTAATCACACTCTACCATATAGTGAATATTACTAGCATAAATCTGCACAGGGGTATAATGTTTACTTTGTATATTTAAAATAAGAATGTATGGAAATGTTGCATTTCATCTACACTATGAGGCTGCAATCCTATGCACACTTACCTGGTAGTAAGCCCCATTGAGCATAATTAATTAATGTCTGGAAGGACAGGTACTGAGGCTGAAGCTCAAATATTTTGGCCACCTAATCCGAAGAGAGGACTCATTGGAAAAGACTCTGATGCTGGGAAAGATTGAAGGCAAAAGGAGAAGGGGAAGGCAGAGGATGAGATGGGTAGATAGTATCACTGATGCAATGAACATGAATTTGAGCAAACTCCGGGAGGCAGTGGTGGACAGGAAGGCCTGGCGTGATATGGTTCATGGGGTCACGAAGGGTCGGACATGACAAGGGAGTGTCAACGGGAAGCAGGTTATCTTGTTGTCTTGTGCTCCCTGAGGCATCTGGTGAGGCCACTGTGTGATACAGGAAGCTGGACTAGATGGGCTTTTGGCCTGATCAGCAGGGCTCTTCTTATGTTCTTATGACTTAACAACTGAACAAAAACCCCATTGAGCACAATTATACTTACTTCTGAGTAGAAATACCTAGGACGTGGCTGTGAAATTATCATAGATAGTACTGAAGTTGATTTAATTGTGTCTGCATTGAAAATATCTACAGATTGGTGAAGATACTCAAGGTTCACAACCCTCAAGTATTTTGTTTGTTCATCCAGTATTTTTGCCTTGGGTTCAGTATCTGTTTGCTTTTTTAAATTAAATGGCAGCCCAATATTATGAGCATTGTGCCAGTGCTGACTGACTTATGGCAGTCGTATACAACCCTTTGATATTGCACGGAGGCACATGCTGCCAGAGCTCTGTCAGGAAGTCTGGAGCCTTCCCTCACATGCCGGTAGATCCCCCTGGACCCGCTGAGAGAGGTAAGTTGGCTGGGGAGGCAGGGGTTGGGGAGAAGGCAGAACGAGTTGATGACATGGCAGGGGATGGGCAGATCAGGTCCTGGAATGGGGCAGGTTCTGGCCAAATCCTAACCCACTTCCTGGACTTCATCCAGTGGCATGGATCCATGTGGACCTACGCCAGTGATTTTACTAGTGCAGGTTCAAGTAGACACCTCTCTCAACACTGCTGAGGCTTCCCCCAGGTAAGGGAACAAATGTTCCGTTTTAATCCAAGGCTCATAACAAATTTAGATAGGATTTGATTAGATAGCCCAATTACTAAGAAAAAGGTATTGGCTGTGATTAAGAAATGTCAGGTAAAATCTTAGGTATCTCAGGTAAAATGTCAGGTAATTTTTTCAGGAGTGGGTGGGTTTCCTTGGGAGTATTATAACGTTTTTACCTCAGTCATAGTTGATCTCCTATTGCTGACTAAAAATTCTATTATGTTAGAAGAGCAAATTCCAGAACTATAGGGAAATGCAAAAATCACAGATCCATAAGCTAGGAAAAGATTCCACATTATGCTCTTCATATCACAATTGTGATTATAAAATATTTGCTACCATATTTGGCAAGAGATTCGATTCTGTAATGTCTTTTATTATCCACGCAGATCAACAAGGATTTATTAGGACAAGGATGATAGCTAATATAAGAAAAATGATAAACATTATTGATTGAAAAAGCTTTAAACATTAAACTGAAAAAGCTGAAAAGGCCTTTAATAAGGTTGAATGGCCCGATCATTTCACAGTCTTACAAAAGTTTGGATTTGGATTTAATTTCATTGATGAGCAGCCTGATCCTGCCTGAGATGTGGCGGCTGGCCCCTGCATCCTAGAGATATTATAGATAATTGTTTTTAATATGGAATAAATATAAGAAATAGTTACTCCCATAATCACCATTGGCTTTTTCTCAAGTTGGGCAAGAATAAAAAAGAAATTGGATCAAGACTGGATCTCATGCATATAAACAATTAACAGATGGCAAGGAAGGTCCCCTGCCACCTTTTATACAAACATTTTTAAAACAGGCACTAACCTATTCATGGTTTTATATTATAGCTGAAATAGCAAGATATTTAACAGTAATGAAAAAATAATTGGATGCAAGCCTAATCATGTTTTGTCAGGAATTTATCAGATCTTATTGTATTTTAGAATAAAATCTGACGTTAACTATATAAATAAGTGGATAACCTTATTAAGAACTGATCTGTCTCCAAGGGAATGAAATATAATTTGGATTGATATTTGTAAATATACTGGGGTGGGGGGGGTTCAGTTGTAAAGGACAATGGTTACAATGTTCTCTCTGTTGTATTTGTCACCTTATACTGTAGACTCTCAGAATATTTTCCCAGATAGCAATGAATTAGTGTTAAAAGTTATTTATTATTTTATTTCTTGATCCTAAAAAATATATATCCCACCTTTCTTCTCTTCCCAAGGTGGTCCACAATCAAAGTGTAAATCTACAAAATCAATAAAATCAAACCGTAACTAATTATCGTTAGGGCAATCAATTGATTAAATGATTTTTATGTAACAAATCACCTGCCTTTTAACCAGTGAATTAATTGATCAATTCGATTTAAATAAATGTGCATATTGTTCATGGGGGGGGGGAGATTTGGTTCCACCCTTTGCCAGTTTCCCCCACTGCCCTTTATTGTTGTTCTGCCCTTTGTTATTGGGCATATTGTTGTTATGCCCTTTATTGTTTACAGAGTTAACTTCATTGTTGATAAGCAACATATTAGTACAGTGGTTCTCAAGCTCCCCCTTGCAGTGACCCACCTACTCCCTGGTGGAGGGCGCCGCAACTCTCCTTGTTCTCCCATGGTGGGCCTCACGGGCCTCCACAGACCCCAGAAGGTCTCCGGATGTAACCAGAAGAGACTTCTGCAAACCCAGAAGTAAACCTGAAATCAGTTTCCAGTTGTTTCCAGAGGTCTTCTGAGGCCAATAAAGGCCCACAAAAGCACAGTGCAGCCTGGGAATAGCATCCAATTGCGTCCAGAGGGCTCCAATTTGGAGCCAACCAGGCGCAAGGGGTGGTGGCAGGGCACAACTGATGACCCACTGGACATTGGGCACATCAAGTGGGTCGCGACCCACAGTTTGAGAAGCGTTGTGTTAGTAAATAGAGTGGGAATAGTGCCAATGCTCCCCTTCATTTTCTCTTCCCCCTCCCCCCCCAACAGACACATTCAACATTCCACAGGTACTGAAAGTTCTTGTTGAGCCATTTTTTTCTTGCTGTTTTTTTTAATGAACTAATATACTTCTGTGTACTCAGGGAGTCCCCTAAGTGTGTAGAAATTACTACTCTGTTTTCCCCTGGGTCTGTTTTGCTTCTAGACTGATAGCCACAGAATCATCCAAATTTGGTTAGCAGGTATGATTTAAATTTGAATGCATTTATCATGCACTGACCCAGGCAGAGTATGCCTAGTGACTTAGGGATATTTCAGATTTATAACTATTTGAATTTTCCTTTTTTTTCAAGGGCATAGTCTGTCCAATAAATGTCATCCCCATTTTTCCACAGGTTTCCACTGTGCCCTTGATCATATGCTTGCTTTTTTCCTCCCACTGCCATCACCCCCAATGACACTTGATATGTCATGGCCCAATGTCTGGTGGGTCATCAGTTGTGCCCTGCCACCCTCCCTTGTGCCTGGTTGGCTCCAAATTGAAGCCCTCTGGACGCAATTGGAGGCCATTCCTGGGCTGCACTGTGGGCCTCCATTGGCCCTAAATGTTTCCAATGTCTAAATTGCCAAGATCAGTATCCGTGCAACTGAAAATTCCTTAGATTAGCTTGCAGAATTATCTCACGTGGAAGGCTCTTATTAGTTAATGTTGTTCTGTCCATAATTGTCTTCTATTGCTGAGGCTTTTGTAACAGAAGAGCTAAATTTCTTTTACAGTAGAAATTTTGTGTCTCTTTTCAGGTTCAGAGTCTTCCAGCAGTGCTGGGTCCTCAGGATCTCTGTCACGAACACATCAGCCTCTCCAAAGTGCACCCATTGTCCCTGGAGTTACAGCCACCTCTTCAAGCAGTATTTCCTATACAGAAAATGGGATAGGTGGCCAGGTCGTACCAGGCAACACCAGCTATATCATACTTCCACTTGAAGCTGCAGGGATACCTCCAGGAAGCATCTTACTTAATCCACACACAGGTCAGCCTAATAGTTATTTCATTTTTCTGAATATTTTAGCAAATCACAGCCCACATAAAAAATTGGAATTCAACAGTAATTACGTTTTATGAGGATCAAATGCTTTTGAACTGCCACACTGACAAAGCACGTGATGCACACTGTGGTGGTGGTGGTCGATTCCAGCACCTAGAACCACGCTTTAATTGTGGTTTGTAAACCACACTGAAAGCACAGCTCTGAGTTTGGACAAGCCAAAAAAACTGTGATTTAACAAACCAGGATTCAAGCAGGGCATCCTACAAGCAGGGCATTCCATGTATACTTGGCTATCTGTTCATGTGCAAATATGCTGGCTAAATCCACTCATACCTGTTTTGATAGTCATACAAATATTTGATTTGGGCTAATCAGGTGCTCATGTATCCAAGAACATATATATAGCTACATCTATTCTAAAATAAACAGTTCAAAACATATTTTGTCATAGTCTCCTGTCAGGTATCCTGAGAATTGTAGCTTGAGGGTGCTGAGGCTTATCTACGAGAGATCTTTAGTTCCTTCCATAACTCCTATTCCCCAAGTTCCATAGAGGAGGTGTTTAATAGCTAAACCAGAGTAGCTTTGTAGTTTATGCACAGTCTTAAATTCAGCAGTCCTTGAAGATGCTTAGGGGGTTGGAAGGTTTGGCTAATAGGCATCCAACAGCATGGATTATTGTCTAATAGCTATAGACTGCATGATTTTGTGAGGAAGTGAAAAAAGTAATGAAAAGAAGCTGTTATAGTTTGGAATGTAGGTCTCATGAGCATAAAGCGTTGGAGATGTATCCAAACAAATACATTACAGGATTTATTGAATAGCCTGAACACCTCAAATTTGCCCATGTCGGGTTTAAAACATTAGGGAAAGGATGAAGGTAGTTTTCCTACTGATGCAATTTAAGCAACTGAAAAGCAGCAAAGATTAACATGTATTATCTCTGGTAACTTGAGCTTGTTTTTCCACATGGCCTTTCTCTTCTCCATGGATATGTTTTTCAGCCCAATCCTAACTAAATTCCCGCACAGCAATGCAGCAGTGCCAGCGTGGGCTACACTTCATCCCGCAAAGGAATTTAGAATGCAGAAGGCCTCCTCCCCCTGCAGGGGACTTACCTGCTCTGGCAAGTGTTGCTCCAGCCGCCAGCACTAGCAGGAAGGCTCCGGCCTTCCTGCCGGCGCTGCTCGAAAAAGAGCTGTAACAAAGAGCTTTATGGTGCTTTTGCAACAGCGCGTGCCAGCAGAGCTTGTGCTTCGCTGGCACAAGTGGGGGATAGGATTGGGCCATTTGTCTTCTAAGCTGTGTTATGGTGTTTTACAATATAAACATACAATTGGAATTGGTTCAGATGACAGATTAATTCATGATTATTCAGTCATAAATGCAACCTGACCCTCCTCCCTCCTGTTACTACTTATGCTCCTATACTAGGTGAATCCTGGTTTGTTAAATCACAGTTTTTTTTGGCTTGTCCAAACTCAGAGCTGTGCTTTCAGTGTGGTTTACAAACCACAATTAAAGCGTGGTTCTAGGTGCTGGAATCGACCACCACCACCACAGTGTGCATCGCGTGCTTTGTCAGTGTGGCTGCATGGCGGAAGATGGTGTGGGATAGGATTGGGCTGTAAGCGTGCCATTCCATATCTTCCTTTGGCAGTTGCTGCACTCTTAAAAAACACATTAAAGACTAATTTATTCCAGGTCAACCGTTTGTAAACCCTGATGGTACGCCTGCAATATATAACCCACCCAGCAGTCAGCAGCCAATTAGGAGCCAGATAGTTGGACAGTCTCAACAACCGCCTTCCTCCCAACAGCCTGTACAACAGCCACAACAACAAATTACAAGTCACCTTGTCACACAGGTATGGCTACTAAAAGGGTGTAAAGTGCCTGTTTATATGGCAGCAAACAAAGAGGAATCCTGTGTGAGACAATTGAGGCAGTGTAGAAAAGCACTCCCTTTCTTACAGGGCTGGCCCAACAAAGAACCAAAACTGAGCAATCACTTGGGATACCATTATTTGTAGGAAAGCCAATGAAGCAGCACATGAGATGCATCCTGTTATACCTTCAAGCATTGCCATTGTGCTGGGGCACAACTTGCTGTTGTATCCTAACAACCTCTGCACATTGCAAAAGCTCACACTATGGAGCCTCTTCTTAGCTGCAACTCCAAACTGATGCCTCCACTTAGAACTGTATTTGTGGCTGCCAAACAACTGCAAAGATAGTGACCCTAACTGAGACTACCTATGATTCTTGAACTTAAATTGCGACAGAATTTGTCATAATATTGCTTATGACATTATATTGTCATATATCTCCCCAGATACTGAGTAAGAAATAGAAACTGGAGAAATAATGATCTCCGTTATACAGTCTCTATACAATATATGTAAAACCATTCATTAAGTTCCCTTTAACCTAGTCATTATTGCATCCTGGTTATTATAGCTACTTTGTGTACAAGATAGTTTTGTATTAATAGGTTCTCGAATGTTAATGAGTTCTCTCGCCAAAAGTTCTGCTTCTTACCCTCATGCAGCGCAATCTACCTGCAATGCTTGTAAGACGCTGGTGGCATTCTGGTTTGGCACTGTTGCATACCAAAAGCAATAAAGGTAATAGGTGCACTTTTCATAGGTTTGAGTCTAAGGCTTGCTTCACCAATAATAAATGCCACATAAGTTTCTGTGCCAGTGTAACTTAGCAAACGCTCACATCACTCAAGTGCTGCAGGAGCATTATACCAGCATTGTGACATTAAAACAGTTATTGAGTTTCTGAGTGTTAGATCAAATGGGTGTTTTGGAATTGAATTTAACAGGATTAGGATTTCAGACACACAGGAAAAATTGCAGCCCTAAAACAACTATATTTGACCTATTGTGCCCTGTGCTGGGTGAGCTGGAAGATGTCATCTATACTTCCAAGTTATTGTTTTGACCTTAGCTCAAATTAAGAAATGTCTGTCTTACTCGAAGGGCAATAATTAAATCTGTTTTGTTCTGTTGTGTTTTCTTCCTGTCTCAGCCTGTTCAGGCTCTGCAGCCCTCTTCACAATCAGTCCAGTATCCAGCAGTTTCCTACCCTCCTCAGCATCTCCTGGCAGTGTCGGCAACACAGCAATTTCCTGTGGTACTATAGATTTTTATTACTTTTTATGTGGATTAAATACATTGTCTGAGCATGCTCTGTGTTCAGGGGCATTGCTATTCCAAGAACTAGAGAGAGAGAGAGAATATAATTGTCATAAGTCCCTTGTCTTGTCAATTACCCTGGAGCTACCCACTTAGGCATACATTAACAAGATTTGCATCAGTGTGCGTGCGTGTGTGTGCATGTATGTGTTCGTGCAAACTGATGTCTGGTAGGCGTTGTTTTAAAAATGTATACACTAGTGACTATCCCATTGCTGTGTGCTGGGATACATTTGTACATTTGGGATACATTGCTGTGTACTGGGATACATTTCAGACTGTAAAAGGATACCACCTGGAAAGTAGCTGTTCATGAGAGATTGGACATTTATATGTATTGTAAAAAACCCCAAGGGGGGTTAGGACAGCCTGCCCATGTACACCGCCTTGAATTAAAGTCTGAGGAGAAATCCAATGACCGAGAAAGGCGGTATATAAATACTGTATATTATTATTATTATTTGTAGGTCCTGATGTGCCCGTTGAACGTACTGGTTCAATTTATTCCACTTTCATATTCATGTAGACCACTAGGGATCTGCCTGCACCACTACTTCTCATCTTTTTTTTATAATTTAAAGTTTCTTTTCTCTGTTTTTGTAGTGATTCGTATGTGTCTTGAGTACATAGGTGTAGATTGGCACCTATTTGGAGGTGTGTGATTTTGTATAGCAAGCAATAAAGAGCTGTATAAATAATAATAGTAATAATAATCTCTCCTTATAGTCATATCAGCTGTCCTGTAAAGAATCATGACTGTGAAGCATATCTCAGGGACAGGTCTTAGGATAAGGCACAGATAGCATGGGCCAAGCAATCCTGAGTAAGTATCCGGCAGGTTGCCCAGGCCGCCCACTGGATCCTATCCCTGTTCCAGGATCGGCCTGGAGGTCTACTCGGGGGAAGGGGATGTTCGTTGCCCTCCCTCACTGCCTGGAGTGCCCTGGGCAGTGCTGCACTTAACTGTATCCGGTGGCCGAAGGGGCAATCCGGCAGCAGGGTAAGAGCAGCCAGCCTCCGCGCCAGCCGCCCTTACTTGAAAGTCGTTGTGAACGTGCCTTATGGCGCGTTCATGACGGCTTGGAACGGCAGAGTGCTCACTCCACTGTTTTAAATGTAGGCGGGATTGCGCTCCCATTCATTGCAATATGTTCTGGAATATATCTTGTATTCACTTCTTCTGGTGAAATATAATCTAAAACTAATAACAATGTAACTGTGCTGGGGGAACAGATTTATTGTGTCATGGCAAAATTGTAATAAATACGATGAATATATAAAATTTAATTAAATTTTTAAAAAATAGTGAAGCACATTTGAGGAGGTCGTGTTCATAGTGGAAAGGGCTGGGCCTCAGAAAGCTACACCAATCGTCGACCATTTGATGCTGGTAGGAATTACTTCTTTATCCTCCTTAAACGGGGTTAGGAGTATGTCCTCCTGTCCTTTGCCTCCTGTCAAGTTCAGTAATTTTCCAAACTCTTGTCTGATTGGACTAGACAGACAGACATTGGCACTTTCTTACTCTCCACCTAAGTACACTAACCAGGGAATAAAAAAGGTAAAGGTGACCCCTGACAATTAAGTCCAGTCGTGTCCGACTCTAAAGTGTGGTGCTCATCCCCATTTCAAAGCCGAAGAGCCAGTGTTGTCCAAAGACGCCTCCGTGGTCATGTGGCCGGCATGACTCTCCTTGCCGCAGCGCGTAGCATGCAGCTGGAACACGGAGCACTGTTTACCTTCCCGCAAGCTGTACCTATTTATCTACTCGCATTAATATGCTTTGGAACTGCTAGGATGGCAGGAGCTGGCCAAGCAACGAGAGCTCACCCCGTCGCAGATACGAACTGCCGACCTTTCGATCGACAGCTCATGGTTCAGCGGTTTAACCCATTGCGCCACCCGCTGGCCAGGGAATAGCTCAAGGTAAAAGCATAGGAGAATGTAAAAATGTAGTAAAGCTTAAGCTGGAGGAATGTTGAGGAATACCACATGAGTTAGAGGGTTGGGACATGGGGCTCCCAAAATGTAAAAGTCAAACTGCCTACAGGAAGCTAACTTTGACATGCAGCTTAAACATCAAAATTAAGTTACTCTTGATTACAGTTGACATTTTAATAGGCTGTATAGAGTAGTGTGGGCTTCCCCCCCTTCTTTGCTGCCTATTTTCTCTCATTTTCTAGTTTATGATCGACATTCTAAAACTTCACGTGTTGTCTTGTATGTTAAAAAGACAGAAGCAAAACTGAATAAACCTCTAGGCTTTAGAATCAAGAGAGAGAAACAGTACCTTATAAAAGTATGCTTTCATTTCACTCCAGTATGCCTTCTGGAAATACACCCCCCCCCCTTTTTTTTAAAGCAGGCAATGCACAGCAACAGTTTTTTTAAGAATGTCACTGAAAGCTTTTGAGGGTTGTATACATAACCTCACTGATCATTTTACAGATGTGCCTTCAGTACGTTGCTTGCCCCAAATCAGTAAAAATGTAGTTGGCAAACTGTTTTTAAAGGATGCAGTGGCAACTACTGTCCCCAAAATTTGATACTGAACAACCAACTCCGTATTGGCTATCTCCCCCCCCCCCTTCAGCAGTCTTGCTGCCATGTCACCGTTCATTGTCTGGCCATCCTGCTACCCCTATCATTCTGCCCCTGAGCTATCTCTTAGAATTACAGCGCAATCCTATCCCACTTCTCCCACCAGTGTAACCAGTGGGGGAGTGCAGGGCGGGAGGCTTTGGAGGGGTGGGGGATTTAAATCCCCTTTGAATACCCCTTTGAAGGGCATCTGAATCCCCTTTCCATTCTGGGACCTCCCATTCTCAGTGCACCGCTGACTGCATCGGTGGGGGAAGTTGGATAGGATTGCGCTGTTAATCCTTTCTTCCCCACCACCATTGCCACACACAATAAACACAACACAATGGCACCTCCAGAACTCCAACTAGTATCTGGATAGAACTATATGTTTTATGATGAGGATTTTATTAAGCACCTAAAAAACAAAGATGTTTTGCATCCATAAAATTAACAGCGACAAGCCCTTTCTGTAAGTTTAAAATCTAAACAGAGAAGCACATAAGGAAAAGGGAGGGAAGGCTGGGAGTGGTGGTAATGAAAGATCATGCAGGAAGGGTTCTGTGCTCAAAGGTATTATACTAAAATCACAGGTTTTAGAGGAAAAATATGTCTTAAGAAGCTTCTTAAAGTGTAGGAGAGTCTTTGCCATATGGATGTCTCGGACCAGTGAATTTGGAAGGCAGGATGCTACCAAGGAAAAAGGATGAATGTAGGAAACAGAAACTAAAGCCCTTAGTCATCAAGAGGTTGGCATTTGTAGAATCTACAGTTCTTGAAAGAGTATGAATATAAGTATTTAAAAGAAGTGGTAACCAGTCCATAAAAGCCTATCTAATTTGACACTGAATATTGATTCCCTCTTGACTATTGTCACATGCACTCAAGTCCCAATCAAACATCACCAAAGTGATACCGAGAAGATGACAAGGTAGCTGTTGTGAATTGTGGAGCTTCCTCAAACCATGTTCAGAAATAGGATGTAAAGCATATAAATGACTTTTCAAGATCACCAACAAAAGGAAAGGCAGAAACTGAAAACTCGAAGCTTAAGATTCCAAGAATAACTCTCCAATAACTTGTCCAAATATACAGCCTTCAGCATTGGCAAATATTTTTCAACATTTGGCTCCAGACCCAAAGCTCCACATGTATAATGACCACTGGAGCTTCTCTTGAGTACAGGCTTACACAGACATGGATATTTTAGGAGCACCTCTGAATGTAGTAGGGATTTGCATGAGGAGTTGTTCATTACATTGAAATGGATGGAGAAACACATGTATATACAGGAGCTTTGTATAGTCATGCACACAGCTCCCATGGGCACAGCCACCCTGTGTGGATGACTGTTGTCAGGATTCTTTAAAGGAATTAATGAAGATACAGAAATGTTTCTGTATTGTTATTGGCAGTGGGACATTTGACTCCTTAAAAACCTTTAGGCAATGCTTTCTCTGGTCTAGTTTTTACACGCACGCACGCGCAAATTATTGTGCAATTATTGTGCAAATTATTGTTCATAAATTTGGGGTGGCTGGAAAGGGGCTGACCTTTCTTTTTGTTGCCAGATATGTCGGAATGGTCAAACTAATACCAAGAAAGGGAAAACCCAGCAGGTGTTTTTAAGACTTAAACAGACCTTATTATCATCTAGATTTCTTGAATTTAGTTGTGTGGGAAGATTTAATGAGGATGGTCTCAGCATGGTCTTATTTCCAGCATGATTTATGTTGTTGTTCACTTAATTACTTTTTTGTGTGCTCAAAATGTGTTCTTTCCTCCTCCTTGTGTGTGCTTGTTTGAACCCATTTTTTTGTTTTCCAAATGTCTACTGCAGAGATCTCTGTTGATCATTTTCAACTGACTTTTGCCTCACAGCGAGATGACATGACAACACAGTTTAGCCAGATGAGCTTAAGTCGTCAGTCATCAGGAGACAACCCTGATTCACCTTCTGGTCCTGTGTATCCATCACCTATAATACAGCAGTCTGCCCCACAAACTGGATACGTCATGGCATCACCAAGCCAGCAGCTCCCTCCTGGAGGTTTTACAGGTTCAGGTCCACCAGTATCCCAACAAGTACTGCAGCCCCCACCTCCACCACAGGGTTATGTACAACAGCCACCACCTACTCAAGTAAGTGCATATTTGTGGGTGCTTCCTCCCCCATCCAAAGCATTTGTTTTGATTTTATATGTTTTCCAAAACACAGTAATAAAGACAATGATGGCCAAGGAGCGTTTTCTAGAAATAAATCACAAATAAATGCAGGAAAATTTTCAGCCAGTTCACAGCGGCCATTCACACAGTTAGTGGTAGGGCTTAGAACATTCTATGTGATAAAACTCTTTTTTATTATCACATATTTCGTGTCTCATTTTGTAACAAAAGAAAGGGAGATAATGACTTTGCATGGACAAGCAAATGTATTAACTAGTTCTGTGGACGGGTAGTTTCTCATTCCAGCAATTTCTTCGGGCCAGTTCATACATGTACAGTATGTCACTATTAATAGACTGTAACGTCATATAATGACTTTCACATATGAATGAACTATAACAGATTAAAAACCATAAATGCAGTAGTATTGGGGACAAACTGCACCTTTAGGATACATGCGTCACATGGCTCCATGTGTTGTTTTAAACTAGTGTGTTTGTGGGGGGTGCGAAATAAGGCAAACGTCCTATGGCTTTAGGTGGGTAGGTGGCTTTAGCAATTTGCCCCGCCCTGGTTCCAACCTTGATTGTGCCCATTCCCTCATGTTATTTTTATTTGGAAAAAGGTTTCATTGGCTTTCGTTGGAAACTCCCAATAAAAATAGCACAGGGGAAGGGAATGATTTGCATTGGAATCACAGCAGTATCAGTAGTCTTTCAAGAAACTAGTCCGAGCATTCAGCTAAGAATTAGCAAGTACTAGGAAAAGCGATAAGAGATCAAGTGACATACAGGTGGGCCCCCATATCCGCTGGGGATATGTTCCAGGCCCCTCCGTGGATACTTGAAACCGTGGATAAGAGCGAACACCCCCTCCATGGTTTCCTGAGGGCCCCCCCACCCTGCTTCCCCTGCAGGCAGGCATGCTTGCCCCCCCTCTCTTATTTTTCTTTCAGCAAGCTTTGTTTCTTCCTTAAAACAAACGGAGAAGCAGCCTCCATTGCAGGCAAGGAGAACGAGACTAAGTCCTAGAGAGGCTCTGCAAGGTTTCTGTTAACCTTGCAGAGCCTCTCTAGTACTTAGTCTCGTTCTACTTGCCTGTAATAAGCAGCCAGAGGCTGCTTCTCCTGTTTCTTTAAGGAAGAAACGAAGCTTACCGGGAAAAAAGTAAAAGCCTGGGGGGAGGTCCCCACCATCCGTGGATAACTGAAACCGTGGATAGCGAATCAGTGGATATGGGGGCCCACCTGTACATATATGTGTGAAGCAGTCCTTGAAGGACTTTGAAGGACAGTGCTTTGAACACACTGATGTGATGCAGAATATTTCTGCACATGTGTATTGCAGAGAAAAGTGAACAGTACCACCATGGCACACTGTTTTTCCTGTACATTGAGACAGAGCTGCTGCTTACCTTCTGGTAGAAATACTAGTAACCATGAATCATATTTAATTGACTTGCACATGTAAGACACAGCAGATTTGTAATGTGTCTTCCTAAAGATGGATTAGGCTTTACTATTTGTCAACAAACATCACTGGATGCCTCCTGGGTCCCCTCATGGGGTAACGTGATTATTGTCATAGTGCAGAGTGTCCAGATAATTTTCTAGCCAAATTTTACCATATGCATTTTTATTAAAAAGACAGATTTCCAAACATAATTAAAGCAAGCTGCAGCTAAAGAGCACCTCTACATACTGAAATCTAATCAGTAGCATTCTGCACACCCCTCTTTCTCTTTATTTTTAATCTGGATTTTTTTAAAAGCTCTTCAGTTCTTCCCCTGATTTAAATTTTGCTGACGATTTCATATGACTAGGACATCTGCAGTTCTCATCTTCTTGCTATCTCTCTTCAGTATTACTTCTGAGAATGGTGCTTTGTTATTAATGACAATGGAGAAAATTTAAATTATATATGTGGATAATTCATGTTTGCACTAGATACAGTAGTTAAACCTACAGTAGTCTTTTTTGCTTGTTCCTGCTACTCACTTATTCATTTTAAAAGTTATTTTTGAAATAAAGAGCTCTGCTTTGAAAATTAAGAAAACAACAACAAAATGTGTAGTGCTTTCAAAATGTATTAGCAATATGCCTGTCATTTTATGGGTGGGATGCGTATGAGCTTGTATATTGAAGTGCGGGTGGGATTCGTATGAGCTTGTATATTGAAGTGCCCTTATCAGTGAGGACTAGGTTGCCCTGTATCAGGATGGAAGAGATAAATAATTTGGATTATTTATTCATTGTCCACATTTTTATACCGCCCTTTCCCCAAGGAGCTCAGGGTGATGTACGTAGTTACCCCCCTCCTGTTGTCCTCACAACAGCCCTGTAAGGTAGGTGAGGCTGAGAGTTAGTGACTGGCCCATGGTCACCGAGGAACCTCCATGACTGAGCGAGATTTCCCCGGCAGAACCTGGATTTTCCAGGTCTACGTCCAACTCCTGAACCACTACACCAGGGGTTCTCAAATGGTGGTACGTGTACCAACAGTGGTACTTTGGAGTACCTCTGGTGGTATGCCATTGGTTTGAACCCTATACCCCCCTCCAGAAAAGCCCTCCATCGGAGCTCAGGCACTGAGGTTTTCAATGCCGTGGAACTTGGAAAGTGCCAGGAAGAGGCTTGGTCAGGTAGTGGAGGTGAAGCATGCGAGTTTCATGTGCTGAAAAAGACCTGCCCACCCCGAGCCTCTTACCAGTGCTTTCCAAGCTCCACTGCATCGAAAACCTCTGCGCCTGAGCTCCGATACCCGGAAGCAACTGGCGATGACGTCATCACCAGTCACTTCCGGTGGTACGCTGGAAGATTCAGATGGCGGCAGTGGTACAATGCTGCCAAGGGGATGAGAACCCTTGCACTACACCAACCTGGTTTTTATACACTTGGGGCTTATGACCAGTAGTAGTCATTAAACAAGAATGCTCCAGATCTCAGAAGGGCCACTTGCCTGAAGCATTTAGGCCACCTGTTGCTGCAGAGTTGGACACCATGACTCAACATCTTGCATGCTCTTCTAGAGATACCAAGCTTTGATGAAGTGAACTGTGGTCCACAAAAGCTTATGGTGAAAGAAATTGGTTAGTTTTCAAGGTGCTACAAAATGCTTTGAAGTTCAAGCTCTGCTAGTATATTTTATTTTAAGGTGCAAGCACTGGTGTAGTAACATGCCAGGAACATAATCAGTAAAGCTCAGTCCTGCTCTGGTTGTCACACGACCAGGGCCATTTGCAGCATTCTTGCTTTTTGACCCTGACTGTTCCAGTTTAGATGTTTCCATTTGTTAAAGTTGTGAGACTTTCTGACATATAGTCACTGACCATTAAATCAGTATCTCAGTGTAACCAGCATGATTTACCTATATTAATTCAAGGAGAGAAATTGCTAGAAAAATTGCAAAGACATTGTTGTATAAATGGGAAAAAATCCATTCCATTCCTCTCCATCCTAATATATGGACATAGTGAAGTTCATTACTGAAATATGTAAATTTATTCAACTTTTAGCTCTGTGTAGCAAATGTTGGAAGGACTCCATTCTTGCCTGTTTTCCATCATCCTGCTCTATACAATGCATATCAAAGACCTCAACGTGGAACAAATCATAAATGGAAATACTTGTAGGGTAACTCTCTGTCAAGTGTGAGATAAACATGCAGTTTTGTGACTGCTTGTCTTACACAGTCAGGGTCAAAAGCCAGTGAGGTGCAACTAACTTCCAGATACAATGTACCTGATGATGATGTCCAGGAATCCGCATTAAAAGGTGGGATGCTGGAGTGCTGCCTCCGTCATTGCTCCGCCTCCACAAAGACTTACAGGGGAGTAAACTCCCCTGTAGGACTTTGAGAAATGCTGGGCTAGAGACTTCAATGCATTTACTGTATACGAACTACTTCATCTTGCAAAATGTTATGATTCAAACATCCTCATTATATATCAATATGAAATCATTTTTTTGGTACCATGAAGTTCTGGTGTCAAAATTGGTATCCTAATGGAGAGACTTGTGTTTAAATGTTTAAGCTGGTTTCTATCATTATAGCCAGGAGGCTTGTCTCTGTCTGGGTCCAGCAGAATTCAGCTGACAATAGACAATTTGTGAGCATGTCCAGTCAGTCTGGGATTATCTTTGAAGGAAGAAGACAGAAGTTGGCTGAGCCTGCGAGCCTAAAGATATCTCACATTAATATATTAAAGTTTAATTAAAATTGCATTTACAGCTGCCTTTTAAAGCTCAGTTCCCTATTTTGCATTAAAGGAAGACCAGATAGATGTTTAAAGCAGGCTGGAAAGCATTTGTTCTTCACATGCCTTTTCCTTGTGTCCTGCATTGTCCCACTGTTAACTGAGGATTATTTTAAAAACTTAATGGTCCTTTTTCACTGTCCAGACTTTTATCTGATTGTTCTGTGACAAGTCTCTGTGGCAAGCTGATGACCAAAAAATACATAGAGCAGGCTGGTTTTTCTTGTCTCTTCTATATAGGGTTAGATTTCCACTTTACTCTGCAGGACAATACATTCCTTGCTCAAAGGGACTTATTAATGCACTTTGAGTGAGAAAGATTTCCAGACTCCTTCATTTTCCAAACATTGGGCATAATAATCTTTGTCCAAAGGTACTGTATATACTGTGCACTCTCACAGTATATACTGTGTAAGGATTGTGCACTCCCTGTGCCTCTCTGTGTGTTCACCCACCACTGCACCAAAGAGCAGCATATCAATATAAATAAACCCTGCTAACTGGCAAAGAGGCACCTTTTAAAGTAGTCCAAGGTGACAGCAACTGTGTACCCCAGAATGGTGTCTTTTCCAGTGGCTGTCTCTTCTGGTTGCTCTTGTTTTAGATTGTGAGCCCTTTAATTTTCGATTATGTACACTACTTTGTGAACTACTCTTGTTGAAAAACAGTATATAAATATTCTTAATAATAATAAACAGAGCTCTCACCAAATTTGAAAACCGCATGAAAAACGTTGAAAAAGAAAGTTCAGCCAGCACTTTTCATCAACTTTAAGTGAGCCTCTCAATCTGATGAGTTCTTTCCTTTTATTAGGCACCTCATGGCAATATTCCTGGTCCTAGGAACCCATTTTTTCTAAGTAGCCTTTTTTACTCCCCTTCTGTGCACTAATTCACCTTGGAGCTGCATTCCCTCTTCTCATCTGTCTCCTTTGGGTTCTCTTATTCTTTTTGTCTTTGCAATCATTTCTGATTCATGAAGCAGTTTGCGATTTTGCCTGTGACATTATATTCCTTTATATAACGCTTAGTTGTTAGCATTGGTGAGTTGCAGAATATCCATCCGAAGCCATCATTACAAACTTAGAGAACAGAAAGCTGTGTATGTCTTACAGCCCAATCCTATCCCTCACTGCACCATAGCTGCGCCAATGGGGGCTGCACTGCATTGTATCCGGACACACACACACACACACACACACACACACCCACACCCACACCCACACCCACACCCGAAGGCAAACTGGAGGTAAGTAACTTTTAAAAGAGGTTTAAAAAAAAGCTTTTTTACTTACCTGCATATAGAGCTGGCGTAGGTCCGAGGAGAGCCAGCAGGAGTTCTAGGGGTGGGGTTACGGGGATAAGATCTGGCGTGCACAACTACTGCCAGATCCATACTTGGTTCTTCCCCCAGAATGCCCCAATCCTCTCTCTCCCCACCAATGACCCACCCCACCGCCAACATACTGGCACTTACTCAGCGGTGGCTGGGCACTCAGGTGTTGCGCATGTGGGGTCGCCACTCTGCACACCAGCATTGCAGTTGCCTTCCAGTGTCCCAGGCCTTCCAGGTTCCACCAGCAGGAGAACTAGGTAGAATTGGGCCATAAGAGTCCCTTGCTTATATTCCTTATAATGACATTTTTCTGTCTCTATGGTTGGTGTGTTTAAAATATTTCATATATTGTAACTATAAATAACATTCCACCTGTTAAACAATCATTATGCAGCTTTTTTTCAAGATGGAGACTTTCTAAGGAGCCTTCAAGAAACCATCATTTGAGAAATCATTTTGCTTATGAACAAACTAATCTACTTAACTTGTTGTATGTTAGAACAGAGTTTGTATAGGTTTAGATATTTTATTTATTCATCGTCTTTCTCTTTTTCCACAGATGCCTGTGTATTATTACCCATCTGGCCAATACCCTACCTCAGCAACTCAGCAGTACAGGCCAATTGCCTCAGTTCAGTACAATGCACAACGGAGTCCACAACTGCCACAGACTGCGCAACAAGCAGGTATTTGCATCAATTCCTTGATTCTTCATTTACATCCTTTGAAGTTCTATTTCTGGATGAACTCCTAGGCACCAGTTCAGTCAATATGTGTACAGCATGTTGGGGAGGAACACCCTAGATCCCAAAATGTCATCCCTGATCCCACGTATACCCTCAAGTCCTTACCCAACCCTGCCCGTATTTGTTTCTAAAAACAAAATTCTGAGGAAGGCTCACTGGCTTTGCTACGGGGGGAGGGGGGCGGATCTCTAAGTTCCGAGCTCTAAGCTTTCACCGCCTTGAATGGTTCCGGAGGCGAGGGGGCGGGGCCGCTTCGTGCTCCGGTGTAATGGAGGGTCGGAGCCTTGGCGGAACTTAGAGCTCCGCCCCCCCCCTGCAGCGACGCTAGTGGAAAGGCTTACCTCTTCTAGTCAGACCCTTCTCTGAGAAAGCCTTGTGCTAGAATTGAGCTGGGCTATCTTGTATGTCCCAAAAATGCTTTAAATGGATGTATATGCATGATTCAGGAAGAAGTGGTGATGTAAGAATAAGATATTTGTGCTAATTGTGGAAAGAATATCCCATTATCCTAATTTAGATGGTGGATAATGTGTTCCTTTTCTTACCAGGTTGACTTTTTTCCCTCTTATTTTAGATTAGAGGAATTTATTTTAGATTAGAGGAAGCAGAAGGCAGGGTGTAGGCAGGAGGGGGTGGAACCGGCGGCAATGGTGCACACCGGATTTTCTAAATTTATATAATTTTTTTTTGTAAGAGACCTATGACTCAATCCTATCTGCTGACACCACTGGCGGAAAGCGCATTCTGCCAGCAGAAATGCAGTGATACTGGCAGAAGTGATGCTCTGCCAGCAAGCGCAAGGAGGCCACCAGCGCAATGGCTGGGGGCCACGCTTGCAGACTGGCGGGGAGGCCACTATCCACCAGTGTTGGTGAATTGGCAGTGGGGGCGGGTGGTGGGAGGAACGGGGGCATTTCTGGGCAGGAAGGGTGGAGGAAGCGGGGGGCAGGTGTGTAGGCAGGAGGGGGTGGAACCAGCGGCAATGGTGCATGCTGGATCTTATCCCCTCTTTTGTAAGCCTCTCCATCCCTTTTCCCTCCTCGGACATTGACACCAAAATAGGTGGCATTTGTCCAAGGAGACCCATAGGTGGTCTGAGAGCTTACTTGGAGGTAAGTACAAATGTTTTTTACATGCCTCCCGTTTGCCTTCTGGTCACTCCCTTTTTGGGAGCTACTACATGGGCGCTGGTGGCAGGGGATAGGATTGGGCTGTTAAAATCTAAACTGCTTCATTTGAAAATATCTAACTCAATAGAACATTCATTTTTTTTTACCATCTCTACAAGCCAGTATACTTCATGTTCATCCCCTCTTTTGTAAGCCTCTCCATCCCTTTTCCAAGTATTATCATGTTCATTCCCAGATGAAGAATACTGGATAAAAACCAGGGCATGAAGTAAATTATTGGAATTGCTAATATTTCATTGACTTTGTATATCATCATTATGTAAGGTGCTTAAATCTGTTAAAACAATGGACCTATAAGGATTAAAAAAAAAAGGAATCATTGTATGTACAAGCCTCAAATTCTGGAATACTGAACCATCCAAAATATGCTGCTGTAGTGCTATTCTATTTCCCAATTTGCCTTTTTGAGATAGTCATCATGAACACAGCAGGTGTCAAGGCTCTCTGGAGTCAATGTGTTACCTAGTTTGTGTAGATTCCTGCAGTGATGTGCAGTTGGAAGGGGGGCCGTTACACTGTAAGAGAGTGAGTAGCAGGTCTCACAGTGAACCGGTCTCTTTTTCTACTGTGTCACGTCGCTCCTAATTGCGGTTGACACAGAAAGTTGTTGATGTATGTTGGTTTCTTTGCACTGGTGAGAAGTTTATTGCATTGATATTAAACAGAACTTAGGAACATAGGAGAAGGAAGAATCATTGATTGTCCAATTCTCCAGTTACACCTGTCCGATTTCATGATTCAAACAAGCGTTAACCCAGGAAAACATGTGCTATCTACCAGTATTATTGTATGGTTCCAAAATGCTAATCCTTTGATAGGAAGTTTTTGTGAATTCATGAAAAAACAAAAAGCATGTTCCACAAGAAGGTTTAAAACACAGGGCCTATAAACTACAAGTCTGCTACAACCTAGATGGTCTGATATGGAGAAGATCTCCAAGGTGATGTGTCAACCATGATAATCAAGAATGCTTTTCTTTTTTAATAACTTCAATGCTTTGCTATATTGGTTTGAGTGAGAACAATTATTATTGGTAACACGCATTTCCTCATTTTGTGTTTTTTACCACGTGCGATGGAGAGAAATATGCATTCATATACTCAAATACAATGTCTCATTTTGCTTCAGTTGTCTTAACGGCAGTGTTCCATATTTATTACTAATTTACATTAGGTCTTTCAACCTAAATGCAAAATATATTGTATGAAATTATCTTCTGCTCTGTGATTCTTAATCCATATTTAACCTATTTAATTGTGCATCAGTAATATAGAGATTGCATTAAAGAAAGCATATATAGTACATTTTGAATGGTATCAACTGTTTTAAGGAGTTATTTGATCACAAGGAACCTTTCTCATTACCCATTTGCCTAATATGCTGTATTCGAGTTGAAATGTGGTATGGAACATCAATCATTTAAATTGTTTCATTGAAGTGAAAATTAGTCATTTAAGAAAGAAAGCTTTCTCTGTCCACCCCCTCCCATATTTGAATGACAATGTACAGATCAGTAAAACCTCCAGAATGAATGTTGTATATACCATGAATATTCCTTGCTGCACATGTTGCTATGTAGGAAAAAAATATTATTTATCTCAGACTCTGTCTAATAACCTGCAACTCTATCCCAATATTTCTTCAATGTATTTGCGCTTTCAAAATGATTTGCTTCATAATTTAATGCTTTTCAGGGTTTTTGTATATTGTGCAGAGCCAATTAGATGACACTTTTTATTACACTAACCTTTTTGAAATGTCTCTCATAGAACAGATGCACATACTATTTGGGAGAGAGGTGCCCAAGAAATGACAAAAAGGCTGCATCCCAGCTGTATCTGAGAGCTCTGGTACCAAAATCATCTGTGTCTCCTTCTAGCCTATAGCTTCCACAACCTATTCAGAGGGATGAACAAGCCTCCAATCTGCCTTCCTTTCTCGCAAGCTGTAACTTCCACAGCCCACTAGAGGGAAAGTTTTTTTGAGGTTTGTGCAAGCTTCCAAGCCATCCTCCCTCCTGGCAGGCTGTGGATGTGGGTTCTTGCCACTGGAGAAACAGCTTTTAGTGGCTATCCACAATCTGTTCAGGTGATGGCAAGAGTATTTCACTGATTTATTAAATGTTTTAGAAAGATCATAGAATTGCAGACTTGAGCCTTTGGGGAGGAGAAACTATTGGCTCATGCCCTTGTACAGTACACACAGAAAGAAAATACTATCTTTTTGAGAGAAGTCAAGCTAACTGAAGTGCAACAACTTGCCTTGTCACTCATGGTACTGTTTTAATTAAACCTTCAAATTCTGCTTGGTAAAATTAGGTGCTTACTCAGTCTATGAATTTGAACAGGGTTTCTGAGTGAGTGAGTGAGTTGAGTGAGTGAGTGAGTGAGTGAGTGAGGGCACTACAATTCTTTGGCTGGTCATCCATCATTAGAACTTACCAATGTTATATCATCTCGATTAATTTCAAAGGTAGAATTGGAAGCCAGTGGTTGAGACGCACAGAATCAAAACAGAAGGCTAAATAATTCAGTGCACACAAGAGGTATGCTGGATAGTGAGGCATACTGGTTAATAAGAGGTCATTGCAGAGCAGAGGGAATGACAGTTTCTATAGCAGCTTCCCTGAAGATTTAGTACCACTTGCTCTTTCTTAGGGAAAGTGGGAATCTATAAGAAAACTGAAGCAGTCATGGGAATGGAAGCAGTGCCTGCCAGCAGAATCACAAATGCAATGAAAAGAGTCCTGAGCCTGAACACTGTATTATAAAAAGAAAGTTCAGCTGCCCATTGGGGTCTTGGAAGCTTTCATCTCTCTTGCAAATTTGTGAAAGTGTATAGTTTCCCACTGTGGGATATAGAGATCAAGGCAAGCTCTGATACCAGCAATTTGTTTTTGTTTTCCTCAGAAAAGTGCTGCTTTTGAGTAGAGCAATATTGATGACTTCTACAGCAATTGGCTGAAGCAAAATGTCAGTATAGTATCCTTAATGGCTGAGGGAGTGTGTATTTTCTCAGGGCTGTGGAAGGACAGCAATATGAAGTTAAAATGGCTCCAGGGCAGAAAGAAAAGATGAGCTCACCTAAAATTAGATTACAATCTGACAGCAATAAATCATTTTGCAAGAGGGATGAGGACTTGTGAGCGTGTGTACGCTTCTAAAGAGTACAACTTGCCTGTAAAAAAAAATGAAGCAGATTTCTAGAGGACTCTGCTTCACATAAGATTCATCATAGGAATACCTTACCATTTAAATTGTCTACCTGTGAAAAGACTATTTAAGTAAGGTAATATAATTGCCGTGTCTTAGCCTTTGAATTGGTTCATTGCACAGTAATGTAAGAAATACCAGTAATTTTTTTTCTGTTGCACAACCTGCATTATCCAGTCAGAATGAAAGGGCCCTCCCATTAACCTGATTTGCCATTTAGCTAGCAGAAGCCTCATAAGGCTGACCGTATGCAGTACAGTTAGTTTTGTTTTGGTGCTTTGATTTGGATTTCAGCGAAAACTGATGGGAATAAACTTACAAGAAAACTTACATCTCCATTCACATTTGGGGCCTTACATGTAAGTTCTCGCCGTATGTTGACTGCATAGGCCATAATGTGACTGTATGTTGACTGCATAGGCCCTGGCCCAATCCGCCCTCCTCCTTGCCCCGTCACCGCTCCATTCCACCCACCCCCTGCCCCATTCCACCCCCTTTCTGCCTCCCTCCAATATTTTCTTTTGAAAATATTGCAATTATTAGGAATGTTCTTTGCATAATTTTACATTAATATGAGGCTACATGGAAGATAAATTATGCAACTCCCAGTTAAAAAGGTAAAGGTATCCCCTGACGATTAAGTCCAGTCATGTCCTTCAAATAACCAAAATTATTATACTGCTCCATTTAGTGTGACAGTTATTTGTGATATTGATTTTCTGTAATATTTACAAATAATACTTTGAATTGTGTCATTCATCTCAGTTTCTTGTTTGTGGATTGTTTGATTCAATCTCATTTCTCCAACATTTCATTCTAAAGATTCTCTGGTTATGCAACTAAATTTGTCAGGCGATGCCAGGTTTCTTGAACAGGAAAGTTACATGCAATATTCCTGTATTCCTGTCAAGCGGTACTGTACAAATTGCATTTCTGCCCCTATCAGAATTTTATTTTTGAACTTTGACTTTTCCTTGTGAGTAGCTTGAAACCATTGGCGCCTGGCTCTCCTGGCTGCATGATGAAATGAATATCTGTTTCTTCCCCCCTCCTCAATCCCCTACCTAGATGAAATCAGGCATGAAATATGACACAACAGCACTTGTAATTGCTGTCTTCAAAATGTTTTCCAGATATAAGCTGTTGAAAAGTCTCAAAACCCATTTGTAGCAGCTAAGTATTATCATGTTCATTCCCAGATGAAGAAACTAGAAACAGATGAATCATTTAACTTCTCTAATGCAAACACCTACTACACAGTGTGATAGAACTTTGTACAGTACACACGGTTAAAATTTCACTGCCATCAGGGTTTATGCAGCAATCTAGTAATATGAAGACAATTTTGTTTGCATATCTTGATGAAAAAAGGCTATAAGAGATCCTGAGTCAGAGTGTTCCCCCCCCCACTGCAGTGCTTGAAACATAGAGGGGAAATATGGGGAAAGTAGGGGGGCCCTTAATGGGAAGTGGCTTATAGCTTGGTGGTAGAGCACAGTCTTTGTAAGCAAAAAGGTAAGGGAACTAAGCCTAAAGGGGAAGTGAGAGGGAAAACAAAGGGAAGGACACCAGAGGGCCAGTTTGGAGACAGGATCCCTGGGAGCCAAGAAGGAAAGTGGGAGATAGCTTGGCTGCCCCCGTAGAGCCCTAGAAGGGGTCCAACCCCCCCACCCTTCCTCCAAGGAGCTCAGGGTGGTGTTCATGGTTCCTTCCCTCCTTTTGTCCTCACAACAACCCTGTGAGTAAGGTTAGGCTGAAAGATAGTGACTCATCTGAGGTCACCCAGGAAGCTTCATGGCTGAGTGGGGATTTGAACCTGGGCCTTACAGGTCTAAGTCCAGGTCCTGAACCACTATGCCATCCTGGCTCAACAGCTGGAGAAAGGGACAAGGTTGGTGTTTGCCCTGGCCAGGAGGACAAAGCTCCCCCCCCCTTTGGGAGAGTGCACCTGCAGTGACCAGATCCCTCCCGGCTGTGGCAAATCCTGTGGCCTTCCTGATAAGACAGGTCAACCAAGCGGTGAGATTTTTCCATGTTGCAAGAGGCATCTGGCAGAGATGGGCTGAGAACTGTGAGAGATGACTGTACTGTGTAAGGGGTTTTCTGCTAAGATACCCAAGTTCCCAAAAGTTCAAAGCAGAAGGTAAAGCAATCTGTATGATATGTACTGTATGTTGTACAAGAATTAGTAAAGTAGACAGTCTTCTCATCCCCTTGCTTGCTTCAAATGTCCTATCCTCAACCACAGGATGTAGATTTTTGGGGGTAAGGGGTGTGTGGGCAGCCACCACACTGATCCCCTCAGTCTTGAGAAGTGTGCCCTTCTTAAATTAAATATGACTGTGTTTTGTTTTCTGAACGTGGTCACTCGTCCCAATCAGTTTGACAAAAGTTACATCTTGCAACAGGTCTTTGGCCCAGATGAAGTCCTCTGTCACCGCTCCTCTGGTGGGTTTCACATGACCACTTGTTTCAAGACAAGGTATCTAGAAATTAGGGTATCTAGAAATTCTGTCTCTGTATGTGTGTACCCTGTACCTGCTGGATTTGCTTTGTTAGCACAGAGACCAGGTGCTCAGTTGCACTGGCCCCTCCATGTAAAGGTTGGATTGTGTCTAAAGTAACAAAAATCCTACATAAGTTGCTTTGGGTTATTAATGAAAACCATATCTTGAATAAAGAAAGGCTTAGGAGTATTGTACTCTGTTGAGGTACCTTGGACGCTACAATTCTAAGAAGAGCTAAGGTGTTCCAAGATTAACACAGGATTTATTGCTTTTGATTTTCTGTTCAGCATTTCTACCTTAATAGAATGACTGCAGAATGTCTTATGACTTTGTGAGTAGAAAATGTTGGCATTATAATTCACTTCAGTGTTCCTGTGACCTAAAGTAGGTTATTCTTATTCAAATATGTCTGTGTTACTCAAACACATTATCTTTTCCCTTTTAAAATAATCTCTGCTTTTTCCCTGAGAGCAAAGAACAATTGACTGCACACAATAGCACCTCTGTCGATCAGCTGCAATTACCTGAGGCAGATACATATTTAAAATATACATGGTTCCTTTCATGATAGGCATTTGTGAATATTCTACAAACACCAAACGTTTGTCTCAAATGAAGGGCAATATATCTGTTTTAATAATGTAGCATTAGCATTTATAGCTGTTACTGGGGGGGGGAGGTTATTGCCTTGATACTGTTGCTGAGAAACAAGCTTTCAAAAAGGCAAAATGTACCTTTAATTCCTGGCAAATAGAAGGGGCAGAAATGGAAGCAGTAACAGATTTTACTTTTTTGGGTTCCAAGATCACTGCAGACGGAGACAGCAGCCATGAAATTAAAAGACGCTTATTCCTTGGAAGGAAAGCTATGGCAAATTTAGATAGCATAATAAAAAGCAGAGATATCACCATGCCAACAAAAGTTCGTATAGTCAGGGCGATGGTGTTCCCAGTAGCAATGTATGGTTGTGAGAGTTGGACCATAAGGAAGGCTGAGCGCCGAAGAATAGATGCTTTCGAACTGTGGTGCTGGAGAAGACTCCTGAGAGTCCCTTGGACTGCTAGGAGATCAAATCAGTCAATCCTAAATGAAATCAACCCTGACTGTTCCCTGGAAGGACAGGTACTAAGGCTGGAGCTCAAATATTTTGGCCACCTAATGCGAAGAGAGGACTCTCTGGAGAAGACTCTGATGCTGGGAAAAATTGAAGGCAAAAGGAGAAGGGGAAGGCAAAGGATGAGATGGTTAGACAGCATCACCGATGCAACGAACATGAAAATGAGCGAACTCAGGAAGATAGTGGAGGACAGGAAGGCCTGGCGGGATATCGTTCATGGGATCACGAAGGGTCGGACATGACTTAACGACTGAACAACAACCTTTAATTAAGGTTATAAGTGTGCTTAACTTGAATGATAGAAACAAGCTGACAACCAAATGCTTGGTTGAAGTATTTCTGTGTCTACCCTGTGTAAGTGAAGTGAAGTGTAACCCTGTGTAAGTGAAGTGTTTACAGTATAATTGTGTTGTGCTTTAAAAGTGTGTGGGGGGGGGTCACCAGTGCTTAATTTCTTACATAAGAAACGTTGAGAGAGAGTTTTTTTGCAGTCACACTCTTTGATGCGGAAGCACCATAGCCAAATTGCAGATTTAGAAATGGGCTGCAGTAACACTAATGGGCTGCAGTAGTGAAGGAAAGACACTCTGTTCAACAGTGATTCCACCTCAACTTTGTTTTGAGGCTCAGACCTTCACAGTCTGAACAGGAGCTATGGCTATGGACTACAGATATGGTCAATCGCACTAGAGATTTTAGTGGGCTTGCTCTGAGCAAGATTCCACTCTTCCGTGAGCTTCCTCAGACTCCTATCCATCCCCCTGCTCTCTGCCTTTGCTCATCTTGCTTTCT
Organism: Plestiodon gilberti rubricaudatus; assembly: GCA_026170595.1. NCBI lineage: Eukaryota > Metazoa > Chordata > Lepidosauria > Squamata > Scincidae > Plestiodon > Plestiodon gilberti. The sequence continues at coordinate 71,963,148 of JANXHW010000006.1, read as the reverse complement.
CTTTTGCTTCCTCCACCTTTCAAAATTGAATGCACACTGTTCCCACACCACTCTTTTTGCCTCTCCTCTTTTTCCAATTGGCATGGAAGGAAATGGGTCAATAAGACTGTCAGCCCAATCCTGTGTAACTCTTGCACCGATGTAACAGTAGATGCACCGTAAGTGCACTTATGCTAGTGTAACTTGCCGTATGTTGACGGACGCAGGGCGGAGACCGGTGTAACTCCCCCTCGAATGCCGCATATGTGCAGTTCGGATGCAGGACGGACTCTAGCACAACTCTGCCACCAGGACGGAGACCGGTGCAACTCCCCCTCCAAATCCCCCCTGCACTGGCGGAGTTGCAGCCACATCTGTCCTGCGTCCAAACTGCACATGCAGCGCAGCGTCTGAGGGGGGGTTACACCAGTCTCTGTCCTGCGTCCGTCAACATACAGCAAGTTACACTGGCATAAGTGCACTTACACTGGTGGATCTACTGTTACACCGGTGCAAGAGTTACACAGGATTGGGCTGACAGTAACAGCACACTTAGAATGGTTACAACTAAACAGGGAGCGGAACCATGGCCATTCACTTGCCCACTTGAAGGAGAAGATTACTCCTGTTAATTGGGAAAACTGTACAAAATCCTGAAATTCTCGTACACACCCCTCTGCTAGGTTTTCCCCTGCTCATGGGGGGAACTTTGAGAAACACTGCTCTATGCAATTTGCATAGTGCACCGGTGAGCCAAGACTTTAAATTGAATGAATACGTTTCTCTACATAAGGTAACTTTTTTCTTTAAGGAATGTACGTGTCCATGAAGTGCTGAAGGGAGAAGGATGATGGACATTGGCAGGTATATTTTCACAACTATAAATTACTAGTTAGTTACAATCCTCTAGGCTCTAACAACTTACTTCTGAAATGGTCCCACAGGATTTAATTTTCTGCCAGTTGCTGACTTACAGCTTATTTACGGCAAAGAACTTTTAGTTAGCATAGGGACAGAGGGGATCATTCAGTTGGCAAGTCCTGAAACAATTTAATGTTGGCCCATTCAAACTCTATGGTAGATTAAGGCAGTGTTTCTCAAACTGTGGGTCGGGACCCACTTGGTGGGTCGCGACCCGATTACTGGTGGGTCCCAGGTGATGGAAAGATCAGATAAGTAATTGCCACAAGCCCTGAGGCTATTCAAAAATCAGATAGCTACTAATTGCCCTTCAAAGACCTGAGCTCCAGCAGTTTGCAAGATAGCTGCTAATTGCCCTGCAAGCAGCTGAGTTCTTTACTTGTATATAAATATATATTTATTTATTTCTAGATCACCTTTTTTAAAAAAGTATCGTAAAGCTAGGTGGTTTAGAGTGTTGATAGAGTGTCATTTTAAAAAGTGGGTCCCGGTGTTAAAAAGTTTGAGAACCTCTGGATTAGGGGATCTGTTAATGATTCCATCATGCACTGTGAGGCCTAGTCTGGACTGAGGTTGTCCCTAGTAGTGCTAGATCTTGTGTCTCGATATGACCAGACCCAGAATTTCTCAGAAATAGATGGGTCTTGGGTCTGGTATGCAAATTTCTCTCCCACAACAAAGATTTTAGGCTGAATTCCACTGGAACATAAGGCTACATTATCATTTTTGTCGCTGCACAGTGGTTTTTCTCATACTCTGTAATGGTTAAACTTCTTTATGAAATATTACATGTGGTTATCGTTTCCTAGGTCGGCGATTCAAGTGTACATCAGGTAGAATATGCATTTAATCAGAAAAATACTGCTTTGGTTTCTGTTCCATGTTACCAACATTCATAAGATAAAGGGCATTCTTAAAAATGCCCTTTTATTTCCTCAGCCTTGCAATTGAACCATCATGGCAAAACTGACATTCTTACAAATCCTAAAAAGAAAAACTGTCACCATGTGTTTGGCAATGTGCCAAATCCATCAAGGAATGTATTACAGACATGCTATTAAAAATGGCGGGCATTTTAGGGTGCATATTATCCCATGCAAATCATAGTTTGGAAAAGTTCGAGCATTTTGAAGATAAAATGAATCCACTTGCTTTCCTCTTTTGAGGGAGGGAAGGGGCACAATGTGAATGTATTAAAATGAAAACTTTTTTTTTTTTACTCAGTCTCTGTAAACTTGCTTATGCATTTCTGTTTCCATTGCTTATGCATTTCTGTTTCCAAAGTCAGTTTTATTTTATTCACTACAATTTTATGTCCTATGACTTATTCTGTTGCTACACTGCCTTGCCAACTGTATATAGAAATGCAAAGAATTTGCCCATGTATTCATTTCTGCTATTCATTCCTGATCCTTATGTAACACAAAGGTACTGTGGTGCTGGAAATACATCAAACTGCTCATTTGTACCATAATATGGTCCATTGGGTAAATATAGACTAGTATGATTTATTGAGGAAACAGGTGTGAGCAAGTTAAAAGAATGGTTTGCCTCAGAGAGCTGCTTGTAATTGACTAGCAAAATGGCATATGTTGCTGTTTCCAGACAAGTTGCTATTAATCAACCAGTATTTGCTTCATTTGCAGGGAGAAAGTAAAGAACAGATTCGGCATCCAGCCGATGGGGCTTGAATAAATATCAGAAATTTTAAAAAACCAAAACCACAAATCTGGAAAGAACAATGTTATTCCCAATAGCTTTTGTCACTGTTCTTCTGTAACTTTGTTTCATTGAATCTAGGTATCTAGAGAATCTAGGTAATTGTGAGCACAGCAGAAGGTTGCCAAATAGGGGTCCTGGTGGGGTGATGGTTGTGGTTCTGCCTGTTTTTACCTGATTGCTGAATGCAGGGTTTTAACCTATTCATGCAGCAGCCTGTTGTATATACCCTTGCTACAGAAGGCCTGCATGCAGATAAAGGGCTTCTGTTTCAGAAGGTACCCCCGTTAGAACTCCCAACCTGATGTTTATATCAGTCTAGGGTTGGTGGCAAAAATCTTTGAAGGGCAAATGGCATCATTGCTTTCTTTCTTCCTTTCCTTTTTTACCAGACCTCTTATGTCAAATATCCAAACTGATTTGCATTTTGCCACCAAAATCATTCGCCCTTCTCATTGCTTTGATATCGCACCCCTTCTTAAATCCCTATACTGACTTCCCATCTGCTCCCAGATTTGGCGCAAACCTCTGCTCCTCACCATCAACGCTTTCCATGGTTTTGCCCCTCCATAACTCTCTGCTCTCATATCCTGCTACACTTCTGCCTGTGACCTTCGCTCCTTCAATTACACCATCCTAAGTCACCTGCACCTTGTAGCAACTTTGTCCTTCCTTGCTTCCCCCTTATGTCTCAAACTCATTCCCAGATCACCTGTGGGGTGCCTTTTTATCTTCCTACAAATCTCTCTTTAGAACCCACCTTTTTCTGTGAACCCTTGGCACTATCCCCTAGTTCAGCGTCTCTCAACCTTTTTCATCCCGCGTACCACTGTCCTAGCCCCCCAAGCACCCCCGATTCCCCCCAAGTCCCACGTACCCCCTCCCCAAAAGTGCACCCCCTAAAAGAGAAAAAAGCGTTTTTCATCCATGCGGCACTTCCAAGCCCCCTCAGAAGCGCCACATGGACGGAATCATCCTCCGTTGCTGTCCCTTACTTTTTTCCAGCCATGTGGCGCTTCCGAGCAGGTCCACCGAAAGTGCCGCATGGACGGAATCGTCCCCCATTGCTGTCCCTTTTATCTAGCCATGCGGCACTTCCGAGCGCGTCCTCCGGAAGCACCGTATGGCCGGAATCGTCCTCAGTAGCTCTCCCTTACCTTAGCTTGCAGCAGCCGCCATGTTGGATCCCGAAGTCTCGTGAGATCCAAGATCGCGGCTCCCAAATCTCACGCCGCGATCTTGGATATCGTGAGACTTCAGGAGATCCAACATGGCGGCTGCTGCAAACTAAGGTAAAGGAGACCAACCGGGGGCGATTTCGGCCATGCGGCACAGCCAAGCGGGTCCTCCGGCTCGCACCGCAAGCCGGAGGGAGAGGCTACAGCCTGGCAGGGCTGAAGCCTCTCTCTTCGGATTGTGGTGCGAGCTGCCGCATGGTCGAAAAAAACGCTTTTCCTCTGGTACGCACACCCTTAGGGGGTACGCGAAAAAGCATCTTGCACACCCCCAACCTGTGGCCTGTGTACCCCTAGGGGTATGCGTACCACAGGTTGAGAACCTCTGCCCTAGTTCCATGATGGTGAACCTATGACACACATGTCACAGGTGACACGCGAGGTCATTTTGGGTGACATGCCAGCGTTTTCCCCAGGGCCCCGACACCTTACATTTTCGCAAAGGTTTTACAGGCTGTCTTGAATATTTAAGGCAGGGATTTTGGCAGACAGTACCTCTTTCAAATCATTATCTAGTAAAACTCAGCAACAAAAAAGTCACTAATAGATGTTAAATAAAATGCAATGCATTCTATAGTTGTTTTCAGTTCAGTTCAATTCAAAATTACTATTAAAAGTAGCAATAGTCAAAGTACTATTAAAAGTTAGGAGGGGGGGGGACACCAGCAGAATCAAGTTAGACATTTTCAAAAATTTTGACACACCAAGCCCAAATGGTTCACCATCACTGCCCTAGTTCTTTTGCCCTAATACAACTAAGCCTAAGGCTAAAATCCTATGCACGCTTTCCTGGGAGTTCAAATAAGACCAAAGATATGCTGTGGTATGTTCCCCTTTGGTAAAATGTAATGTTGGCAAGATGGTTATATCTTGCTTATATATATACACAGTACAATATATGACTGGCTAAGATGATTTTTTCCAGTCCCCTGCATCTCTGATTGAGGGCCCAATTCTATCCAACATTCCAGTGCCAATGCAGTCACAATGCAGCCCTGAGGTGAAGGAACAAATGTTCCCTAACTGAGGAGGCCTCTGTGACTGTTGTCGTCCCCGTCCCCCCCCCCCCCCCCGTATGCAGCACATGCCTGCTTGGCATGGCTACATCAGTACTGGAAAGTTGGATAGAATTGGGCCCTGAGTGTGGATATGTGCTAAAATTTCTCACTACTTGCTATGTGTGACATGTGCAATGTGTTCCATTGCTATTTGGTAAATTGCTGCTGTATTCAATCATAGTTGTGGAGAATAAAATATAGAATGCTTGACCTAGAAATGTTATGCTAACAAAAGGAAGCTCTTCTGGCAGTTACATAATGTTGTTGAAATTTCAATATGAAGACATAGTGTGGAATAATGCCTTTCCATTTTTCATGTGTGCAGTGTCTGCTCCATGGTTTTATCACTATGTGGGATCTACAAGTTCTTATATAAAAAAGAAAGACGGCAATAGATCTTTTGTGCAAATATATCAATCTTAAGAAAAAGTCTGTGTAGTTCATTTTTTAAAGTTTCATTGCACTATAAATTGAAAAAAATGTGTAGTGAATAGAGGAATGTATTTCTCACTTATAAAGAAGTTCAGCTGTGAAAATAAGAAATGTGTTAGGTTAAATAAGGCTGTAGTGTAGGCAGCTATGGTTGTTTATTTGTACCAAAGTGTCCTCAGAGTTCTTATCATAGTCAGGAAAACAAGTAATAATCTTATAATAATCTAATAGTGCAATCCTGTGCATGCCAACTCAGAGGTCCTGTTGTATTTAATGGGGCTTACTCCCAGAAAAGCGTATACAGTATAGGATTTCAGACGGGCAGCACAATCCTGACTAAGGATCCGGCCGGTGGCCCAGGGCTGCCTGCCGGATCCTGTGCACGGGCTACCCGTCGACCAGCGGGCTGGAGGTCTACTCATGGAAGGGGACGCTGGTCCCCTTCCCTGAGTGTAAACTCAGGCCGGCCCTATCGGCCTCCTTGGATTTCCGCCAGCTAAATAGCCACCGAAATGGCTACCGCTGCATCCTGCAGGGGGAGGGCAGTTTCAGTGGTCTCTGGGTAAGGAAACATTTGTTCCCTTACCCAGGGTTAGGCCTTTGTAGTGTGTGGGGTGGTCTACTTGGACTCGTGTTAGTGAATTTGCTGGCACAGGTCCGAATAGACCTGCACCGCAGGATCAGGTCCAGGAAGTGGGCTAGGATTTGGTGGCAGCTACCAAACCCACCCCCTTCCCAGACCCGATCCACTTCCCCTGCCCCATTGCCACCTTGCTCAGCCTTCCCCCCCTACATAGTCATAAGAACATACTGTAAGAAGAGCCCTGCTGGATCAGGCCAAAAGGCCTATCTAGTCCAGCTTCCTGTATCACACAGTGGCCCCATCAGATGCCTCAGGGAGCACAAGACAACAAGATACTTGTATCCTATCGCCACTCCCTTGCACCTGGCACAAAGAAAACCTACTCCTACAACCAGGAGGTTGCTTATCCCCATCATGGCTTGTAAGCTGTGATGGACTTTTCCTCCATAAATCTGTCCAATCCCCTTTTAAAGGCATCCAGGTCAGGTGCCATCACCACCTCCTGTGGCAAGGAGTTCCACAAACCAGTTACACGCTGGGTAAAGAAATATTTTCTTTTGTCTGTTTTAATACTCCCTCCACTCAATTTGAGTGGATGTCCCCTAGTTCTAGTGTTGTGTGAGAGGGAAAAGAACTTCTCTCTATCCACTCTCTCCATCCCATGCATAATTTTATACGTCTCAATCATGTCCCCCCTCAACCGCCTTTTTCTAGACTGAAGAGCCCCAAACGCTGGATGCAATACTTGTACAACGACATAATAATATTGGTCGTTTTATTCTCAATCCCTTTTTTAATGATCCCGAGCATGGAATTGGCCTTCTTCACAGCCGCGGCACACTGGGTCAACACTTTCATCGACCTGTCCACCAGTACTCCAAGATCTCTCTCCTGATCCATCACAGACAGCTCAGAACCCATGAGCGTGTATGTGAAGTTTTGATTTCTTGCCCCAGTGTGCATCAGTTTACACTTACTTACATTGAAGCGCATCTGCCATTTTGCTGCCCATTCTCCCAGTTTGGAGAGGTCCTTCTGGAGCTCTTCACAATCCCTGCTGGTCTTCACCACCCGGAAAAGTTTAGTGTCATCCGCAAACTTGGCCACCTCGCTGCTTATCCCCAACTCCAGGTCATTTATGAACAAGTTGAAAAGCACCGGTCCCAAGACCGATCCTTGGGGCACACCGCTTTTCACCTCTCGCCATTGTGAAAATTGCCCATTGACACCCACTCTGTTTCCTAGTCTTCAACCAGTTCTTTATCCATAGGAGGACCTGCCCCCTTATTCCCTGACTATGGAGTTTTTTCAGGAGCCTTTGATGAGGGACCGTGTCAAATGCCTTCTGAAAATCCAGGTATATAATATCCATGGGTTCTCCCGCATCCACATGCCTGTTGACTTTTTCAAAGAATTCTAAAAGGTTTGTGAGGCAAGACTTCCCCTTGCAGAAGCCATGCTGAGTCTCCCTCAGCAAAGTTTGTTCTTCTATATGTTTTCCAATTTTATCCTTGATGAGGCTTTCCACCATCTTCCCTGAAACAGATATTAGGGTGACCGGCCTGTAGTTTCCCGGGTCCCCTCTCCTTCCTTTTTTAAAGATTGGCGTGACATTAGCTATCCTACAATTCTCTGCCACAGTGGCCATTTTAAGGGACAAGTTGCATATTTTTGTCAAGATATCAGCAACTTCATTTTTGAGTTCCTTAAGCACTCTTGGGTGAATGCCATCTGGGCCCGGTGACTTATTGATCTTTAATTTGTCAATTAAGTCTAAGATGTATTCTCTTTTAACCTCTATTTGACTTAATTCTTTAGTCAGGAGTGGCCGTTCAGGCAGCGGCATCTGCCCAAAGTCTTCTGCCGTGAAGACAGATGCAAAGAACTCATTTAATTTCTCTGCAATCTCCAAGTCCCCTTTTATCACCCCTTTTCCCTCCCTCACTGTCCAGCGGGCCAACCGCTTCTCTGGCAGGTTTCCTGCTTCTAACATATTTGAAGAAGCTTGTATTATTCCCCTTAATGTTTCTGGCCATACATTCCTCAAAGTCTTTCTTGGCCTCCCGTATATCTTTTTACATTTCTTTTGCCACGGTTTGTGCTCTTGTTTATTTTCCTCATTAGGGCAAGACTTCCATTTATGGAAGGAAGCTTCTTTGCCTTTTATAGCCTCTTTAACTGTGCTTGCTAGCCATGCCGGCACCCTCCTGGACTTAGTCGAGCCCTTCCTCCTTTGTGGGATACACTCCCGCTGGGCCTCTATTACTGTTGTTTTAAACAGCCTCCATGCACTCTGGAGAGATTGAACTCTTTTTACCTTCCCTTTCAGCTTCTTTCTAACTAGTCTCCTCATATTAGGGAAATCCGCCCTTCGGAAGTAAAGGGTTTTTGTGTCAGATTTGCTCGGCAATCTCCCCCCGACATGCACGGCGAAACAGATCGCAGCATGGTCACTGTTCCCCAATGGCTCTGTAACATTTACCTCCCTGACCAGGTCCTGAGTACCACACAATATCAAATCCAGAGTCGCCTGTCCTCTGGTTGGCTCTGTGACTAGCTGCTCTAAGGCACAGTCATTTAGCATATCCAATTATCCTCATATCGACTGGGTCAATTCAAGCTCTGGTCATGAAAGAGAGACTAGATTTTTGAAGTCCCCCATGATCACAACCCTGTCTCTCATTGACATCTCTCTGATTTGTTTCCTCATCTCGAGATCCCCTTCAGGTTTTTGATCTGGGGTATGATAACATACCCCCACTATTACATCGCTCCTTGAGCCTGGTAATTTAACCCACAGTGATTCTATGGTAGAGTTGGACCCCCCCTTCAATCTCTACTCTGCTAGATTCTACCCCTTCTTTGACATAGATGGCCACCCCACCTTCAACACGTCCCTCTATGTCCTTCCTATAGAGTTTGTAGCCTGGGATTGCAGTATCCCACTGGTTCTCCGCAATCCACCAGGTTTCCGTTATGCCCACTATATCAATGTTTTCCCTCACCACCAAACATTCCAGTTCTCCCATCTTCGCTCGGAGACTTCGGGCATTCGCATAAAAGCACTTGTGTGTCAGGTTCCCTGAGAAGGGTTGTTTGTTTTTTTTTCCCCCTGCAGCCTCTCTTCCTGATGGACTGGCTGTCTCATCCCATCCCATTTCCACTCCCAATTTCTACTCTGTCGTAACCTTGCTGTTCCTGAACCTCTCCACCCTCATTCCCTAGAGATGAGGAGTCCCGAACCGGATGCCCCTCGGCTCCTGTCCGCTTTCCCCCAGGGGTCAGTTTAAAAGCTGCTCTGCCACCTTCTTAATGTTACGTGCCAGCAGTCTGGTTCCGTTTTGGTTCAAGTGAAGCCCGTCCCTCTTGTACAGGCCCGGCTTGTCCCAAAACGTTCCCCAGTGCCTAACAAACCTAAATCCCTCCTCCTGACACCAGTGTCTCATCCACACATTGAAACCCCTGAGCTCTGCCTGCCTAGCTGGCCCTGCGCGTGGAACAGGTAGCACTTCTGAGAACGCTACCTTTGGGGTCCTGGATTTGAGCTTTCTACCTAGCAGCCTAAATTTTGCTTCCAGGACAACCCGGCTACATTTCCCCATGTCGTTGGTGCCGACATGAACCACGACCGCTACCTCCTCCCCAGCACTCTCTACCAGCCTATCTAGACGAGACGTGATGTCCGCAACCTTCGCACCAGGTAGGCAAGTCACCATGTGGTCCTCACATCCATCACAGACCCCCCTCTCTATGTTCCTGACTATAGAATCACCCACGACAAGAAGCCCCCTTCCCCCCCTTCTCCAGAGGAGTATCCGTAGTGCACCTGGATACGGACCCACCATCTAAAGAAGGGGTCCCCACTAAGGGATAGTGTCCCACTTCTCCAGAATGACGTGCTCCAGCCCTGAGACTTCCTTCCCTGGCAGCGGAGGAGCTGCCCAACTGAGAGTGGGATGATGCCTCCACGTCCCTGGAAGTCTCACCCTGGTCCCTCTCTATCTGTCTCTGCCTCTCCAGGTCAGCAACCAAGGCTTCAAGGGAGGAAACCCACTCCTTGAGAGCCTGGAGCTCTTTGCACCTCGCACACACCCATGACTTATGCCCAAGAGGCATATAGTCATACATGTGACACTCGGTGCAAAACACTGGATAGCCCCCACCATGCTGCTGGCTGGCTGACTGCAAAATTTTGTGTAATATGGTTTAGTATAGTGTATTTGATTTGAGTTTACCTCGACAGCTGATATAGCTGGGCCTCTACCTCCTCTCACGGAATGTGCAGTGCAGTGTTTGGGGCCTGGCTTCCTCGCCCTGCTGCTGAACTCGCACAGCTGCTAAACTTGCGTCTTGGCACTTCTTCCCAATTAGGCACTTACTCCCAGTGAGGCACTCGCTGCTCGTGGAAACGTCCCCTGCTCGTGTCCAACGACCTGCTGTCCTGCTCGTGTCAAACGTCCCCTGCTGTTTTACTTGCATTGACAGGTGGCTGGCAATCCCCCCGATGTGCACGGGAAGCCTCCAGCCTTCCTGCCAGTGCTCCAGCAGTGCGCTACTTCGCTCACTGCCGGAAGAGTGCTGGCAGAATGCTTGTTCCGCCAGCATTATGAGCCCATAGGATTGGGCTGAAAGTTTAGTTCAGTTGAGCATCTGTTATGTGATTTGTCTAGTGTAGGTCCTACTCCAGACTGTATGTTAGAATACAGAAATTGGTGGGCTTAGGACAATGTATCTATTGTGCACAAGACTGGTAGTGTAACAGGGACTTCTGGTTCTGTTTAAGCATATAGGCCAAATATATCTAGTTGTAGATAATGCCAGAAAGTAGATTTTGGCAAACTGAATTCTAGTTTGAGTTCATCAAATGGCTTGAAGCAACCATTTATTACAATCAATTGTGATAGTCACAAAATGCCTGAGACAATCCATGTTTGCCACAGAATAGATGTGTGACCTGTACAGATATTAGGGTTTCAACCCTGACTGTTCCCTGGAAGGACAGGTACTGAGGCTGAAACTCAAATATTTTGGCCACCTAATGCGAAGAGAAGACTCTGATGCTGGGAAAAGACTCTGGAGAAGACTCTGATGCTGGGAAAGATTGAAGGCAAAAGGAAAAGGGGAAGGCAGAGGATGAGATGGTTAGACAGCATCACCGATGCAACGAACATGAAAATGAGCGAACTCAGGAAGATAGTGGAGGACAGGAAGGCCTGGCGGGATATGGCTCATGGGATCACGAAGGGTCGGACACCACTTAACGACTGAACAACAACAACATGAGTTTGAGTATATGGTTCAAAGCCCAACATTGGGTCAATGCCTCTACTTGTCATGACAGTAGGAGAATACATCTTAGCATTATAAAGATGGCTATACTTCTAAGCTTCCAACCGTAAGTTAAGCCATTTCTTTTGTCTTAAACATAATGGCCAGTCCAAGCCCCCAAAGCGCTTGATGTGAAAGGGCTCCATGTCACTGCTTCTTCTTTTGAAAGGGCTTACTAGCATTCACGTGCCCCCTTCTTCCCAGTCACTTCTCTGAGGAGTGATTGGGATGGGGAAGCAATGATGGTGGTTGCAGCTCCTGTTGACCCACTCTTGACTGGCAGGAGCTTCAAGTCACAGCATCTGCTGTCGCTTCCCATTAGCTCTGTAGACTCAGTAGAATGATTGGGAAAGGGCAGTGGTTCAAGCTTCTGCTGCTCTTTGTTGGCAGGAGCTTTGGCAGCCCCCTCCACCACTGATTCCCCAAGCTGAGGTTGGGTGGTGGCCAGAGGATGTAGCATGTGGGCATTTCCCACCAGCCCACCGCCTCTTGCAGCCTGCCGTGCCGCCTGAGGCAGCCACTTCTTTTCCCTCTTCAAAATACTTGCAAGTTGCAACCAGGCAAGAATTGTAGTCCACTTGTCATAATCTTGGAAAGAAAAGGTGCATTTGACACACACACACACACACACACACACACACACACACACACACACACACACACACACAAAAGGTGCATTTGACACACACACACACAGCGCACATACATTTTTGATTCTGTTATCTGTGCTGAAATACAAATCCTCTCATGAGAAGTGGACTCTTACATTGCCCTTGGAAACAGGAAATTACATGTTCATTCACGCCCTATACTTCTGAATTTCTTTTTTGCAAGAGCTATTGTAAAGTTCATCTCCATTACAATAAAGTAATTCTCTTTTACACTACATTGAGCTTAAAGTAATGTTGAATCCATCCAATTTTCATTAGCTGGCAATAAAAAGTATATTAAAATTACACTTAACATGTAATCAATTAAATTTCTACAAGTGCATCTGAAAACTAAATGCTGCTTTATGGCATTAAATAAATGCAATATACTGTATTGCTGTAATACCTTCACAGACAGACATCTTAACATAAGCAAGCCATATCTTCCCTAATCATTATATTAGAGCCACAAACTAATTGATGGTGGAACTGGATATATATGGAACTGGAAATATGACTGAAATTTTGGGCATCTTTACTTGGAGGTTAGCCCTATATAAATCTATCAGTCTTGCTTTCAAACAGTCACTTTTGAAAGTAGGATATAAATCTTCAAAAACTTTTCTAAGGACCCTATGGGTTATCAGAACCAAAATTATTGCTGTGATAAATTAAACTTGTTTTTAAATGTGGCATGCCACAACTGGCTTCATTTCAACATTATTGTCTACATAAAACTTTATTTGGCTGTGCATGGCAGCTAATACAGAGAACAAATAAATCAAGGTGTATTATCTTCTAGTGATTTTTCTTATCCTGCAAAAAGGGTGAGGCTCGGGGAACCTAAAAAATCAAGAAAGGAGGCAGTGGAGAGGTAGACATATACAGGGTTATTCAAAAAGGATGGTGCAAAATTAAAGCTGTTTTATTCTTAAATATCACAACCGTCATGACATGGAAAGTCAGAAAAACTGTCCAAGTTTCACATGTACATTACAAATGCTTGATGTGGGCACTTGCCCCATTGTAGCTACGCAGTATGTCAGTTCATTTAAGAATAAAACAGCTTTACTTTTGCACCATCGGTTTAAGAATAAATCAGCTTTATTTTTGCACCATCTTTTTTGAATAACCCTGTGTAAGTGGAACAAGCAATTACAGCATCAGTGTAAAAGGATTTGAATCAGAAGAGTTGTTGGCCTTGGCCTTTGCAGGTTAATGTGTCCTATTTCCATATATCTCAAAGTAGAAAGATCCACAAGGAACCTGAACCTCTCAGAGCAGTGGGGAAGGGGCCTGTGGGGAGCAGGCAGCCTTGGCAAACCTATTGTAACTGCTTGTTTAGGGCTCCAATGTTCCTGTTGCTAACTCACAGGCAAGGGCTCTGTGGTAAAGTACAGTTTTACTAATGTCAGTGACATTCATGAAACTAGTTAGCATGAAACTAGTTAGCAAAGCATCATTGTCTTTACACTGATGCCTGTATCATTGTGATCTTCTTGTTGAAATATTTTTAATAGTACAATTACATACAACACACGTTTGCACAGACTATGTCTGCAAGTCTAGATTTAATAGTATATTTTACTCTGAAAGCCTCGTGATAGCAGAGCTGCTTCTTCTCTTTGGTTGCAAACAGAGAACCCAGGCTATGACCTTATAGGCCACATTTAATTCCAGAGACCATTTGTAAACCATTGTAAATGTGAAAATGTGACTATAGAGACACAGTCACTGTCATAATGTTATCTTCTCTTCACGCCTTCAAAGTACACCAGAGATTTTTCTTTGCGTACCCTGGATGCCACCACATGTGAGGCATTATCATGAAAACCACATTATCACAGTAATTTGGGGCCTTTGGGCATCTGATGTGGCAATTGCTTTCACAAGGTTCTGGTATGTAATTTATCATTGGAGTGGTCTACCCTGCTAAAATGCGCCCTTTGTGGGCAGAGGCAAAGCTAATATACTTTCAAAGTGTATTTGAATTGCCTCAATAAATCACAGCTGTCACTGTCAGCATTTTGATGATTTTCCAGGACAATACATTATCTTCCTGCTTTCTAGTTTGCATGCCTTTTGGGACTTTTATTTGTGTAAATTGTAATGCGTCATAATATGAAATTAAGCAAAGCACATTCTGATGGCTTGTTTCATTATTTCATTTTAGAATGGGAAGTTTGCTTTGGCCTAAAGAAAGCACTTTTCTGGAGTTTGTTTTATAGTAGTAATTAGTATTTTTATTATTATTAGCTGAACATAAAAGTGGTTGTAGCCTGTTTTAATGTGTTAATTTTCAGCCTCTTAAAATAGTTTATGTAAGACAATATTTTCATTTAGAACTGGATGCTCATATGCATCACTTTTTGTGTGAGGAGATGCAAAGAGTATGATATCTTGCTACTAACTATAGCAACTTGCCCAACTACTCTGATTCCATTAGTGACGATGCAGACACAATTGCAATTTGATAGCATACAATAAGACTCTAGGTAGCTATTTTTTGCAATAATGGGCTTATATTCTGCTACTGGAAACTAGTTGCCTCCTGGTGGAGTGACTAGGGTTGCAATCCTGTGCACGGTTGCACCAGTACTGGAAAGTTGGATAGGATTGGGCCCTTGGTGTTCTAGGTTTGTAGCCTTTGGCTGTGCTCCTATACACACTTACCTGGGAGGAGACTTACTTAGGTCGCGATGACGCGCCTGGGATCGCGCCACCGCCGCGCCCGGGATCACCCTTTTTACCTGCATTGGTGGGCAGTGGGTGTCCGGCGGGGGGTGTGGGGAGCCTGCGGACCCCTCCGCAGGCCTCCCCAAGCGTTGCGATCACGTCGGAGCACTGCTCCGACGCTTGGGGAGGCCTGCGGAGGGGTCCGCAGGCTCCCCACACACCCCGCCGGACACCCACTGCCCACCAATGCAGGTAAAAAGGGTGATCCTGGGCGCGGCGGTGGCGGCACGATCCCGGGTGCGCCGTTGTCACCGCGGGTTGCCATGCCCCTTAAGGGCATAGCAACCCTTTGTTCCCGGCTGGGGCGTCGTGACCACTGGGCTAAGGGATCCAGATAATACAGGAACCACTGGGCTAAGGGATCCAGATAATACATTTAAGGATCAGTGGCATCACTCGGGGCGTGTCACCCCGAAGCAGGAGGTGCTTGCATCACCCCACCACCACCAGGCGTCATCGGCGGGCCGCGGCTTGGCCTCTTCGGCCAGTGGCTTGTTGCGCACACGTGTGCATTTTCGTGCATGCATACAATGCTGCTGAGGGGTGACATGCGCCGCTGCCCCCATCTCCCCTGGCCAGTACAGGGGGGTGACGCGCCCGTCCGGGGGAGAGGGGAACAGCGGCGTGCGTCACCCCCGGCGCCTCGCCCTTCCCACCAGGATCCTGTTCAGGATTCTGAATTAGCATCTTGACCCAAATTGTACTGTTATAATGAATCATTTAGACTAAGTGTTGCAACCAAGGATAACTGTAGTTGGTGGTTCTCACTTTTTGTTCCTGAACAACTCAAATCTGAAAAACATGGGACACTTCATTTTAGAATCCTGCAGCCACCTTGAGTTTTATGCTATATATAAAAGGTGCCACTGTAAGATTTAACTTAATACTAAAATGTCTTTTTGAAAGCGCTAGTGTATCTTGAAGCATAAAAACAGAAGGGTACCTAAAGGAGTATAAAGCCAGGAAACGGCAGGAGCCAGGTTACATTTCAAAAGGAAACCATTTTCCAATATCAAGACATTCTCAAAGCTGTGCTGTGTTTTGAAAACGCTTTTTGTGTGAGCAAAAGAATAGGTGATGTGCTTTCTTGCTCTAAGGAAGTGGTTCCCTAGTTTGAATCCATATTCCTCCATTCATTTATTTCCCATTTAAATACATACCCGGATACAATTGTGTCAAATGAAAGCTCTCTCAGGTTCTCCATTTTGATGGTGCCAAAAAAAAAAAAAATCCAAGTGTGATCATTTATCTTTAAATTGTTCAACTGTGCCCTGCTTCATGTTCTTGTTAATAATGCCATGTCTCCTAGGAGCCATCTCTCATTCAATTTCCTCCCATACGCCATGGGGTTGACCTTACCTGCTGTTCCCTTGGAGAGAAAAGAGAAAGGAAAAGCTGAAATGCCAACCAACCTTAATTAAAAAATTGGTTTCAGAGATACATCTGTTATCAGAAAGATACTACATACATAATGTTTTTATTACGCAAATAATGAAAGCATTTAATCATGGCTATACTTTCTCCTGGCCTTTTTATCAGTACAAATAGTAACTGTAAGAGTTAATTGAAACTCATTTATTATAAATCAATATATACTTTTTACTTTATTTACAGACAAAATCAAAATGTTATGCATCTAACAATGCAATCCTATGCATGCCTACTCAAAAGTAAGTCCCGTTGAGCTCATTGTGAATTATTCTCAGGTAAGAACCATGAGCTGTTGATCGAAAGGTCGGCAGTTCGAATCCGCGATGGGGTGAGCTCTCGTTGCTTGGCCAGCTCCTGCCAACCTAGCAGTTCCAAAGCATGTTAATGCGAGTAGATAAATAGGTACCGCTTGCGGGAAGGTAAACAGCGCTCCGTGTTCCAGCCGCATGCTACATGGTGCGGCAAGGAGAGTCATGCCGGCCACATGACCATGGAGGCGTCTTCGGACAACGCTGGCTCTTCGGCATTGAAATGGGGATGAGCACCACACCCTAGAGTCGGACACGACTAGACTTAATTGTCAGGGGTCACCTTTACCTTAAGTGTGTATAGGATTGCAGCCCAAATGTGTTTCCAGTTTTGGCAAACTGTAAACATTCCATCCTAGTGGCATTCTGTATATTTTCCCTTAAAGAAGTCACTTGGATGGTAGTTTGATAAGCTAGCATGGCCAAAATACTGGCTTTAGGCTTTAGGTCTCTTAGGAGTAAGGGGACATTTGTCCCCTTACCCCAAGTAACACCTCAACCTGTGCAATGGGGCTACTTGGGTCAGTGCCACCTAATTCAGCACCGCTGATGCGAGAAGCCCCGTGTTAGGGCTTGAGGCCTGGGAGGGAGGATAGGATATGACATCCGATGAGGACACCAGTCCCACCCCCCTCCCAGGCCCACCCCGTCCTCCCCTTGCCCTTTTATGCCTCCACCCTGCCCTCCCCCAGCCCCTGCACCAACTGGCACAGGACTTAACTGTTCTGAGGTGCAGGGCGCTGGTCCCGGCAACAGAGTGGCATTACTGGCACGGCCTACTCTCAGGGTGTCACAAACGTGCTTTACTGCACATTTGCGGCACTCAGCGCCGGCGCGCAAAGTAGGTAGGATTGCACCGTAAGTTAGGTTTTGTATCATGCATTTGACAAAAAAATAGAATTGTTCATTAAATAAAATGTTTTGTTCATGAAATGAAAATAGTGAAATTTGCTTTGCACATCAAGTAATAGAAGCATCCCGGTTACATTTTCACCACTGCTAAGAAAGAAAAGCGAAAAGGTTCCTGTGCAATTTCATAGCACTAAGATAATGCAGTGATCTGGTAGTTTCATTTTCCTGTGCAGATATTGTAGTTATATCAATGTGAACAATTATCCTTAACCAACATCTACCCAATCCTATGACTTTCCACCAGAAAAGAACGTACTGTATGAGCAGCTGGATGTGAAAGCTCCACTGCTAGCTAGGCAAGGGTTTACAAGTGAAGATCTGAATGTGCATCCCATTTAAAAACAAAGGACAAAATCCATAGTTGGATGTACATCTGAATGCACTTTTCATTGGAAGTTATGGGCAGCATCCTAATTTGGAGGCATTCAAACATGCATTCCAGTCCATACTCAATTTATACCCAAGGTTCTAAAAACAAGACTATTCAAGGTAGCCTGTGAAGTTTCTAGTAACTTACAGTTTGTGTGATGGGGACAAGGCTACTATCCACCCTATTTACATGCAGTGGGCAGCCGATTCTGCCTAACTGTTGGCAGGCGGAGCACATGCTCTGCCGGCCTAAGGACTCGCAAAAGTGCAGCACTTGCAACTTGCGCAGGATTGCGCTCTTAAAGTGATAGGTTTGGTCTTCCATGGGTGTCATTTCACATGGTGATGGTGGGAGATTATCAGAAAGGCTTCAAGACCCACTCTTGGATAGATGAAGCTTCCACAGGGGGTTGGGGAGCAGTGTATATTAAGAAAATTTGTTGTAGTTGCTTTTTATGCCTCATAATAACCAGAGATGGGTGCTCAATAACATGTCATTTGACACAGAACAAGGGAGTTCCTCTTCCCCATTCGGATATTTCAGGCAGATTAATCATTCCAAACTCTGGATTACTTGTTTGTTTTCTTTTACAAACCCTGATAAAAAGGCTTTCCAAATAAAATGCAGCACTGCAATCAGTATTCAGATTAGGTTTCACTTACGGCTACAAGAATTAGAATACCATTTTATTGTATTGATTTTGCGTTGCTTAAAGGAGCTTGTTCAGCTAGAGGCAAAATATTCTGCTTTCCTCCTATTTTCATTGCACTGTGCTACTACCCATTTTACCTTACATTCTCCTAGATGTAGACACACAGGTTTCATAAATGCAAATAAATGCAGCCTTTTGGGGGGTGACAGTCTGCCAATACAATGTACTGCTGCTTGGACAAAAACGTATCTTGGAGCTTTTGGCTGTGTACATCAAAATTAAAGGGCATGTTAAAGTGGAAAGTACTAGGACATAATATGCTAACAATAATTATCTACAGAGGATTCTAGTTCAAAGCTCTGCTGTTGTGTAGCTCTAGCTAAGCAGAGGGATCTGTAGCATTGCTTCTGTTGTTATTTGCCACAGTTGGTGTCTTCACAGTGCCACCAGCTTAAAACGTGTTTTGATCTTGCAGACTCTGAAAGAACTGATGTCATTAGCACCAGACAAAATTAGCAAAGTCCCCACATTAACTGCAAACTGCACTGCAGGGGTGTGGTACCTTTTTAAGATTTAAAAGGTTGTAATAAACCTAGAAATGCCCAAGCCTTGTGCTTGTAGACATATTAGAGAAGAGCTAAGCAAACTGCACATTACATACATGGTGTAATGGAGAACCAACAGCAAGTGTTAATAACAGCAGTTGGGAGAATTTTGAATAGTGAAGTAGCAGGGGTGCTTAACTGTTTCCCCAGTCATGCACATTTCACCAGCAGGAGTTCATAATATGTATTTGCCCTTTTTAAACATGCATTTGGAATCTCTCAGGGGGGAAAAACAGCTGGGAAAGGATGAGGCTTACAGAAAGATAGCTCAGGGGGATAGCTCACTGAAAGAGTACCTGTTTTTCATTCAGAAGGTCCTAAGTTCAATCCTTTATCTCTAGGTAGGGATAGGAAAGACCCTCTACTTGAAACCCTAGAGAGCTGCTGCCACTCAGTGTAAAAGCAATATGGACCCAGATGGACCAGTGGTCTGACTTAAGGCACCTTAATGAAGGCACCCTCCTACATTTAAGGGATTTGGAGCAAAATAAATAACTGGCAGGAAAAGGGTTAAGTGTGCAGTAGTCTTTACAGTAGGACCATGTGACATATTGGAAATTGCTTTTGAATGTCTCCTTAGTTTCAAAAGTGGCTTGCCATATGGGTTATGTTGCTCAAGCCAAAAGCTCATAACGCAAGGCCAAAGTCTTTTTTTTTTTTTGTCCTTGTGCGGAACTAATTGTGTAGTTCTTCGGGATTTGAACCCAGATTTCTTGGGTCTGTCTTTCTCTTACTTCTGTCATACTTATCATGTTATTTATCATGTTATTGATTGCCCAGTGTGATTAGTGTGGTGGGGCTGGTTGTTGAATGTTTTTATCTTTGGGTGAATGGTAGGGCAAGATGGCCTTTGAGTTCTTTTGTATGGCTCTATTTTTATCAGCTAGTTGATATACTGAACAGTTTAACACTGCTCTTCAGAACAGTTACTCCAAAAGATGACGCGTAAGGCAATATCTGCATTGGACCTATCTGAAGCCAACATATTGTCTGAATATTGTCTTGGTAACCTGCTGGTAAATCAGGGCTAAGAGTACCTGTTTCATAGCAAGCCATACCCTGTTCCAAGTAAGTAGAACTGGGAATACTGTTGGTGTGTTGGGCGAGGTTGTTCATACCTGTCTTAAAAAGCACTGGAAAGCATCTACCTGGCAGCCTTTGATTCTGTTGTAAATATACCACAGTTGTGCAAAATGACTTAAAAATTCCAAAAGCACAAGCCCCTTAAGAGGTGAATGAAACTTGAACCACTGCAATGTTTTTGATGCCTGAAAATATTTCTGAAAGTCTTGAAGACATGAGATTCTAAATTCTGTAAGTCACTCTTGACAGTGGGATTTCTTTTCCTAAGCTCCTTACGCTTTAGGGGAAATGTTACCATTTTGTGATCTGTACATTCACACCAATAGATTGAACAGTCTTAAAATCTGTTCCAGGTTATATGTAGAGCTGGATCTGCTGCTCTGAGATTTGTCTACTAAAATCCGTTCCATATTAAAGCAGAGCAGAATACAGGCCTGGGGTTTGAGCCTTATATTTGCCTTCAGTCTAAATCTGAGATGAGGGGAGAAACCTGGTCCTTCCAAAATAGATTTGTTATTTGCAAAAAATATCTAGACTGAGATCATTAGAGCACCAAACCTTCTTTAACTACACTCTTGGGTGACATTGCTGGCAGAGGTGTACAACTGCTGCACTTTATCTTTTAAGCACCATAGGCTCATTAAGAAATTAAAACAGTGGTGGGTCTTTCATACAGCAACTCTCCCTCTGGGAATGCTTTAAGTTGTCTGACTGTCTGCATGGTGATACGGATCATAAAAGTTCAGAGAATTACCTCAATAAGATGACAGCCTCTTCCATTTACACAGGAAATCCAAAGCTCCCTTTTTCCTTGGAGGCATTCATTGAAAATCTGTGCACGGCTCATTCCTCTGGCCGTTTAACAATGTGTCTCATGTTTCTCCTGATTAAAAAAAAACCCTGCCTTTGTAGCAGAGATAACATGGAGCAGGATGATATAATTGCAATAAAGAGACCCTGGAGCTTGCAGTAATAGGGTGGTTCATCTGATGTGTACTGCCGTTGGAAAATAAGCCATGTATGTATGTTCTCTGGGGACAGTAAAGAGGCTTCCAAGGATTACACTTTATGTAGTATGAAAACTAATGAGCAAGAGAGCAAGCATGAAGAAAAACTATGCTATAGTTCTGCTTCCTCTCCTTTGCCATTTTTCCTAAAATATATGCAGTTTGAATAGATTCCATTCTGCCTAGCAATGTAGTGATTTCCCCCCCTGTTGTAATACAGTAGATTCGTCATCCTTTTCTTTTCATATTGTATCACTTTTCCAGGTTGCCTAGAAATAAATAGCTTCCTCAATAGGAAGCCATAGTGACATTTGGTATTGAAACTTCTTAGAGTCTGGAAGAAACAGTGTTGTACAATAACCATCTCAAATGACCTGGCCTCACTCAAAAGAAAAGCAGCAGCAAAAGTGTGTTTCATGATGAGTCAAGGACTTCGATAAGCCTAGTTTCATCTTCATTTTGATTCTACATCCATGATGCTTGGCCAGTTTCGTTGAGGTGCAGAGCAGTGAATTATTCACCATCTACTAAAAATGGAAAGATTTTAGCTAAGCTAAGCTAAAGAGAACAATTGGACTGACTGCTGAAAAATGTTGCGTGCGTGGCCCAAGTTGAAGTGTGAGAAATTGGTAATGGACAACAGAAATTCAGCCCAACTCCTTGATCTTACCTTTGGATGTTCTCTGCCAGCACATAAGTACATGGGACATATTATTAGCAACATCATTGAAAGCATGTTTTTTTTTTACCTTTATATATCTGGAGGGAGGGAGGGGGAGAGAGAGAGAGAGAGAGAGAGAGAGACATGTCAATTATATACTATCAGAATCAAGTCGCTATCATAAATTGTCATCAATTTCATATTTTAAATCATTCTAAAACATAAAATATTTTATAGTGACACTGCAAAGAAATTATGATAGCACTGCCGGCAGTATTGGCAAAAATGTTAAAACTAGTTTACAAAAGATAGCATGAAATGGAAACTCATTTTTCTAGCCTTTGTCCTCCTAAGACGGTATCCTCCATGTACCATTTTATGTGGTGCTCCCACGGAGTCTAGTCCCAAAACACTGGCCATATGATAGAGTATCCATATTAGTATGGAGTAGCCACTATCCATATTACATTGTGACACAACTAAAGAACAGGAGTGAACAAGGTGCTCGATACTTGAAGCTGACCATCGTACATGTAATTTGTTATGTGCTGTATATAATTTTGCTGTTCTTCAGGCAACAAACATTAATGTTTCCATCCCTGTAATGACATTGTTTAAATATTTTAATGTCTTTTTTTTAATACAGGAGCTCTATTAATGTCATTTTTTTTAAATATAGGAGCTCTGAAGTAATATGCACACAAATCAAGAGGCGGTTCCCTCTCCCCTTTTTTAATATGCAGTCAGAGAGCCTAGGGCAGCTTGAAATCTGAACATACTTTCATATAAATACTACTTATCCTTTAATATCTGGAAGGGTTCCCTTTTTTGTATTCAATTATGCCTAGTGCTGTGTTATCAACATTGTGGTGGCACTCAGAGAACAAACATGCTTCAGTCAAATAAGAGTTCCTCCAGCAAGCAAATACTGTGTTATTTCCATATGAAAATATGAGTGTCATGGTGGCTCAATTTCTATTCATGAGTAGCTTGTTGTTCAATATACCTTCCGACTCGGAGATCATCAGCTAGGCATCGCTCGCTTGTGCAAGGAAATAGAAGGCAAACAACATCATTGCAAATGTCACTCCATTGAGAGCTAATAGAAGACTTGTGCATGGAGAGGAATGTATGGCCCATCTGGCCAGAAGTACTGGATTGCTTCATATTAAAAATGTCTTTCTGATTGATATTGTAAGATTAGGGGTTGTTTTCCAAAATAACCTTACCCTGATTGACAGTTCTATTGGAAGGTTCATGTACTGAAAAGGAGAGGCATCACACCTGTCCGTGTGGCTTTGTGCCTAATCATTTTTTAAAAAATGTTGTATTTTAATCTCATAATATAATATACTAGAATACAGTATACTAAAAAAAGATAAAATCCAAAACCAGAAGAAATAAATGATCCAGAACCTGAGACGTTTTTGTTGCACATCTGTTAGAATTCTTTCTTTTCGTAGATATAGGACTTATACATTACAGGTATCATATTCTGTTCATTCTCTGTATCTGCATAAGAAAGAAATGAGGACCAAGCAGCAAAAAATCGTTCTCAGTGATACCTGCTGCTGAGCTACCTTTTAACCGATAGCTAATCCCCCCCCCCCACTAATAGTTTTCCTTCACATACCGTAACAACTTCAGGACTTGGAAAGGGCTTCTGAAAGAGGATTTGCCATTCTGAAGTACACTGGATGTCTGAAATCATCTATTGTTTCTTCCAGGTTACCAGTCTGTCTTGCCTAATCAACAACAAGGATTCCAAGGACTCATGGGAATGCAACATCCTCCCCCAAGTCAGAACCTGATGAATAATCAACAGGGAAATCAGGTCCAAGGCATGATGGTCCAGTATCCAGCCATGTCATCTTATCAGGTACCAAGGGACTGTATTTAATGTCTTCACTTTGAACAACATGTTGCCAAAAGAAAGGACGATAAGATGTCACAGCGAGGCATGGCTACAAAACCAGTTTAATGTCTGTGACTGGAGATAAATGTGGGAGCAGGTACCCCAAATGTTAATACCTCACTGTATCTCAACCAAACTGCCCACTATCTACCCAAGGTGGTTTAAACTAAGATTTGGCAGGAACTCTTATACAAATGGGCTGACTAGACCCCAGCACTTATAAGGAATCCCAAATCACATAAAAAGGGAACCCCTGTCAACTTGGTGGGTTCAAACATGATACTAAGAACATAAGAAGAGCCCTGCTGGATCAGGCCAAAGGCCCATCTAGTCCAGCTTCCTGTATCTCTCAGTGGCCCCACCAGGTGCATTGGGGAGCACACAAGACAACAAGATACCTGTATCCTGTTGCTACTCCCTTGTATCTGGCATTAAGAGAGAGGCTATTACTAAGACCAGGAGATTACTTATCCCCATCATGGCTTGTAATCTGTGATAGACTTTTCCTCCATAAAACTGTCCAATCCCATTTTAAAGGCATCTAGGCCAGGTGCTGTCACCATGTCCTGTGGCAAGGAGTTACTGTTCACCATTGGTAATGTAGGTAGAGTTGTGAATATAAAATAAATTCCCAATCCAGTCTGAATATAGAAAAAAAGTAAAATATTTTAATAATCGGAGTGTACAGGTTTTTAAAAGGTAAAAAGATGAAGAAAAGATCAAACGTAAGAAAAGACATTTTTTTGCTATTGGCTTTGCTTCTCAGTTGTTGGAAAGACAGCTTCAATGTTAAGATCATCTTTAAAAGAAAAGGGACAAAGGAGAACAAATGGGGATCCAAGTGAAGGAGCATTTCCTCATCCCTTGGACTTCTCTTTTCTCCGGGAGCTTCAAATTAGGAAGCATTCCAGATAGTAATGGTTTGAAATTGTTAGTTTTTTTCTTCCCTAGGGAAGAGAGGAAACACTCACACTCTCACACACACTCTCACTCTCACACACACTCTCACTCTCTCTCTCTCTCTCTCTCACACACACTCACACACACACACACACACACACACACACACACACACACACACACCAGCCTGTACAGATACTACTCAGGTTCTCTACAGCGGAATGATCTAAGGAGCCTATGAATTATTGTTTTGTGATAGTACTACTGAGAGTTCTGTTACAAGTCTCTCACCCTCACATGGACTGGCAACTCAAATGTTTCTGGGGAAAAGAGGGGAAGATGTGAGAATTAGGCCAGCTTGCAATTGCAGCATAGGCATACTTTTGGTCACAGTACAAAGTTTCGCTCCCCCCTCACCCATGCACAAATTATTACATTCGCCATACACACAAAATGGAAAAGTCTTAAGACCTTTGCAGAGGACCAGCAGAAAAGAGGCATTTCTAAACACCAGAGGGAGAACGTGACGAAGGCCCGGTGCCATGACAGAAAAAACCCAGTTACTGGTCACTGCTGACCAAATATCAAAAAGTGATGCTGCCTGCATCAGGGCCACTCGAGATTCACGTGGGGAGAAATGGTCCTTTAAATATCCAGGTCCCAAATTGTTAGTCATAACCAGCATTTTGAATTGTGCTCCGACATGTACAGGCAGCCTGTGCAGGTGGATTAATATATGGGAGTGTCATGGTCACAACCTCTTGCAGTTGTATTCCATACAAACTGAAGTTTCCAGGCAGTCTTCAAAGGCAGTTCCACATATAGTGTGTTACAATAGTCCAGTCTAGATGTTACCAATGTATAGCTAACCATAACAAGGTCCGCCTGATTCAGGAATTGACATAACTGGTGAAACAGACAAAACTAATTAAAGATACACCTGGACACAGCTGACTCCTGACAATCCAGGGTCAAAGCTGGATTCAAAAGCACCCTCTAGCTACGAGCCTGCTTCTTCAAGTGGAGTGCAACCACATCAAGGACAAAGTGACAATCCATATCCCAGGCTGACCATCTCCTCATTGATAGCACTTCTGTCTTGTCCAGATTTAATTTCAGCTTCAATGTAGCATGGAAGTTTTCATGGCTTGGCACAATTTTCAACGATACAGGAGTTATGGGATTATCAGCCATGTCCAAATTCATAGTTGAAGAAATAGATACAGTAAATTTTTACTAGTACTGTTTGTCTGGAAGAGTTTGCCTGCCTTAAAAGAATTTCCAGACAAACAGTACTAGTAAAAATTTGTTTATTTCTTCAACTATGAATTTGGACATGGTTGATAATCCCATAACTCCTGTATCGTTGATAATTTCAGCTTGTTAGCCCTCGTTCAGCCAATCACTGTTCAGGACCTCCACTTCTTCTGGGATAAACATGGAAATGAGAGATTGAGCTAGGCATCTTCTGCATGCTGGTGGCACCCAACCCCAAACCCCCAGATTAACTCCCTCTGTGGTTTCATGTTAAAAAGCATGGGGGATGAGATAGAAAACCAGAGGGACGCCACAGACCAATGGTCAGGACATCAAACTGGAGTCCCCCAGTTCCACCTTCTGGAACTTATCCTCCAGAAAGAGTGTCCCCAAGTCCCATGCTGGCCAGAATCCAAAAGGAGTCTATAGGTCAACAGAACCAGCAGAGCTGCACTTCCCCTGTCCAGCTCCTGGTGTAGATCATCCACCTAGATGACCAAGACCATCTCAATCCCAAACTCTGCTTGGAAGCCGCTAGACTAAAATAGATCCAGGAACCTGGTTTCCTCCAGGAACCCCTACAGCTCAGTCACCACTACAAACTCAAACATGTTGCCCAAACATGGTAGATTTGGAGACCCGCCAGTACTTGTAAAATATACTGAGGTGTAGGAAAGGTTTCTTCAGGAAGGGTTGGATCACTGCCATCTCGCAGCTACAGCTTTGAGGGGCAGGTGGCAGTCTCCCTCTGGAGTGATGACTCTCTTCAGTATACTAATTTAGTTCTGCTTCTCTTTGCTCATAGGAGAGATGTTCCAAACTAATTCCTAGGAAGTCATGGGATATTTTGTGCCCTGCTAAGCCTTCCTTCACATCAAGAGAAATATTTACATGTTTGTTTATTTATTTTGATAATTTCACTATTCCGTATCAACTTTCAGGGTAGAGAACAATAAAATAACAGCTACTAAAAACACAATAAGAACA
Source organism: Plestiodon gilberti rubricaudatus (assembly GCA_026170595.1). Classification (NCBI taxonomy): domain Eukaryota; kingdom Metazoa; phylum Chordata; class Lepidosauria; order Squamata; family Scincidae; genus Plestiodon; species Plestiodon gilberti. The sequence continues at coordinate 71,936,419 of JANXHW010000006.1, read as the reverse complement.
TCAAACATAAATGAAAGCACAGAAACCTGCAGCCATAAGTCCTATAAAAGGTAGGAGATCCATAAAAATAGCACCAAAACCAGTTATAATGTATAATGGAATGCCTGGGCAAATAAAGTCCTCACAGGGCATGGAAAAACCATGAGTCTAGATGCCAGGAGAACTTCTTTAGGGACAGCATTCTGAATTGGGGCACCATAATGTAGAAAGCCCTCTCCCTGGCCACTGGCCACCTAACCTTAGAAGATGGGAGTAACTGGAACAGGGTCACCTCTCCTTTGCATACTTGATGGCAGGCCTCCTAATATCCACTAGCTCATTACAGCTGAGGCCCCTGCTCAGTGCCACATAACAAAACCCTTGTGTGTATCTCCCGCTTTCCCTAGTCAGGATGAAGACTTTCTCATACCATGCTGCTGAGCCCTGGTACTGACAGAAGTCTTTATGAAAAGCCCCTTTCCTAAGTTGGGAATAAAGATCAGGGATTTCACCTGTTATACTGCTGAGATTTGGAGCATGGAGAAGCAGCTCAGCAAACTGACTGCTGCTACCTTCTCCAAAGATCAATGTGATGATGTAAGATTCACTTTCCCAAATTGTCTGCAGTGTGCTAAGAGAAATTAGGACTTGGCTAAAAAGTGGAGACAAAATTTTGTAGGCCCCTGCTTGGAGGATTCCTATTAATCTTGTCCCTCCATGAGGGCTAGATGAGGGTGTCAGAAGGGGAAGCAATTCTTCTCTGATATTGTCATGTCCTTCATTAATAGTAGGCAACTAGGCATGTAGAAAGGGTGCATCCAGAGGCGTCACTAGGACACATGTCACCCCAAAGCGGAGGGGCGCGCGTCACCCTAGTGATGCTCTGACATTCGGCGCAGTCTTTGGCCGTGCCGCGATTTTGAGGGGGGGACCCGGCTGCACCCTGCCCCGGGTGCCCCCCCGCCCCGCGTCGCCCTCCGGATGCTCCGAGACCGGCCCGGGAGCCGGCCCGGGAGCCGGCCTCGGAGCGTCCGGCCCAGCCGGCGCCGCGTCAGTGTATTCACTGCGTCAATACGGGTATTTTTACAATTTTCGCGCATGCACAGAGACCGTTTTGAGGGCAAGGGCCTGCCCTCTTGCCCTCAAAACGGTCTGCGCATGCGCGAAAATAGTAAAAATACCCGTATTGACGCATTGGGCCTTCTTTCAGGCCCTGGAGCGCCGGTGGGGCCGGACGCTCCGAGGCTGGCTCCCAGGCCGGCCTCGGAGTGTCCGGAGGGTGACGCGCGTGAGGGTGTGCACGTCACCCCCTGGCAGCCCGCCCCCCTGCCACGCTCCAGCGACGCCTGTGGGTGCATCCCTTGAAGCCTAGCTGCCTGCATATAATTCCATAGTCCAATTTCTCTCCCAAGCGAGGGAAAGGGAATAAGGGCTTATTTACAGTATTTTTTTTATCCCGCCTTTCTCCCCGAAGGGACCCAAGGCGGCTTACAACAGAAAAAAATACATACAAAAAATATCACATTTTTAAAACAGTAAAAACAATTAATGAAAATTAATAAAAAACTGTCTAAAAAACAATTAAAAAGATCATGGCTACAATCAAAGCAGGAGCATAAAAACAGCAGCACCCCCACCTGTACCAGCAAGATGTTAAAAAAAAGGCTCAGAAGGCTTCTTTGAACAAGAAGGTTTTTAGGTCTCGCCAGAAGGTGTCCAGGGAGGGAGCAGTTCGTAAGTCAAAGGGGAGGGAATTCCGTAAGGTTGGTGCCACTACTGAGAAGGCCCTGTTTCTGGCCGCCACCCCTCGCACCTCCTTGGGCGACGGCACCCGCAAAAGGGCCTTCTCTGATGATCTAAGGAGAGCTTACACTCGCTGCAGTAGTCCTTACTTCTTATTCACTTGTGTAAATGGAGGCTGTCTACTCCATGCAGTAACATTTCACTCCCCCCCATCTGCTCTTTCTTTTTGCCACCACTGCCTAGCAATCTCACCATCATGAAGGATGAATATTTTGATGTCCGAAGTCTATGCTGGAGCCTGTTCAGACAGGTTCCTAGATTTGTTATCTGACATGAACATTTGGAGTAAAATATGAATGTCAGCACACTTAGCACAGTTAATTGAAGAAATAAATTGGAATTCAACCAATCCATATGTTCTTCTCACATCACAAAAGATATTAAAAGGCACAATTGACATAATAGATGTATTCACAAAAAGAATCTAAAAAACAAGCTGTTAAAAATGTAATATATAAAAATACATGTAACAAAACCATCCAAGTAAAGAGAAGTAAAAATGTGTTTCTAAATAGCTTTATAGTTGCCTCTCATCTTGTTAGAGAGCGAGGGGCAAAAGTTCAATTCAATTATGAACTTCTTCACTTTTTTCCACAACTAAACAAAAATTTAATTCCCCACTGAAAATTCTTATTCAAAGCCCAATGAAGCCATTGGTAATTTTGAAAAGAAATATAGAAATAATTTATTTGATGAGTGGATTTAATGCCAAACTTTGAAGGCCACTTATTTGGATGTCTTATCAGCAGCTCTGTTTAGCTCTATTCCATCAGTGTCGCTATTCCATTTAACATTTTGACTGGGAACTTCAAAGGTTTGCTCCATCAGATAAAACACTTCTGCCCTTGTGCTACACTGGAGATAGACAACCTCACGTGCTTACTTTTTGGACTTTTCATTGTATGACACTCACACAAAAATGTGTAATGGATTTTACCAAGATGTTTATAATGTTACTCTGCTCAACCAATAGAAAGCAAAGGTATCAAGTAATGGGGATTACATTCTCTGTATAGGATCTCTGATATTACCATAGTTAGCATTTAAATTTCAGAAGTCAGAATTTAATTTAATTCTCTCGTTGCTGCATGTTTCATGAGTTTCTCAAAATAGTTGAGATGTATTTTCTATATATGAGAACTGCACCAAGAGCAGGTATATACCATTCTTTTTTTTTTTTTTAGGGCCTTGATTTGAAATAACAACAATAATAATACAAACCAGGGCAAATCCATGAAACCAGAGCAACTTTGTGACTCTCAACTCGTCCAGTGATGAGTGTTGTATCAGTTCAGCTTAGAACACTTTAAAACCCATCATTTCATCAAATAGGCAAAAAGCATCCTATTTTGCTGCCAAAAATTCTGACGTTTTGTCACAATTGCATGAAATAGCTTTTCCCACAAAGCTTTTCCCAATAGCTTTTGCTATGATTACGAAGATAAGGCTCTTCCAAAACTACTTAGTTCTGGAAGGTACATGTGTAAAAGCAGAAGTGAGTTTTTACAGAGATACTATTTGACTACAATCCAAGCTCTGCAATCTGGCATTATATATTAACAAAAGGAACCTGCCACAAAAATGTTGCATCACCCCAATCCTAACTGCTCACCTTCAGGATACAGGAAATGCTGTTGGCTCAAGCAGACCAATTTCTTCTCCTCTTCACCCTGGTGTTCTTTTGTTTTTTATTTTCCAACAGAAGCTTGAGATATTTTTTTCTTTTTCTTTTAATGTACAAACACGCAGAGTTGCGCATACTTGCAGACTCTTCCAAGTCTGTAGACTCCATTACCTAGTCTGTGGGTAGCCACATTTAGTATACAAATTGATAGTCACTCAAGCTGGACTCCACTATTTGTATATAGATAACTCTTTCAATGTCCCTTCTCCACGTCTGCTTCCTTCTTCCTAACAGACAGACAGACAAATAATCCATCTTTAAAAAAATGGCAGTTCACTCCTTAAATTTGGCAGTTGCTGGTTTAATGTAGCATGGAAGTTTTCATGGCAAGAAACAATATTCAAAGAGATCGGGTATATGGGTTCAGAAGCCATGTAAAATTTATTGAAGAAGAAATAAAAGCTTTAAAATGTACCGAATGGTTCAAAAATTCTTTAAAAGTATACAATTTAAAGGTATCAAATCAATAGGCACAGAAACTTTTAAACCCTTGCTGACGTTTCCTCCCTCCCACGGGACATATCAAAGCGAAAGCAGCACGACTGGGCTGCTAGATGACACTGACCACATAGAACAAAGCAGACGTTTAACAGAAGTTTAACAGAAAAGAATGGAAGTGTCAATCACCGCATTAACCGGTCGTGTGCCGAGAAGCTGGAAAATGCAGTGCTCTCTTTAAGATCGGATGCCAGATCTTGTTAATAAAATAAAGTTCTTGCTGCTTGTTAATTAAAAAATGTTGATTTCTCTGGGAGATAGTTGCTGGTTTCTGCTGATAGTATGTAGACTACTGTATCCAGCCTGAGGATGAAAGGGGAGGAGAAACAAGATGAATGGCAAGTTCACACCCCAGGCTCATTAAATCAGTATCTCTTCTCAAATAAAAAGTTGCTAAATGGTATAGAACTGGAGCAGCTATTAATAAAAGCTGGTAACATATACTCATTCAAACAGAATGAAAGAAAGATTAGGAACTTAATGCTTTTGCAACGAGATCGGAAATATGGGCAAAGAAGCCATGTATTATTTTGTTGAAGAGACAAATAAATTTATTTATACCAAAAAGTCTGATGATATTCCTTTAACGCAAAACTCCAGCAAGCCGAAGAAAAGAAAAGCGCATAGGATTATCCAGCAGATCAAAGGACGTTAAAATAAATTCCCCAGTCTTCTTGCGACGTTTCTCTCCGCTCCAGGGGTTTTCTCAAGCAAACTGACCGTAGCCAGTAGATGTTCCAATACCTCTTAGAAAGATTAGGCTAAATTTAAACCGGAGAAACGCTGTAAAAGCGCGGGAAACTGTCAGTTGGTTAATTGGAGTCGGAACTGTCAATTTCCTCCGACTCCAATTAACCAATTGACAGTTTCCCACGCTTTTACAGCGTTTCTCCGGTTTAAATTTAGACTAATCTTTCTAAGAGGTATCGGAACATCTACTGGCTACGGTCAGTTTGCTTGAGAAAACCCCTGGAGCGGGGAGAAACGTCACAAGAAGACTGGGGAATTTATTTTAACGTCCTTTGATCTGCTGGATAATCCTATGCGCTTTTCTTTTCTTCGGCTTGCTGGAGTTTTGCGTTAAAGGAATATCATCAGACTTTTTGGTATAAATAAATTTATTTGTCTCTTCAACAAAATAATACATGGCTTATTTGCCCATATTTCCGATCTCGTTGCAAGTGATAACAAGCCATGAGAACCTTCACACAACACTTAATGCTTTTGTTTATATTTTAATTGTTTCTTGCACACTCTCTTCTAGGTGCCAATGACCCAGGGTTCTCAAGGACTGCCACAGCAGTCATATCAACAGCCAATCATGCTACCTAATCAATCAGGTCAAGGAACACTTACAGCCACTGGAATGCCTGTTTACTGTAATGTCATACCTCCTTCCCCACAGAACAATCTCCGGTTGATAGCGCCACACTGTCCCTCTAATAACGTTCCAGTTATCTCTGCCAACTGCCGGACAAATGCGAATATTAACAATCCTGGATGGCAGGTGAAGTACTGAAACTGTGAATTTATAGTGCAGATATATTAAGGTAGCTGTTCGTTTCTTTTTTAATGACAACTATCTCATGGCCTTCAAGTGATAAAGAAACACAAGAGAAATCGGCTGAGGGACATAGAGACAGTGCTGCTGGAAATGTGTAAAAACAACGACAAAACATAATAAGTTGTTTGCTGGTTAATGGTGCATATTTTTTGTCACGTCTGCTAGGTATGCCTTTATAGCTTAGCTAGTGACATGAAATCATTGAGGTAAGATTTTTTCCTACCACTGAACACCACTGTGTAGATTATAATATCCCTGATTCAGATTAGTTTTGTACTTTGTGTTGAGTTTGTGAAGCTAAAAGTATTTAAAAATATAATAAAACCACATTGTACCAAAGTTGTAATGGACATTTTAAAAAAAATGCTGAATGGAAGGAATAATTTATATACACTATAGAGTTTTTTATGGATATCTACTGTATTGTAGTGTTAAATCACAATAAAGCTACTTGACCTCCTGAAGAAAGGTCAGCTTTCTACTATCCGCTCAGTGTGTTCTTTCTTTCATTTGGTCTCCATCTTCCTTATTTTTAGTTTAGGAAGTCAAATAAAAGTGAAAATAATAGCTCTGTTTGTTAATTTTGAAAGTTACACTCTTGTCGACTCTCAGGGAGGCACCCCTCTACCTGATGAGCCAGTGAGGAATCAGATGATACCTGAGATCTGGTAGTGTAATGGCTCAATCTTATCCCAGGTCTAGTGCAATGGATCTTGTAATCTGCTGCTGCAGGTCCACTTCTGGTGGTGTGACAGGCGCGCAGTCTTCCAGAGTTGCTGGTGCAAATGGCTGGATGCTCCATGTGCCTGCTACAGACAGATGTAGCTTGCATTGGAGCAGGTAAGGTGGCAGCAGGGGTGGTTTGGGGTGGGAGGAGGAAGATATCAGTGGCAGCAGTGCATACTGGATCCTATCCCCGTTTTCCTGCCTGGTGATTCTCCTCAGATGTACACCAGCAGAAGAGCTATCATGGGTCTGAGAAGACCCTTTCATGGCCAGATAGTCTATGGAAAGGTAAGTATGGAATATGTTTACTTATCTCTCCCAGGCCATTTGGTCACCCACACCACCACAGCATGCAGTGTGTGCTACATCTGTGGCGCTGCATGCTATGGATTGGAAGGGGATAGGAGTGGTTGTAAGATGCATAACAGCAGCATCAGTCTGGAAGGGAAGGCACTGGAAGATTTCTTCCCGTTATGTGTATTGCTTCCAAAGTAGATGAGTATGTTATAAGTCTTGCTCTCACAAAACAGCAGGTAAGGTGGTAAACCTCTCTAGACTATGCCACTTCAGGATGAAGGTGGAAGTCTGCATGACTGAATATTCCTTTAAACAACAACAACAACATAATGCTAGGTTAGTTGCAGAATGCTTTTGGATGTATTCTAGGGCCTTAGGGTAATGTCATTTAAAAGGTGGGGCATAGATCCATGAAATAATAAAATAAAGCACATTCTTGGTTAATATAGAGCAACTATGATCAGCCCATTGGGTTTGGCCAGCACTCCCCATAAACGACACCCTCCTTACCACTACCCACCCCTCTTGCCTTGCTGCAACTGGAGGGGAAGAATGACCTTCCTCTCTGCTTCAGAGCAGCAGCAAGGCAAATGGGTGGACAGATTGGCGACAGAAGAGGAGGAGGATCACTGGGAAGCAGGAGGGTGGGTGGGTGGAGGTGTATTTTTTGCTCTCTTAGATTAAATCTGAGCTGGAGGAAAAACTACAGAGCTTGGTGGAGTCACAATGCTTACCTCACACTGGTCTTGAAAGCTGGAGTAGGTAGTGGCTAACAAGCTGAACTATAAATGAGAACTTCCCCATTCCAACTCTGCTATGAACTCACATAGTCCCCAGCTCCAATATGGGATAATACTTGCTTCCCTTACAGGGTTGTTGTAAGGAGTACAACAAGATAATACATGTGAGGCACTTTGCACACTTATAAAGTGCTAACAGGTGGCCTTTACCTTTGCCAGACATTATAATCAAAAGCCTGAGATTACTGCTGTGAAGTATTTTAAGTATTAGAAGTATTTTTCCAGAACTTTCCACTCCCTACATTGAAGCATGTTTTAGTCCCAGAATGTTTGTGCACCAAAATTTGGCACAATTCAAGTCAAAGGACTGATTGGTTTTGCTGAGCACTTCATGCCAGTTCATCTTGAAGAGGCTTTTTTTTAAGTGGCTTAGTGTCAAGTTAACTGATACAGCATTATTTGAAAAGGCTAGAACTGTGGGTTGAAAGGAGAGAGAGAGAGAGAGAGAGAGAGAGAGAGACATTGTGTGTGTGTGTGTGTGTGTGTGTGTGTGTGTGTGTGTGTGTATGTCTGAGAGTCCAACAAAACTTTCCTGTTCATTACAGGCCAATTACTCACTATACACAAATTCATATAGTGTAATGGTGTCCCAATGGCATTTTCTTTTTCCCCAGGAAAAGCCACTTTCATAGGTGGCAACTGAAAGCACAAAAGTGGTGGAGGAATGCATATTTTTTTTATTGTTTCTCTGCTCCAAATTACCCTGCCCAATAGTCTTCCCTAAAAGTTTCGAAACATACTTTCCCCTCGGAAACATGCATTCAAAACTCCACTGGGGAGAGAAGGCTGCTTAGCAGTGGTAATTTGGAGTGGTAAAAGGGTTAAGCACATCTATACAACCATCTCTTTGCTCCCAATTGTCTCTTCTCAAAGTGGTTTCTTTTGTATAAAGAAAAGACCATCAGGATACCATTTCACACATTTTTGTATGTACCATCTTCTAGATTGGACCTAAATGATAAAGCAGTATATTTTTCTCCAAATTTTCATAAGTGAAATTATTAAATACGTGCAGCTTCCACCAAATGCATCATTATTTACTATTTACGATTTATGAACAATTTTTCACAATTATATCCATTGGCTAGTCTATCCCTAATGCCCAAACCTCATTTATGTCACACTGGGCATCAAATTGCACTTTCCACTGTAAATAAAAATAGCGGGGGGGGGGAATTAAAAAATAAAGGATGAAATGGCCCTTTGAAAACTGCAAACGCAACACAAAACTCCACACCAGGGTAATAAAAGATGACTAAAGGCAATGAGATAACAAGGCTAAGCTATAGCATATAAATAATCCACATTGAGCTTTACTAAATAACTCTCCTGAGGCTCACTTTACAGAGATCTTCTCAGACATGATGCTTTCCCTCAATTTCAACCCCCTGCATCATCTGCCAAACAGGTTCCAAGTCTAAGTCAAGGTGCTGGTTTTGATCTTTAATGCCCTAATGGCCATGGATCCTGAATATCTTTGAAAGGGTCTTCATCCCTCATACGTACTTCCTTGATCCCTTCGTTCCATAAGAATCAGCAGGCATTAGAGGGAAGGAACAAGGGACACACTAGAGAAGCGAGATCCAGAAGAAAGAGCAGCTGGGCCAAATATTCGTAATGGTGCGTCAGCAATGTGCTTTCATCACAGTAAAACCACAGGCGAGACAGGACAGATAATGCAAACAGAGGCACGAGAGGCATGGATTGTTCAAGCTAGACAGGGGCTGTAAAGCCAAACAGACTCAAATCTGGATTCGGCATTCTAAAATAACTCAACAGACAGGAGGGAAGAAATGCCACCTAGCTCTGTATCAGCGCAGCTTATAAATGATGACATAAGAACAGCATTCCTTATTGCTCACTCCAAACATAGCTTCTGTGCAGCCTCTTGCCAGAGTCCCATAAATGATATTGCCCTCCCTGCTTCGCATCTCTCTGACTATTATAGCTCTGTGCAGCTCTTTCCACAAGTTTAGAAACATTTTTAAGTTCTGATAGTCATCGAATAACAATACTAGCATGTCTAGAAAGGGCTACACTTTAAAGGGCTACACTTTTGTTTAAAGAGCTACACTTAAGACAGGTGAGTAATACCATATTGGTCTGAGTATAAGACCCACTTTTTTCTCCTAATTTAAGTTTTTAAACTAGGGGTGCGTCTTATAATCAGGCTGTTGCAATTTAATGCCAGTGATTTAATTAATTTTTTTTAATAGCACCAAACTTTAAGGGTGTGTCTTATCAGGTGTGTCTTATACTCGGAACAATACGGTGTTACCATATTGCTGATGTGAGACTGAACCACACAGAATCATAAAATGTTAGAGTTGGAAGGTATTTTAGAGGTCATCTAGTCCAACACTCTGTTCAGTGCAAGTCATGCTATAGCATCCCTGATAGGTACAGTGGACCCCCGTTATCCACAGATCCAGCATCCACAGATTTATCTTAACTCTGATACGGGGGTCCACTGTAAAACGTCAAAAAAGAAAAAAAAGTTAAAATGCGGTTTTCTTACCTTTAAATGCAAACCTCTGCATGTTTCTTGCTTGTAGAAGCTGACATTGCGCTCCGGAAGCCTCTTCTGGGTCCTGCGACTCCCCTTCCCTTTCCCAAAAGAGCTCCAGAATGCATTGCAATGGGAGAGGGGAGTCGCAGAACCTGGAAGAGGCTTCTGGAACGGCGTTTTAACCATTTTTCTCTTTTTTTACGTTTTACGGTTGGCCCTGGTATCTGCGGATTTCAGTATCTGCAGGGGTTCCAGGAATGGAAACTGGAAGTGCCCCAAAATTGCCATTTTTTTGCAATCCGAAGATTGGGGAGGCCTGCAAAGGGTCGCGCAGGCCTCCCCGAAGTCCCCCCAAGCCCCGGTAAGTTCAAAAATGGCATTTTGGGGGGCATTTTTGGCAGTGGAGATCCCCAGGATCGTCGTCGCTGCTGGCCCCGCCCCTGCAAACAGAGTTCCCCCTGCCTTGCAGGGAGAACTTTGAGAAACACTGAGATACATACATACATACAGTACATACATAGCACAGCTCTAAGGTTATTGGAGCGAATAGATTCAATTCACACATGAAGCTAGCAATCATGAAGTATTGTGTAATCTAGTGAATTTACAGGTATGAATCGTATTAGGAAATGTCCATGCTGCTTGTCCTTGAGTCTCAGCAGATGCCACCAGACTTAATATCCTCAGAAATCTGTACTTGGAAAGAAGAATTACCAAGAATGTGAGCTTTTCTCAAACATACCTGGATCATAGGTCTACCCTAATGTTCCATTTACTGTCAGTGACTGACTCAACAGATGTACATTCCTGTCAAGCAGTTTTTGTTTACATCCACACATCGTTTGCAATTGGTGGTATGTACTGACAGTCTTTGGTAGACAGCTATGTGACCTTGCTCATAGTGCTAGCATCACATGCTAGCATCTCTCAAATATCCAGCCAGTATACAATACATCTGAAGCCTGTAATGCCAGGCTGATATTTGATCCAACATTTGTTCCTAGGTTATGCACAGTCTGCATGCTTGTTCTTCATGTTGAGAATGTAGACACATTTATTTTATAAGATAGCATCATGTCCTTCTGCACAATCCTACCATGTCTACTCAGAAGTAAGTCCTATTGGGTTCAATGTGGCTTTCTCCCAGGAAAGTGTTATAGGATTGCAGCCTGAGAAGGCCTACAACCTACTCATCCAGAACTGGAATTTCCAGTGCTCAAGGAATGTGAAATCAGATTTGAAATGGATTTTTAGACAGATGTAATGTGTCACTTATTGTGTTTAACCTATAAATACAAAGGTAGTCAATCAGAATATGGTAATTTGAGTGAGTGAGAAATGGTCATTTTGGAGATAAACAAGAAAAGCAAAGGCCTAACAACTATTTGTGTATATTCTTGGACATTTTTGTCACGGTTTCAAATTACATTTATTGATATTGTGTCTCTAATTCTATTTTGGACAGACTCAATGCATGGATCACAGTCTAACCAATCTTAGCCAAAGACTATCACATTAAAATAGGACATTAAAATAATCAGGCAAAGATAAATGAGTCTGCTTCTGTTTTATTCAGAACAGATTTTAATGCCCATAAGATGATCCTTTTATTTCAGAAAAACAATGAAAGGACAGCCATTTTAAAGTAGCTGTCATACTGAACTCTGTGCATTGTGCAGATATTACGGTCAGTAATGATATAGCCATTGGAAACTGACTGTATGACTAATATCTACAGTCCTGTAAAAAGGAGCCTACTTACTGCAATTTGCAGTTTTCCTATCAGTAATCGCTAACTAAGGGCATAGTCCAAACCTACTTAGGCCGCCGTTGTAACCAGCGGCCCAGCGAAAACGGGAGGCCCCAGAACGGAAAGGGGATTCAAATCCCCTCCAAAAGGGGAATTCAAAGGGGATTTGAATCCCCTTTCTGTTCTGGGGCCTCCCGTTTTCAGTGGGCCGCTGGTTACAACAGTGGCCTAAGTAGGTTCGGATTGCGCCCTAAATCAGTTAAATCTATCACTTAGCACCCCAGCTATAACATTTGATGAGTCACAGCTTGAAATCAATTCAATTGCAAAATTGGGGCGTACAAGGAAAAAATGTTATTCCATTCATTTTTGTCATTCAGTATCTCATTTATTCTGTTATTCACTGTTGTTCATTCACTAAAATTCCATTTGTTTCATTACTCATTCGTCTATTTCCATCACTCCTGTTTTGTTTTTGTTTTTTTTGTTTTGGTTTCCCATTAATTTTAATGGGAGACCCAGATTATCTGTTGTCCACAACTTTTGGGTTTTCTAACCAACTCTCATGAACTGTGCAGGCCTTTTAGTACCACTCCAAGGGATCATATATGCCAAATTTTAGCCAGAAAGGAAAAAAGGGACCCTGCTATAAATGCTACTACAAAAACATACAGAAACACAGCCTGTTCTTCCAGAATCATGAGATTTATTACTATATGTTATACCCCACATTTCTACAATAGAATTATACTCAAAAGTAGTTAACAATTCAAAGCAACATAGCAGAAATTGTTCTAAATTGCAATTTCCAAACCATTTTCAAGGCCAACCCCACATAAAGCAAATTATAGCAAACCAAGCTGAAGGTGAGTAGGACATGATCAACTGAGATTAGGTCTAACTCAGACAAAGGTAGTTGTAACCATGAACCACAACATGATTTAGCCTAGAGCAGGGGTTCTCAACCTGTGGTACGAGTCAACCAGTGGTAAGATCAGCTGATTGTCAGCGACCAGAGGATTATTTTAAAAAAATGCCCCGCCCCCAAGTTCCCCCCTTCTGTCTCTCTGATTTTGTGTTGGCCCACTCACTCACTCACAGTTAAATAAGACTTTTTTGTAGCGTGAAAGGATTCATGGCCAGATACGATGTTCAACGAAACAGGCAATCCAAACACATACCCGTTTTTCCTTCGTGTACTTTTAAAACGGGTATGTGTTTGGATTAAGAAAAAAGCTGCAACATCGGGCCTTGTTTTAAAAGTTTTATTGTTCCTTTTAAGAAAAATACATGGCTTTTAATCCCATATTGCCTGTTTCGTTGAACAAGACATTTTTTCACATTTAAAATTGTTTTAAATATTTATTTTTAAATGATTAATTAGCTAATTAATTGATTGATTAATCCAATTAGCAATTAATTAGCAGGGGATACTTCAGAAAATTGGACCGTGATAGGGGGTACCCTGGCCTCCAAAGGTTGAGAACCCCTGGCCTAGAGGACATCTTATAGCACTATAACAAGAGTCAGAAAGGGAACCAGACCAGATCTCCAGAAGCTTTCTGGCTCGTGCTGACTGGTGACCCCTCGGGCTTCGGTTGCAAAATCTACCTCTAAGGCTATCCGGTATAATTCAGCTGCCTTGACCCCATTGAGGTTGGCATAGATAAACTGTGGTCATCAGCAGCTGATCTGCAGCTTTGAGGCAGGTTGGAAACACCTGAAAAGGGATAAAAACAGTGGCATGCTGTATCCCCCAGGTAGGTGCCCACATTAAAGGGAGGGGATAGTGTATGGTGACAGAGTTTGCAGTTGCTTGCTAATTGGCATTAATTCCAATAAATGTGGCTCAATAAATGTGGCCCAGTTTTAACCCAAAACCCTGCCTTGTGTGTTTATTGGGCAGCAGGGAGGGGTGGTTGTGGGCAATAAATAAGATATAACAATACATTCATATTACTAAATCTAATCTTTTACCAAATTATAAATTATAAATATTAATAGTATGGGAAGATCAAAAGGTGTACAATCCAAGCTTCCTTGAAGTTCATACATCTGGGGTGTAGGCAACATCTTTTCTTTGTGTGCAATTATTGTTTAAAAGTAATGACCGGCCTGTACCTAATTCCAGTGCAAATATATAAACTTTATAAAACATCAAACAACAAATGTTGGAAATGTTGGACATCGGTAGTTATTAATATGTGTTATCCATAGGAATAGGCCAAATGATATTGAAACCCAATAATATTGGTATAATTCTTGTTAAATTATACAAAAACAGTGTCTATTTCCAATGAGAAATTATTTCTTATCTGATAACAGCAATACAAAGTGCTATGCTAAATGTTGAGATGCATCATGTGCCATCTATTGCAGAATGGGAAGCTAAATTATGTGAATTGGTTGTAATAATGAAATTAACCAATTTGGAAAGATCGAACAAAGGAAAACAAAAAAAAGGCAAAGTACAACAGATTTTTTTTTCTGAATCGGAAGTGTTGTACTTCATTTTGTCAAAAGAAATCACATTCCTTTACTGATCAGATTCCTTTACTGATTCGTTCAATTTACCTTAACATTTATGTTCTGCAATGATGATGATGATTTGTATTTTAATTTTTGAAATTAATCTCTCTCTACATACAGATACACACACAACTCTGGTATGTATAAAATCAGTTCAGAAACAATTTTCTGTTCCTACTATTTGAACATGACAATATTATTCTACGTTGAACGTTAGGAGTCCATGGTTCTTTTGCATGAATCACAGGTCTGTACCTAATTCCAGTGCAATTCCAGTGCAATTCCAGTGCAATTCTTGACACACCTGTTCCAACACAAAGAACAAAAACCGGTGTGATTTAGACCCAGCACTTCCTGCTTCACATATTTTACCCACTCCACATTCTTTTCAAATGCAGCTAGCAGGCCTCCCTAGATACTGATGTTGAAATTTTGAGAAGCGAGGAAGTTCCTTCTTTGTTTCCTTGTAAGAAGTGACTTTTCATGATGTCAGCTTTTTTCAGACCTTGTCAAGTTACAATTGAAATAAAGTTGTCTAAAGAAGAAGCCCACAAAGGCCAAGAAAGCTTGAAAACGACAGGCAGCAGGGGGTCTACTTTAAAGTCCTAGAATAACCCTGAAGGAACAAATCAAATATAGCTTTCAAACTTCCCCAGTTGAACACTCTTATCCCTCTTTTTTCAAGAAATCTTGAACTGATGTGCTGAAATAGATCAAGATGTCAAGAATATCTCTCTCTCTCTCTCTCTCTCTCTCTCTCTCTCTCTCTCTCTCTCTCTCTCTCTCTCTCTGTCTAATATTAAGAAACAGATAGCACAGCATATTTTCAAGGGGCCTTCTTCAAAATCAATGTCTTTCTGTGATAAGAAAATAAAAAGCTACTATGACAGAGCCATTTTTCATTCATTTCACAGGAAACATTATTGTAAAAAAAAAAAAAAAAAAGCCCAAGCTCTGTCAATGAGATAACTTCATCTGTTGGCAATCAAACTGAAGGCTTCTTGGAACTTGATGTGATTAATTGTTTCTTTTATATACCCTTGAACCTAAAAGAAATATTCCTCTGCATGACCATAGCTCTGTGGTAGAGCATACGCTCTGGCTACAGCCCAGGTTTTCCAGTTTAAAAAGTTCTTATGCGGCAGAACTGGGAAAGACTTCTACTTGAGACTCTGGAGACTCACTTCCAGTCTAGACCATACTGGGCCAGATAGACCAATGCTTTGTCTCCATATCCAGCAGTTTCAAATTTAGGGAAGATCAGAGTGTAAGGGGGTGAAACTACTCACCCCATTTTATCACTGTCTATATTCTGTGGTGGCAGCAGCAGCAATTGTCCTAGCAGCCACCATTGTCCTCCCAGAAATACCCTCAGTATGTATTTTTATGCAGAGGGGGCCTCTGGTGAGAAAAATAATGGCTACCAACCAACAACTACTGGGCTGTCACCTGCCTCTGCCAGTAAACCCCACCTCCAGGGATGGATTAAACCATGCAGTGGTCCTAAACCACTTCAAGTTTAAGGGGCCTCATCCATAACAATGGCAGTTTTATTCTAACTGAAAGGACAAAGAAAACAGAAATATGAAAAGGTTTATAGTTGCATATATTCCTAGGCAACAATGCAATGGAAAACTCATTAAACATAAATATCTTGCACTCAGCCTATTTGCACTTTTCAACAGATGATGTAAAACCTGAAACGGTTGTATTTAGAGCCTCATACTTTGCGCCTGGCTCCCAGCCTGTGCCTTTCTTGTGCGTGAGCTGCCAGGACCCTGCTTTGCCTGTGTGATCTTGAGGCTGACCTTTCCCAGTCCCTCCCCTGGCAAAAAGGCTCACTCCAAGTGGTGAATGCACCCACAAGGCCTTGAACCCTTGCCATGGAGAGTCGTGTGTCTGTTGCTGCACATAGCTGCCCTCTTCCAAGGGAGCTCTCTTTCTGTCCTTCCTCTGCTGTGGTCAAAAAGGTATTCTTCAGATGTGTGTTTGGAACCCCCCTAAGTATATCCCTTACCTTTCAAAGGACCGATGAGTCACGTAAAGCTTGTTAAACTGTCATTTATAGAAGGAAAGGAGGAATAGCAATGATGCCAAAGCTATAAGAGAGTGAGCCTCAAAGGTTTTTGAGACTGTACCGAGAATTTCTTTATTTGATCAGGCCCCCTGAAGAAGAAAGGCCTGACACAGAATGCATTAGTGTGTCTTTTGCAGTCATGGTATGGAAAATCCATGTTTGGTACCCCCCAACATCTTTTTCTTTTCTTTTTTTTTTGCCAAAAGGCAGCCCTAGGGGGTCCTGGTTTGGATGAGACTGCAGGGAAAGGGAGAGAGGGGTCTAACCCTTTGCCACTGCAATACCACTTAAACTCCCTCCCAGCATGCTGCTATTAGAGGAAGAACAGAAACGTTATAGGCACTACATGTCCCCTTGCTTTCCCCCTCAGCATCTAAAAGTAGCTCTCAGGGAGCAATTTTAATCACAGTTGTGGTGAAGGGGAAGAGGGTTCGACCTCCCCCCCCCCCATGCCATGGCCCATTTTCAAATCAAGATTTGGGACGAGGAAAAAAAGAATGTTTGAAACATGGACTTCCCACATCAATTCCAATTTGGCCCTAAGGAAATCAGGGGTGATTTCAGGCATCAGCCAGGTTGGGCATTGGCCAGGGCTGATCTGGCTGGGCCAACGCTGTGAACCCCCCAGGACTGGTGTCAGTGGTGGTGAGAGTCAGTTGAGAGATTTGTACAACTGCTGCACCAGGCACCTTCATCTGCAAATGGGAGCATCCCCCAGATGTCCTTGCATCGTTGTGGAGACTCTAGGGAATGTTTCCACTGACTGGCAGGGAGAAGGAGCTGCTGTTGCCCCCCCCCATTGGTAAGTTGGGAGGGGGCGGTGCACAGCTTTGCCATAAGACCTTCAGCAACCTGTCAGAGACAACTGAATGTAATCTACCACCCAAAGATGATTTACGTCACCCGGTGCGGTAACTCATGGTGTCGCCCCCATTAACTTTATTTTAAGATATAACAGTACTGGTCACCCAACAAATCAGTAACCAACCAAAAAAAACTAGCGGCCAACTTGATGACACTCACAGAGCTGAATAAGAGTTCTAGTATTAGCTCTGATACGTGGAAATGAGAGCTGACTCATACTAACACCTTACTGGTTCCATGCTGTGTCATAATAACACATCGGCTCTCAGAACAATCAGTCTCATTGGTCAGTTTTGAGTTAAGGAAATCCACTTTTTGTTATTTAAGGCAGTTTTCTTTTTCCGGTTATTTGGCCATAACGTTTGATAGAATACAGATAATTCACCATGGTCTGTTTCATTACATTCTGCATTAAATTACCTTTCCAATGATATATAACTTCATGGTATTTTTCATAAATCTTGGGTTTCCACAATTTTGACCACTAGCGGTGTTCCCTCCCCCCCCAGGGTATCACCCGGTGTGGTTCTCACCTACACACACACCCAGTTGACGCCACTGCTACCAATTAAACCAACCAAAATTTGCAGCCTTCATTTCTTTTTATGGGCCCTGATTTTCACTTCAGTGCAAGCTGGCTGACCTATCAGAGTGAAAACAGTTAGCATCAGGCAGCAAGCCTTGCCCAGCAGGAAAGAATATTTGGCCACACATAACAATGAACAAGTCCAAACGCCAGCTTTCCCAGGTGAAAAATACAGCACTTAGAGGCTGAACAAACTCCTGCTGAGTCTCCATACTCTGCACAGCAGCTGTGACCCTAAACATCTCTGCTAGCAGAAGGAAAAGAAACAGTGGAATTAAACTGTTTATAGACAAGAACCAGGTCTTCCTTCAACACACTCTTCCCAGCAAATTTGTTCAGAAACATCAACATGGAGGGAGAGAGGAAGCATTATGTGCGAGATGCAGCATTTCTAAGCCAGAATTAATATTGGGCAATGCTTAAAGAGCACAGAGAATACAAAGAGATTTGCAAGTGATGACATGAGTATAACATTTGATTTGATGTGACCTTGCCTATATTTATGGAGCTGTTAAAGGTTTAAAAAAAGAGGGCTCAATGAAATCAGCATATGGTGGAGGCCTTATTGATTTATTTCAGAGTATCCTTAGACATGCAGCCAGACACATTTTGTGAACTGGGACAAAAATGCGCACTTGGGCATACGGAGTTCCCTTGCTCCATGAGAAACGGGCAACCATTTGTGGTGCAAACATCTCCACATTCCCCATGTGGTAAATTGATCATCTGAATCCACCCCTCAATCTCTAACACAGAGCTTCTCAAAGTGTGGGTCATGACCCACTTGGCAGGTGGCAGCCCAAGGTGGAGGTGGGTCGCCAGTTGGACCCGCCCACCCGCCCTTGTGTTCATTTGCCTCCAAACAGAAGCAACCGGAAGCTACTTCTGAGGCCCGACCCACCCAGCTGCTCCCAGGGATGGCCTGACCCAGGAACGGTCTCCGGCCTGACTCGCTCTGACCCAGGGACGGCCTCTAGAAATGACCTGGAGGTCACTTCCGGTTTCGCCGATGCGACTTCCAGTTGCATTGGGAAGCCTTTCTAAGGCCTAAGGAGGCTGTCCCCAGGTCGGAGCAACGCGGGAGCAGCTAGCTAAGGTGGGTCATGGCATGGAAACAGCTGGCTAAGGTGGGTCGCAGCGGCAGGAACTTTGAGAACCGCTGCTCTAGCACATCAGCAAAATTACATATAATTGAGTTATAACAGGTTTTTTTTGAGAGAGACAGACCCTCTCCTTTTCGCTCCAAATAGAGAATATGATTTGGGTCTCCACTTTAGAGATAGCAGCCAGGGCTCAAAGAACTGTACAGCTAATTCCATGAAACCCCATGGGTCTTGTGGCTGTTTCTCAAACAGCAGTGCCCCAATGCCACAACGCAAACAACATCTGAAAACATGAAGAGTTTCAAAAGCAGTTTGTATTATGATCTGAGTCAGCTGTTCAAAGAAACAAAAGGCATACATTGCAATGTGCATTCATAAGCCCTTGAGCCAGCTTAAAGCAGGTGTTTTTAATGTTATTCATTGTATACTATTTACTAACAGGCCCACTGGGTTCCTTCCTAAGCATACATCTACACCTCTTGATCACTGAATACAAACCATAGTAACTGAATGTGTGAAAACACTGCATTTGAGGTTCTTCCTGCATAATATTTCTGATGGCCAATTCATACATGCAAGCTATTGCTTGATGTTGTAGTTAGCCAGGGTGAACATGCATGTGTGAACCAGCCTCTCATCTTCAGCTGTTACAGGGACCACAGATTTCTCTCTCTCTCTCTCTCACACACACACACACACACACACACACACACACACACACACACACACACACACACACACACACACACACACAGGTCTTATTTTTAGACATATAATTTTAAAGTCTTTCCTTTAAACTTCCCTGTGACGGACAGG
This sequence comes from Plestiodon gilberti rubricaudatus, assembly GCA_026170595.1. NCBI lineage: Eukaryota > Metazoa > Chordata > Lepidosauria > Squamata > Scincidae > Plestiodon > Plestiodon gilberti. The sequence goes on along the minus strand of JANXHW010000006.1, from coordinate 71,916,834 downwards.
TTCCAAAGTTTTCAAAGACTGTAATACTATGTACAATTACATTCTATCTGAGCTGCATGACACATCCTCTTGATGAGCAAAATGAGAAAGCTCTAAAAGACAAGTGTGAGAACAAAAACTACACCTACTGTCATTGAAGTCACCCACCAGATTCAACATCGTGTCTTCTTTTCATGACTCATGTCATGATGAAATATATAATTGACAGAGTATATTACGCAACTACCTTTTGAGTTCACACCAGTAGGGCCCAATTATCCCACATATCAAAAAAGTCATCTGGATCATTGTTGGATTTTTTTTTTAAAAAAAAAACACCCCACAATAAACGTACTATAGTTTAGGATAAGTAAAGACGCACCTTTATGATTCTAAATAGTGTTATGTGCACTTGACTAAGACACTTTGCAACAGTATTGCGAAAAAAGGAGATGTTCCAATATAGAAGCGATTGGGCCAAAGTTAGAATATTGCAAACTACTCCAATCAAATGTAAGGTCCAAGACGGTAGGACTAGAAGAAATTGGAAGCTTCAAAATGAAATGAATGAACTGAGAGAAAAATCTGGTTCAGATGCTGAAAAACTTTCCAGGCTCAACAGTGGATGCAGATCAGAAGAGGAAGGAGCATATTCACAGTTAGGGGCATGAACTTCTGCCAGTGATGTGTGTGAGTGTGGCACAGAGAAATGTGCCAGCACTAAAATAAATCATTGCCAGGTCACTTGTGCCTAATTGTGTATGTGCCGGGTCAGATGTCACTTCCTCCTAGATGACTGCATCCATTTTGCTGCTGCGCATAGTGGATTTTCCAACATCTGAACCAGATTCAAGATAATGCTGCACCCAGCGCTGGGATTGAGCAGGCTGGAGGTCTCCTCGGGGTAAGCCTCGCCTCCCCGTGTTGAGCCCCAGCCTGCTCAATGGGGCTACTCGGATCTGCGCCAGCGAAATCACTGTAGAGCTTCCTGACCTAGAAGGAGGGATAAGATATAGCGGAGGCCTTCTCCGCTGACCCCTCTCCCTCCCAGGCCCCCCCTGCCCACCCACCCCTGTTACACCCCCTCCCTGCCCTCTCCACACCCCCTGAGCCCCTGCATCACTCAGAGCGGCACTTACTCGTTAAACGGCGCAGGGTCCAAAATAGACTTTGGTGAATCATCCTTTATTTTTTTTTATCCAGCAGTACTAGAAAATCATACTGAAATTTTGACTGAAACAGAATCTATTAACACTGCTTTTGAATGAATAGGATGAATACATTCATTCTAATTAAAATAAATATTGCACAAAATATTTAAGCTCAGCCCAGCTGTAGTTTTGGCCGTTCAGCCACATTGATCTTGCAAGAGGGTTCTATTATTGCCAATGCAAACGTGGATTCACATTAGATGCCCAGCGCAACCATATCGCAATGCGTACCTAAGCCCATTTGAGCTGGCTGAATGTGCCTTCTGGTGCAAATTGAGAACCAAATCTGCATCTGGATCCATAGACCCATGCCTATGACAATAGCCCGACTAGGTTGACAGTGCAATCCTATGTGTGTCTACTTAAAAGTAAGCTCAATTAAGTTAAATGGGACTTACTCTGAGTATGTGTGCACAAGATTGCAGCCTCAGTGTCTATTTTGTAGCATGTCTATTGGGTACTATAAACTGCCCTCAATTGATCTGTCACATTCCTCATCAAGAGATGTGAAAAATTAAATAACGAGAGTGATATTTTGAAGAGTTTCTGATAGGGGCTGAGATTAGGGTCAACCAGGTCAGGTATAGGCTGAGGGTGCAAGCCCACCCAAAGACACACTTGGTTGGGCCAACCCCTGAATCCTTAGAACAGGTGGTCACCCAATGCACCACCAGGGACATGGCAAGGGCACCACAAGTGGCCAAGTGCAGGGAATTGTCCCAGGGCCTCCAGTAACCTTCTGCTGACACTGGCTACCAAGCTGCCCTCATTGCAGTGATGAAGGAACCGATTGCAAGACTGAATCAAATCCTTCTAGGCAGCCAGGTGAGATCCCAACATGAACTACTCGAGTCGGAGGCAATAAGCACCAGAGTGAGCTGAATCAATCAGGAATTCAGATCAAAGTCTGAAAGGCTTTCTTGCACTGAACACTTTTACTCATATACCATATTAGATTTCCAGTAAATTACAAATATCCTACTAGATTATTTATATGCTGTATAATGTGGGCCGTTTGTAGAAAATGAATGCCTGTGATCAAGAATTATGAACCATAAACTGTGACCTATCGGGGAAAAAAAGGCTGCAGCTGTATCTTCCCTATTGTTATTCACTCCATCTCTCAGGCCCTGATGTTGTGCTTTCATTAATTTTTCTATTAACTTTCCCCATCAGTGTGATTAAAGATTCATTAATGTGAAGCAAAGAATAAAAGTGAAATAAAGATTGGATCAAACCTATTTCATGCATTAAAATTAAGACAGGAATATTTGGACTTTATAAAATCATTGGGTATAGCTGTAAAACAGATGTGTTAGCGATGGATCAATGTAGTTCTCATGTTCAAGCCATACATGGTATAATTAAAGTTTCACTTTGGACCACTCATACGAACATATGAAAATCCCTGCTGGATCAGGCCAAAGGCCCATCTAGTCCAGCTTCCTGTATCTCACAGTGGCCCTTAGGGAGATCCAAAATGCTAGATCCAAAATGGCGCTGCCGGGAAAAAAAGTGCATTTTCGCACTTTAGAAGCAGCGGTGGCGGAGGCTTAACCCAGGGGCAGGGGTCCTGGTCAGCACAGGTGCAGCCGGGCAGGCTCCAGAGGGGCTGCCGCGGTGACGGGTGAAGACACCTAAAGGTGGACAACCTTGGCAGCGGCGACGATGGTAGCGGCCGCAGCCGCAGCTGGTAGCTGCGGCTGGCGGTGAAGACAACGAAGACAGCGGCGGCATTCAGGCAATGAATGCCCGCACCTATTAAGGCAATGGCGGCGTCAGAATGGTGGCGGCGGGACAAGTAAGTTAATTAATTCATTAAAATATTCGTTAAAAATTCATTAAAGAATAAATGATTAGGAGAAGGCCCGTTGAGCAAGCATGTTTTGCAGAAATTCTGCATGACATCAGTGCAGTGCAAACGCGTAAAAGCCCTCACTTCTTTTATTGCTCTCCTTCATTTAATATGAAATAAAACGCCTCTGATTCCAAGACACCTGCCCAACTTACAGCGCAATCCTATCCAATTTACACCATCGGCGTAACTCAGCTGTATCCTATCCAACTTACACCACTGGTGTAACCCAGCGGTGCAGCGAGAACAGGAGGCCCCAGAATTGAAAGGGGATTCAAATCCTCTCCAAAGGGGGATTCAAAGGGGATTTGAATCCTCTTTCCGTTCTGGGGCCTCCCGTTCTCGCTGCACTGCTGAGTTACACCAGTGGTGTAAGTTGGATAGGATTGCGCTGTTAATGCACAACAGCCAAGGAGAGGAACCCATTCACAGGAATGCCAGAATGCAACCGTCATTGGCAAAATCGTTTTCAGTGCTTGTCGCTGTGTTGAGCTTTGTACGAACCACCACTTCCTGTTGTGAGTATAAATTGAATGTGGAAGGCTCAAGGCCTTGAAAGATGATTACAATAGGTTGGCACTTATAGGTGCACATAATTGCTTTGAGATTGATTGCTTTTCTGCAAGGGGTTGCAAGTGAATATCATGCCCAGCTAATTGCAGTGTTGATAAAAGGAGAGCAAGAGAGTCCAAATCCCTTCAACAAAGACTGGGAAATGGTCCTTGCTTCCTTCTTCCTTGTCCACAGTGGTGCTTTTCATTACAACATCAGTTAGCTGAATAAATATGTAATCTGAAGCTACTGGCATAAATTACTTATCTCACAGCTAGCACCGAATAAGGAGTCACGTTGAATTCACAAGGCGATTCTCTTTGTATTGCTATCTATTGGAAGCAAATGGATGAAACAGCTTCTGCAGCTCATTAATCATGAGAACTGACCCCTGAAGGTTGATGTAGAACTGTTGGAAGTGTCAAACTAATCAAGCAAAATCTCAGCAGAGGTACAGCAAGCTTGGCTAATGTGTGTGTAGTAGACCATGTTGGCTAGGTAAAGAAACTCTGAAAAAGGGGCTGAGTCTAGTGTTTGATGAAGTTATTTAGCACAATCTTACAAGTAGGTCATCTTATCTCACGGGCAAAGATAAACAGGACCTATTATTCAGAATAGATCTGAACACCTTCATGGGTAGTGAACATCATGGACACGAGGTCTCTGGAGTCTCACAGGGATGAGATTTCTGTGCCACTACATTCAGTTCCTAACACTGCTATCTTCAGCATTATGATTCTAGACTTGCCCACTGCTTTGCGTTAAGACCTTCAACTCAGCAACTATTTTAGTGAAACAGTTCACTCTTTTTACTTCTGAGTGCCCTCCTAGAAACAAACCTCTCCTATCCTCTGGGCATTTGACCTCAAACTCCTAGACCAGAAGTTCCCAACCTGTGGTATGGGTACCACTAGTGGTATGCAGATCACTGGCTGGTGGTACGCGGGCTGCCGGCGGCCAAGATAGCAGCCGGCCTCTCAACCGCACCACGTCTCAGCCAGAAAAATGGCGGCTCGAGCTCTGCCGAGCCAGCGGAGCTCACACACAAGGCTTCCAGACCATGGAACGGCCCTCCCACTCTTCCTTGTGCCTTACTGTGGATTCCTGCGCTCCGGTGCAGCTGCGAACCCGGAAGTAAGTGCTGGTGACGTCATTGGCACTTATTTCCAGTGCTACGAGGAGGGCCAGAGGCACAGAGCTGGGAACCTCTGTTCTAGACCATTTTTCTTTTAAAGTCCTAAAATGGGCGTTATGCGTGAAACAACCTAGGACCAGAGTATCTCAAGAATCACCAGCACCCCAAAGAAGACAAGGTTCATTATGTGCAGCATAAGTCCTATTCCGGCATAATGCATAAGGTGGGGGCAGAGGGATTGCACTGGCTAACAACAGATCCTGCACTCACACACTTGCTGGTCACCTCCCCAGGCCTCTGTGCTTGCTGCTTATCTGCAGAGGGCAGCGCCCAATGCACCAAACATATGGAGGCCTGGGCTCCGTGGCCAGGGAGCCTATTGATAAGACGGTTGATGTGTGGTAGAGGGGGTTAAGGGGGAAAGGCCTCCCAACTAGTACCGCATCCTCCCACCACCTTCATTACAGGGGAAATATGACTTCATAGGTATAGGTAGGAAACTAGTCTAGTAGCGTGTGAGTGTGTGTGTAAAGGCACCGCTGTAGCCAGGGGTACGTTTGTCCAGCTTCGGCTGGTGCGCCAGTTGTGGCCGTACTTGAGTCGATCGGACCTGACCACAGTGGTCCATGCCTTAGTGACTTCCAGACTGGATTACTCTACAATTAGTGCAGAATAGAGTGGCCTGGGTGGTCACTGGAGCTGGGCGGTTTGACTCTGTTGAACTGCTGCTTCAGCGGCTGCACTGGCTGCCCATTCGTTTCAAGGTGCTAGTAATGAACTTTAAAGCCCTTCACGGTTTGGGTCCAGGATATCTGAGGGACCGCCTTCTCCCATACATTCCAGCCCGCCCTCTTAGGTCATCTGAGGGGGCTCTCCTGCGAGTGCCACCTCTATCTCAGGTTAGGGGAATGGCAGCACAACAGAGCCTTCTCTGTTGTGGCACCACAATTGTGGAACTCCTTGCCAGGGGAATTGAGAACTATCCCCTCCCTCGTGACTTTTCGGCGAGGGCTCAAAATGTTTCTGTTTCATCTAGCGTTTGGGAAGGGTTGATGTCTGACTTCTGGGTCTCAAGATTTTCCTTTGTTGCTTCTCTGCTCTATATTGTCATCCCCCCCCAGTGGTTTTTATTGTTTTTAATTTATTGTATGTATTGTTTTAAATAATGTATTTTTATCTTTGTTGTAAGCCGCCTTGGGCATTTGCTGTGGCATGGGATAAGGCAGGGTATACATGTTTTAAATAACAAAAAATTAAATAAATAAATAAATATTTAAACCATGGAAATATTTGCTTGACTCCTGCTGTCAGCTTATTTTCCCCAGGTAGCAAATTAGTTGATTTTGAAAGATGTAAAAGAGGTTGAAAATGTTGAAGGGGCGTGTGTGCATGTGTGTGTGTGTGTGCGCGTGCGTACTTGGATGTATTTTTGCTTTATGGTTTTCCTTCCAGCCCTCACTGTGATATGTTTCTCTCAGAGACAATCTATAAAGGCAACAGAAATGTCACAGACTATTTCCTGGAGTCAAAGAAACTGAAGTAATTTAGACAGGCTCCACAAAGAGCTCTATGTGGGCTGTCCATTGCTTGAACCCAATAAAATGAATAAAGTCCTGCTAATCCACACACATGTCCGCCTTTCAGGATTGCATCCAGGATTTCACATACCTGTTCCTTTTTTACAGATGGAAAGCCCAATCCTATTGGGGCTTCTGTTGACTGATCTTATGACCCGTTGGCATAAGTCCTGGAAGGACAGAGCAAAACTCATTCTGTTGTTCTGTGGGCTGCAGGCACCAGGCAAATGGCTGGAGGCTGCATGCAGGTGACAACAGCCGAATGAACCTCTTCCGTCCTCACTGCCACCAGTAAGTCAGAGGGGATAAATGGAATGGGGGAGGATTGTGGGCGGTTTGGGGCAGGAAGTGGGCTGAGCCGGGGGGTGGGAGGAGGCAGATCTCAGCAGCATGCAAAGATCCTATCCCCCCTCCCAACCCAGAACCACACCCAGGAGTCTCCTCAGACTTACATCAGCAAAAGAGCTGGCAAAGGTCTGATAAAAAGCATTGGAGGCCAGGCACCCTACAGGGAGGTAAGTAAAAAATGATTTTTACTTACCTCTCCTGGGCCATCTGGTCATCCCCCCATCATAGCATGCAGTTCATGCTCCATCCATGCCGCTGCATCGCACAGGCTGGTGGGGAATAGAATTGGGCCTTAAACTGATCAGCCTAAGTGATACACTTGTGTCTGGGCTATCCCGCTTCAGACTGCACCTGAGAGGAGTCACATGATTAAATGCTCCTTTAAACAAAAAAGGCCTGCCACATAGAAACCTAGAGGGTCAGGAAAATGCTTCTAGCCTAAAGAATTCGGGGGGGGGGGTGAGGGTGGCGGCGGCGATGTCATGCGAGTCCCAGCTGCATTTTGAAGTAGCTCAGTCTGGAAACAGGTTTACCATCTCAGTGAGCAGCATTTTTGCTTCCTTGGTGCTAAGACTACCCAGGAGCGATTGCAAAATGCCCCCACATTAGACCTCCCAGTTGCAGCCAGTGAAAACAGGCCATTTTGGTGGGCTTGAGGGCAAAATGGGGTTGGGGTCAAAACGCACTGATAGTGCTGCCCTCTTCAGTGATAGCCCTCTTCAGATGCATGAGGGGCTCCTTGGGATCACACCACTAAATGGCGTGTGCGCTAGCTCCGCTCCCTGCTTTCCCATGCTCGGTGTTTAACTGTACGTCATCACTGGGGGGCAGAGCTAAGCAGTGCAAGCCTGAGGAGCATCTCACATGTTTGCTCTTTCCAGCGGCGTCGCTGCAGGGGGGCGGAGCTCTAAGTTCCGCCACAGTCCGACCCTCCGTTACACGGATGCACGAAGCGGCCCCGCCCCCTCGCCTTCAGAACCATTCAAGGCAGTGAAAGCAACGTGCAGGGAGTCTCCTGCGTGTTGCTTTCACCGCCTTGAATGGTTCCGAAGGCGAGGGGGCGGGGCCGCTTCGTGCATCCGTGTAACGGAGGGTCGGACTGCGGCGGAACTTAGAGCTCCGCCCCCCTGCAGCGACGCTAGTGGCTCTTTCTCTAGTCGAAATATTTCTAAAAGACAGCATTTGTCATCATCTTCAGTGTCAAAGGATGCAAGCACACCATATTTGTGAAGTGGTGGCCCCTGCCCAAGTAAAAAGACAACTGCAATCTCAAATACAAGAGTCCTCTGACCTGCTTAATCTGTGTGCCCTGAAATCTTTTGCTTCACACAACCCAACACTCACCAAGAGACTAAAAAACAGGAGGACCAGCAGTTCTTTCTAAAAGACCTGTCCATTATGTGCTTATTATTGCTGTAAGCTTGAACCATTTGTCACAATCGTTTGGTTAATGTTTCATATCACTTGCTTATTAGTAAAAAGGGATCACAGAGGCTCCCACTTGTATTCACTGAGTAGGTGAAGGCCTTAAGAGGAATACATTTGTAAGTGCTGTTCCCCTACCAAGCTCCGAATGCTTGCATTTGACCACATTAATTCCCTTTTTAACCTGGCAACTGATTTATTGACAATGTGGCCAAGTAATTAGTAGGACACTCAACCTAGAGTTGCTTTGGTGGAAACAGTATTCAATCTGTCTGCTTCTATTAAGCAAGACCAATTACATAGTTACCTGCTGCAACTAAGAATGTCAGGTGTGTATGTCATTCCAGCATGTCACCGCAATAATGTGACGCTACACTTAATGAAAGATTTTCGGTGCTGCTGACAACAAACCTATAGTTATGCTCCATTGAAAGTAGAGTATGAGAATAAAGAGTATAGGGACTGCTGAAATGTGTTACAAGTCAACATGTGGAATAAAAACCTCAGCTGCTGTTTCTTCTAGGCAAAGAAGGGTTAGTTTTCAGTGGGAGAAAGGGGGATACTAATTCTTACACCTCCCACTCTTTTCTACTGCAAGTTACAGCACTGTTTTTTCCCATGTGAGCTTCCAGATGTTTGTGAGGTAAATACATGTCTAAAAACGTATGTGTGTCTTTGCTTAGAAGAAGCAAACATGGGTCGACATGAAACATGGTATTCGGCTTTAAATCAAAATGTCCTTTTACACTTGAACTTTCTGCGAGAGAAATGTACCTTCAATAGACAAAAATGACACCAGTTCATCTGCAAAGCAGAAGTTCAAACAAAAATAGTACTTTTATAAATCAAAATATCTCTATATAATTTAATTCATGCGAACAATCACAGCATAAAGAAACTTTCTTGGATGAACAGGGTTCAGTCCAGGATTCTCCTAATTCTAGCTGATTATGTTGAATTTTGTCTGACGTTCCAGAGTGAGCACTGTTGTCTCTTTGATAAACTCACAGTTCAGCCAATTACCATAATCCACCCCAGGCAATTTTCTGGCCTTTCTCATATGGCAGTAACCTAGTCTGAATAACACCAGGAACAAACAGATTGGATGTTAGCTCAAGGCATAAGAGCAGGAAGCTATAGAACCTATAGAAGCTATAGAGCAGGAAGCTATCTGAAAGCCGAGCCTAACCCTGACCCTAACCCTAACCCCAGCACACATGGCGACAGTGGAAGAAATTATATCAATAGCTTTCTCTTCTATATTTTACCCTAAAATGAAATACTAACCGCACAATCCTGTTCAAAGCCCCATGCTGGGATACAGCAGTGCCAGGGCAGGCTCCGCTGTATCCAGCGCATGGATGGAAGTTGCTGGAGGTCTCCTTATGTCAAGCCCCAGCAGCCTCTATGGAGCTACTCGGATGTGCACCAGCTAAATGGCTGTAGCAAATCTGGGCAGCTCCATGTCAGGCTTTCAAGCCCAGGAAGAGGAATAGGATTCAATGGCCTCCTCCACTGAACCCATCCCCTTCTCTTGGGCCTGATCCACTCTCGTCCCTGTCTGGAACACCCTCCCCGCCCCTGTTCCCACCCCTCCACAGCCCAGTGGGAGTCTACCTGCTTCAGTATCTGGCAGACCTTTCCACTGGCGCCATGAGCCTTATGGTACATTTGCAACAGCACGCGTGCTTGTTCCACTGGCGAAAGCTGGCATAGGATTGGACTGCCTGTCTTTATTCCTATAATGAACATCATGTAAATATCATCATTTAAATGGTCCTGCTTCACTTGTAGCTCACCAAGCAAACACAGGCCACACCAGCCATGGATGGTAGCTCACCAGAGCCTCAATCAACCTCCTAGTGTTGCTGCCTGCCTGGGTCTTAAAAAAGCAAATGGGACTGGTGTCAAGCACCTGGCAGCTTGCAATACATGGCTGGAGTGTTCAACAAAGTTGAACAGAAAAGCTGCACTAAGGCAAACCCTTCACACTCAATACTTCTTACAAATTTGTCCACATTATAGTATGTGCCATCACCACAATGCAGAACCAAATAAGATGTATTCTGCAATGTTGAAGGACCAGGATCTCAGTGCTGCTAGTTATTTCATGTGCCATAAATACTGGTCCTGATGCAATAAATAATAATAATAATAATAATAATAATAATAATAATAATAATAATAATAATAATAATAATAATAATAATAATAGCAGCAGCAGCCTTTGGTGCACTAGGTGCAATTCCCAAGGCCCTTAAGAAATATCTGGCCAATATAGGCATTGACCAGATAACAGCAACGAACTGCACTACTAGGAACATCGAACATTATACAGCGATATCTCACCAGTTCTTAATCTCTTGGGTAGAGTTTGAACTAGTGAGCACCCAAAAATCCCAGTCCAAACATCTGGTGGACTGTGACACAACTGGTAATAATAAATAATAATAAGATATTCTTGACCTAGAGTAAATTACACCAGCTCAGCTCCAGAAAACAAAGTTGCTTAGAACAGCAAGAATCCTACGAAGATATCTCTGCAATTCCCAGGATCTTGGCTAGATCCCGAATTTCAGATTATAACCAGCCCAGCATAGGCTGTGATGTATATTATATTATATTATAATTATTATTAATGATAATAATAAAGCTGTATATCATTCTGCAATCATTCTGCATGATCCTACAAAATAACAGTGAAATTATCTGCATTTTTGTACATTTATAGCAGCTCCATATCCCAGGTGCTGTATCTTGAACGAATATGCCTCATCCATGTTCCATCGACCTCACTAAAAAGTCATGAGGAGCAGCTCATTTCAGAAGAGTTACAGAATATTAAATATTTAAGACCAATGACTCATATTTCCCAGCATTACCTCTATTGACAACAGTAATGAAAGGGTGAATTTGGCGATGGAAATCAGCTTTCAGCTTGGAATGAAATAACAAGACAGCAAATCTGCCTTTGGAGACCTATATTAGCATTCTGAGGTATGTTAAGTACCCATTGTAGGCACTTTAAACCATAGCTGAACATTCAAATATAATACCTGGGCATTCTGTTTGGATATTTGAAAGAGGGTTTTAATATGCTGATTGGTTTCTTTTCCTTCACTCAAAACATTAGCACAAAAAGAAAGTGTGCACTGGAGTCTACAGAAGCAATGTGAATTTCAGGAAGTCTTCCCACAAGCTCATGACACACATTTGTACTAATTGAAGCCCCCAATTTTGACTTGCATTTCATTTTAGGTGGAATTTAGCAACCATCACAGTCTACACAAGTTTACTCCCCTGTAAGACTTTGTGGGGACGGGTCAATGCTGGAGGCAACGCTCCAGGATCGTGCCTGCCCCTGACCCCAATTTTTTTTTTTCAACATACCTGGTTGTCCTTCCAGCTCCCTGAGCCCACTTACGTTTTTTGCTAAAAACTGGAAGTGGGCTTCAGAACACGATCGCCGCTATTTAGAGCCTTGAGGAGGCAGCAGCCCTTTGGGGAGCTGGTAGGACAACCAGGTACATTGAAGAAAAGCATTTTTGGGTCTGGGGCTGACACGATCCTGCAGCGCCATCCCCAGCATTGGAGTTGGCCAACCCCCCTCCCCTTAAGGGGATATCGGCCACTTCTGGAAAAAGTGGTGGGTTGCGACCCACCACTTTGAGAAACGGAATTCTTACCTTGTGAATCTCCTGTTCTGGGATGAGGAAGAGGGCATTCCTGACTGTGGGTTGTCCCTCCCACTTAGAAGGCAGGATCGGCTTGGCTGAAATTGTCTCCTCCCCGTGGGAGGGGCCTCCCAGAACCCAGTCCAGACTGAAGAGCCGAAGAGACACCTCTCCCAAGAAAACGCGCGCCGAAGGGCGCTCAAACTGAGTGTAAAACAGGTAAAACTGGAAACAAAACCGTGTTAAACGTGGCCAAAAACAGATAGGCAACGGGAAAACACAGATAAAAGAGAACGGACATGAAAAGAACCTCATTCTAGCCCAGGAGAAGAGGAACCTCAGAAGATGCGCCACCTCCGCCCATAGAAAGGGAGAACTGACACCGGCCCCAATCCCCAAGCTGTGAAGAGGCGGGACGGAATGCCCTCTTCCTCATCCCAGAACAGGAGATTCACAAGGTAAGAATTCCGTTTCTCTGGATCGAGGAAGAGGGCATTCCTGACTGTGGGATTTACCAGAGCCGTAAAACCAGGGCGGGCAGCGAAGGGCGTGAGATCATTGTGGCAAAACTTTCTGGAGAACCCTCCTACCAAAGGAGGCCTCAGCCGAAGCCATACGGTCGACCTTATAGTGTTTAAAAAAGGTATGGGTAGAAGACCAGGTGGCCGCCTTGCAAATGTCTTCCAGCGAGACAAAACCTTCATACGCTGCCGAAGTAGCAGCTCCCCTAACGGAATGTGCCGTGATACCCAGAGGGGGATGCTTTCCAACCATCCTGTAGGCGGAAGCGATAGATGCCTTCAGCCATGAGGAAATGGCAACCGAGGATGCCCTAGAGCCCATCCGAGGGCCTTCGAAATAGAGAAAGAGGGCCGAGGATTTACGGAAACCCTTAGTACATTCGATATAAAAACGAAGCGCCCTCCGAACATCCAGGGTGTGCCATAATTTTTCCTTGGGATGCTTAGGATTAGGACAGAATGAAGGTAAGCACAGCTCCTGGGTACGATGGAACAACGAATTGACTTTGGGCACAAATTTGGGGTCCAGCCTGAGCACAACCTTGTCCCTGTGGAAGATACAGAGAGTAGGGTCTGTGGAAAGTGCCCCCAGCTCAGAGACCCTCCTGGCGCTGGTAACCGCCACCAAAAACAGGGTCTTATACGTGAGTTCCCTCAGCGGGGCAGTCGCCATAGGTTCAAAAGGAAGGTGAGGTAATGCCGAAAGTACCGTATTCAGATCCCAGGAGGGACATCTATGTACAGGTGGCGGATTGAGTAGAGACACCCCCCTCAAAAAACGTTTGACGTGTGGGTGGGATGAGATATTTATGTGAAGGGATGCACCCAGAATGCCCTGAAGCGCCGCCACCTGCCTCCGCAAGGTATTAGTTGCGAGCCCCAACTCCAGACCATCCTGAAGAAACTCAAGGATGTGCTTAATCTTAGGCTTTGTGGGAGACACCCTCCCCTTTTTACACCACTCCACAAACCTCCTCCATGTCACACAGTAAGCTCGACTAGTGGACACTCTGCGAGAAGCCAAAAGTGTGGAAACCACCCTTGAAGAGTAACCATGCCCGGTTAGGGCCGACCTTTCAACTTCCAGGCCGTGAGTCTGTAAAGAGTGGGACGTGGATGCAGGAGGGGACCCTGACGAAGGAGATCTTCCCGTGCGGGAAGGGGGCAGGGAGGTTCGACGGACAGATTGATCAGATCGGGGAACCAAGGTCTCCTGGGCCAGGAGGGCGCGATCAAAATCACCACAGATAACCCCTCCCGAATCCTGCGAAGAACCCGGGGTAGGAGAGGAATTGGGGGAAAGGCATACAGGAGACCCGGAGGCCATTGGCACTGTAACGCGTCCGTCCCCTCTGCTCCGCCTTCTAGCTGCCTTGAGTAAAACCTGGGCAGTTGAGAGTTTACCTTTGTGGCGAAGAGATCCATAACTGGATGCCCGAAGCGCTGTGTTACCATTAGGAAGACTTCCGGATGCAGCTGACACTCCTCCTCCCGGAGGGTATGCAGGCTTAGCCAATCTGCCATCACATTCCTTACCCCTGCCAGATGTTCGGCCCGGATCGACGCCAGGTTCTGTTCCGCCCAGGAGAGTAATAGCACAGCCTCCTTGTGCAATCCGGAGGATCGGGTTCCGCCCTGGCGATTTATGTAGGCCTTCGCCGAGGTGTTGTCGGTGCGGATGAGGACATGGGTGTTCAGCACCTGCTGGCGGAAAAACACTAGGGCCAACCTCACGGCCCGTAACTCCAATCTGTTCATACTGTACTGAACCTCCACCTGGGACCACGTCCCCTGCGCAAACTGCCCCAAGAGGTGCGCCCCCCAACCCCACAGACTCGCATCGGACGTGAGCACGGTCCGCTGGGGATGCAATAAAGACATGCCCTGAGCCGGGCGACCTCCCGTCACCCACCACGAAAGGGAGTCCCTGATCGAATCCGGAACCAGAACCTGCTCGTGACACTGCTGTTCTATCTGAGATTGGTAGGGCATGAGGAAACGCTGGAGCGGGCGCATGTGGAGGCGTGCCCAGGCAATCACATCCTGGCAAGACACTAGGACCCCCAGGAGTGATGCCAGAAACATGATGTCCGCAGTCTGAGAACCCCTGACCCTGTTCACCATAGAGCAGAGAGTGGCTTGTCTGTCCCGGGACAGTGACACGCTGAATTGTGCCGTGTCCATAATCAGCCCCAGGTGTTCTATGCACTGCGAGGGGGATCGGGAGCTCTTGGCCCAGTTTATCACAAACCCCAGTGATTGTAGGAGGTCCGTTGTGACCGAGAGGTCCGACAGAGCCTGGGACCGAGACGGAGATTTGACTAAGATGTCGTCCAGATAAGGATACACGTAGATTCCCTTTTGGCGCAGGAATGAGACTGGCGCTATTAGGAGTTTCGTAAAAACTCGGGGGGCTGCCGTGACCCCAAACGGCAGAGCTCGGAACTGGAGGTGGTTCCCTCCATAGCAGAAGCGAAGGAAGGCCCGATGACGCGGAAGAATGGGGACGTGGAGATACGCCTCTTGGAGATCGATAGATGTTAAGAAGTCGCCCTTGTCCAGGACTGCCACGATTGATCTCCACGTTTCCATCCTGAAGCGTCGTTTCCGGAGAGACCTGTTCAGGGATTTCAGATCCAGGATGGGTCTGAGATCCCCATTCTTTTTTGGGACTAGAAAGAGGATGGAGTAGACCCCCCTCCCCCTCTGGGATGGGGGGACCGGTTCTATCGCCCCTATCTCTAGGAGATGACGGATAGAGTTCAGCATGTTCTGATGCCTGATAGGGTCCTTTGACCTTGCCACCTTCACAAACCGGAAACACAAACACGCATCGCTGGAAATTTCCTTCCAGCGATGGGCGAAGAGCAGGAGACGGCCACCGACAGCGGCGGAGGACGTCTCTGGAGAAGAGTCATGTGGCTCGCTGTTCCTTATGTGCTTTGGCGTGGGCATTCGAGGAGGAAGCCTGGGGCTTGCTTTTGGGGAACACACGAGACTTGTTCCACCTGCTACGTTGTCTATGAGAGTCCCTGTTACGCTGGTCAGTCCTGGAGGGACGAAAAAATTGGTTCTTACTTTTCGGCGGTTCCTTAGAAACCGAGGGTAAGACTTTCCGCTTGTCCTTGTTTTCCACAAGGATATTATCCAAAGCGGAGCCAAACAGTTTCGTACCCTGGAAAGGGATACCTGCCAGTCTGACCTGCGAACCTGGATCCACAGACCACTGCCGAAGCCAAATGTTGCGGCGAGCCACAACATTGGAAGCTAGGGCCCTGGCATCCATTTGAAGGGCGTCAAAAGAAGCGTCGGCCGAAAAGGCCGCAGCAAGAGAAATCTTTTTAAGCGTATTCTTGGCCGTTTTGGACAGGCCATGCTCAGTGGCAGCGAGTTCCTCAGCCCATAAAAAGGAAGCACGTGCGAAGATGGAATTTACTGCCGAAGCACGTGCCGCCACTGAGGAGGCGTCAAAATTCCTCTTCAGGGCCGCCTCCACCCTCTTATCACAGGGGTCGCGAGGCCCCCCCTCACCTTCTGAGGGGATCACAGAGGCAGTGGCCAGGGCCGCCACCGGCGCGTCCACCACTGGAAACTTAAAGGATGCCATCACAGAATCAGAGAAGGAATAGAACTTGCTAACGAGGCGAGAGGGGTGTCTGGTTGCAGTAGGGGTACCCCACTCCGTATCGAGCACCCTCTGGAAAGCCTCAGGCAGAGGGACCGTTTCAGGCTTGATTGGTCCCTGAGGGAAAAGAACTCTGGATGACGAGCGAGCTTGTTCAGGCAGGGCCTCAAAGTTGGGGGGTGGGGCCAGGTTCAAAGATGTCACCACTTTGCTCAACATTCTGGGGAAGAGTTCGTGAGGGAAAAGGCGATCAAGTTTGGATTCCTGCGAAACATTGTCGTCCTCCCCCGACAGTTCCCCCTCCTCCTTACTGGAGTCAGGAGAAGAATAGTCCTCTGAAGAAGGAGAAGGAGACAGTTCAATAACTACATGTCTCCTGCGTTTCCTCATTGCCTTAGTCTTGGAGCCCCTCACAACTTTGCCCCTGGAAACCCTGCGTGGACGTTTGGGTTACAGTGTTTCCTCAGCTGAGGAGGCTGAAGACAGTAAAGAGAGGGGACTAGGGGACCTCCTGCGCTTGTGGCGCTGGGAGGACCTAGGCATAGCCCTTGAAACAGGTTTCAAAGCTCCCTGGACTGCCTCCTGGACAGCCCGCGCGATTTGGGCTTGAATGGCAGCGTCCAGGGGTTGCGGTTGGTTGGAGGGGCCCTCCCCCGATGCGAGAGACTCATCCCCCCCGGGGGCAGTCGCCTGGGCTACCTCAGTCATTGTCCAAAGGATCCCCCCGTCGAAATCAGCAAAGACCGCTCTTACCAGATGATCCAAACGACAGGGAGATCAATGCGCTCCCCCACAGCGCGCCGCCTCGGGGCTAAGGCCAACCGAGTGAAGGAGAAAAATCTCCGGGCCGCAGCCGCTCGGAGATCGGGGGCGAAAAGCAAGCTGTATGCGCGCGTAGAAACGGCCTCCTAGAGGTCCGCTCTACCTCCGCGTCAGCTGCCGCTCAGCGGGAGACGAAGGGCGACGCCGGCTCGGCCGCCGCCTTAGCGCCTCAGCGCGAGGTTCCTCCCTCCTGCACAAGCGCCCGAGGACGCCAACGAAAAGCGCGGGCTACGGCCTCCCGGTGCGGCGAGGCTGAGCTCTGAAGCGCTGAGGCGATTCACCCAGTTCTCCCAGCCTGACAGGAAAAGGCGGGAAAGGGTGAGAGGAGGGGAAAGAGCAAAAACAGCGAGGAGAAAGGAGAAAAATACGGAGAAAAAGGAGAGAAGACTAGGAAAAAAGGAAAGGTAATAGAGAAACTGGAAAATAAACGATTAATTTCCTATCGAAGTGTAGAGCCAGAAAAGCCTGCGACCTGTCTCTAGGAAGGCAGGATCGGACTGGGTTCTGGGAGGCCCCTCCCACGGGGAGGAGACAATTTCAGCCAAGCCGATCCTGCCTTCTAAGTGGGAGGGACAACCCACAGTCAGGAATGCCCTCTTCCTCGATCCAGAGAACCCCTTGTCTACATGTTTAGTGTCGTGCTTCAGTTTTTTGGGTGGGAGCGAGATCCATTCCACCTACGCACAAAGCCCAGAGTTTGACACCTATTAATGAACTTGCTTTTCAACCCACCTACCTAAATATATCCTGGTCTCTGTTGCTCAAAGGAAACTGATAAGAGGAATCTGGTTTTCAGATAGAAAACATTCACTAAAAAACTGAAGTTTTGTCTCAACTCCAATAGTTAGCTTCAGTGTGCAAGAAGGTATTTTTAGGTAACAGAGTGCTGCCTAATAGTTCTCTTTGATTTATATACTATGCCTATTTATATATGCCATGTCAGTAACAATCTGTGCCTACTAATGGAGTGGGGCCACTGGCAGAATGAACGTTCTGCAGAACGTCCAGCGGAAATGCCTGGATCTGGTGTGCAACGTGCTACAGTGTCACACTCATCGATGCCGTCAGCAAGCTCAATGAGGCTGCCAGCGCAGTTGCTGGTGGCTGTACATGTTCGCCAGCAGTGAGGACGTCTACCGGTGCCAGGTAAGCCAGCAGTGGGATGGGAGAGGGATGGGGGAGGGAGTGGAAGGAACGGGGCTGTTTCTGAGGAACTGGGGGCAGAAGGGGGTGGATCCAGCAGCAATGGAGCACACCGGATCTTATCCCTTCTTTTGTAAGCCTCCCTATCTCTTTTCCCTCCTTGGACATACGCCACCAAAATAGGTGGGCATATGTCCGAGCAGACCCACAGATGGCCTGATGGCTTACTTGGAGGTGCAAATGTTTTCTACTTACCTCCAGCTTGCTTTCAGGTCGCCCCCCCCCACCCCTAACCAAAGTATGCAGCACATGCCTTTTTAGCACTGCTGAATCGGCACTGGTGGTGGGGGATAAGGATTGGGCTGTAAATGTTCTATGAAAGCAAGAGTTCCCAAACAGATAAGAAGAACATTGAGATGATATCACCTTCCTTTCCTCTCCTATCCTTGCATTTTTGCAGTTTTTCTGCTTTGTGCTGTGGCAGTGCTTCTGAATGTGGATGAAGGAAGGGCCAGAAATATGTCCCCATTCTTAGACCCCAATCCTATACACACTTACCTGGGAGTAAGTCCCACTGAACGCAACAAGACTGACTTCTAAGTAGAGTGGCTGTGCCGTGAGTGGCTGCTCTTAACTAGCATTGATGATCTGTTACTGATCTGCTTGCCTAATTTTAATGAATGGTTGCAATGACAGCTGCTGAATATTTATCACTTCATTGCAACTGTTCAAACATAATATAAATATTCCGAAGACTCCTGATTAGTCCTTCTGCCCAATTGACTTCAAGCATGCAAATAATTTGGTAGTGGGAAAAGGATGGTTGGATGTCACTAACTGCATAACTGATAAAGGCATATCTAGAGCAAGAGTACAGCGAGACATTATTAAAGCAACCTTTGGGGAACATTTAACATAGGAGATGGACCAACAGAGGTCAGTGATGGAGAGGAGGAAATCTCAGACCAGCGCACTTTTTTGAATGTGGAAGTTCAGTATTAGTATTGTCTACATTACTGAGTAAAGACTGGAATATTTCAGAAAGCTAAATTTATGCTTCCCTGAACCAGCAGACGAAATTTTAGAGGATTTTTAATGAAATCGCTTTCTGACCCACCTGCCTAAATATATCCTGGTCTCTATTGCTCAAAGGAAATTGATAAGAATAATCTGGTTTTCAGATAGATAAAACCTAATTCAAAGTTCTGTTTGATCTAGCCAGGCTTTTTAGACCAGACATCAAAATCCACATGCAGCTTTTGATCTAACCTGTTATTTTAGGCATTACGGCAAGAGCAAGCAATAATGGCTGTTGATTACAGCTGATCAGTTGATTGGAATTTGAGGAGAATGTCATGCAATATATCAAGGGGCTGCCTGCAGCCCATTCATGAAACTGGTTTTAACAAACCTGAGCTTGCCCACCCAGCTGGGCTGAGGAATTTCCTTTTGACAGGTGAAGAAAATATCATTAATTTATTTCATTCTCGTTGTCAAGCCCACAGCATTGGAGACTATAGTGAGCTTTATGTCTGGGGCCGTTTACATTCTGTGACAATTTTCCTGTGCTAAATTAAACCTACGCTAGCGTCGAACACAGCAGCACTGGAAATGACCCTTTCTGACTTAAAGTTTCTCATGTGTCTAATAATCTTGTTATCTCTGCTAGCAAGCAGCTGCAGTAAATGTGATCTAAGACATAATTTGACCAATAGACAACTGAATCCTAAAAAAAGTCATCCTTCATAGAAATCTTAACAAAAACTGACCCCAGAGTCCAATTTTGCCATTCCTGCTTGGGCAAAAAAAATCCCATGGTAATTTTTAGCAGAAAAGCACACCAGGCAGGCCTTACTTTTTGTGTGGCCTATATAGACAGGATACCTAAGCGCTTCACTATCAGTAGCGCAAAATACAAGAATGTGGCCATCATTTTAAGGATGGCCAGCTGAGACACTAAGGACTAATGCACACAGACTCATTCTCTGGTGCCCTGCTTGGGCCTGATCTTGCTTTGGCAAGCTGAACCCCATTGAACTTCTGAATCTGCCTCAGATCACTGGTCAACCAAACAGAAAGGCCGTTCTGAACTGCACAGGATATTGTGTACGCCCTCGAATGCAGGCACAGCGACAGCTGACCAGCAGGGACATCGTAGCCCCAGCTCCGCCAGTGGACACACCACAGATGCAATGCAATACTACTGCTAAATGCCCCTGCTAAATGGGCAAAGAGGCACTTTTCCAAGTGGTGCTCATCTTATATTTAGCAGGGGAGAGTAACTGTCCCTCTTCATTCCAGCATACCGTCTTTTCCAGTGGCTGGTGTTTCTTCTGCATCTTTTTAGATTGGGAGCCATTTAGTTATTTGATTTTGTCGTTAAAACGTTTTGCGCATGTGCAAAACAAAGATAAACAGCGCGGCGCGGCAGTCGGCCTTCAGAAAGCCCCGGCCACCGGTCGAGGTGGACGCTCCGGGGCTTTCTCCGACTCCGAAGCCGGGGGAGAAGGCCACGGACCGCCCGCGGAAGCCGGGTCGTCCCCCTGGAGCGGTGCCTCCCCGGAGCGGCGACGCCCCCCGGAGCGGCAACGCCCTTTTGGGGCGGCGCAGCAGCGAGTGCTCCAGGCAGCACTCGCTGCTGCTACGCCTCTGCCCACAAACAATGGACAGGAAAGAATCTCATGCTGCAACTTATTGATGCCGCATATCTGCTTCATGTATAAGGCAGACACAATGTATAAGGCAGACAGTTGTGGGGGGGAAAGGGGGTGGGGCAACGGGATCGGGCCTGGGATGGGGCGTGATCAGCTACGCCAGTGCATGTCGTATCCTATCTCTTGGCCTGATCCGCCAACACGGATCAACACGGACTTGCGCCAGCAATATCGCTGGTGCAGGTCGTCCGAGTTGATCCATTGCGCTTGCTGGGGCTTACCCCAGGAAAAGGGAACAAGTGTAATTATGTTCTTAATTCTCTAAATGTAGTATGCTTCACATTTCCTTTAACTGAAAACTGTTAGTTTAACTAAACTGCACCTACTGGTTAAAGTGAATTATTTTCTTGGTGGTGTCATTTTAATTATGTTGATGAGCTTCCCTTTTTTCTTAATTTTATTAAGTATCATATCTGAAAATGTTCTGTAGTTCTAGGATGACTAAACTTAGTTGTTAACTGCAGAAAGCTAGGAACACGATATGCTGAAGATTCAACTCATTAAGCTTTAATGTTACTAATGCTCTTAACACTAATTACCCGTTCATTAAGTTGATTGTCTTAGCAGAAAATCTGGGTCCACTTCTCTGCTGGATCATCACATTAATTTACATGTTCTATGAAAGGGAGAAACAACAGAGATTAACAAAGTTAATTCGAAAATACTTTAGAGGATATGACACAGTTAAACATCTTTATTGATGGGAAATTGCTTAACTCTATGCCATTGGTACTAACACCAAATGTTACTGTTTCAGATACTGTCAGCATAGACAAATTAATCTACCCATTAATCAAATATACTATTATGAGTTTATTATGTCTTGAGAATACAATGGTACAGAGTTAAATCCATCAAATGCTAGAGGCAGCATACACGAGACAATTGTACTTCCACTGGAATATAAAGTCCTCATGAATTTTGCAGAAAAGATCCATAGGGCTGTACGATCCCAAGCATCCCACTGTTTGACCTGAAATGGAGTCAAGCTTTCGTGAAGCTCAAAAGCTCATGCCTTTGGAAATCATCCATTCAATTCCTCACAAAGGCTCAAATGTACCTACAAAAGGCTGAACCCTTGTTAGCCCTGATGTCTCGCAAAGGTTCACAACAGTTTGAATGAAAAAGAACCTTTGTGAGTGGCCAAGTCACTCGCAAAGGTTTAAACTTTTGCAGGTACATTGTGCTCATCTTAATTCTGCTTGCCAACATTAGAGCAGGGGAGTTCAGTATTTTGAGCCCTCCTGGTAGAATGCTCGCAACATCTCTGATGAGCAGAAGTTCAGATTCATGAATTGTTTTTGTTCATAGCATTCATGCAAAATATATGAGGATTTTGAATTCTTATATACAGCTCAATCCTACCTAAATCCCAACACAGCGATACAGCAGCACCGGTATGGCTTCCGCTGCATCATGCAGAGGATTTTCAGCTGCTGGAGGTCTCCTTGGGGTAAGGGGACATTTGTCCCCTTGCCCTGGGATATACCCCAGCAACCGCTATAGGCAACTTGCACCTGCAATTTTGCTGGTGCAAGTCTGCATTGCTCCGTGTGTGTGTGTGTGTGTGTGTGTGTGTGTGTGTGTGTGTGTGTGTGTGTGTGTGTGTGTGTGTGTGTGTGTGTGTCTGTGTCTGTGTCTGTGTCTGTGTCTGTGTCTGTGTCTGTGTCTGTGTCTGTGTCTGTGTGTCTATTATGATATAAGGCTCATGTTCCTGGACACACATGGACACACTAATAGCGGAACATCTATGTCTACGAACACATAATGAGCTAGGGTAGACAATTATTCTTATTTTTCCTGTGGAATGAGATTATGTAATGCTGAAAGAAAGTATAATCAAACACAGTTACTGGAAAGTAGTAACAATATCATATGATCTACAGACTTCTGTTCATTATTTACACAAGAAGATTACTTTTTAGCTTAAGTTAAGAATTACCATGTTTTTAAAGAACAAATGAAGCTGATTTGAACACATTGTAAATGTGCAGAAGGTGCATAATAGCAAAGGACAGAACCAGCCCAAGACTTCTTGGTACTTCAGATTGTGTGCCAAATGCTGCCCCCTCACCCAGCTGCCACCGCCAGTCTTCCTCCTGGGGGGGGGGAGGGAGAGAGAAAGAATGGTGGGGTGATGGGGAGACATGCAGATGCCCCCCACCAATCCATCAGCCAAGGCCCCCTCAGATGGCCTCAGGGACAAGCCAACCCTGCAAAAGGAGGCATTTGCGATATAAGAGCCTCAGTAAGGAATGAATGACTTCCTGGCTTTCTATTGTCTTTTAAAAAGCAATTGTTACACTTACAATAGAAATAGTACTATTATTAATAGTAATAATATTAATTTGTCTATAGATTTTGGTATAAATTTATGATAAAAAATGTTAAACGTTTTCTCCTAAGCTGACATCTTTTTATTATTATTATCATAATTTTGACTGAGATAAGATCAAACCTGTCACTTGAATTGTTCTATTTAAATACCATTCCCATCGAATTTTAGATTGACCTTCTGCCATGTTCAATTTGATCCAGATTTTAAATATTTTAGACACTCGTCCTTTGACCTTTATTTATCCTTTTAACATCTGTTCAGTTGAAGAATATCTGTGTTTCTGCTGCGTCACTCTGAGCCACGTGAGATGTGACACGGGAGTTCTGTAATGCGCACACACACAAGCTGCCCCATGCAGCTGCTTTGGAGACTGAGAAAGGGGTGCTTTGGGAGAAGGCGATTCCTCCAATCTAAATTGCCCTCCTCCCAATCTGCTATTAGCCACAGAAGGGAAAAAGACAGGCAGAGCATCTTTACCTGATGTCCCCTTGCCCTCCAGAGTTTATAGCAGCTTTGCAGGAGGGGTGATTTCGATTAGGGACAGAGCAAGGGAAGAAAGGGTTAAAAACTCTCTCCAAGTGTATTATTTCCCAATCATCAAAAGAGCTGTGTGGGGCTGCCAATTAGTAAAATTAAAACTATGGGTAATCCTAATCACAGCTCTCCAGCGTCAAGCCTAGTTTATGTGTCTAGTCAGAAACATACCCATATAAAGAACTGTAAGTACTGCACAACAGAAGGCCTTTCATTTGCCCTTGTGACAAGTTCAACATCTCAGAATGAGGATCACATGTTGCCCATGTACCAGACTGGACAATCTGGACAAAATCTTTTAGCACAGAGGACCTCATTGTCTCTCTTGATCCAGATTCACCAGGATTTAGCCGTCATTGCCCAGTGGGTACCAGGGATTCCTGTGGTCCCACATGCTCCCCCGTATGGTATGGAGGGGGGGCCGTTCATCCCAGGGCCATCGATATTGCTAGGAGGAAGGTAAATGCCTACCTGGGGCAGTTAATGCGGAACAGCGGAGCTATCGCGGCACACCCCCGCATCAGGTATGATGCGGTGGAGCTGTTCCGGGGGGGGGGGATGGTGTGCACCTCTCTGATCTGGGTACGGAGTTTTTTCCTGCAGGACCTGCAGAGTGCTTTACTTAATGCTCTGATCCGGTGGGGCTGGGCGTTCAAGCGCTAGGCTGGTCGCCCATTGTAACAGGAGGCGTGCAGGTAAGGGTAGGTAAGGATTGACAGGGATGGGCGTGAGCCACGACCACTCATTAACGACGCTTGCACGGGTTGGTGAGGCAGGGTGGCAAGCTACCTGGCTGGAGCAGGGGAGGCCCATCAATGGCTTGGCTAGTATGGGTCTCAAAACCTGCTCCGCTGTCTCAGCCCTGGGCTGTGTCCGGGGGGGCCTGGAGCCGGGGTGTTTGATGCCAAAACAAGCAGGGGGAGGAAGATGGCTAGGCCCATTTCCCCTGACCAGTGCCCGCACGCCTTTGGGGGGGTTAGTTTACCCCCAACGTTTGCCTCTGCAGGTTTTACTGTAAATAATAAATAAAGTGACCATCTCTCCAAGAAGTGACTTGTCTCATGTCTTCCTTGGGGGGTGTAAGGATAAAGCCTGCATCCTCTCTTATTAGGTCAAATTGAAGATGATGTAGTCAAAGCAGTCGCTTTTGGGTGCTATTTTAGCTGACAGTTCCAACCACAGACTGACCAATCAAAAAACAAGACAGTAAAAAGGCAATTCAGCACAATATGAGACAGAAGTTTAGACAAATAGAAATACTGACTAGAAAGAGGTTAAGCCTCAAAAAGATCTTGTGAATACTCTCAAAATTCTTTAGATGGTTTATCTGGGGAGGAACCCCCAAATTCATGTTCGGTTTTATCCTAAGTTTGGATAGTCATGACTAAGACTTGCAAATTCTATACACAATTTGCAAGGCTTGCAAATTCTATATACAATTACCGAGGAGTAAGTCCCATTGAACTCAGTGGGGCTTACTTCTAAGTAGATATGCCTAGGATTGCACTGAAAGGCAGTTAGTTGATTTCAATTGGACACTCATGACTAATTAAACTCAGGACACAACCTGTTGCTGAAAACAGCTTTGGATGGCTGTGAGTTAGCTCAGAGGCCCCGAAAGGAATTACAAAACATAGTCTTAAGAGAGAAGAGAGAACTGCATAGAATCTTTTATTCCATTTTGAAATATTAGCATGGCCATGGGTCCCAGCAATACGAATTGGATCAGAGCTGGAACAACGTACAGAATGTTAGAAGCCCTTTTATACCTTCATTCAATGCATATGCAAAAGGACAGGATACAAGTCAAATTTCAGCAGGAATTACATCACAAGCTTGCCTACGTGCCATTAGAGACAAAACCCAAGCAAAAATCCCTCCTCCCCTTGGAGTGCGTCTTTAGCTAACCCTAACAAACAGGACGAGGGTCTGTGTGTGATGTTCCTGAAGCAGCTTTTCCCATAGAAGAGACAAGCTGATTTCTTATCTCCATAGCCCACTCCTTCCTGGGCTCTTTGTCTCCCAAATAACAGGAAAAGGGGAGGGGGAGTTGAGGTAAGGCTGAGAGTGAGATACTTACAAAATCCCATAGCCCATAGTTCAGGGTTCAGGCTTTGTGTCAAGATGGCGAGAGAGGCCTAGCTTCAGACAGAAGCCTTCTACGGCTACAAACCCACCCACTGTATTTCACTTTTGTCAAAATGTTGGTGGTAACTTCAGTTCTTCGGTCTACACAGGCTTGATCAGTACAACTGCAAAATTGAGTTGCAGTTAAATTGACAAAATAAACTCTTTTTACATAATTAAACGTTGCCCACATAAACAGTAAAAACATTGCCCACGTAAACAATAAATGATTAAACATTGCCCACATAAAAATAAACAGTAATCATACTGTTGATCTGATGTATTGATTGTGACCTCTATACACAGCTGATCCACAGTCTCTGTGAAATAAACCTGCTCATTGCATGGAAGTTGGAAACGGGGCCTAATCCTACTCCCCCTTCCACTGCATGATTATCCATTCATTTGTGGTCGCTTGATCAGCGGCTGTAGACATTTAAAATGAATGGTGCTGATACCAAGGCTTGTTTGGCAAAAGATTGTTGCACACTTGGGAGCTAAGATCCTCTTGGTTTGTCATTTCTCATGGGTTTAAAGGCCCATAACAACAAGAAATCGGCTTGAAAAGTGAGCAGAAACACTGACCAGATGGAGGCCTTCATCTTCAGGTTCCGTCACTCTACCCTGACAGGATTTTGCTGCCTTTGGAGGTAAAGATTCATTAGAGTGGAATTGGCTGACTTTACAAAGAAGTGCCTGCTAAATTGCCAGGGTGTCAAAATTTCTTCTCATATCATAATTACAAGCAGTCAGTGGAGTGTGTAATTAGCAAGTGAGGCAAAGAAGGATATTTCTAGAACAAGCAGTAGTTATTTCCTGCTGCTAGCCGCCATTCCTCTGGAGCAGAAGTCTGGCCTTTTCAATATGTGTATGTTCTAGACTTTTACACTGGGTATATTTGAATGCATATAGTCTTGTTCTTAAATACTGCCCTGAACACTGGGTGACCCAGGTAAAAAGGAAACAAACACAAAATACAGGCATAATTTAAGTCCCAGTGCAAAGCACAAGTGTGATCTTCTAGAACCCACACTTTAGGGACCTGCACAGAAAGAGCCGTGTGGGTAAGGAGTCACGTGAGCGGAGCCTGTGGGGGGTGGTCCTCTTCTGATAACAGCCTGCTTTGCCCAGACACAAGAATTTAAAGATGTTTCAAGAATTGAAACTAAGCCCCTCTTCGTGCAAAGAGGTTGTTTTAGCACTGAGCTGTGAGGGAAGGCTATTCCTGATCTTGAAATATGTTAGTTGTGCCACCAAAGTGCCAGGAGCAGACCGTGTTTCCAAATATCAGTAGATAGCTGTAGAGTCATTTCCTTGGTGTTATGCATAATACATCGAATAACTCCATGAACATGGCCAACCAGGCTGCTAAAAATAGCTGGGAAACCAAGTGTTTGTGGCCTTGAAAATATTCCTAGTGGTGCCTACTAGTGATTTTACTCACTCAGTCACACACACTCACTCACTCACTCACTCACTCACTCACTCACGAGAGAGAGAGAGAGAGAGAGAGAGAGAATGAATTTGCTAGTTTCTGCAGACCAATACATTACAGCAAAGAATTATTTTTCCAGTGAATATCAACTTTTGTTCCCAGGCTTATGGCGCAGTCCTGCCTAATACAGCACCGCCGACGAAGCAAAGGTTCAGCACCGGGCAGCGTGAGGGTGTGGGGATTGGGCCTCCGGGCCCAGGAGAGGGGCGGTGGATATTGGCAGTGCACTCTGCCAATATCCAAAGCCCCTTCCCAGGTCAGGGAAGCCATACATGGCCTCCCCGGATTTTGCGGGCTAACATCCGAGGCCCATTGGGGTCGCTGGGGCTGACACTGGGGGAAAGGGACAAGTGTCCATGCCCCAGTTCAGCTGGCATGGCCCTGATCCTGCTTAGGATTCACCACAGTGCGCAAAGCGGCGGATGTTACACAGGATTGGGCTGCCCGGGATACATTTGAATATAATGATCAAGAATTCCCTGCCTAGCAGTTAGAAACAGTTCTCTGCCCCCAACACTGCTTCATGTTTAAGGCCTGTTTTACACATTAAGTTTTTTAAAGTGTACACCTACAAATGTAACGTGTGAACGCAACAACCAAGTTCTTGCAGGAGCATGTATCATACAGGTACATTTCAGAATGCCAGGAATGGCTGCAGCTTTTTGTCAAAATCTTGGCAAAACCAGGATTGTGGCTCTAAAGCTACCATAAAAAGAGCCAAAATGATCTTAGCGATGAGAGAAATGCACTCTTTCCATGCTCAGAAGCACCTTGTTCTATGATTGCATCATGCATTTCAGATGGAATCCTGACATACGTTTTAGAGTGGAGTTGGCTCCAAAATGCAGGGGGGGAAAACCTTTTAAAAAAGGTTACAATCTCACCAAAGTGCAACACATTTAGGTCTCACATCTCTATAGAAGAGATTTCACCATGTGTTTTAATTCTGACTGAAATCCATGGGATTTTCCTTTGTGTTTCCCCTTTAGCGGTTGGCTCTCTCTAGTTCATGCCTGCACCATGTGAAGAAGTCTAAATACATAAAATTGCAACTGTGGATGGGGCAGGAGGGAGGACTAGGGACACATAGCTGCAAAATACATGCTTCCTGGCAAGTGTTTATTGCTGAATGCTTGTGACTGGAAATATGTGTTTCCCTCACTTTGTTACCTTGGAAACTAGAGAATTGGTTCTGAGCAGGAAAGTTTAGGTGTGTCCACATTGAAATGCATTAATATCATCACCATCATTGAATCATAGAGTTGGAAGGGTCCTTCAAGGTCATCTAGTTCAACCCCCTGCTTGAAGCATGAAAATCCTCTCCAAAGCATCTCCAGAAGCTGACTATCAAGCCTCTGCTTGAAGACCCATGATGACCCATTGCCCGACCCAAAGCCCCCACCAAAACTGCCCCAACCCACTACTGTCCAAAAAAAACCCCAACCCCCCCAAAAAACTGCCGAAGCCAACGATCCAGCCCCCTACTTTTCATGTTGCTCTTTCCTCTCACAGTCCCTTTAAACAAATCAGGAAGTGAGGGGCACACTGGGAGCGCTCCCAGAGTGTTCCACATTTCCTGTTTTTCTTAAAAGGATCAAGGAGGCCAGGATGGTGTAGTGGTTTGGGAGTTGGACTTAGACCTGGAAGATCCAGGTTCAAATCCCCACTCAGCCACGAAGCTTCCTGGGTGACCTTGGGCCAGTCACTATCTCTCAGCCCCACCTAACTCACAGGGTTGTTGTGAGGACAAAAGAAGGGGAGGAAATATGTACACCACTCTGAGCTCCTTGGAGGAAGGGTGGTATAAAAATGTGAAAAATAAATAAAAATAAATAAAATGTAAGGAAGGAGCAACATGAAGAAGTAGAGGGCTGGAACATTATCTTCTAATCCACTTCACACTTGCTTTTATTGAGCAGAAAGTGGATTGGAGCAGCTCCGTCCACCGTGGGCTGGAGGGAGGCGGCTGCAGACCTGGCGTGAAAGTCTGTCCACCATTCCCCCCAAGACGTGCAGGTTGACGCAAGCTGCATCAGTCATGTCATACATGGGCCAGCCACAATTACCATTATTAAATTATAGGTCACAATTTCTGCACTCGAAGTAGTGGACAGCAATACAAAATACAATAACATCAGTTTTAGAACATTACAAAACAGTGTGACAACCACAGCACGCACGCACGCACGCACACACACACAAACACAAAAGTTACACTACTGCTCCAAATGCCAATAGGAAAAAAGTGTGTTTTACACCTAGCATGCTACCAAAGAAACATTGCAGACATCAAAAATTCCATCACCTGGCATACCCAAAGAAGAAGGCCCTGTTTCTAGCCACAATCATTCTTACCTCTCCCATGCAAAAAGTATATTCTGCATCCAGAAAACCAGCAAGTCAGGGAGTGGTCTGCAATAAACTGTTCCTTTAAAGAGCTCATTTCCTACATGCAGTGGGGGTAGATGGGGAACCATCCTACAATATGATCCCAGACCTGCAATCTGGAGTGGAGCAGTCCTGAATTCTACTACCTCAGCTTAGTGCAGCACTCTGCACAATATGCAGATTGGGTCCTCCTCTTCTTGGTCACAGCTGGACTCATTTTATTGCCTTCATTTCCCCCTACATTGCAAGTTGTCAGTTTGTTTGTTTGTTTGTTTTTCTTCAAGCTCAGCCTCAATGCTAGTTAGTGTGGAAATGTTTAATTTGCATATATTTCATTGCATTGCTATGCAAATGAGAAATATGTATTTCTCTCCCGAGATATCCAGCAGGAACTGTCCTATGTCAGCGTAGGAGAATGTGGTGGATGAAATGCCGCTGTTAAGGAAGGGAAATACCTTCCTAATATATTATCTCTATATTGTCCATTTCATACTAGATGAGTAACGCAGTCTCTCAAGAGGGCTGGTGACATGAGAACTTCACATCCTTGTGTAATGAATGCCATATTCAATGAATCGTCCAGCAATTCAGTTAAAGTCCAAAAAGAACACATTTGTAAACTGTAAATAACATGATCAGCGAGTATATTATACCCCATGGCTGGCCCATCCATGAAGTGAAGGTTTGGGAGGTAGATTGGGGACAGCAGTGAACAGACACCCATCACCTCCCTCCCAATCCTACTGGTCCAAATGGTCAACGGAGGTGGCCCTCTAACTTCGCTCGTCCCTCCAAGCAGACACAGCAGACAAAGCAGGAAATGTGGAGCACACTGTGAGGAAGGAGAAAGGTGAGAGAGCAGTGGGCCACCTTGCTGTGCTCTGAGGATCAGAATGCAGTGATCCTCTCCCCCCCCCCCACTTCCTCTGTGTGGGCTTGTTAAACAAAGCAGGAAGTACAGAGCATGCTGGAAGCACTCCCAGCATGCTACTCATTTCCTGTTTAGTTTAAAGAGACTGAGCGATGGAAGAAGCAAGGTAAGAAGTGCACAGGTTCTTTGGGGGGGGGCTCAGTGGCAAGGGGAGGGCAGCAATATTGGCTGTTTTAGGCAGCCCAGTAGCTTCAGCCAGCTCTGGTATGTCCTAAATTACGTATTTAGGTTTACAGCCTGCTCCTATTTCCAAGGGCTCAGATTGGGTATAAATACTGTACAGTATGATGTCTTGTTCTAAAGGTCCTCCGATCTTTGGCTGCTGTTCCATACAGAATTATGTTACATTTGTTGGTATGTAAGCAGGGGCAGAACAACCCAGAATGTCACCAGATGACATCTTGGGTCCATTGCCGCCGCCGCCTCCTGCACTATATATTTTTTTAAAAGCCCTTTACCGTGCTCCTCACATGGTTTCTTCAACTGCAGAAGAGCAGAATGAAGGAGCTCCTTCATTCGCACGGTCCCTGTAAATCAAACCGGAAGTCCCGCTCTTCTGCAACTGAAGAAACTGCATGAGGAGCATGGCAAGGAGGTGGGTGATCAGCTTTCTGCTAGCTTTTAGTGGGCAGAATGCAGACCAATGCGGCTTGTGTCCAAAAGGGCTTTAAAATTTTTTGTTTTTAAACAACGAAACCGGGACTTGTTATTGTTCATTTGTCCTCCTATCCTACTGGTCCTCCAAAGAGCACAGGGTGGCAAATCCTCCCTCTCATTATATCCCCACAGCAACCCCATAAGATAGGTTGGGCTAAGAGAGAGTAACCAGCCCAAGAACATGCAGTGAGTTTCATGGCTGAGTTAGGATTTGAACATAAATCTCCTTACTAGTAGCCTGACCCTCTAACCACTATACCACACTGCCTCTCATTCTTGAGAATCTGCCATAGTCGTCATCTAATGTGATGAAGGCCATAGCTGAACTGTGCAGATATAAGAAATGATTATTAAAAATCTGATAAAAATTCAAACAAAAAATGAATAAGCCCCCCAAAAGTTGAATCTGCTTTCCCAAGTCAGGGCACTGATTTGTCTACCCAAGTGTTTACTACCCTGACTGTCACCAAGGCCATCCCAGCGTTGCGACCCAAGATCACAAAGCTCTTGCTCTTTCATTGAACTCTAGCCCCTTCTGCATTTGCTGGATTTGTTACAAAGACGAACCAAGGGGATGATGTAAGCATCTTTCAGAAAGAGACATTGAAGCATGTGCCTGCATTTCCCCACTGACATCAATGAGACTTTTTTTTCACTGTGATTGGATTATACCCAATGTTTCTAGATATTTTACTTTAATTAATATTCACACGTGGCATAAACATAGGAAGAGGCTACTGTAACGAATAGATTTAATTAAAACAGCTCTCACCACTCCATTAAAACTATGGGTCTTTTGTACCCTTAACAATGCTGATAGATACAAGTGTACAGAATAACAGACTAACATTTGGCTGCATTTCTCCATGACATGCTTTTCTGTGTATTCATGAATAAGTAATACTGACAATTTGGTGAATGACTGACATGTCGTAAATTATACATGTAGGAGCCGGCAATCTCTGTACAAGGATGTTTTCTACCCTGTGTTTTCCAGTTATTTTGGGTGACACAGTAAATCAAAATCACTTTCATTCATTTTCAATGACTTTTGTATGGGACTTTCTGGGTCTGATCCATATTAAAGGTTTTCTATATCTCTTAAGGACAATGGAAGATGAACAGTCAGAAAGTGTGCCTGTTGTATTGTGGAAGGGATGAATAGGCTATTTTTTTTTAAATGACCCTGACTGCATAATGACCCCCAAGGGTAAGGGGCATCAATCACTGCTAGGTCACAAGAGCAGCATTTGGAGAAGCCAACAAAAAACATGGCGGACTTCCATAGATGGTACCAGCTTAGCTCAGTTCAACTCAGATCAGTGATGGCTGGCAGTAGTTTTCCAACGTTTCAGACAGAGAAGGTTCTTTCCCCAACCCTGCCTGGAGATACGACTTCTGAACATGGAGCCTTCTGCATGCACTCTATTGCTGAGCTACAGTTCCTGTGCTCTGCTTAGACAAAGCCAATACTCACCACTCTCCTCTCCCAGCTCCATCTGTAGCAGTGACATTGATTAACTATTCAAGAAGCATTTGGTTTGGTTTCTCCCTGAAGACATTTCCAGGGCTGTCTTCTTGCTCTTGTTTAGGAAATCCATGAAGCTTAAGTTCCCCAAAGAGAAGTCAGACTACATCTAGTAATAACAACAACAAAAATAATTATAGAAATGTTATGTTGCTGGTTGCTGATGGACAGAACTTGTTCAGTTTAAGCCACTTGTTAACACGGATGAGTGGTGTGTAGAGCATCAGTTTAAAGTTCTTCTGGATAAAGAAGTAGGAAAAATGTATGAATCACCTCCTCACTGCTTGTGCTACTTTTAGTTCGACACACTGTTTCAAGAAGATGCAAGCCAGTCACCTGTTTCTCAAACCTAAAGGCTACATGACATATAATACCTTGATACCACAATTGTCCAGTTTCCCATGCAGATTCAGTCTTCCTTTCATTTTGATGCTTCCCTGTTGTTCCTACCTATCCGCCCGCCCGCACTTGGCATCAGAGCTCTGTTGAGTTGAGCACTGGCCCACTACCATCAGAGTGACCCCCTGACCTGGCTGATCCCTGAACTCTCAGTAACAGTTGTGGGGTAGCATTCAGTGCACCATTCAGAGCAGGTACAGGTGGGCCCCCATATCCACTGATTCGCTATTCACGGTTTCAGTTATCCACGGATCGCAGGGACACCCCCCCCCCCAAGCTTTTACTTTTTTCCCAGTAAGTTTCATTTGTTCCTTAAATAAACAGGAGAAGCAGCCTCTGGCTGCTTACTGCAGGCAAGTAGAACGAGTCCTAGAGAGGCTCTGCAAGGTTAACAGAAACCTTGCAGAGCCTCTCTAGGACTTCGTCTCATTCTACTTGCCTGCAATGGAGGCTGCTTCTCTGTTTGTTTTTAAGGAAAAAACAAAGCTTGCTGAAAGAAAAATAAGAGCTGGGGAGGGCACACACACCTGCCTGCCGTGGAGGCAGGGCGGGGGGCCCTCAGGAAACCATGGAGGGAGTGTTCGCTCCTATCCACAGTTTCATGTATCCATGGAGGGGCCTGGAACATATCCCCAGCGGATATGGGGGGGGGAGTACTGTACGGACTACCATGGAGAGCCCAAGGCTTTACACCCCAGGACCCCCAGGAACTTGGTGCTGACACTACCCTTTCTTCCTCCTCCTTGTTTTCTTCATTTCCACCAATGCTGCTGCCACCAAAACAGCTAAATTGGACAATAGCCATGACAGTGCCCAAACCCAGCTTTCCACGTTTCTATCAAATAACTTCACAGACTCATCTCCCAAGTGGCAATTCGTATAGTTGCTATGATTTTGTTTTGAATTGTCATAATTGTCTTGTGCAATGATAGTTGGAAGACAAGAGAGTTACCATACAAGGAAATAAGACCAGGGAGCATGCTAAGGGGAAGAAGGAATATAAATATAACAAATAAAACAAATACACAGTGCCATACCACTGAGCTTTCAAAATAAACCTTCCCAAGTATATTTTAATATTGGATAATCCTGCCAAGCTGATCTTAAAAGTATTTTAAGAGAAACACACACAAGGAATCAGAGTACTATCTACTGAATTGTCCCTATAGTCGAGAATAAGGTAGCTGTATTTTATTGATCAGATTTCCCCATTCATTCTCTTCTTCTCCCACATTCCCCCACTAGTCAGTTTATGTTTTCCTTCCTTCTTTTTATCTCTCCAGAAGAAACGTTTTGCTTGCAGTAAAGCTCCAAAACAGCTGTCTTCTTTCCCCCCCCAGGTGTTCAACACATGCGCAAAACTATTTTAAATCAATACATCTTCAATTAATCATCTTGTGCCAGAAGATTAAAAATCATCAAGCCAATCTAGCAGCACATTGTTCACAGTAGCCTGTATACAGGATAGAGGATCAATGCCCCCTATTGTTGGAAACAACCTAGAAAATATCAGCTCCTTTCCTGTAACCTTTTAAAAGGGGGTAATTTTTTATTGTAACCTTTTTAGTTCCCCCCCCCCAGAGGCTCTAAGTGCAGTTTGCATGTACCAAATGGCATGCTTCATCTAACCACCAGCTCATTAAGCCGCCAAGCACATTTTTGCCATGATAGCAGGGCTGTAGCACTGCCTGCTACCCTCACCCCCCTCGCACAAAGCAGCAAACACAAAGCCATGTGTACATTTCCTTTCTAATGTGAACATGTGTGGCTGGCGGTCCAGCTGGCAGAGGCACAACTCCTGTGACTTGACAACACTTTTGAAAGGGCAGCAAATACACCTGCGCCTTAAGTGACAGGCTGACCCATACGTTCTGATGCATAACAATTGCTGTTTTTTTCTTATTGCTATTGCTTGATCAATTTTCAGAATGCCGTCCTTCCTTGGATGTTTGCTGGGGTCACTCTGATTTGGTGCAGTTGTCCCACTGAGGGCCAGGAAGGAATTTTTGTCTGAATTACCAGATAGGCTTCAGGGGAGCCAGATTTTTCCCCTTCCCTGGGGTGACTCTCTTGTTATCGGTGGTTTGGCTATTGATTAGTTTTTAATGTTCAATTTTACAGGTCACAACTTTGTGGAAAATGACCAGTTTGAAGAGAAAGTGGGTAACAGCAGAGCAAGAAGAATAAAAGAACATAGGAGCTGTGCTTCTTTCATAGATGGAACAGCTCTGGAAAGGAGAATAAGCTAGATCAGGGGTTCTCAACCCCTTCCCGGCTGAGTACCACCTCCGGTGCCACTCTCCTGCTGTGTACCATCGGAAGTGACTGCCGATGTAATCATCGCCAGTTATTTCCGGGTTTTCAGGTTTTCGGAGGCCAGAGAACACAGGTAGGAGACTCTGGGTGGGTGGTGGGAGGACCCTTCTCAGTGTTCCCAAGAGGCTCGGCCAAAGACAGGAGCCTCTCGGGAACAAAAGCTTAAGCATGCTGCTGAAAACGCTGCATTGGAGCGGGGTTCCAATGGTCCAGCGGTCAGAGTACCACCAGCAATTGGCTGAAGCACCACTGGTGGTACTAGTACCACTGGTTGAGAACCCCTGAGCTAGATCAGCATTTCTCAAACTGTGGGTAGCAACCCAGTCCTGAGGTGGGTTCTGAGTTGGGCCCACCTGCCCGTCCTTGCCTTCATTTAGCTTCAAATTGGAGCCAACCGGAAGCTGTGACTCACCATGTCCTGCCGCTCCTGCATCACGCCCGGCCTGGGATGGTCTCCACTGGCCTTTACAGGCCTCAAGACCAGGAGGCCTCCGGAAGCAACCGGAAAGTGACTTTCATTTTACTTCCGGGTTTGCGGAAGTAACTCCTGGTTGCTTTCTGAAGCCTGCACAAGGTGGACATTGGGGCTCTCCACTTGGAAGCAGGTGGGTCACGGTTGGGGAGGGGTTGAGAACCCCTGTTCTAGGGAGTTAAAACTGTCCATAAAATAGGGGAACAGGGAAAAATGCAGGGGATTAATCACAAGTTGTATTTCCCTACAGTGACTCCATGCAGGCATTCAAGGAAATGCACATAGATGCACTCAACCTCCATTCACTCACCTGGAGATGTTGTGCAAATAGGCCTTTAGTCTTAATGCTTCCATCTTAGTCCTCTTCCCTTATCTCTCCCCCCCTCCCCAATTCTCCTGCTTTTTCCAGGAGTCGCTACATTTTTTGAAGTGAATGCTTTGTGAATGAACGTCTCTTGTTTATCCCTCACACAAAAGCCAAGCGGTTGATCAGCATTACCTCAGATGACACATCCCAGGAAATCAAATGGTTCTTGATGGACTATTGGGACAGGCTGCCATGAATTGCCTGATGCATAATTTATAGCCTCTCTCTCTCTCTCTCTCTCTCTCTCTCTCTCTCTCTCTCTCTCCCTCTCAACTCACAGAAAATGGGGAAATCTCTCATTATCCAGAAAGATACTACTACCCATTGAAGAGGGGAGTTAATTTGATCTGCCCACCGATCTTCTCTTCCAAAAAACATTTCCTCAAAGCCAAAGCTGTACGATGACATTCATCCTTCAGGCCAGTTCATTTTTAGTATGCAGACTATACACATTCGGATTCAAACTGTCATTCTAAGTTATTTGTTCTTTTCTTGCTGTGTGAACGTTTCCAGCGCTAATAGGCATTTTCTGCCTGATATTTACCGAGAAAAAGAGCCTTTGCATGCTGCATTTCACAAACCAGCCGTCGGAATGAAAACTTGGTTCAAGAGAGGGGCAAAGCTGTTGACGCATTGGGAATAGAAGTCTGCTGAGATCCTTGTTATGTTGGTTCACCAGCCATTAACAGCAGACTTTCCAAACTCTGAAAGTCTGAACACAAAAATACAGATTGAGAGTTATAGAATGCAATTCCAGATTCATTGAAGGAGGGCATGGCATGTAAACTGAGGGAGGGGTTTATATCCACACAACTCACGATGGCACATTACTAGTCCACATGCTCTCCAAGAGTCCTCTTCATCACAAAGGATCGCAGGGGAATGAAATGTCACACTTTACACTGGGCTGCTGGGAAGATAAGAAGCAGCTTGAAATTGCCTCGTGCTGTTCCAGCTTTCCTGGAAAAATATTCTGCTGGAGCATATATACCGATTTACTGTGATTCACAGAGGGACAGGGCGAGGGGAGGAGAGGGAACTAGCTCACTAAAATCATTAGGCAGCATCAAAGAGATCACTGCATGCAATATGCTCAGGGCCCCACAGAATGAGAACAGTATGATGCTCTGATCTTTAGTCCCATGCAGGCCTCTAGGTTCTGGCATTTGCCTGGTCCTGATGACCACTAATGCAAAGACCCAACTAGACATAACATGAGAGTTCTGTAATAGAAAAAGATATCAGGGAATTCCATTTTTTTAAAAGCAGCCCCAGACTTGCATCAGGGCTTTGGTGCAGGATTAGGGTAGGGGAGCCTAACCCTTTCCCCTGTGCACACACCCTGACTTAAACCTGTGCACACACCCTGTACACCCTGTGCACACACCCTGACACTACACACAGATTGTGTCCTGTAAGTTTTTCCTTCTGTGGTTAATAGAAGCTGGAGGGGAGCACTTGGGTTGGGCTGTGTGGCGGCATGGGGGTGGGGAACAGGTTTGCTTAGAACTCAGCTGCAAATGACAGAAGAGAAAATATGCAAATCTTGATCATATTTTTAAGATATGATCATATTTTAAGATCATATTTTAAGCCATCTACCGGCTTGCTGCCGTGTGTTCTGTTTGTGTTAGCTTTTGAAAATGTCCCGAGGGCGGGAAGAAATGGAAGACTTAAGGTTTTTTGTGCTTGACTGTTTTTGGATAATCCACGAAAGCGTCTGCCCACAACACTGGGGTATACGAGTAAAAGGAATTTCTTCAGGCAAATGCTTGTGCCAAATGAGCCTTGACTAGCAGTGGGATACACAAGACAAGAAGTCTTGTCATCAGCAGACTTCAGAAATCAGGCCCATTTCAACATTAGTCCTGCTGGGCCCAATCCAAATCAGTCTCCATGTCTGTTTTTTTTTTTTTTTTTTAAGCGCAAGATATTTGGGGATTCCAATCACAGCATCCCACGTCCTGTCTTCTTTGGTCCCATTATAACTGTTAGAATTTAATTTCATAAAATGGAGAGCGAAGTAGGGCAAATGATGAGATGATTGATTTGGAAGTTTGTAATGCTAATAACCAAATGCAGAGCTGTCATACAAGAGATCATGATATACTGCTCAGTGCCCCAGGTGGGGAGGGCTGGCTTCTCACTTCTTGTCAGGCAGCTCTCAAACCAGCCCACTCCTTTTCAAACGGATGCAATTGATTCTGGCCTCATTTCCGAGGAGGCCATCCCACTTCCTTCTTTCTTTCTCCCACTGATAACGTTAAAAGAATGGTAAAACAGACAGCCCTGTTGCATCTCAGTGAACAAAACACATTCAAAAGGAGTCGTTGTGGCTCACTTGCAGAGCATGTGCCTTTGCATGCGGGACGTCTCAGGTTCACTCCCTGGCAGCATCTCCAGGTAGGGCTAGGAATGACCCTGTCTTGAAACTGTGAGCGGCTGCTTCCTGTCAGTGTTAGTCGGCACTGAGACAGATGAATCAATGATCTGGTTCAATATGGGGCAGCTTTATGTAAGAACATAAGAAGAGCCCTGCTGGATCAGGCCAATGGTCATCTAGCCCAGCTTCCTGTATCTCACAGTGACCCACCAGATGCCTCAGGGAACACACAAGACAACAAGATACCTGTATCCTGTTGCCACTCCCTTGCATCTTGCAATCAGAGATAGACTACCTCTAAAACCCGTAGGTTGCATATAGTCATCATGGCTTGTAACCGGTGATAGACCTTTCCTCCATAAATCTGTCCAATCCCCTTTTAAAAGGCATCTAGGCCAGGTGCCATCACCACATCCTGTGGCAAGGAGTTCCACTCACTCGGTAAAGAAATATTTCCTCTTGTTTGTTCTAACTCTCCCACCACACAATTTGAGTGGATGCCCCTTGGTTCTGGTGTTGTGCAAGAGGGAAATTTATTTATATTTATATAAATTTATATAACGCTTTTCAACAAAAAAGTTCACAAAGCGGTTTACAGACAAAATCAAATGATTAAATGGCTCCCTGTCCCAAAATGGCTCACAATCTAAAAAAGATGCAGAACACCAGCAAACAGCCACTAGAAAAGACACTGTGCTGGGGTGAAAGGGGGGCAGTTACTCTTCCCCTGCTAAATATAAGAGGAGCACCAATTGAAAAAGTGCCTCTTGCCCAGTTAGCAGGGGTGGGTCCTGATAGAGTGTCATTTTAAAAAGTGGGTCCCAGTGCTAAAATGTTTGAGAACCACTGCTGTAGCCTTTCCTCATAAGGGAGGTGCCGCACCCCATGATGCATTTTGGTCACTCTC
Source organism: Plestiodon gilberti rubricaudatus (assembly GCA_026170595.1). Lineage (NCBI taxonomy): Eukaryota > Metazoa > Chordata > Lepidosauria > Squamata > Scincidae > Plestiodon > Plestiodon gilberti. The sequence goes on along the minus strand of JANXHW010000006.1, from coordinate 71,877,411 downwards.
TTCTGCACCTTTTCCAGTTCCACTATACAGTATACTTTTTGAGATGTGGAGACCAGAACTGGACACAATACTCCAGATGTGGCCTTACCATTGATTTGTACAATGGTGGCATAATAATATTGGCTGTTTTATTCTCAATTTCTTTTTTTAATGATCCCTAGCATGGAATTGGCCTTCTTTACCACCGCTGCACACTGGGTCGACACTTTCATCAAGCTGTCCACCAGCACCCAAGGATCTCTCTCCTGATGAATGTTGCTGCCCATATTGTCCTTAAAGTCTTTTTTGACTTCCTGTATCATCTTTTTACATTTCTTTGTGTGTGACTCAGCTGGATATAATAATATGTAGTACCTCTATATTTACGCTGCACTTTTCAGTGTGTTCAAAATACTATACTGTATAGAAATCCCAAAAATATGTATTTTACAATGTAATAAGGCTGCAATCCTATACACACTTACCTGGGGGTAGGTGCCATTAAACTCAATGGGGCTTGCTTCTGAGTATACACACATAGGATTGCACTGTAAGAATACTAAGCATTTGCCTAGCACTTTCTGAGTGGGCAAAGAGATTCACATGTATTATGGTGATGGAATCTTTACAACAACTCGAGATGATGAAAAAGTATTACCGTATTTCTTCGAGTCTAAGGCGCCATCAATTCTAAGGCGCACCTTAATTTCAGGAACACCAGCAGGGGAAAAAAAAACATCGATTGCAAGATAGCTTCAATTGCAAACATCGATTGCAAGACATCCTTCCTTCAAACTCTCCCCAGCTTGCCTGCCGTTTCATTTCGCCGATCAGATTTGACAGAGCTTGGGGGAGCTACCGGGACTTGGGGGAGCTTCAGGGAGACCTGTGCAACCCTCTACAGGCCTCCCCGATGTTCAGTTCGGCGAAAAACAGCGATTTTCAGCCATTTCCGGTTTTCGCAAAAACCAGAAGTGGCCGAAATCGCAGTATTTGCCGAACTGAATATCAAGGAGGCCTGCAGAGGGTCACGCAGGCCTCCCTGAAGCTCCCCCAAGCCCAGGTAAGTAAGAACATGGCTTTTGGGGTGCTTTTTGGGGTGCTTTTTGGAGACCTTCAATTCTAAGACGCACCCCATTTTTTGAAATGCTTAATTGGGAAAAAACATGCGTCTTAGAATCAAAGAAATACGGTATTATCTACAACTGAGACCAACTGAGACCACGGTATTATCTACAACTGAGACTTGCCTAGGGCTAACTCAATGAGTTCATGGCAGAGGTGAAATTCAAACCAGGGAAATCTTCATTCACAGCGCAATCTTTTAGCCATGACACTATACCAACTATCTCATATTATAGTATATAACAATATCAAATAACAACACAGATGTACAAAGATGCCATTTTTTTTTTTGCATTATCTTTTGTCATGGAATAATCATAGCAAGACTTTCTCTATTCTTTGTTTTTCCCTCTCGATTGTAAAGCCCCTGTTCTCAATACAAACATGAAAAGATTGATATTTTTCAATATAAAAAGGGAAAACTTGGGTTTTGATCGTTTTCCAGCCAACTGTATCTCCTGGCAAGAATGTGTATGCATGAAGGGGAGGTCATTTAAGAGGTGGCATTATGGAGAAAATTCATTCCAAGATAAAAGTAAATATGAACATCAGTCCTAAGAAACATCTAGATATAACAAACATCAAATGACCTCTGAGCCAAGCTCAGTGAAAGATTAACAAAGGACATAGTCCCTAATGGTACACATGTCCTCTGCTTTAGCTACATCATGCGCTCCTACAGCCATCTGTTTTAAAAAACCCAACAACCTAGGAGCTTAAGTCACGGTCAACAGCTTCTCCTTGAAACGTTTTTCGAGTATTTCCACTTCAGGAACAGAAGATGGAGCCATTTGCTAACACTAAACCTACGTCGTCTACGGATGTCTGCTATAGCTTTGTGTTGACTCCAGAAGACTTAAACTGAAGTTCAAGTGTTTTGATTTCCCTCCAGTTTTCCCACCAAATTCCAATCAAATACTGGATATTCTTGGAAGGGGTCGGAAGAAACACTTCTTAAAACTGAAAGGCTCAACTAGCTAGTTTAAGGAAAGCTTTTAGCCTGAGTTAGCTATATTACATTAGTTCCAAACTTGGACCTAGAACAGATGTTCAAGGTCTTCTCTACATCTTGCATTTTGTGTAACTGCATTCCCTTCACCTGTGTCATCACTGTTATGTGCTGTAAGTGAAAGGACAGGGGGGGGGTTTTGTTTTGTTTTTTGCTGTTTGTTAGGGGACTTTGCCAGTTTAGATATTTGACTAATGCTTTCTGTATACGAGTGCCTTTGTGTGTGCACACAAAAGCCACCTTTCACATTTTAAGCATGGCGTCTAAGAGAAGGCAAGAAATGTAGGAAATAGGAAGGACCACAACTAGTTTCAACTATCCTGTTTAATACAGGCAGTAAACAGTGGGCCACTCCAGACGATATATCCATCCAGCTCTGTCCATCATGCTTCTCTTCCTGGCTTGCCATCCCAAAGCCTCATTACTGCATATGGGGGGGGGGGGCACAGTGCATCTCAACTGACCCTCACATCCAATTATGTGGCTGCAAACAGCATGCCAGGAGGGGGAGCAGGACATATGTGCTCACATACAACATCATGTGGTGGATAAGAGCAACAGCCTCGTCCAAACCAGCCCAGTGACTGTTTTATGTCAGAGATGGCATCAGACTTGCATTCTACATTTCAAATCCCAAATAAGTCTAATCATAATAAAAACACAAACCGCATACATTCACTAAAAGCAAACATCCATCAACAAAGCAGTAAAACAACATTAAAAAGTAAGGCAATGGCAGCACTAACCAGTGAAAGCATACAAGGCAATCAAAAATTCTCAGTGACCACCAAGGTCAAACAAATTTCAGAATAATAGCATCTCGATCAGGTGTCTAAAGGCAAGTCATTCAAGTCTCCTGAGACAGCCAATTCTAAAGCATGGACACTTACCAGGAAAGCCCAATCGCATGTGCCCACATGCCACAGCTCAGATTGTAGCAGGATCTGTGGAAAATGGAAGGCCACGGAGGTGCCAGCTTACCAGCTAGACAACCCTCCAATGAAGCAACCAGGGGCAGGGAAGGCTATTTAATAAAAGATAACAGCGGGCAGGACATCCCAAACACCAAATGCCTGTGTTGTAAAAGGGCAACAAACAATTGAAGCAACACCTCTGGAAACTCTGCATGGTAACTGTCTGATATCTAAAGCCTCACCTCATTCCCTGGTTCCTATCAACACATCGTCCAAATCATCATACCCCACCTCCAATGACATGGACCTGCCCCATTGGGATGAGGCTGCAGGGGCATGGACGGCGACCAGGAAATATGAGCAGTTGCTCTCCCCCTGCTAAATATAAGAACAGTGCCACTTTAAATAGTGCCCGTTCAGCCAGTTAACAGGGGTTATTCATTATCCAGAATCAAATACAGTATATCTGCTCATTTGCTCCATATTTCTCATTTTGTGGCACCAACAGAGCTATTGAGCTTTGATCTGCAAGAAACAAGGCAGTTATGGATTAATCCCTCTCCCTGTCGTTCCCAGATCCTGGCAGAGAAGCAGGCAACGTTAAAAAACAAACAAACAAACCCTCATCGCAGGCCTTCCAGACACATCTGCTTCACGGATTGTTGACTCTTACTGCATTTGTTGTACTCACAGATGGCAATGGGATTTGTCTTCTGCCAGTTTTGTCACCAGTCCCTTTACCCTGGATAGTGATGAAGCTGACTCCACTCCAATGATGCAAGTAAGACTTGTAATAGTACATTGTATGTATGTTGTGCAGTGTACCCAAGTCTCTCAGTAGGTATGGATAAGCATGCAAATTGCAAGTACTGTACATAACTCACAATGGAATTAGCAACCCAATCCTGTCTACAATTTAGACCGGTCTAGGGTGTCGCAAGGCCAGCGGGTGGCGCAGTGGGTTAAACCACTGAACCATGAGCTGTCGATCAAAAGGTCGGCAGTTTGAAACCGCGACGGGGTGAGCTCTCGTTGCTTGGCCAGCTCCTGCCAACCTAGCAGTTCCAAAGCATGTTAATGCGAGTAGATAAATAGGTACCACTTGCGGGAAGGTAAACGGCGCTCTGTGTTCCAGCCGCATGCTACGCGCTGCGGCAAGGAGAGTCATGCCGGCCACATGACCACGGAGGCGTCTTCGGACAATGCTGACTCTTCGGCTTTGAAATGGGGATGAGCACCACACCATAGAGTCGGACACGACTGGACTTAATTGTCAGGGGTCACCTTTACCTTTTTTTTAAGGTGTCGCGAACGTGCCATAAGGAATTCCTACCACCACCACCGTTACATGGGCCTCCCAGATTTTGCACCAGCAAAATAGCTGGCGCACATTCAAGGAAACCCGTTCTGTGTTTCCTAGGTAACATTATTAACCTGCTTTCTATTAAGATGTCCAAAGCGATGTACAAAAGCTAGACTAAAACAATCTAAAAGCATTCAAGAAAAAACAAACAGGTAAGCCAGAGATAATAGAACCACTCCTTCTGCTCAGTCTGATGTGAGATAACCAGATTAATCCTCCAAATGTTATCTGGATGACTGGAAAATTAATCCAGACTCCAGATGGGGTTCAGTTTGGGCTCCTGGCATGTAGTGATGACATCATCATAACATGCCAGGCTTGGAAGCCAGGCTCGTGCTATTGTCATTAGGCCTTGAATGTAGTCTTCTGAAAGAGGTATACAGTAATTTGAATCTAGTTTTAAACTAGACCCAGATGAGGATTGTCATGTCAGATGCACCTAAAACCAGAGATTTCTGAGCCAGGGTCTGGTGATAGCACAAGACTGCCAACGCCTCAAAAAGGGGGGGGGGATGATACTGGGATGGGGCCAAAGGAAAAGAGGGATGGAGTCCAGCAGCAGCCCACAAAAAAAACTCTTGCCACCGATTCATGGTAAACTTAATCACAGTCTTGGACAGTCTAGAGTTCTGTACAAAATGGGGCTGAAGGGGCTGAATTTGAGGGGTTGAGGGCAAACCCCTCAAATTCAGTGTCCAAATTCTTCTCCCAATTTAAAATGCCAGATAAAAATCTGAAAGAAACACAGCAAAATATGCAAAGCAGCAGAGCTTAGATTCTCTTGGTACGACCTTTTTTTCTCTTTTTTTTTTTTTTGTAACCCACTTTTCTACATAGCCTCCTAATCTCTTTTCTCTGGGATTTTTTTTTAATTTGTTGTAGCATTTTTTAAGCAATCCCATGTGCAAAAATTCAAGTAAGCAAGGAAATAATGATGTCTATGCAACTGCAAGATTAGCTGTTATGCTCATAAGAGGCTATTAAAAGAATATCATTGATAATAAAGGCAATGAGACACATTGTTCTGTCATGAAATGAGTTAAACAGATTAGTAAATTAATTGCCTGAAACAAAATAATTTAATACTTTATAACTGGGAATCGGGGGGGGGGAAGAAAAAGAGTCAGGAATGAAACAATAGAACGGCCCCCAAAACCATCTAGCTCCAACTCCTGCATTGCAGCAATATCTATTAAAATTATCAGGAACTCTTTGGAGGATGAAGTGATAACATTTCTTGATTTCCATTTTAGGGAGGGTGCTGTGATAAAAATCAGATGGCTTCAGTTTATGTGCAAAAGTGTTTCTCATACAAGAAAGAGTTTTTGAGTTTTGTTCCCAGAGGAAAAGCAAACTCTTTGTAATATTTTAAGTAAATAAAAAATATTAATATAATATAGTAGGTACTTACCCAGGTTCTGCATAACCTGAAAATGGTACTGTATAATGCTTAGGAGTTTGCTATATACCTCCCATCTTGTTAGACAAATGGAGAAGTCTGTTTTCAAGGAATGATGTATGCATAGGAAGCCATCTTATCAGAAGTGTGGTTGGGACGAGCAGATCTCTGGGATCAGGGTTAAGAGGATCTGGTATTACAGAATGGCAACTAGCCAAATAAAGAACATCGGCATGGTTGAATTCCAAACACAGGGAGTTTTCCTAATCTTCCGAATAATAAACTGAACTTCCCCAATATTGCATCCATCTAGCTCAGACTACACTGATTGACAGTGGCTTTCAGACAGGAATCATTTCCCAGTCTCACCTGAAGATGTAACAGATTGAACTTGGGACCCTGAGCGCTATCACCCCATCCTCATGGGACAGGGATACAGTTTCTATAGGTAGAAACACAGTCTCGACAGGTAGGACATGTACAGTACATTGCAAGACTAGTACTAAACTCCATCCCGCACACAAATATACAGTATACGTACATATCTGTATTGTATGCAAGAGTCTGCCAATTAATGACTGAACTTGTATTTCATGAGAGAAGGCCATTAAAAACTAGGAAAAGATCCAACCAAAGTTGAGAGAAGGTGACAGACCCCCCTTTTAATGTCTGAGTCTTATTTAACAGAATAACAGGGATAGTGACAGACCATAAAAGCAACAATTAATAAGTGCTGGTGTATAACGTTTAGGGATTAAACAACTTCATCTAAGAAGGCACCAAGTTAATGTGCCCCTCCTACTGGAATTGGCATGCATTCAGACTGGACGCTCCTGCCCACTTGATCAGGGTCACCAGAGTCAAGTAAAGATGCCCAGGTGACCTGCTTTGATCAATGAGGCAGAAGGTGACATCATTTGCAAAGGACATGTAAGGTTAAGACCAAGGATGCTTTTGACACTACATCCTGACTCTAACCAAGTGACCAGGGAATTGTCAGGATCCAGCCAACTTTTAAGAGGTGCCATGGCAGATGGGAACCACTGAAAAAAATAAGTAAATAAGATCAGGGACTACATCCAGAAAGTCATGTTGGATTTTCTGTTTATTTTAACTTGCCTACCTACCGTATTTTTCGCTCCATAAGACGCACTTCCCCCCCCCAAAAATAGGGGGAAATTAGTGTGTGTCTTATGGAGCAAATAAAAAAAAGGAAAAATACTTACCGGGGCTTCGGGGAGGCCTGCGCCACCCTCTGCAGGCCTCCCCGATCTTCAGTTCAGCGCTAAATGGCTCTTCTCGGCCATTTCCGGTTTTCGGAAAACCGGAAATGGCCAAAAAGAGCCATTTAGCGCTGAACTGAAGATCGGGGAGGCCTGCAGAGGGTCGCGCAGGCCTCCCCGAAGCCCCAACAAGCCCCAGTAAGTAAAAGACTCAGCTCTCCATCACTGGGCAGCCCAATCCTACCCAACTCCCTGCGCGGGAATGCAGCAGCATGTGGCATCCCCGGGGGAGTTTTGGTCTGTTGAGGCCTCCTCGGGGGAAGCCCCCGCTGCTGCCATGGGTCAACTCAGACCTGTGCCAGCGATATTGCTGGCGCACGTCCGCATTGACTGGTGAAGGAGAATCGAGTCTGGGAAGGGGGTTAAGATTTGATGGGCACCGCTGCCATTGAACTCACCCCCTTCCTGGGCCTGATACACCTCTTTGCCCCCATCACCTCCCTGTGGTGGCAATGTTTTTTCATGAAATGAAATCCATTTAGAGTCAGTCTTACATATTTAACTACGGAGTTCAGTTTCAGTTTACTTTTTGATATACCAGTTTGCCCTTATAATATGATTTCAGTATTCAGCTATCACTAGATTACCATAACTTTTCAAACAACGTTCATCAGCCATATTGGATCAATACCACTTAACCCAAGAGGGGGAGTAAACCTACCATGAGTGGGTTCTCACACATCACATGGTGATCATTCATGCCACTTAAACAGAATGTATGGATTTTCCTTTAGAGATAGAATGGAAGCAGTAATTAAAAGATTGGAAGCATAAAGTTATACAATTTGAAATCTGTTTTAAACTCACCACTGAATACATTAATTGAATTAACAATTATTTGGTAAGAGTCATTAACAAATTTCCTCCCCAAAAGTTATGTTGCAACTTATAACTCTCGTGTGTGTGTGTGTGTGTGTGTGTGTGTGTGTGTGTGTGTGTGTGTGTGTGTAAGAGAGAGAGAGAGAGAGCGCAATACAATGGTTGCAATACTAGTTTTCAAAAACAACAATGCACACAAATTTCAGCATTGTTAGCAGCTAATCCTTTGAATCTCATAGAAGATGGCACTTAGCTAAAGGCACTCTTTAACCACATTAGCATGTACAGCCTGCAATCATAGAGGGTTTTTTTTTAATTCTGATTTGCCTGCTAAATCCATTTTGTCTTTAAACGGGTTAAGGAGGCTGACAGGAGCTTATGCTAATGAGAAATTGTTTCTTTTTCTGGGGAGGGGATAAACTTCATCATTTTCTACCAAATTCTGTAACTCAGACCACAGCCACAAGCCAGGTGAGTAGTGAGCCATGGCTTCTGCTCAGCATCCCTCTACATATGATGGGCAGGGGATGTAGATCAGCAGTACAGCATACCGTTTACATGCAGAAGACCCCAGGTTCAGAATTTCACATCTCCAGATAAGGCAGGAAAACACCTTGGAGAACCATTGCCAGTCAGTGTAGAAAAGTCAGAGCTAGAATCAACAATGGTGTGGCTCAGTAGAAGACAGCTTCATAAGAGCCAAATCAAATCAAATGCATTTTGTAGCAGTCAATACCATTGTCCACTCCTTGCAGCCAACTACAGAACTAAGTCCAACATGCCGATTTGTGAGCCTTCCAATCCAGTTTTTTGCTGTGGGTGGCATTGCACAGATCTATGGTAGAGCAGAGGCTCCACACAAAATAATACCACTAACCAAGCCATAGGACACAAAAAGGGGCTTTGCAAACTCCATGTAGCCCTTGGGTTGCTTACCGCAATCTTCAATGAAGTTACATTAAATTACAGAGCATTTCTATGTCTTGTCCTTCTCTTGTGGAATGTGGTTAAAAAAGATGTTCTGTTACATTGTGGGATAGGAGTAAGCAACAAGATTGACAGCCCAATCCTATGCTGGCCTCTGCAGGCAGTACTGGGAACCACACAGTCGCAAACATGCCATAAAGAACATTGCAGCGGCATGGAGGCCAGTCCCTTCAGCATGAAGGCCAGCACTGGCAGGCCTCTGCCGACAAAGGAGCAGCACCCACCAGGGCAGGTGAGCTCCGCGCTGGCTGGCAGGGAGGCAGGGGGAGGGCAGTGGGGAGCGGGCTAAAGGTTGGCACAGTTAGCAGAGAGTGCTGGAGCCACTAATTGATGGAGAGCGCTTCCAGTTAACATCACTTTGAGCAGGCTTTCAATACACAGTGTTCACATATGATTATGTTTCTTTGGCCAGGTCTTGAATTGGGTGGAAATAGTTCTCTCTGAAATTTTGTCTCCTGGACTCAAGAGGATCCTTCTTAAGAGAAAGTTGCTAAAGCCTAGGAGAAGGAGGTATGTATTGCTATGTGGTGAAACATATTAGCGAAAATCTAAAGAATTTTGACTGTAGTTCTCTGAATGCAAGGGGACTTCAGGCTTTTCTTCTTCTTGAACTGCTGTCCTCTCGTCATCGTCATCATCCCCATAACACATGGCAAACTGCTTTTTAAACCACCAGGAGTTTCCAGGTGGGCTGAGAAGATGGGAAAATGGAATTCCATGTGTGGGTTTTAAATGTACCACTGAATTCATTGGTCCCTTAAGTGGCCAGAGGAGCTCCCAACCTCAGGTGATCAATTGCCTGGATTCACCAGTTGTGGGAAAGTTCCCTCAAACTCAATGGTGTTATGAGTGTCACTTTCCCAAAGAAGAATTTATGAAACCCGAGAGCAAATTGGAAAATGATAAATGCACCTGCAGTTACTGCCAACCTTGAATACATAGTGTGTTTACTGAAAAAGAAAAATCTTCTGCTTTTAAAACCGGTCTCCAGAAATTCCAGTGTGCTCCATGATCAGACCGTGACAAAATGTAATGAGAAAATATTCTGTATAGAGGACTTCCTCTGACAAGAAAAACAAAACAAAAACAGGCGTCCTTTGCCATCTCATCATGCACGTAACACTAGAAATAGACTGGCTATGGCTCTAAGGAAGTACTTGAAGCACATCCAGGCTGCAAGAAACATATAATGCTGGTCATCACTCAGCATATTATTTTACTGGAGGTAAGAGAGGGCTTGTGGGACTGCACCTCCCCACGTAGGCCAGCATCAGCAAACTGCCGTGTTGCAGCCATTGCCTCCTCCACACAGATCTATGCTGCTGAGTTGCCATTCAAGGGACCAGATGTAATTCTTAGACCGGGAATAATTTGAGACAGGGGGCTCGCAGGTCATGATCCTTATTCTCTAATCTTTGGCTCCTTTTTTTTCCTTTTTAAGATGTCTTACATCAACACCACTATAATATGTACTTCCAACCATTCTGATAGAACTGGAAAAATTAAATCTGGCACAATAATGCTTAGCACACCCACCACCAGAAACTGGGCACTCCAGTTTTCAGTTATTGGCAAATGATTCTCCCTGGTTGCATCTGAGAGACAAGTGAGATTTACAGAATAATCCTATGCATGTCTACTCAGAAGTAACTTTCGTGTTCAATGAGGCATACTCCAAAGAAAGTGGGTATAGGACTGCAGCCTTAAGGTCTTGGCAGAGACCAATAATCATTTCACCAGCATCTGATGGAGAGGAGAGGCAGTGAGGTCTTTTTCATCTAGCTTTGTTGGGACTAATTGCAATTTTGGCTCCTCCCCTTCCAGAACTATATTTCCTGCAGTGACCATTCCATCTCCATTTCACCACTTCACTATGACATATTCTATTCTAAACAATACACTTAGTTCACGATTAACCATGCATGTTTTACAGTTGTTTGTAGATGACATCACATGCATTTTCATGGCCATTCCATCTCAGGAATCAACTCATCTGTGATTAATTTACATGATTTAATCACTGTGCGGCCTTCACATCACTTAGACTGGCTCTATGCAACAGCTGAAAAAGTCCCTGAATTTCAGAGTTCTTTTTCCCTCCCAGTTCCTGTCTTCCTTTGTATAATCTCTCTTACATTATAAATCATTATTACAAAATGTAAACTGCCATGGGTGCTTTGACAGAAAGGCAGTATATAAATGTAGTAAATAATACATACATTTTTGTATTAAAAGACCCATTAAACAGAGTATAGTACAACTCCTCTTCCTGACACATAACATTCCTTAGATTAGCAGATGTGGCGGGGGAGGAAGATACACGGATCACCCTGTGTCACTCTTTCCAATGCCATGCTGATCTACACTGGAGCCAGTCACAGGATGAAATGTAAGACGGTAGGTAGTACAGCAATACCTTTCATCTGGTTAGAGACCAGAGCATGGATGAAAGTCAGAAATGGATGAATGGCAAATGAATGTCTTATTTAGCTTGCAAATTTATTTTGGCAGGCAAAAAATATAAATAAATAACTACAGTATAACACACATGTAAATGCGTGCAAAACCTAAACAAACAGAAATAAAAGAAAATAAACATATTGAAGAACATTGTGGAAAGTTGGATGAAATCAGACGAAAGAGGAAAGCTTGTGGACGAAGCTTGAAATGTGGTTATAACTGAAAATGGCTGAAAGAGCAAAGCAATGAAAGTCAAGTGGATGAAAGTCAAGGTATTGCTATACGAAAAGGCCTAGGAGAGGATAAGCATCTGGATTCTTTGTTATTACCATGGAAAGGGACCTCCCTGGTAATTCAGAGGCATAAATGGATCCATGTAACATGCAAGTTTCAGGTATAGTACAGTACAATTCCATGCTGTAAGACTTCCATCCAAAGTTCTCTACAGTCATTTATGCTTATACATATATACAGCAATGAAGAAGGCAAATTCCATGCTAGAGGTCATTAGGAAAGGGATTAAGACTGCTAATATAATAGGCGTAAAGAAATTCAAGGTTAAAGTAACAATCAACTTATGGAACAGACATTCTAGATGTTTATGACTGGAACACAGAGTTAATGATGAATAACTGAGATTGATTGTTTTTATTGTGATGCCAATAAAGGCTTACTTGACTTGACTTGACTGCTAATATTATAATATCCCTGTATAAATCTATGATTCAGCCACATTTGGAATTCTGTGTATAGTTCAGGAGTTCTGACATCTCAAGAAGGATATCATAGAGCTGGAAAAGGTGCATAAGAAGGCAACCAAAATTATCAGGGGCTGGTGCACCTTCCTTATGAGGAAAGGCTACAAAGTTGGAGGCTTTATAGCTTGGAAAAGAGGTGGTTAACAGGAGGACATGATTGACAGCCCAATCCTATCCCAGGATGGGCTATTGGGGGTACAGCTTTACGACAGTGGAAGAGCCTTCGGCTGTTGTAAAATGGCTGCCGAAGGAATGCACAGCCATTTTGCGAGCGCTACTGGAAAGGCAAAAGCGCTCCGTTTGCGTTGCTGGATCTCACCACATGCGCCATAGAAGGTAAGGCAGCGGTGGGGAGGGGTGAAACTAGATGGAGAGGCTGCAGGAGGGGTGGATCCAGCAGCGATGGCACGTGCCGGATCCTATCCCCCCTTTTTGCAGCCTCCCCCCCTTTCTTCTTCTTGGACTTGCACCAGGTACAGAGCTGGTGCAGGTTCGAGGAAACCTATCACAGAGCAGGAGGCTTATGGAGGGACAAGGGGAAACAATACCTCTTTGAGGCCTCCTCCTAATCTGTTCCAACTCCCCCCACTGAATACAGCATGCTCCTTTTTGGCGCAGCTTCACCTGCGGGGGGAGGGGAAGGATAGGATTGGGCTATCAGACTTGTAATAGTGTGTTGGGAGTAGATAGTTTTTTACCCCCTTTCTCACAATACTAGTACTAGCAGCCATCCAATATAACAGATTGGCAGGAGATTCAGGGTGGACAAAATGACGTACAGGTGGGCCCCCATATCCGCTGGGGATATGTTCCAGGCCCCTCCGTGGATACTTGAAACTGTGGATAAGAGCGAACACCCCTTCCATGGTTTCCTGAGGGGCCCCCCACCCTGCCTCCCCTGCAGGCAGACATGCTTGCCCCCCCGCTCTTATTTTTCTTTCAGCAAGCTTTGTTTCTTCCTTAAAACAAACAGAGAAGCAGCCTCCATTGCAGGCAAGTAGAACGAGACTAAGTCCTAGAGAGGCTCTGGAAGATTTCTGTTAACCTTGCAGAGCCTCTCTAGTATTTAGTCTCGTTCTACTTGCCTGTAATAAGCAGCCAGAGGCTGCTTCTCCTGTTTCTTTAAGGAAGAAACGAAGCTTACTGGGAAAAAAGTAAAAGCCTGGGGGGGGGGGGGTCTGCACGATCCGTGGATAACTGAAACCGTGGATGCGAATCAGTGGATATGGGGGCCCACCTGTACTTCTTCACACAGTGCATAATTCAGTGATGGCCAAGATGTGGTGATGGCCGCTAATACAGATGGCTTTAAAAGAGGATTAGACAAATTCATAAAGCCTAGGACAAATCTATCCATGGCTACTAGCCATGATGGCTTTGTGTTATCTCCAGGTTCAGTGGCAGTATACCTCTGAATACCGGCTGCAGGGGAATAATGACAGGAGAGAGGTGTACTTTTCTCTCTTGCTCTTGGGCCACTGTGTGAAACAGGATGCTGGACTAGATAGGCCTGTGGACTGGTCCACAGAGAACATCTTATGTTCTCAGTGGTGCAGATGCCAGAGAGAAGACAGATAGAAAGAAAGAGAAGAAAGAAGACAGATAGACTTTCCCACCTCTGTTTTCTGCAACCAATAAAGCATCCACTTGTGGAACAGCATTGAATGGCAATAATGGAAGCAGTAGCAGCCACTGGCATTGGAAGAGCTGCACCCACCAGGCCATGGTGTTTGGGTGTTCATGAAAAAGAGACCTGGGAGCTCAAGAGCGGCAGCGATTATGAGTACATGTAAAACTGATGGGGAGAAAATAACTTTTTTCCTTAAGCACTTCATTGTTGCTCATGACTGCTAAACTTTTTTCCTTAAGCACTTCATTGTTGCTCATGATTGCTAAACTGTGGCAGAATTTACTCATTGCTAGTAGCTACACAATACAAACCACTATTTCTGCAACCACAGCTACATTCATCTGTAAGATAAAGTTGTTCCTGCTATTGTGAGTGCCTTATACTAACTAGACAAAATGAGGTCCCGTCAATACTTCCAGGATTCAAAAAGTACAACTGTACAACAAAAACTCTGCATCACGTTATTTAGCCTTTCATTCTCTCTACATGCTACAGGCCATGTCATGTTCAGTTCTTTTCGGGTAGTCATAATAATTAGCAATAATTAGTATGAAAAATGTATTTGTTGCACAGGATATATTATGCCACATAACAGAACTGAAAGTATTTAAAATCTGACTTTATTCTGAACTTCTAGATGTCAGCAGGCATTGCCTATGGATGTGCCATCACTGTTTCCATGACGACAAACACTGAGCAAAGGGGGGAACACATGCAATGCAGGACTATAAAAGGCAACAAAGTAAATGCAAAGAAATGGCATAAATAGATGCCATTTTCTATAATAACCTGGCAATAAATTATATAACCTATAAATGACATCACATAGTATAGTTAACCTAAATCATTGAGATAAAAATAGAATATTCATGGTCTATAACTATCCTTTCCTTATCATATACTACATTATACTCTCTCTCACTCTCTCTCTCCCCCTCTACCATCTACACATCATGATAACGTATTATGAAACATCAGTTCAAATGATCCAACAATCTGTGGTTTGTTGGGTTGGAAACATAGCCTGTGTGCTCTCTCCTTCCCCTTCCTCATCTTCCCCAACCTCCTTAATTCATGTGCTGCCAACATCCTGGTTTGTTAAAGCAACACTTCAATATGTTGTCTGAACCTGGAGCTGTTGTCTAATTGTGGTTTATAAATTCCAGGATCAACTGATACATGGAGGTGCTGTACTGCCTGACTTAGGCCCCAATCCTATCATTTCCGGTGCTGGAGCATGTGCTGCATCCTGTGAGGGAGCAGTCCCGGAGGTCTACATGGGGGAAAGCCTCTGGAGCCAGAATGGGTCTACTCGGATTTGTGCCAGAGTTTTCACTGTAGACCCGGGAGGGCAGATCAAGACTTGGAAGGGGAATAGGATACTGGCGGTGCCTCCCCCTTCCTGCCTCGTTCCGTCCTTCCCTGCCTCCCACCCACCCCAGGCTAACTTACTGGCGCCAGGGGGAGTGGGGAATCCACTGGTGGGACGCAGCTGCTGTTTGTGTCGTGTTTGCAAAAGCCATAAAGGACTTTATGCCACCGGAACACTAGTTCTGGAGACATAAGGCCCACTTAGGACTGGCTGTAATGCTGATTATGATTTTGTTGTACTGTTTTTACATTGCGTCCATCATTTTGTGGGCTGCCTTGAGGCCTATGGCCAAACTCAGCCATATTGATCACCATTTCAGCCCCAGAAGCTCTTTTCCAGCTCAATACTGAGTATACATAGTATACAGTATACATATACTATGTATACAGTATACATAGTATACTGAGATACTACACAAGATACAGATATACTGAGATACTGCACAGGCACGGTCAGGGGTGACCAGGTTGTTTTACAAAGGCATCTGGAACAGAAATTAATGCTGGCCCCTTATTTTCAGTGGTAATTCTTGTGAATCTCTGTGAAACGACATGACCAGACTATCTAATCAAACATTGTTTTGTTTGATGAGCATTCTCTCCCTGTTTGGGTAGCCAATTATCTTTCCAGTGTTTGTTGCAAGCATTTTATGTAGCAGTGGGTTGTTGTCCCATCCAGATCAAAAGCCCTCTTTTGGTCCTGAGGGTATTTGTTATGTTTTTGGGAAGGGGCAGGGCTGAATTTCCAAGTGACGCTTGGCTATCACAGGTGCTGGGAAGTACTGTATAACACAGAAGCAGAATTATCAGCATGCACGTGACAACATTATGAGCCCAGAGAGAAAGCGTTTCCCCTAAAGCTCACAGAGGAAGTGCGTAAACACTGAGCTGATTCCAAATCGAACCAAGGACAGTTCTCCCATCACTACCAAAGAGCTCAATGCCACACTTTAGCCCCCAGCAACCACCTGAGATAGGCGAGGCTCAGAGGTGTGGTTCACCTAAGGGTATCCCATGAGCACTGTCTATAGCCAAGGAAAGATTTAAACTTGTTCCATATATCCAAAGTCAATACTCTAGTCTTAACTACTATCTCAGACTATCACTGAGCTTAAAAAAAAGTCAAGGTTATGATCCTTACCCCCCTCAAATATAGTAAAAATGCTCTAATTAAAACCCTTTGTAACTCTGGACAAAATACATGCTCCCTACAAATGTCCATTTTCCTTAAATTTTGTGTTTTCTGCCCCATTTTCTGCCAAACATATCTTTTGTGGCAGACAGAGAATTATCTACATTACAGATGCACAGCCTGATCCTTACCAGAAAACGTGCCGGCAGAACGTGTGTTCCACTGACACATGCTGCTGCAAAAGCGCCACAAAGCACTTTGCGGCAGTGTGATTGATAACCGGGTGCGCCGGCGGGAAGGCCAGCAGCCAAAACTCCCCCATGGTGCCGGTGCCGCTGCATCACCGCGTGGGGATTTGCTCTGGGTTGTGCAGTTAAAATGGTTTAAAGCAGGGGTGGGGAACCTATTTGCGATGGAGGGCCATTTTCCCATGGGGAAAATGTCCCGCGGGCCATGTGCCCCTCCATCGCAAATGGGTCCCCCGGCATACCGGGGGGGCACACACACACACACACACACACACACATCGCCCCCATGCTCTCCTTACCTCCCCCCCCAAAGGCTCTCCTTACCTTTTTCAGGCGGCGGCAGCCGCCGCCGGCCCCACGCACGCTGCTTGCGTGACTCCTTTTGAACCCAGTTGCTTCTGCACATGTGCAGAAACAGCCGGGTTCGAAAGGAGTCGCGCCGAGGTGAGCGCGCGAGGGACTGGCGGGGCTGGCGAAGCCTCCGGTCTGCTCGCACGGGCCGGACCTGATTGACTCGGGTCCGGTCTCACATGGGCCGGGCCGGATCGCTCTGGGGGCCGGATCCGGACCGCAGGTCGCCGGTTCCCCACCCCTGATAAAGCTTCTTCCCTTGTCCCAGGGAATCCTGAGAACTGTGGTTACTGGAAGGTGAACTATGAATTTCTAACAGAATCCACAATACTTTCAACAATTTCCAGGATTCTTTAAAATAGTTTAAAAAAACTGATAAGTTTATAAGTGTAGATATATCCTAGATTGCTCCTTTCTTCCTTCTTTGTACAAACACAGCAGTTGAGTCAAGAGACCCAGCAGCAATTCTTTCATTTACATCTCACACCTGCTGTGCATGACATTTCACAAGGTTGATGAATGACTTTGTTTCCCCCAATTATAAAGTCGAATGCTTAACCTTTGTTTAGAGCTTTGCAAGAACAAAAGTATCATCAATTATCACCGTTTTTGCATATCCATGAGTTGCTCAGCAGCAACAGCCATGCAATCCTGAAAAAGAAGAAAAAACAACAATGACAGCTATATGTTTTACCCATTGTGCTCATGATGGTAAGTGTTTGGAAACAGTTACAAGGAAGCCTGCCCACTCTGTTCCATCACACAGCTCTTCAGTTCAGAAAATAAGAGGCATGCTTCTGCGCAGAATAAGGAATGACGTGGTTTTACCTTTGGACTTTGAGAGACGTGTGAAATGACACCTCATCATTTTTAAAATCATGCTACACAGTGAACCAAGTCAGTAGCAGATGGTAAGCCTGTACTTCATATTGACATATGGCAACCCTGGGCTGTGTATTGGTATTTCCACAGGAAATTTCGCTTCTAGAAGCAAATATGAAAGACTCTGACAGCGCAATCCTACGCATGTCTACTCAGAGAAGTAAGTCCTATTAGCCACAAGGACTCAGAAGTAGACATGCATAGGATTACATGGTTAGTGGGTCAGCAACAGGCACACCATAACTCCAAATTAGCCTTAATGGAAACTCTTGCCATGTGTCATCATAGTTAATGGAATTCCACCGTACAAGAATCCTATATGAAAGTAAGTTGACTTGGTCGACAGCCCAATCCTATCCAAAGCCCCATGCTGGGATGCAGCGGTGCCAGGGCAAGCTCCGTTGTATTCAGTGCGGGGCTGGAGGCTGCTGGTGACCTCCTCGTGGCAAGGGGACTGTAACTGGTCCAGTCAGTGCCTGCATGGGAAACTGCCTGGGACCCCTGTGATGTATGCTCTGTTTTTCCCACTATCTTTTGCCTATTTTTCTGTATTTTGGGGACACTCTCAACTCCCCAGAAGCTCCTGTGCAGAATAAGCAGACTAAAAAGCTGCTGGGGCATCCTTCGCAAGCAGCCCTTGAACTCCATTCAAGGTCCATTCACAGCTTTGTTTTTAAAAACTCCAGAAGATAGTCTAGTCCCTGACCATAAGTCCCGTAGGAATTTTGAGGTGGACAAGTTCTCTCTTTAGATCCTGTTAGGGCATGCCTAAAGGAAGGGAAAAATCTTGGGTAGACACCTGGCAACCCAGGCACAAGTTTTATAGGATGCCATTTAGTTTTTGTATTTGCAAAAGTTGTCATAAAAGATGATGCGGCGCTGCGACGGAGCCCTGAAAAAGGACGATAAGTCGGCAGAGCTCGAGTACACGGGTTTTCTGCGCTGAGAAAAGCCCTCCTGCCTGCCCTGACCCACTTACCATCCTTTTCAGGGCTCCGGCACAGCCAAAAACCTGATGTCATCACCACTTACTTCCAGTGGTACATGGCGCAGCGGCAGCCCCGGAGGTGGTACGCCGCCCGAAAAGGTTGGAAACAGAGCATGAAGTGTTAAAGGGATTTAAAGCCATGGTAAAGAAGGAAAAATAGCTCAATCCTCTCTCTCACAAAGCACCAAGGTTTGGAATCTCTGGTGTAATGATGCAACAAGCTTTCAAATGGACATAAACATGCCCACATGGAATATGTCTGACCTCTCTCAGCTATTTGAGTGTATTTGGGACATCTGAAGGAAGCCATATGAAGAGAAACTAAACAACTTGCAGTACTTCATATATGCTTAAAGCTGACCATTCATCTAGTAATCTGGCAAATTCCCTGGCTCTTTCTTCCTAGATGTGGGATTAACATGTCTCATACTATCTCCTCAATAAATATGACACTACACACAGGGGTCATAGTGGCTTAGTGGTTAAGACGCTGAACTGCAGACTGGAAAGGTTGGTAGTACAGCAGTTTGAGACTTGAGTGCCGCGTGACGGAGTGAGCTCCCGTCTCCTGTCCCAGCTCCTGCCAACCTAGCAGTTCAAAAGCAAGAAATTGCAAGTAGATGAATAGGTACCGCTGCGGCAGGAAGGTAACAGCGTTCCGTTAGTCATGCTGGCCACATGACCACGGAAGCGTCTTCGGACAGCGCTGGCTCTTTGACCGTAGAAACAGAGATGAGTACCACACCCTAGAGTCGAACACGACTGGCTTTCGAGCAGGGGATACCTTTACTACACACGGGATACTGTAAACGTGACATGCAGCCTCTGGCTAACTAGAAATTATTTTCTGCAGTTTCATGGCAACTTTACATTTTTATAAGATAGTACAGTACACGTCTATACCAGTAGGTGGAGATGTTTCACACCCAGCCAATTACAATATTCAATGCAACAATTACTTCTTCAGCATTAAAAGCTAATGCAACTGCAAATGATTATATGCAGCCTTTTACCAAGTGGGCTGTATCCTAAGAAAGTGAATCCTGACTAAGCACCATTGATATCAATGGAGTCAAGTTAGCCATGACTTGCAGCCCAATCCTACCCCACCAGCCTACGTGATGCAGTGGCACCGGCAGAGCATTCGCTGCATCTTGGGGGGGGGGGGGGACACCAGCCTGGAAGAGGTGAGTAAAAATAATTTTTACTTACTTCCCTGTAAGCAGCCTGGCTGCCATGGGTTTCCTCCGACTTACACCAGTTATTTAGGTAGAGTAAATCTGGGGAGTCTCAGGGGACAGGGACAGGCCGAGAAAGGGGGATAGGATCCTGGGGTGAGGTGCTGCTACTGAGATCCACCCCCTGCCCACTCTGTTCCCTGCCCCGATCTTGCTCCAAACCATCCACAACCTGTCCCCACCATCATCACCTTACCTGCTCCGGTGCGGCCTGTGTGTGGGCTGTTGGCACACATGCGGGGCCTCTGCCAGTTTGCGCTGGCGGCCCCACAGCTCATGTCAGCAGCACGCCTTTTGCAGCGCCACACCAGGACACTGAGACCCACTGTCGTAAGTCCCCAATAGGACTGGGACATAACTCAAGTCCCATTAATTTCATAATTTCATGACTAATAGCACAATCCTATGCACGTTTAAGGCCAGCGGGTGGCGCAGCGGGTTAAACCGCTGAACCATAAGCTGTCGATCGAAAGGTCGGCAGTTCGATTCCTGCGACGGGGTGAGCGCTCGTTGCTTGGCCAGCTCCTGCCAACCTAGCAGTTCCAAAGCATGTCAATGCAAGTAGATAAATAGGTACCACTTGCGGGAAGGTAAACAGCGCTCCGTGTTCCAGCTGCATGCTACACGCTGCGGCAAGGAGAGTCATGCCGGCCACATGACCACGGAGGCGTCTTCGGACAACGCTGGCTCTTCGGCTTTGAAATGGGGATGAGCACCACACCCTAGAGTCGGACACGACTGGACTTAATTGTCAGGGGATACCTTTACCTTTATGCACGTTTACTCAGAAGCAAGTTCTATTGTGTTCAGTGGGACTGAGTCTGATAAATGTGTTAAGGATTGATGCCTAACTTTCGTAGGATGCAACCTGGTGCAAATTATACACTGAGCCAGGGCCCATGAGAGGGGGGTAAAGGGGGCAAATTGTACCCGGGCCCAGGGTCAAAAAGATGGCCCAGGAGCCAAAGGAGGGGGCCCAGAAATTTCCTGGGATCTCAGCTGGCATCATGGAGAGTGAAAGACAGAGATTCGGTCGACCAGGACGCCAGGTCTACCAGGCAGGTAGACCTGGGTACCATATTGGGAAGTCTGGTAGGCCTGGGCTCCAGAGACTTTTCCGGCTGTTGCTGCCCTCCCCCTGCTCTGTTTTGCTCCCTCCTCCTTTGAGAAGAGGCCCAAAAGAAACTTTGTACCCCCTGATAAAATTTCTCTCAGAGGCTCTGCATTGGACTATAGCTAGGGTTACCATATTTTTGATGACCCAACCCCACACACCCTATTTGGGGGGGGCATTTTTATTTTTTGGTTCTTGCTTTTAAGGTTTTTGGGGGGGTTGGGTTTTTTTGACATTTATTTATTTATTTATTTAAAAAAAACTGCTGTTGTTTCAATTTCACCCCCTTACTGTGGATGCCACATTTTGCTGGTGCTGGTGCTGCCTCTGCCGCCGTCATTTTTGCAGACACACAACGTGGCCTGGAAGCCCTTAAGGCTTAAAGGCTGCTTGTGCGCATGTGTGCGGCTCGCATTTTTTTCCACGAGTCTCACACATGCGCAAAAACCGGCCTGGAAGCCCTTGAATGAAGGGCTTCCAGACCACGTTGTGTGCGTGCGAGGCTCACGAGCCTCATGCACAACGTGGCCTGGAAGCCCTTTGTTCAAGGGCTTCGGCTGCCATTTTTGGTCACGCACAAGCAGCCTGGAAGCTCTTATGAATGAAGGGCTTCCAGGCCGCTTTTGTGCGACCAAAAATGGTGCTGACGGCGGCACTGGCACCCTCAGGAATCCAGGATGGCCCCATCCCTCACGGGATGCCGGGACTTCACCCTGAAATCCGGAAAAGTCACGGCCATTCCAGGACATATGGTAAGTCTAGCT
Organism: Plestiodon gilberti rubricaudatus; assembly: GCA_026170595.1. Taxonomy (NCBI): domain Eukaryota; kingdom Metazoa; phylum Chordata; class Lepidosauria; order Squamata; family Scincidae; genus Plestiodon; species Plestiodon gilberti. Next base: position 71,855,597 of record JANXHW010000006.1, on the reverse strand, counting down.
ATAGCCAAAGTAAGTGAATCCTGACAAAACAGTATTGAAATGAATGCGACTCATAGCACAATCCTAAGGCTTACTCTCAGGAAAGTGTGTACTGTATAGGATTTTAGCTTTAATTTGATTTTAGTTTCAATGTTGCTTTGTCAGGATTCACTTTCTTCAGATTCCTAATGTATCATTTTGGGTTTTGGTAGAAATCTGCAGCATACTACACATCCAGAAGCATACTTTGTTGCTGTTGTTTTTTAAAAAAAGTTAAATTACATTCAGTCTCTTGAACATCCTTAGCAAAAGATTAATATTTGCCTCAAAAATACACTGGGACTACAATGAGACATTAATCTGCTGACCTCCCCAAAGTCCACATTAAAGCAATAATGTAAGAGAGATGGTGTAGGAAGTCAGTTCTCAGTATGGGAGACAAACAGTTGTCATAGAAACAGTAAAAAAAGAAACCAGTTTCCGGGCCGTTGGTGTTATGCTGTGTTTGGAGGAGCAAAAAATAGATGCATAGCTCTAATTTTTTCCAATATTCAAATGAGTATATGCCGCTATTACATCAGGCACTTATTTATATAATTAATAGCTCCTTGAAATAGATTTTGCTTCACTCCTCTCTCTCTCTCT